>OY292514.1:5204153-5834877 GCA_958496365.1 Subacronicta megacephala
AAAGTGCATCTGAAGCTGTCCTTAAGTGGTTTAGCAGTGGTAAATTTTAATAACAAGTCTGTGTAGACATTTGTGATTATTGTTTACTAATTTCGATATTTATGTATTTTTAACGGTGCGGCACTTCGAACGGCTAACTTTATATGCGCGCAGTTAGTTCGAACAAACTGTACTCAAGTTTTATTTACTTACTAGCCGTGCCCCGCGGATTCACCCGCTTAATTCCGCTAATAAAGGTCGTAAGCTCGTAGTGTAACCTTCCTCAAAAATTGAACTACCAAAAAGATTATTTTTTCGAAGCCGAGCGGTAGTTAGAGATTAGTGCACTTAAACAAACTCTTTAGCTTCATTATATTAGTATACATTTATTGGACTTCTTTATAATTTCTTTAAAGTAATCAAAATCACAAATTTTTGTTTGGTAATATGGATATTTGATACAAAAGTAGTGACATGGTTTCTTATCACCACAAAAAGTACCTCATCCGCCTTGTAAGTATTGTTAAAAATATTTTAAAGAAAGAATGTACATAAAAAACGTTTGAAAGCTTGTGAGCAACTAAGAATTTGATAACGTATAGAGCACGTATAAGAAAGAATTACTAATACCATTGAAGAATTAAATTATTTTATGATTTTTAGCTTCTCATAACAGCATGTTACGATTATCGTCGAATGTTCAATATCTTATCACCGCAATATTTATAAAAAAGAATTCGCGTAACAAAAATACAAAAAAAAAACAACCTACAGACGAATTGAGAACTTCCTCCTTTTTGAAGTCGGTCGAAAATGAATTAATGTTTACTTAATCTGGTCAACGCAGGATGTACATTTAGAATACCAATTCTTCGCACTATAATTAAACTTATGTAGTTTTTATGTTGAATTAATGAGAATACTGTATCCGCGTAGACTCTACGTCATGCGGTGCAAATAAACTTCGTCATCAACTCATCATAACGTCGACGTCGCCATTGTTGTTGTCTCAGGGATTGTACTCTAGGTTCTCATGTTACATACCATCGCGCCTGTATTCCCCGAAGAGATTGGCAGAGATGTAATAATGTAAACTCACAGTTCTTCGGTGTGTTTAGTTCCAATGTAATAGGGGGCAAGCCTTTTTGCCATTATCCGGGCACAATTCCAAACTCCGAGTTGCTACTTATTGGGGATTACACATCCCCAATAATATTAACCAAATAATACCCAATAACCCTGCTCGATCTGAGAATCAAAGCCAGGACCTCCAGCATAGTAGTCGCGCTTGGGATAAAGAATTTATTTATTGAGCCATGACGAGGTATAAAAGTATTGCGCTGTATCAGTCTGTATGATGGAGTATAATTACAGAATATAGTTACATAAACACAGTACATAATAAAATATATAAAAGAGTTTGATAGATGTTGTCAAGATCGAGTTGAATAACTTTTGATTTCATCAGTGTAACTTTGAGCCGAAGCACTGAAAACCTTAATACTAAATTTTAAGGTAAGGTACTTTCCGCCGAGAGACATGTCCAGAATCCAGAAATCAAAATAATTACTTCTCTTGCCATCTCGCATCAATTCCTTTCTAATTTCCGTTTCCTTTAAAATTAAGAAGTTCAGTAGGAACGATATAGGTACACAGCAATGCAGTTTTTGCTTAGGTACAAATGCTACACAAACACAAGCAACAAGCTCAACACTTTCACTCGTTTATTGAAATATTGTTGTAACAACACAGTGCTTTGAAAAAATATTATTTAATAAGAATCATCTTTTTCACAATAGGTTGTGTATGTTTCTTACGAAAACATTTATTATTAGTAGTAATCTTATGTAATAAGTAAACAGGGTGACGCTCTTGGTCCCCATCGTCATAATTGTGTAACATCGCTTAATTTTAGTTGGACTTTTAACGGCGGAGCTATATTTATTATTCAGTTACGCACTATCTTTGAGGTTAAAAGTTTAGTACCGCAAAATGTTAGTATTTTGTCATTAAAATAGTGCTAGATATGGAAATGCTGTAATACTTGTTCAAGAACCGGTTGACGGTTCGCGAGTGGCGAGGAGTCGAGGACAGTGCGCAGGGTGAGAGGCGCCCGCGCCGGGTAGCAATCTGCACCGCGTGCATTCCGAACGCATTCCACGATCCGAAGCCGAACCGACGACGATCCACCTAGCCACGGCGGTATTTACCCTCGCTGATTTGAATGCCATGAGTTTATGAATAAACAACACAATTTATTTTATGGTCATAGTATGACTAAATAATGACGGTGTTTGTCGTATCACATTGTTGCCATTCAGTACAGACTAATAGAAAGTAGCAAAGAACCTATTATAATTATTTTAGTAATGTTGGTATCAACAAACAGGTCCACATTCTCCAAATAACTTTTTACCATAACGTTTCGCTAAACACTGCTTTAGAAGTTTCCATTTTATTAAAGGGAAGTATATAACTTCCTCCCTCAAAAGTAATAAATATTGGCCAGATCCGAAACGATGCGATATAGAGAAAACAAATCTACATAATCATCTTCTATGTGAAGAAAAAATCTTTGATCGTTGGTCTAGTAGCATATAACGCTAAAAATAAATAACTCTTTTAATTGGTATACATAAATTCACATATAAATTATTTGAGTGGGATGATTTGTCACACTTGTTTGTCCAGACCGTGACTTTGAAGTTTCAATTATAGATATCAGAATAGATTCTAATTTTGTGACCACCGGCAGCGATTATGACTGTCATGATCAGTTTTGATGGAGACTGCTTATAAGCAGTCTTCATCAAATCCTAACATACATTCACGCAATCTAATTTAATAAGTAATTAGTTTTAATAGGAATTAATTAGCTATGCGAAATCTCAGATCAAATAAAAAGTAAAGATGGAACTTTGCGAACAAAGAACTGAGGCCGGATAAGACTACGCCATGCCGTCTATAACCATAGTGTAATGAAATCTAATAGTGGGCGCACTCCTTTGTCTGCGTCGAAATGCCGACAATCGTCTAGACATTGAAAATAGCTTAGGGTTGTCACAAAAAATATTTTTCAAGGACTTACTTTTACTTTTTAACCCCCGACGCAAAAACTACGGGGTGTTATAAGTTTGATGGGTCTGTGTGTGTGTCTGTCTGTGCCATTATAGCTCCGGAACGGATGAACCGATTTTGATTTAGTTTTTTTTTGTTTGAAAGGTGATTTACAGGTGATAATGATTGTAGGTTCAAATTAATCTATGTGTTAGTAGTTGTATTGATTTCTAGCAAGATATTACCTTCACGATTTATTGTTTATTCTTCGCGACAGGACCAAGTGATTAAATAAAACAGGGGCTAAAATCTCCAGTTTATTTATCTCTTTAGAGATGTTGAACTGACAAATATTTGCGACATTTATTGCTTGATGATTTTAATTTTCGGTTGTTAAATTTCACAATATAATTGATTCTCATCCTCACATACAAACGAATTAAAAATTGCAATGGGAAGCAATCACACGGTGGTGAAAATTTAATTTGAGTTAGACGATTATATAAGCTTGTGATGAATACTAGTGATGAATTACGTATTTATTTGAATATGGATTAATATTATGTTTGTGAAAACACCTTCGGAAATAATGCATTATTTTGGAACAAATTTGGTAACCATAAAAGGGTATTATTAAGTCAACCTTAAAAGATAGACCTATGCTGTTGCGGACTTTTTTTTAGAACCTTTCAAGCGGAAGATTTCCGTCATACAATATTTTTGCATAACTTTAACCGTTTACGCAGCGCACGCAACAGAAGCGCTCAAAAGGAATATTTTTTTCCCGTTTTTGCACTTGTGCGCCACTTATATTGGTCATAGCGTTATGTTATATAGCCAAAGCTTTACTCGATAAATGGACTATAAAACACAAATATGAAATCAATTCCGACCAGTACTTTAGTGCGATCAAACAAACAAACAAAATCATAACAACAAAACAAAAATACAAAATTATCAACAAATTATACATACATACATACATATTGTCACGCCTGTCTCCCATGGGGGTAGGCAGAGACTATAGATTTCCACTTGCTACGATCCTGGCACACTACTTTCGCTTCATCTACATTCATTAATCTCTTCATGCATGACCGTCGGTTTAGGGTGCTCGGAACCTGGCCTTTTTGAAGAACATCCGCAATTTGGTTGCGGTACGTTCGCCGAGGTCTTCCCTTTCCAACTCGTCCATCCATACTCACCATATATACTTGTTTCGTCAATCTCCGTTCATCCATTCTCTCTACATGACCAAACCATCTTAACATACCTTTCTCAATCCTTGTTACTACATCTTCTTTCACTCCACATCGCTCCCTTATCACACTGTTTCTCACTCTATCTTTTAGCGTCACACCACACATACTTCAACAAATTATAATATTATAAAATTCGTATATTCGTTAAAACCGTATCAAAATCCATTGGAAGGTTAAAATAATTTAGAAGTAAATGCACGGCGTCGCGGATAGCGACTTTGTTTACTAAGTAGAGATAATATTTATTTAGGTATAATAGGTTAGTAGGCACTTACCGATTCTCATCCTTTGAAAATTGATGAAATCTCAAGTTTTCACTATTACTTCCGTACGATGCCGACAAACAACCGTAAACTGCACATGTACAACGCATTGTAAAAGAAATTATAATAAGCGCTAGCGCGAGCCAAACTTTCAGCGGAGTACCGGCGCGCACTACCTGTCGGCCGGACGGGACGCCTGCGACTAAGGGTCGGGGGGACGCCGCTCTGCCCCGCAACCCACCTCATCGTTGACCTGTCTAGACGGCGAGTTGCCCCACTATTAGATTTCATTACACTATGCTATAACACACAATTACACGCACACATGTATTAGTTAACTATACCTTATCTTGTCAGTAGAGCATTCGATAGCTCGATAGCTCGACTGACAAGATAAGGTGTAGTAATTGTGTGTTATAGACGGCATGGCGTAGTTTTAGCCGGCCTCACTTCTTTGTTCGCAAAGTTGCATCTTTACTTTTTATTTGATCTGAGTGCGAAATAAATAATAATTTTGAAATTAGTTTAAGTTAATTACCATGGTTCGTAATGCAGCAGTGAACATCTACCGACAAAAAAATGCGTGGAATTATGTTACGTTACGGTCAAGAAAAAACCAAAACTTGGCGTGGTGTAATATACCTACATGAGTTTCTTGATTGTGTCTATTGTTGACAAGGAATGCCAGACATATTGGAAAAGGTTTGGTATTCCCAATTATATCCGTGTGCCATAGTTTATAGTTTGTGCACGAGTGAGTCACACTAAGGCCACATTTCACCATATCAGAACCGCTGCGCTCCAAATGAATTAAAAAACTGAACAGAATTTGTAAGAAATTAACTGCCGAGTATTTTAACAGATAGTTGGAGGAGTTGGTGAAATGCTGTCCAAGCATTATAGTAAAATTACAATAATTAATTGACACGTGGCCATGCTAGGTGACAAAACATACACAAATTCTAAATTTTTATGCAATAAATATTTTATGGTGATCCCAATTGTGATTATAATTATTGCTGATGCTAGTCACTGATATAACCATGCTATTTTTATCTAGTACGAAATGGACTGGTGACACGCGCTGATTAATCAGAGAGAGCTTGCGACAAGTTTCTCCAGCTAATTTTGTTCGTATGAGTTTTTTGCGGCAAGTTATATAATACTAAAATATGTAATAGGTAAAATATTAGGTATTATTCTAATATTTTTGAGTAAACATTTCACGGACACAAAATACACCCAGACTCAAAATAAATATCCGTGGGACATAATTATGTTTGCCTAGGGCGAGAATCCAACTCCCGACCCGCAGCCTGCTATGCCAAACGTGCATGTCATTATTTTTTGCAGAAAATGGATAAATCTGGTTCTACATTCTGTCTTAGCTATGAATGTGTCCGATTTATTTAAATCCATCACATATTATTAGAATAAGTAAATACTATGTACTTAATATTTAAATATATATGTATGTTCTTGAAAGTATCGTTGTTTTTTTTTTCAATTGAACACCCGAAGAAAAGCAGCGTTGAATTGCTATTTTAATACAACATTTTTATGCAAACCGTACTTAAAACTGAAAATCATCGTAAATCATCTCTTGCGTCATTTCCGGGTCGTTGACCGCAGCCTTGACGGTCGGGCCCTTTCCACGTGTCTTACTATACATGAACGATAACACGTAGTTTTTATCACTGTACACGGGTTAGAATTTGGTCGGAACGCACCCACCATGGTCTTCGATCAAGCGACCGTTAATGAGTCATCACCAACCGACGGGCGGCAGCGACGTAAACAACCGGAGCTCCTCCCGCGAGGCCACCGCGCGCAAATAAACGTGCCTCACATGGGTGTACCGCCAAATGTTTTGTTCGACGCACCCGAAACTTACACATTTCAGCATTTTCGACAGCACGAGGATTTACCTGCATGCATTTTAAAGACCTACATAATTGTTCTGACCGACAATAAAAATGCTGTGAAAGATTAAGCAAAAAAATTTACAAATACGCGAAAGAATTAGAATAACATAAATTAGTGATGAATTATTGCTTTCATCGTGTCTAAACATTTATCGCATCTTCTAAGAATAAATTTAATGATATTACATTTAGGCACTTCGACCAAACTTCGTTAGCCATGTTCAAAAAGCCTAGTGACCTAAGTAAATACGCTATTTTTCATTCAAACGCGTCAAATTGATAAAAAATAGTATATTTATAGGTAGCGCGGAATAATTTACAATAAAATATTCTACATTTAAAATTAAAATGAAATAACAAATTAATATAATTTAGCACTTATTCAAGGACTTCCGTGATCCCATCACGCGGTACGTAAAACAAATGAGATGGGGTTATTCACCAACTCGACACAAGAGACCGGACACACGTGTGTCCAGTTGGTGAAAATCAAAATTAGCATAATTATTATTTCGTCATCTGGACACGCCAAAATTTTTACGCGTGTCCACATAGTGAAACTTAAATTAAATCACTTTTATGTTTTCGCCAACTGGACACACTCAGTTTTTTTTGCAAAAAAGGGTACAGTCAGGTTAATAATCCCCTCGATTTCATGAAAAAGCTGCCTCACTTTTTTACTTGAAAAACCTTATTAGCTTCTAATTAAGACAAATTGCGAAATAAAACAAATATATACTAGTCAAAACAAAATAAGGGCCACCACGTTTTTACAGTATTCTCATGCATTCTTGAGGTTCAAGGGTTGATTAATGATTAGATTGGTTAAATTGATTTTATAAATTGAACAATTTGATTATTATAGAAATAGTGACTTCCTAATACTGTCAAAAATATATTCTTTATACTCGTAAATTCACAAATGGTGAATAATTTTAGTAATTTTAATACTTAGTGTCGAGTTGGTGAATAACCCATGAGATGAATCCAGACGACATAATATTGGCGATTTTTTTTTGTGAATAAAATTATTTTCAATGTATGCATTATCAACATTGTCATGATATTTATTTTATGTAAACACTGTAGCACTACTACAACGCAACGAAAAACAAATTGCCTTATTACATATTTGTTATTTGATATTCTATAACTGTAACATTGTTATATTATCGATATCAAGAAAAAGTTATTTTTACATTATTAAAAAACGGAAAAGGTTTTTATTTCTAGTGTCTAGGACTATCTTATTAGTCTAGTGGTCCTAACCACAGAACAGGTTAATTTACCTGTTCTGTGGTCCTAACCCTTCGGGGAATACAGGCGTCATGGTATGTCGTTGAGCTCCCTATAAAATGGTTGAGCTACACGATGACTGATGTATGCGTGCCGTCAGTTAGGACAGGTCAACTCAAAGCTGCTATGGCTCTTTCTTCAAAAGGCCTGTTCAGATTTTGCCCTACATTGTTAAACTCGCATATCTAACAACAACTATTGTCTGGACTTTAAAAGAGACCATGATTCTCTGAGTTTGTTTCGACGTTTCTTCTCAGAGGTCGTCAGATAGGAAACGTCGGCGCCATCTAGTTAAAAAAAAAATGTAAAAATCGACTTGTAAAAGTGTCCTGAAAAGATCTATTTACAGAAATAAATATCATTTCATTTCATCATTTCATTTCATTTCATTTCATATTATTTTCATTTAAATATGTTTTTCCTCATACAAATTCGAGTTTTAACTCTCAACTTCACACCCATTGGCCATGATCTACGAAAAAATAATAAGTCGCCACGATAAATCAATATAATGGTAGTTTTGGGTATTAACTCCTTGCCTTGATGACGAATTACTAATTACGTCAACAAATTAATTCAACTTCCTGGAATTTAATTTTTAAAAGTAGAAATATGGTAAAACTAGGCACTTTAATTTTTATTGCGCCCTTCTGTCAAAGTATTGTCGTACGATGGTGGAAGATTCGATTAGGTTGCTATTACAGCGGCGCGTGGCATGCGTAAATAAATAGTGTCTATGTGCAAAACGTTGGCGAGTTTGAAGGCAGGTCACGTGTAGGGTCGAGCCTGCCGCCAGGCCGCACCACTTTTATTACATTCCCCGAATAAAATTTTCGCAAATGAAAGCCATAAAATGTGTAGGTACTTCTTCTGAACATTATTTGTACCAATATCCGCTTTGGATGTGAAGCTCTCACAACCTGAACCACGATACGGGTCACGGAGCCACGATACGGGTCACGGAGCCACGACTCCAAGCAAGGAGACACGAAGAAAAATCCCACGTCCCGTCCCACGTCCAACGTCCCGTCCGGTATCTTGCAGCACCAAGGTGGCCTTCTAAGGGTCAACAATGAACATAAGGGCAAAGCCGGGTTATTTACATGCCTCTAGTAGCCTCTACAAAAGATATAGCTACATATTTTTTTATCTATGGAAAAGAAAACCACTAGCGAGAAATTTTGTGGAAAGTTTTGTTTTAAATAAGTACTTGTAAGCCAACTTAACGCACTGCTGCAACGCACAGCGATGTTTCGGTGTAAACGATAATATCATCGATATCGAATAAAAAAAAATATTTTTGTTGATTTTTTTAAAACTGATTTCGATGCCCTTGGTCCGCGTCTGCGTTACTAATCGCAATCGCTGCGCCACCCGCGGCTCCGGGAGGGAATGCATGGGTGTACACAGAAAATGTGGCTATACATCGAACTATTCATTTCCGGTATAAACTGACCAAGCATTGGCTATAGGTACTAGGCGTACCTTACAATAAATGTATGTATGTATAGCTTCATGTGTAGAACTGTAGCCGAGCCGCCATATAAACTGAGTAACTACTACATAAAAAACCGCTTGCCGGCCGGTCATGTGTCCGTCATGTAAGGCAGTCTTTCTCGAAGTGGGTGATAACGCTCACTTGTGGGTGCTTGAAACCTAGACGGCGTCTAGAGGAGGGTAACGGATCCAGAAAATTTTGGGGGGTAATATAGCATACTATAATTTAATAAAAATTACATCATGCTTTTCAAGATGTGGTAAAGTAACAAAAAAAATGCGGCACTGAAAAATAAATGATTTAAAGTAAGTAGTAAGTTTGATAACCTCAGGTCTAAAGTAGTGCCTCATTGACAATTATAGATTTTCCTTATTTATGCCATCAAAACATCAACATCTAACGCAGATACAAATAAATAATCTCCCGGTTATTAACTCTTACGAGATAAGTACGAGTTAATGACACAAAATATTATAGAGTTACATCAATTATATATACCTATATAATAAAAAAGATCCGGATACTCGGACGTAATTTATTAATTAATGCAAACGACTGCCAATTTGGTACCTCATAAATTTTATATTTTGAATTAGTATATATTTTAATAATACGTTGTCATAACTTTATTAATTATAATAATTATGTAGTCAACTGTTACAGCATTCATTCAATAATTTACAATCCATTTGTCGTCCCTAAGTTTGTTATAACAAACTCAACATTACTTATCTAATAATTATCTAGAGCGTACCTCTTCATTTTTATTATAGATCTCTTAAATTGTCCAAGCATTGTTTGTAGATCATTTCCCTTAAATTTGATCACCACTTTTCTTAAAGAATATTATTATGCAGCGCTATCATCACTGCTCGTGGCGGCTTGATTAAAAAAGCTATATCTTTGGCCCATTCGTTATTAATATCGCCGCCCGCAACTTCGCCCGCGTGGACAACGCGATTTAGACTGTTTAGTTTTTTCCAATTCTGGCGGGATATTGCAAATTATCCTTACATGTCTTTCCGTCCGTCCGTCCTTCTTTGCTCTAGAAAACCACAAAATTTGCTCAACTTTATTATTTACCGAAATATAAACGCAGCTTATATCCTTTCCCAAGGTCTAGTCTATTTTTGTACCAAATTTCGTCAAAATCCAAACGAACTTTCATCCCCTATTTCATCCCCACACATGTCAAAATTTCAAAAACTCTATATCAAATATTTATTTATTTCTTATCAAGTGCCTCAATATAAAGTTCTCAATATAAGGTTTTATCGTCAATGAAACAATGACGAACTCCCATACAAACTTTAACCCCCTATTTCAACCCCTCCAAATTAAACAATTTTACAAAAAAAGGTAGTCTATGTCCTTTCTCAAGCTTTAGTGTATCTCAGTCCCAAATATCATCAAAATCGGTTGAGTGGTTTAGGCGTAAAAGCGTTACTGACAGACAGATAGACAGACAGAGTTACTTTCGCATTTATAATATTAGTAGGGATTAGTAGGGATGATGCCGACATTAATATTATTGGCCCACTGCACTCTGGTCTGAAATGGCACTCAATTTATACGAGCAAAACCGAGGTCCCGCGCCCCAATGCAAATCTTATTGCTGTTTGCCTATTGCATACGGAATTAACAGCATTTAATTATTTTTTGGGGCTACTGGTAATATGATTAGAAACGAAAAGAGGCACGGTGAACCGTTGCACCATGCTAGCCTAGTGCAGGTTGGAAGACTTTGACATACTGTGTACAACTCTTGGAGTTCTCTTGGATATGCGAGTTTTCTTCTTTTTTTTTTTGTACCCTATATTTGAACTCGGCCCACCGTGTACGACGGGCTCGTCAGTGAAGGTTAAACAATAAATAAATGTTACTATTGATTAACAACAAGGTCTCCCTTGCTAATAAGTAATGGTATTGATATTGACTGAATTCTTGGGAATATTCCACATATTATAACGCGAATGACATTCCTCGATGTCTGTTAACTTATCGTTAGTCATGGAACTTGAATGTTGTGTACAAGTGGGCTGGACAAATTGTAACCCAACATTCGAACCGCGGAACGTATTGTCTATGAAATGTGAAATAACACAAGCTTTCCACAAATCAGGCGTTTATAAAATATCATTTCCCCATGTTTAAATTCGTTCGTTTATTCGCCGGTAGACTTGTGAGGCGTATTAAGACCTTTCGTGGTGAGTAGGCGAGTTAGGAACTAGTATTAAAATTGTGTTTTGGGATTTCGGATTTCGTGGCCCTATTACGTTTACAGCAGCGTGTAAAACGCTGAATTAATTTATGCGGTTCGTAGTGTTGAATCACCGAATGATACCTGCAGGGCCAAAAGACCTCTAATATGGTCTCACAAATATGTTTTGACTTTACGGTATCAAATCAAATCAAATCAAATGTTTTTATTTCAAATAAGCTTTTACAAGCGTTTATGAAACGTTATTGACTCTAGTTGCACGGTTCCAAAAGGTTGATCCTATGGAGAAGAATCCGGCAAGAAACTCCATGGACAGTCTTTTAAATCTTATTTCCTAAAATTATGTGAGCTTTTATATTTTTTATTTTTGGTTTTTTCTCGGAATTGAGATTCACCTACCTGATAAAGGAAAAAAATAAGGAAGACCTAACGAAAAATGGTGAAACTATACATAACTGGACAGATCAGAGAGACAGACAGTCAAACAAATAAAAAATGGCACCTTTAACGGACCTTGGTGCACAGTTGTTGTCAATTCAAGATATCCAACTGTGTAATTGCTGCAAAGAAGAAAAGTTAAAGATATAGTTTTCTTTAGGCGGAAAACTATCGGTAAATAACAACGTCGAGAGAAAAATGTACAAGGTACTATATAATTTCGTACATGTTTTCCCCTTTTGCAGCCACAAGTGTTGGCAGAAATAGTGGTCGGAATGAACGTTTACTAATTAAACTCCACGCGGCGGAGCTGCGGTGTTTGAATCGAACGTTGATATCTTCATTCAACCACCGGAAACATAAATCAGCGTAGTACGACGCGACGCACTCGAGCTCACGATTTCAATGCAAATAAGTGTTTTGTTCACATTCACTTATAGAGCCTTTACACTATGTTGTTCTATAGCTTCTATTATTGTGCATTGACAAGCATTATTTTCAAATAAAACAAAATATCTGCATCGACTGTCCCACATTTAATAGTTTTCACATGCTGTGTATTTTTTGTTGAAATCTTGGTTGAAATATTACTACTCCTGACTACACTAGACTTTGTTTACTACTATCTCCAAGCAGAGCGATTGACACGCGTGTGTATGTTTATATAAATGATAATAATATTAAGGGGATTAATTAATGTAGCAGCACAACAAGTGAAAGTCCAGTCGGTCGAGCTGCGCACCATGACTACTTAACTATAGGTTATTTTTTTTATAAAAAGCAGATGCTTTCGATGCTTATTACAAAATAATTAAGTAAGAATATTAATTATATTTTTAGTTACATAAATAACATAACTACATAGTATAAAACAAAGTCGCTTTCTCTGTCCCTATGTCCCTTTGTATGCTTAAATCTTTGAAACTACGCAACGGATTTTGATGCGGTTTTTTTATTAGATAGAGTAATTCAAGAGGAATGTTTATATGTATAATACATACATATTTTAGTATAGAAAAGCCAATAAACCACGCGGGCGAAGCCGTGGGCGGAAAGCTAGTATTAATATAAAAGGAAGATACCACTCATGTTGCTAATAAATGACGGTCTCTGAGATTGTAGTGTAAGACAGAAAAGATTCCGAGAAAGTATTCTGAAAATAGAATCATCCTTTACCTTGTAATTAATTATATATTGCGTCTTCGTCGTATGTACGCGGAGCTTACACGCTGACTACTATGACTACGCCAGGACTACACTGCGCCGCGTTTCGGCTATGCTTTGCCTATTTTGTACGTCTACGCAACTCATTGAATACATGAGGGCTACGCGAATTCTGCGTAGCGGCTACACAGCGTCTACGTTATGCCTACGCCCCGCCTACGAATCGTCTACGCAACAAATACATGAGGGCTACGCGACGCCTGCGCAGTGGCTACGCAGTATTCTACGATATGCCTTCGCTCCGCCTACACATGGCGCCTACGCAACCCATACATGAGGGCTACGCGGCGTCTACGATATGCCTACGTCCTGCCTACGGTGTCCCTTCGCCAGTCATACATGAAAGTCGTGTGGCTACCTGCGTAGCGGCTACACGGCATCTATGATATGTCTAGGGCGTAGGCACGCCGAGCCTATATCTTATTTTCGGAGCTTTTAAAAAAAACACAAAATCTAAAAGTAATAGTTACTTTTTCGTTGCCTGACAATTTAAGGATTATGTCGGTGAAATAAGCTTGACATCCACTTTCACATAATGAAGAAAGAAACGTTAACATTGATATGGACAACCCTTGAAGGTCGTAAACAGGAAAATTGTGAAGCCCGTAACCTGATATGTCAAGTTACCTATATGATATGTTAAGTTATGATAGTTAAAACATAAACTTGCCTAAAACATGTATTAATGCTATTAAGGTAAGACTAAAACTATAAAATTAACCTTCTTTCTAGTTTTTTTTATTTAGGAAAGATTCAAACATTTATAAAATTACTAGCTTCCGCCCACGGCTTCGCCCGCGTGGTATCTCGGCTTTACTGCATTTAACTTTTCCCGTTTTTGCAACATTTTTCATTTATGCTCCGCTCCTATTGGTTTTAGCGTGATGATATATAGCTTATAGCCTTCCTCGATCAATGGGCTATCTAACACTGAAAGAATTTTTCAAATCGGACCCGTAGTTCCTGAGATTAGCGCGTTCAAGCAAATAAACAAACAAACTCTTCAGCTTTATAATATAAAAAGTATAGATAATCTTGAATAAACAGTAACACCAAAAGGCCTTTAGTTTCTTTAAAAGAACTAGTATACATAATAAATCATGCTTACAATCTATTCACCCACGGAAGAGATAAATAAGGTTGGAAAGGCCCTAGCTGCTATTTTGTTCTAGGACCAGTGTCGCCGCTTTACTCCCACTACTTCAATTCTCAAACATACGCAACATTATCCTTACAAGTTTTTCGCACACAATTAAATCACACACACATAAAGCGGTGGGCAGCAATTTGTTCACACACTAGCACCAAGCTCCCGTAAGCATAAGACGCACACTCGCAACAAGCATACGCTAGTGCTTGAAAAGCTAATATTTTTTATCGATAAATTCTGTCCGTTATTTTTTTGTATATTGAATGAGTAAAAGGGGAACATACAAATCAAGAACTATTTTTATTTAATATTAATTAATTTAAAAGAAACTATGTCCTTGGAACAAAACGTAATCATTAAGCAATTGGGGGAAATGTAACATAACATAATAGTTATAACATAACATTATTATAATTAATTGCATAAATAATATGTCGAATAGAATCAAATAGTAAAACTTAAATAAAATTGTAGGCATAGTATTTGACTTAGATTTGACTAGACTATATTGTATCTATTCAGTATTAAAATCTAAGTAAAATAAAATGTACTGGTTTCTAACACTTACGCGAATATAAGACATTGAAATAAAACTACTTTTTACGGATTTTATCGCGTTATAAAAACTTTTTATCGCAAATGGGAGTCGGGAATATAAAATACATCTAACTAAAAATATACTCTCATCAATTAAATATTTAATATTTCAAAAATAATCTTTGTCAAACGTAAATATAGTTGAGAATTCTATCGATGCTTTTATTTAACTACACGGTCACCTCGATATCGATAGATGTACGCCGTGCATCACTCACGGCCAACCCCGGCAAAAGACGAACAACGGCCATGGTTGAAGAGTAGAGAACGCAATGCATACAGTACATTGTAAGCGGACTACGACATCGTGTTGATTAAGCGAGAACACATCGGGCAATGTATTTTATTTGTAACTTGTTGCAATAATATGATTGATGTTTGGAATTTCATAGTGATCAGTATATTTTTATGTTTTTACCAATTATTTTGCAAATAAATGCTATTTGTGACTTACAGATGGAAAGATATACCTCCTCGCTATATACTGGAGGTCTGACATTTTGTCTATCACGTAAGAATAACACAACACGGCAGTTTAAAGCGGAGCTCTGTTCTCTGAAGTAGTCATAAGCACACTAAACGCGGCGAATGTATGATTCGGGCGAGTTATGATTTTCTAATCAAGACTGTGGCGCGCCTGCCCCGCCCACATGGCCATTCCAATCTTATTTATCTCTTCCGTGTATTCACCAATACACTATTGAATATGGATATTACTCGCTTACATCAAATAAGCTTTAAATGATAACATCATTTTTTAATCTTCATTCTATAAACGGCTTGCTGCGTACTGGGTGACAATGTATACGTATGACGTTCGTACGCAATCTACTATTACAAAGAATGCAATGACGTGATATTCATCATTACTCAGTATACATACGGCTCTCGTTGCTCAGCCAGGTCTTGATAACAATTGTACAATGTTCATTACAAATACATACCTACATCAGTCAAATTTTCTATCCGTAAATCGAAATTACTCGATATAGTTTTAACAAAACGGGGGTTGTTTTGTAACTTCCTTTGCCCTATGTGATCAGACTAAAACGTCATTACAAGGATCTTTCTATGTGAAACAAATTTCCGAATGGGATAAGTAGTTCAAGACGTACGCACGGCTACACATCAAGCTATACAAAACCAGTTTATGCTGGCCTCGTCTTGCAAAGGAAACCTGTACAAAGCAAGTTGAGCTTAAACTGGTTTTGTATAGGTTGACCTGTAGCCGTGTGTACCTATCTACAAATTATTGTAGAAACTTGTACAACTTTTACATTTCATCTTAAACAGACTTAAAATAATACAAACATCTTGACTTCCTTAATAAGATTAGTGTAGAAATACTCTTAAAGAGTAAAATACCTTTAGAAGTTTAGTAACAATACTTCCGTTTTAGCCCTTGTGTCGACTAACTAGGATGAAGTCCAATGAATCCAATCCAAGTAGTAGGTTTCGATGACTTTGGCTTAAATTTGAATTGGCAGCTGAAGATCCTTTACTATGTGATAATATATTGAAGTTTAAACGCGGCGATATCATGGTGGGAGGGCCAAGGGTGCGGGGGGGCGGAGTGCAGGTTGTAGTACAGACGTAGTAGGCGCGGGGAGTGCTGAGCGGGAGGGACGAAGTTGGCCACGTTCATTATATTAGCCAGTCAGTACATGTAGTGCACAGCACACTACACTGTGCAACTGTATTATGTAACAGAAATTTTATGTTTATGTGATCGATTTGTTTCATATAACGTATAAATATCCTACCTCATTGGCACCTATGTACCAAAAAGTTATGATAATTATGGCAATGCCTCGTTGCCCTACCTGTCATTGCGATGTATCATCACTACATAGTATAAAACAAAGTCGCTTTCTCTGTCCCTATGTCCCTTTGTATGCTTAAATCTTTGAAACTACGCAACGGATTTTTATGCGGTTTTTTTAATAGATAGAGTGATTCAAGAGGAAGGTTTATATGTATAATACATACATATTTTAGTATAGAAAAGCCAATAAACCACGCGTGCGAAGCCGTTTGCGGAAAGCTAGTTAATTATAAGATCAGGGGGTCTAGACAATGTCACTTCTTCATTATCGATGACTAAGTTAGATATGTAGGTATCCTAAATGTATGGAATTGTCATAATTTCATCACGTGACATATCGAAAGATTATGACAATTCCATACATTTCAGATTAATTTAACTTCGTTTTCGATAATGAAGATGTAATTAACCAGAAGACGCAGGTACGAATCCTGCCAGCGGTCGTATTTTTCTTTCACTAAAATAACTTGCAAAATGCCTAAATAATACAAAAAGACAATGACAATATTTTATTTTTTCTTAATCTGCGAACACTATTGAAGAACAAATAGCTATAGCTATAACTAGCTTTTGCCCGCGACTTCGTCCGCGTGGAATAGATTTTTCTCAATCCAGTGGGAATTTCCCAAAATATAAATTAAAGCATATATGTTATTCTGATGTATAAACAATAATACTGTAAAGTTTCATCAAAATCCGTTCAGCAGTTTTTGCGTGAAAGAGTAACAAACATCCATCCATCCATCCATCCATCCTCACATACTTTCACATTTATAATATTATATATAGTTGGATAGGATAGGATTAGTAGGATAGGATAGGATAGGATAATATATGAAATTAGATATTTCGCAGATAATTACTAAACCTGCGGTTAAAAAGTAGCTATTCAGTAATCAGTGACTGCGAACTAAACTTTATCAGCCAGGTGGAATTCGTTTCAGGCTTGTCGGAGCTTTCTATTGCTTACGTTGCCATCTTGAATTTCCTCCCGCTTATAATGTGCACAATATGACGTGCAGTCAGCGTCTTTGTTTTTGTCCTTGTCTAGCCGTTATGAATAGCCGGTACTACGTAGTAGTACAGGTAAAAACTACGCAATAGATTGACCGTGTATTATGTTGTTATTATTCTTAATTCCTGTGTCACAATATGTCAGTACACAAACGCGTTTAAAATAGTTTCTGAAGGTCAACAATGCATTCACTTGTCAGCTTTCGCCTTTCACATTCTTTAGTTTCTGTTTATGCTTTCCGAGATTATGTTTTAAAGGTATGTAATAGGTTAATAATTCAGTGGCATGACTAGCATAAGTTATTATTGATTTTATTGTTGAGGTCGGTTGGTTTGCCAAACAAACTTTCTCCTGCTGCCCGGTGAGTAAGTGACCTTACACACCGATATACAAAACATAAATATGATGTGTACCTACCTACTACGTGTCAATTCTAACAAGAATCTGAAGAATACATTTCACAAAACATGAAATAAAATGTATATCACAAAAAAAATTAAGCGAGCTTATAAACTTTTGAACTTAAACAATTACGGCTCGAAGGTTATGCGTATATAATTATTTGAATAGGATAAAAATAAAACTTCAACATACCTTTCAGGTAATACAGGCATGATTTCTGTATTACCTGAAAGGTTAGACAGAGGAACCGGGCGCAAATCCAAACTTCGAGCTGCTACTGGGTAATCTAATCCCCAATAACATTAACCAAATAACAACCTTGGATTCGATATTAGGACCTCTAGCGTAGCAATTGCGCTTGGAAATACTAGACTAATGAGCAAGAATAAATATATCTATACTTAATTTTTATTAAATTGTCAGATTATACATGAGCGATTCTTTTTATAGAACAGTATTGTTTTACCGTGAGTACACCTTGTCACTGATATTTCATTGAAGAGTTGCAAAGATTTATTTATTGCGTGCTATTATTATCCAATTTTCATGAATCATGTTACCCTTAGTAATTATACCTAAATAACTTATTGATAATAAATTCTAGTAATTAAACTCAATAGTAGACAAAATGATTAATATTATTATTGTCCAATGACACGCGTTAGTTTATTATGAACGTTGTGCATAATGATCTAGATCTAGCTCCTCTTTGATCTAGCTCGAGCTGTGTTCAATGTCATTATGCTCAAAGTCCAAACTTCATTTGAAGGACCTGGGCTTGCCGAGCATGGCGGCAATAAACGTGGACATTTACTTTTTAGGCTTGAGTAATTTAATTATTTACCGTCAATTCAAAAAATTAAGAACCTGCGAAATAAAATAGTAACCATCTACTTTGTTACCTCAAATTCTTGGTTGTTGCCGTAACTACATATATATCTAAAATCCCGATGTAAGTATTTAGTCTTCTACACGTAACACTGCAAATTCCTCTATTTAGAAACATAATTATGTTATAGGTATATTACAATAACCCCCAGTGTTCGATAATCCGTTATTAGTCAGCTCGCGGGGGGTTATCTATACCAATAATTGAATTGTTTACGGAAACGGCGATAAGTTATTATTGAATTTAATCAACGAGGACTACTAAGCGTACTAATACAATTTTGTTATTATGGGTATAATACACGCGAGTACTAAATACTTTTAGCTTTAATGTACATAAATTTAAGGTAATGTTTAATGAACGTTATGCTAACTGGAATGTTATTATTGTTCTAGTATGCCCATCAATGGACATCAGAAACTTTCCGAACGAGATTTTGAGGCTAAGTGAGTGCCGAGTGATCGAAGGCCAGCTCAGTATCGTGCTGATGGAGCGCGCCACGCCCAAGGTCTTTGAGAACATAAGCTTTCCGGAGCTGAGAGAGGTCACCGACTATATTATGATATACAGGTAAAACTGATTTTCTGCTATTGAACACAAATTGGTGGAATTCATTTACCTTAACTTTATTAATGTTGATTTAACGTGTATTGTAGGATGAAAGGCGTGCTGAATCTAGGCGACCTGTTTCCCAATCTTACTGTGATACGCGGAATGCAGCTCCTCAAGGATTTCGCTCTCGTTGTATTCGATAATGAGAATCTAGGAGTAAGTTTTTTTCACCTTTTTATTGACTAAAAAACCCTTATCTTATGAGAATTTCCCAAAATCCCAACTAAGTCCTCACCTGCGTTATAACAAGGAAGTTCTACGTCTCTAACACTCTAAACTCACCGGTTTAAGCTGTGTGTTGCCTGTCATCCAGTATTAGATTTTTCTTAAATAGATTAAAGACTTTGGGATGTAGTACTTACCTATAATACTACATACATACATACATACACTCACGCCTTTTTCCCACAGGGGTAGGCAGAAACTATGGAGTGCCACTTGCTACGAATCTTGCATATCTCTTTTATTTTGATTTAAGTATAATCAAATAAAAGATCAAATCAAGATCAAATAAAAAGTTAAGATGGAACTTTGCGAACAAAGACACACAATTTTACACTATTTAACAACACCAAAACTACGCCTTATCTTGTCAGTTGAGTTACGATAGCTGGAAAGCCTGACTGACAAGATAAGGCGTAGTTTCGGTGTTGTTATATAGTGTAAACTTGTGTTTGTACGCGGCTAGTTTTAGCCGGCCTCACTTCTTTGTTCGCAAAGTTCCATCTTAACTTTTTATTTGATCTTGATTTGATCTTTAATTTGATTATTCTTAAATCATAATATTAGTATTAGGTAAGTACTACATCCCAAAGTATTTAATCTATTTAATAAAAATCTAATATTGGATGACAGACAACACACAGCTTAAACCTTTTTATTTGATCTGTGCTTAACTCATAAAAAAGCTAAAGATTTCGTTTGTTTGTTTTAATTGTTCGAAATTAGTTCTTCAATTCTTGAATACTAAATGATTTGGTTGTTTCCGCAGGCGTTGGGTCTTCGTTCTTTAGTGAAGATTGAGAGAGGCGGTGTCCGAATACAAAATAACGACAAGCTTTGTTATGCAAACACCATTGACTGGTCTCGTATCACTCCGCAAGACGCCGATAATGTTATAAGGGTAAGTTTAATTATAATACTAAGTATTCTTATATCATGCAACCAAAAATAAATACGCTGGATGTGAAATTCTATATTTTCAAATATCAAATTATAGTGAAAGTAATTATTATCTCAGGCAGGATTCGAACATGCGCCCCTTCGGTTAAGTGTACCGGACGAAGGAAGGATGAAGGACATAGTAATAATATGTGTTCAGTAGATGTTGCTGACGTCACTAAGAAATTCTATATCTATTCTAGGTTCGAATATTGCCTGAGATTGATGTATGTCTTTCACAAAAATATATTTTTATATAGGTGTTTAGCATTCGTTAATCCCAAACATAAAAACGACGGAAAAGATTCAAATTGTACCTCATACAATCTCAATAGATCAGTTAAATTACTTTATCATAAATACAATCATCTAAAGCTATATTCCGGTCAAACTAAATATACTGTGATGACCTGATGACAATAAACGTGGTTTATGTCACATTACCGTAGACAAAGAACTTCATGAGAGTATTACAGGTTTTTTCCCATTTACACCACGCGGTCCTTGTACGACGTTATGTGAAATAAGCTATTGGCCTCCGTCTGGACATGTGCCCAATTATTGCGGCGCTGTTCGCTCCCTCACATTGTAATAGTTCCTTACTAAACTCGTTGTGGTCATGGACCGTAGCATTTATTTGTTATTAGTTCCGCCACGAACCCACGACTCATGTTTACTTATCCGATACACAAACAATTTTACAAATTAACTGAGAATTTCACGAATTTTGAACCTTATGAATGTAAGTTACGTGATACTCATACATTATAAAATTGTATGTATCATTAAGCCACGTTTTTTACGTACTTAATTGAAAGCTATGTTTAATTATAATACTGTAAAAAGTTACATCCTTTATAAATCATGAAGATTATTATTATAGTCTTCTAGCATTGTTATATTTAATTGGTCTGCACATCGTGTTGAAATGACACTTTAATATTACCTAAAATCCTCCCGCGGGACGAAATAATTTTCCTTCTATTGTGACTGCTCGTTTATTGCTTGTTGATCATGTATTAAAATTGTTCTGATGCAATGTTTAATTCTAGTTGAACTACGACACGCGACTGTGTGGACTGTGCCCGAATGCACAGAGTCGAATGGAGGACCATCGACAGTCGCACTTACAATGCCCCTCAGATGCGTACGGCCGGCTGCTTTGTTGGGATGACAAACACTGCCAGAAGAGTGAGTATTACACATAATGATTATGATACTTTCTTATAGATTCTGAACGCAGAGATCAGAGAGAGACGGTGCAACCTGAGTGTTATTTAATATATTACATATTATGTAATTGATAGACGTGCTGTAAACAAAGGGAGCAGTGGACGCGGAGACATAACATAGACATAGACAGAACAAGGCTCATGGAATATATTAGAGATATAATAGGTTAGCGCCAATGACGCAATGTTTTGAAACGTTTGCAACACTTGTTATTTATGCAGTATTTTTTCATAGCCAGTCAAATAATACTACACGACACCATTTTATTTGTCATCCTAAACTTCAAAATCAAATTAATATAACTATTATTCCAATTGGTTAATAGAAAATTGACCCCTCTATGAAGCGATCAGGCGTATTGGTTTATTTGGTGATTATTGAAGCTGACTATAAACATCAACCAACCCCCCCCCCCCCTATTATGGGATAACTCGGCAAACGAGCAGGCGAGCTACCTGATGGTAAGTAGTCATCGCCGCCCATGGACATCTGCAAAACCAAAGGAGTTGCAGATGCGTTGCCGAGCCTATTTAGGGAAAGGGAGGGGAAGGAGAAAAAGAGAAGGAAGGGGATTGGGGGAGGAATTGGGCCTCCGGCCCTCTCGCTCACCGAACGAAGCGCAGTAACGAAACGCTACTACTCGGACGTCGGTCTTCTGCGAGAGTGTGGTACTTCCCCGGTCAAGCCGGCCCATTCATGCTGCGAACAGCGTGGCCCTACCACAACAAATAGACCCCTTTGATGTTTATAGTCAGCTTATTACAATTATATTTTACATAATACACTTATGTGTTTTAGTATGTCCGCCGTCGTGTGGCGACAGCGGGTGCATGAACAACACGTGCTGCCACTCGGCCTGCCTGGGCGGCTGCAGCGGGCCCACCGCACACGACTGCCACGTCTGCCGCGGATACTCCTTCGGATACGGCGCTGATCGAAAGTGTATGGACTCTTGCCCGATTGGCACATACGAGGTTATTTCAATTTAATTGGGACTTTATTTTTTATATAATAATCGTAACAAGCGTAACAAACCGATTCGTCAAAACAATTTTTTATACTGAGAATGATGACACTTCGTTTCATCGAGAGAATTGTTAAATCTTCCTCTACAGTTGACATGCTATGCCACTGACTTAGTCATTTCTGTTACATTATATCTTACAGTATATCCATTCTACACAGGCAAGGTACCTACTACCTGAAAATCTAAACGAATGACTGAACTAGGAAGTATCGATTTTAATTAGAATCTTTCGGCAGTAATTGATATCAATCAATTAGTATATAGTTTTAAAATATTTTTTTAACGATCTGGTTGATCTTCCACAAAAGTTTAAACTAAGCTGTTTAAAAAATGAAATACATTGTGTTGCTTTGCTGTTATTCATGTAGTATAATAATGTGCGCAGTTGTTCCGTCGCTGCGTGACGGAGCAAGAGTGCCGTGCGACTCCAGCGCCGCCCACCGCGCCGGTGTCGGACCCCAACTACCAGCGCTCGGCGCCTAAGATACGAGCCTACAAAATATTCGAAAACCGCTGCGTCTACGTCTGTCGCAGTGGTTACATGGAGGTACAGTACAAAAGCTCACAGTCTCCTCCACTCTATTATTTATTGACATAGACATTTGATCACTCAGTCAGATTCTGGCCTGCTACAATAAAAGACTTCGGCCTTTCGCACTTATATTGAAACTGACTTTATTTTATTAGCTTTCTTGAGGAACTCTAATGCACGTTCTTAAATAAACTTCTTATGGATGCAATAATTGTTTTTTTTTGCAATGTCATAGGCTGGCGACATACACAACTCGACATGTCAGCCGTGTCCCAAGTCGGGCTGCGTCAAGGAGTGCGCGGGCGGCAAGATAGATTCGGTGGCGGCAGCTGAACAGTTCCGCGGCTGTACGCACATTAACGGCAAGCTAGAAATTGCCGTACGCGCCTCTGGAGGTTAGTTGCCGACATGTTTGACTTCTCTATTTTATGTTTCTATAAAAGTAGAATAAGTATAGTTTTATTATCGCTTGATAAAAATTGTCTATGAAAAGATGTATGAATGTGGCAGAAGCGAAAGACAGGCAAGAGTTGTAGCAAGTGGCAGTTCATATTTTGTGCCTACCCCTGTGGGAAAAAGGCGTGAGTGTTATTATGTATGTATAAGAATTAAGCTTATTAAAAAATTAATCTTGTTTGAATTTTAGGCAAAACGTTGACCGCATTAGAAGATTCATTGGGTGAAATACGCGAAATCACAGGCTCCCTGCAAGTAATACGCGCATATCCATTGGTCTCATTGATGTTCCTGAAGAAACTCAAGAAAATCCGCGGATCACAGGAAATAGCTGCTAAAACTAAGTGAGTTTGTAACTATTTTTTAATTAGGTACTTCTGTATAAATTTTTAATTGCGTTATGTTTCTATAAGAACATAAGGTTTGTTAATGTATAAATAATGGAGGAACATCGTAAGAACCAAGGTGTTACCCCACAGAGGTCACGACCTTCAGCATAGAGAAAGCGACGCGACGAGGAGCAGGGGGCTGAAGATTCTGTTCGATACTAGTTTTATTCAATAGTTAGTAGATTAGATTGGTATGTTTGCTTATTTATCCATATATTTATCTTTATAATAAGTAAGACGTTCTTTCCTATTATGGTCCTTTCCCATTTGTAAACCAATAATTAAGTATTATATATTTTTATTCACCACGAATTAAGTATTTGAATTTAGAACCGCTTATTACGTGCCAGTGATGTTTCTTGATCCTGCACTTATAAAATTTTCAATACGGACCTCACGACTACTTTCTACTTTTAGAGGGAACTGTAGGTATAAAATAACGGTAAACAAGTTGGGAGTGGCCGCAATGTGAATGAATGCAAAATTTTGTTACTATACATTATATTATATACTTACCCAAGGCTTATTCCATGGTGTTCATTTACTAGTGTCCCATTTCAGGGGATATTTGCCAGATAGTAATATCTGGCAATGATATATATATATATATATATATATATATATATATATATTATTTCTTAATCCTCATGGATTGTCTGTCGCCAAAGGGGGCAACATCGTATGTCGGCTCTAAAAACCGGACTTTCCTTAACCTGCCTCTCCGCGGCCATATTATTTGTCACTGTAGCTATCTTTGCGATCCACCCTTTTAGAAAATAATATTGTGTACTTACATACAAGTGATAACGTTTCAGAGGTCAAGTGTTACATATATTCAACAACCCGAACCTCGAGTTGTTATGGGACTGGTCTACTCATGGCCCCATTGAGATCTCGGAGGGTTCACTGTTCATACATTTAAATCCAAAGCTGTGCTACAACCAGATATTGCCGCTTAAGGACATGACTAGAAATCCGATGTCCAACTTCACCGAAATTGAAGTGTCACGAGACAACAACGGCAATCAGGCCTCCTGTGAGTACTTCACGATGTTATGTAGTCACGTAGGAGCGAGAATGATCTGTACTCAATATTGTTTATTATCCAGGTCTACTGAATAGTGACAGAGTATCCACTCCGTCGTTCCCTCATTGCTGAGGTTGGAGGCCAATTAGAAAATAATTGATATTGTAAGAAATACGTATTGTATAAGTAGTTATAACTACGGCTTTTTGTCACAGGTTTACCGGATAAGTTACACTTAAGAGTGAGTCAAATGTGTTCGACAGCGGCCATACTGACCTGGAACATGTACTGTCCGGAGGACATCCGCAAGTTGCTCGGCTATTCCGTGTACTACATCGCTACCGAAGTTAATGTCACCTTGTACGAACAGAGAGACGTGTGCTCTGACATGTTAGTATACAGTTAATCATTTGTTGTTATATGTAGGTGAGTTGCATGAACCAATTATGTGAGTAAGCTAAAGCTAAATTCTCTTAAAAACCCGCCAAGGTTTTCGTACAAAGTTAAAGTTGTCTTGACAGACAGTCAGACAGACAGATTTTATGTGAATATACACAACGATATTATTTTACAAAACTACGTTTCTTCTTGCCAAATTTCATGATTCTAGGTCGGGAAGTATCCTATAAGTTTTAATTCTTTTTGGGAATATCGATATATGAGGCATAAAACACTGTAATTTTCGATTGCGTACCTACTTAGAAGCTTTATGGCTCCAGGAAGCCGTAGACCTAAGTATTTGTTATTATTACAACTTGATACTCCATGCGTTACTGAAAAATGGGTCTTGACATACAGACAGACAGAAGGACAATAAAGAGGAACCTTAAAAAATAAAGCTTATTTTCTATTGCATAGGATAGGGCATCAAATATTAATGAGTTCTTAACTTTCGAGTTATTCAAAATTTTTTGTCACCTACTCAATTTAAATAAGATTGATTATCCATCTGAGTAAAATTGGCGAAATTTATTTGTTTTTAGATGGAATGTTCTCGATATAACCCTAGAAGATGCGCGTACCGAAGTTAACGTCTCCACGTACGAACAGAAAGAGGGGTGCTCCAAAATGTTAGTATTGAGTTAATCATTTGTTTAAATATGTAGGTGAGTCGCATAAATCACATATGGGAACTCGCGAGAGATTGCTTAATAAATAAAACAATTAAACAAGTATTGTATAGGATAGGGCATCAAACATGTATGTGCTCTAACTGTCGAATGTTTTAAATTTGCTGTCAAATACTCAATTTAAATACCTAATGTTGATTATCCATCTATTTTCTTCTATCCATACTTAATTGTATAAATGCCTAAAACAACTGTCTGTCTGTCTGTTTGTTACGCTTTCACGCCTAAACAGCTGAATAAATTTTCATGAACTTATGATGATAGTATAGAGAAAAACTTGACCTTTGAGAAGGGCATTGCTACTCTTTGTCAAAAATGCTTGGGAAACTGCGGGCAACATCTAGTTTATCGAGTTACATAAATATATGTATATATTGCTTATTTTTTATTATTTTTTAGCATTAAATATTGCGAAATTTTCACAAAGAAATGAATTTTCTAATTAAAGAAAATTTCTAGTGAAAGAAAAATTCGATCTCAGGCAGGGTTTGAACCTCAACTAAGCTACCGAGACCACTGCCTGTGATGTCGAATTTCTCTTCCACCTTCTACGTCTTGAGGCGACGTCGGCACCATCTATTGAAGACATTAGTATGTCTTTCAACCAACACGACTGCCTTTACAGGTAGTTCAATGTCGAACGATGTTGCCTTACCGTATTATGCTTATTTTGTATTATTTTTTAGCATTAAATATTGCGAAATTTTCACAAAGATTCCCTCAAGACGTAGAAGGTGGAAGAGAAATTCGACATCACAGGCAGTGGTCTCGGTAGCTTAGTTGAGGTTCAAACCCTGCCTGAGATCGAATTTTTCTTTCACTAGAAATTTTCTTTAATTAGAAAATTCATTTCTTTGTGAAAATTTCGCAATATTTAATGCTAAAAAATAATAAAAAATAAGCATAATACGGTAAGGCAACATCGTTCGACATTGAACTACCTGTAAAGGCAGTCGTGTTGGTTGAAAGACATACTAATGTCTTCAATAGATGGTGCCGACGTCGCCTCAAGACGTAGAAGGTGGAAGAGAAATTCGACATCACAGGCAGTGGTCTCGGTAGCTTAGTTGGTAAAGCGTCTGGTGTACTTAACCAGAGGGACGCAGGTTCAAACCCTGCCTGAGATCGAATTTTTCTTTCTCTAGAAATTTTCTTTAATTAGAAAATTCATTTCTTTGTGAATATGTATATATTGTTACATATATATAAAATCGAAACAACCATTCACTCATTGATTATTCACGAGATCTCGGTAGGCCTACAAACTTGAAATTTGGCAAATAGATCCCTTATAATGTCTACACGTAAAGAAGCTAATGAAGGAGGATTTTGGCAAATTACATTTCAAGTTTGAAAAAGGAGAGGTCGAAGTTTGTATGAAACGTTTTTTAAAGAATGGATGTAAGACGTCAAAACGAGTACAAAAATTGCTAAAAAATAAAAATTACATATAGAGTACCTAGGGAGGCCTTTACCCTACAGTGCAGTGGGACGAAAATATATTAATAATAAGATCGATCTAATCTATCACTTCCTGTATTCCGATCAGGCTGAAGCGGTTTGACATATTTTTTATTAAATTCTGTGCACTCTCTATAATAGACAGTAGAGTTTTATTAGTATTTAGCATGTAAAGTATACGATCACAAGAAATTGCGAGGTCTTCCTGAAAACTTGGGAAACTGATAAAACGATGTAAATACTGTTGGAGCTGTACCGGGTTTTACTAATATCTGGGGTTTTATAAATCACAAACTCAATCAGGGAAAAATCACGACTTGTTTATTTGTTTATGGAAGAATTCTCAATATAATGTCATTTTTTATAAAATTATTTTCTAGACATATTTCAAACACTACTTCCTTTTTTTGTTCAAATATTCTATATGCCGGGACGCGCACATAAAAACTTCTTGTTACAAACTCCTACAATACCAACTGTATCAAACTATATTCGCAATAAACTATTTGAATTTAATCGGCAACTTAGTGTCTTTAAATATAGGTTAAACCAAACTAGCAAAGTGTGAAACTAAGACTTCGCATTAGAAGTCGGTAAACCTGCGACTTCTGATGCGGTAGGTAGTTGTTAATATTTGCGGTATTTATTTGTTTTAGATGGAACGTTTTCGATATAACAATAGACGAAGCGCGTAATGGTACAAAGGCAGAAAAAAATACTTCTGCTGTGAACAAAAAGGACTTGCTAATAAACCCATGTCATAATATGCAACCTTCGTTTTATCCGCTGTCGCATTTAACGCCGTATACAAGATATGCAGCGTATGTGAAGACCTACACCACTCTGCAGGAGAAGAAAGGAGCACAAAGTTCTATAATATACTTCAGGACCTTACCGGGAAGTAAGTGGCTGTTCCTACACTGCGTTATCTCGTAATTCGATTTAATTTAAAAATAAGTTAGCTATTAAGTTCTAATTAAACACAACTAACAGTATATTTTTAATCGGTTTGCAAGACTCGTAATTTGTAAAAGATGTGAGTAAGTATTCAGAACAAGTCGCACTTGATAATTTTTTGTAATCTGTCATCCCTAGACCCGAGCCCACCGTTGGGGCTGACATTAGACTCGTTGAAACCACACTCAGTATTCATACGTTGGTCGCCGCCGTCGATGCCGAACGGTACCATCATCCTGTACCACGTCGAGATCCAGGCCAACAGCTACAACAGACCCAAGATACTTGCTGGCAATACCAACTATTGCGCTAATCGTAAGGTTTTATTTTGTCTTATGATGTGAATTTCTAGACAGTACATGACTCATTGAATTCATACAACTTAAACGCTAGGATATATTCCTCAACTGAACAAAGTCATGTACTATTATATTGTTTTAAAATACCTAAAAACAGTCCTAGCAACTTTGTTTTGCAGCGAGTGCCCTAGCGAACATGATCACAGCGCGAGCAGAAGAGTCCCCCGAGGGACAAGAGAGGGAGACGACGGGTGACGTCACAAACGGCTCGTGCGCCTGCAAGGACGAGAACAAGCCCGGGACGCGGTTTAGCTCCCGGGCAGAGGAGGACCGCATGGAGAGTATCAACTTTGAGAATGAACTGCAGAACTTGGTAAGTCATAACGATATGTGTAAAATACTTATAAGATATTCTTATTTTAAATATTTATTAAGCCACTATTTATTCCAGGTTTACCAAAAAACTGAAAGAAGCAAGCCGAAATCGTCGGCTAAGAGGATCAAGCGATCGGTCGACCACACTTTGAACAACATGCTTGTCAAACTGACCGAGAACTTCAGCCCCAAAGTTGGATCGAACTACACCAATAGTACAGACGACGAAGGTGAGTGTCGACCAGTGTCAACAGTTTGGCACACATCAACATTTTCATCTTTTCACGGTCATGTTAACATCTTGCCTTTCCACCGCCTCATTTGTTCGCTCTTCCTGGCCTCGCTTGCCGCTGCTCACGAACCTCATCACGACCATCTAACATTCTCATTTCAGCCAACTGCAGTCGCATCGAGAATAACGCTTGCGTCGTAAAGGACTCTACAGGTTACAAACATGGATAAATTTGTTTTTACATCACACGGGTATTTGGTTGCTGCATGTTATCATTATCACGTCACTTTAACTATCACACAAATTTAATTTTAACCATGATTTATTTTGGGGTTCGTTCTATATTTTCGGGTTCGTTCTATATTTTCTGAACTTGAACATGATTTGCATGAGGTTTCATAATTGTTTCATTTAACAGCGGAAGACTGATAGTTTATAATAATAATTTATTGCATGCCTTATTCTATATTCGCCTTGTACAATTTGCAATTATTGCATTTATTTTAATAAGAATGAACATTGTAAATAATAAGGGTTTGTCGTATAAGCAGTCATAAAATAATTATTATTGTAAGTTTATACAAAAAGGCCAAAGAAGTGACGTCCAAAGACGAGATTTTGATACCTTTTATCGAGGGGCATTAAAATCACCCCCATGTTCGGCTATTTTCAGTAGTTTAGGAGATAGAATGATCGGTATTGATTTTGTTTTTCTTTCAACTAAACAATTGAGAATATTCTGCTTTATGGTAATTTATAACCATACGGCTACCACTTTAAAATAATGGTTTACAGAACATGGAACATGACTAAAATTTAGTGGAAAGTTCAAAATTACTGTTATACCATTACAGCCACAAGATGTTGAGTCAAAAAATAATATTACAATGGTGCCAATGGCTTCGAAGTTTTTTAAGAAATGCTAAAGACCCTAGCAGTTTTTATAATTTATAAAAACTTCGAAGCATCCAAAATTAGCAACATCCAAAATCGTTAAAGAAAAAACAAACCTCAGTCGCGATTTATTTACATTCAAATTAAAAAGTACCATCATACCATCACATATCAAATCTTAAAGAATAAAAAGGTTATTAAAATGTTACATTCTTGCGATGACAATGATTATCTTCAAATCATGGAATTAAGTATAAAGAGTAGCAATAAAGAATATGAATATGAATAAGTACATTTTTGTACGAACTGTAGGTAAACATTATTATTTAAAATGCATAAAATAGTCGTTGGCATTTATTTTGTTGTCAGGATACGTAAGGTCCCTGTACTTCGAGCTGGGCGGGGATGTGGAGTCGTTGGCAGTGACCAACATGCGGCACTTCACGTGGTACACTGTCAGTATCTGGGCGTGCCGCGACAAGCATGAGAACGAGACCAAGGAGGATTATAACCGGACCTGGTGCTCCGAGAGGGCTTTCAACACCTTCCGCACTGCCGAACGAGGTTGACAATGTTTTGTTTGAATGCTTAAGGCGGAGCGTGTCGCCTTGGCCGCCAAATTATTACTTTTTTCGATTTTCGCAAATTCTTCGTCTATAACACATTTAAGGTTCGTGACAATAGATACTACGACATCAACTATAACTTATTTACAACTTAGTACAAAAACTTATGCTTAAAATTCGACATCGTACGCACCAGATAGTAATGTAAAACACGATTCTGCACTACTTCAGCCTACACTATGATAATTAAGGGAAAGTTTTAGTATTTAGTTGTGAATAAATTATAGTTGAAATCCCAATTCTTATAACTATGCGTCTAGAATGTGTTATAGACGTATAATTAGCGATAATTATTCAATTTGGCGCCCAAGCAGAGACGTTCAACCTTAAGAACCTCATGGAACTATACTCCATTTGGTTAGGTACTTAACTAAAGGTAAACAACAAAAATGGCGGCGTTCAGAGCTGTTCAACCTTTTATTACAATGGTATCATATGAATACGGAGTGAAATTAATAACAACACAACCAACAATCAATAAAACCAACGAACAAACAGAACAATAACTATCTAACACCATTTGCGGCAAAAGAAACATAAAAACGAACGAAAGTAAAGTAAATACAAACTGTTACGTATGGCGTCTGGTTACCCGACTAAGTATAATCGTTTAATTATTTCGCTCCGCTTCCTCGCAGTACTACTTCTCATTTTGCTACTACGCAGAAAAATGTTTTGAATATCTGTATTTTTAGATTCGTTTTAGTAGGCACATTGCAATACTTTTTGACATAATTATAAATTTTGATTTAATTAATTGTTTGCAAGCTTAAGAATAATAGTAACTATTTAATATTAAACAAAGTAGTAAGATATGCTAGTATAAAAGGAGAATGTGATTTTGAGTTATTTAATAAGTTGTTTTGGTGATGTTTTATTTCGAAATGAAAAATGACCCTTTAAAAGAACCTTTTTTATGATTTGTTTACCTTTAGTTAAGTACCTAACCAAATGGAGTATAGGGAAATCATGTATGCCTAACCTCGCGTTCCCACTGATGACAAAACATGTTGCAAACAGCAACCTATCCCTCTCACTCTTTGAGAGTTCGATAGATGTTTGCAACATGTTTTGTCGTAAGTGGAAACGCGGGGTAATAATAGCTATTTTTTTTCGGTGGACAAATGGATTATACGAAAAGTTATGGTTATAGATACACATACAAATTAAATGTACAATGTCATATTTTCCATTTAAGGGCCGTAAGCATAAACTCTATTATCCTTACAATTTTCTTTTTGACATTTGCAGTGGACGTGGATATAGTGAGCAACTTAGAAGCGGATGTGATAGTGTCGAACAAAACTCTACCCGAAGTGAACGTGAAGTGGAAAGCTCCGAAGAACCCCAACGGATTTGTTGTAGCCTACAGTATACAATACACTCGCGTTGTAGATAACTTATCGGTTCGTATTTTCCTTTCACAAATTATGGGGATCAAAAGTGTAACAAAATCTAATGGTTTATAGTAATCCAGCCCACAGATCCTTTTGAATACTTACTTTCTTAATTCTTCCACAAATACGGAAAGCTTCTAAATACGACCAAGATTGTTTTGTTACTACATTAGGTATTAAATTATGTAATAAGAAGTTGCGTTGTATTTCTGACAGGGCCAGGACGTGGGTCTTCAAAGCTGTATAACAGCAGATGTGTACGAGACTAACGGGTTCGGTTTTACGCTGCGCAACCTGTTGCCCGGCAACTACAGCGTACAGGTCACGCCCATCACCGTCGCAGGCGCAGGGAACGTCTCCACCGTATTCCCACCCATATTAATACCGGTGAGTGTCAATTATGTAACCAATGCTTGCCTGGCTTTTTCTTCATTCTATTTGAATAAAATAAAAAATGGTCTTTAAGTAAGGAATTAAACAACTTGTCCCTTATGACTTGCTGTACGGGGTATGGTTTTCGAAACTAATAGCAATACCGGGTTTGATGATGCAATCTCTTGTAACTTTATTATTATTTTTTTAGGAAAGAAGAGTTGACGCCGCGTACGAATGGATCTGGGGCGTTATAGGGGGCTGTTTGATAATGTTCCTTGTAGTGGGGGGAGGCATCTGGTACGCACGGCGGGGCCTGTTGTCGTCTGCCGAGGCCAACAAACTGTTCGCCAGCGTCAACCCCGAGTACGTCTCCACTATGTACGAGCCCGACGAGTGGGAAGTGCCCAGGACGTCCATCGAGTTAATACGAGAACTGGGACAAGGGTCTTTCGGAATGGTATGTTATTATACTTCATTTAAAGAAACTGCATTTATTTTCAACTGTTTTAATATCAAATTCAACTCCGAATTAGCGTCCGCGTAGTTAATGAACAGCCGAAAATTACTAACAAAGGGTTATCAGTAAATAGTAATAGTTCAGCTTAGCTTAGTTCCATCCATAAGTGACTCGATAAATTTTTCAGGTTTATGAAGGCATTGGAAAAGGAATAGAGAAAGGAAAAGCCGAAACACGATGCGCCGTTAAAACTGTGAATGAGCATGCCACTGACAGGTAAGATGGTTAAATCTGCATAGTTTTTGTGTCCATTAGTCAGAGACCAAACCAATGATATTTATTTCTGCAAGTCAGTTTTTTTAAACTAGATGGTGCATGAAACATGGTCTCTTTTGAAGAAAGAACCTTAGTAGCTTTGACCTGTTCCAATCGACGGCATGCATACATCGGTAATCGTGTAGCTACCCGTCGCACGACGATAGATCAGCAAGACATTTGCGTAGATCATCTATACTACAATATTATAAAGAGGTAAAGTTTGTGAGGTTGTAGGAGGTAATCTCTAGATTTACTGAAACGATTTTGAAAATTGTTTCCCCAATAGCAAGCTACATTATTCCTGGGTGACATAGGCTATATATTAACCCGTAAAAATTAAAACGTGGGTAGTCTAATGGCTAGGGCGTTGGCGATCATGTGGTTTCCGGTTCGAAAAGTGAAGTTCGTGAAGTGTGTTTAAACAAATTAAAATCTGGCGCGTTTTCGACATTATTTTTCTGAGGAAAAAGCTAAATTGATTTCAAAGTTAAGGTCAGTACTCAGTTTGGATTTAACTCGAAGAAAGGGTTATATTACTCGTCATTTTAATAAAAAGTTTTATGATAATCATTACTGGTTAACTGGTTGTGTACATACAAACAAATTGTATTTTTTTCCATTGTATTTTGTTTACTTATCGCGATAGTAAGAATATTTTCGGTAAGAGACAGGTAGGTGGGGAAGATACCTACAAAAAGCTGAAACTGGTCAGTTTTTTATTGCATACCCTGTCTTTAATCTCTGTGCACGCCACTGACTCATTGCACTACCGTCGTGAACCCACTCGTAACACGAGCATTTAGCTTAGAACGAGGGGTTAAAAAGAATACTAGTAATATGCGAACCACATGGCTAGTAAGATTAAAAAAAATAAACGTCTAGTCCACGGGGACGAAGCTGCTGGCGGAAAGCTAGTGTGCAATACGCATACTAGTAGTAGTAAGGAGTCGTTGCGATGTTACCAGGGAGCGGCAAGAGTTCCTGAACGAGGCGTCGGTGATGAAGGCCTTCGACACGTTCCACGTGGTGCGGCTGCTGGGCGTGGTGTCCCGCGGACAGCCCACGCTCGTCATCATGGAGCTCATGGAGTGCGGCGACCTCAAGTCCTACCTGCGCTCGCACCGCCCCGACGCAGACGCAGACAGCACCCGCAAGGGCGCCAACCACCCGCCCACGCTGCAGAACATACTGCAGGTCTGTACAACATCATCTATTACTACACTTATTTGTTTTTTTTCTTTCGTCAGCTCCTGCACTAGCGAAGCCATATACAGTTTGTTCAAAATAAGTAAGCCGATCGGAAGTTACCCGTTCCGAACTACCGCGGTGATAATATCGTTTAATTATATAAGTGTTTTAATACATAAATATTGAAATTAGTAAACAAAATCATTAGAAATGTGAAACTTATACGACTCTAATTATCTTTAAACAAACTCTTTCTACTAAAAATTACCACTTCTAAACCACTTGCAGACAACTTCCGATCTGCTTACTTATTGCGAACAAACTGTATCGCGGGAACTTTGCAAACACATAAATAATGAATGCTCCTTTCGCCTTATAAAGATAACTTGAGAACGACTTTACCAAAAACTAAATAAAATAAAATTGCGCATAAAATTGGTAAGAAGATTGCCTTCAAATTTTCAATCTTAAGATTAGCCCAGCGTGTGATCCTGTGATCAGTTTGGCAGCTACCGGATAAAAAAAGAAAACGCGCGCACAGCTATTATATTTTAACTAATGGACAAACTACACAAGGTTAGACATTCAAAGCTTATACGTTATCGGCTTCGTGACGAGCCAGTGTATAGTGTGATGTACACCCAGACTGAAATATCTGTGGCGATCTGGTTGGTTGGACCTTTCCACTGGATTATTTAAACTATTGTTTCGACGTTTCTTCTCAGAGGTCGTCAGATAGGAAACGTCGGCGCCATCTAGTTAAAAAAAAATGTAAAAAAATCGACTTGTAAAAGTGTCCTGAAAAGATCTATTTACAGAAATAAATATCATTTCATTTCATCATTTCATTTCATTTCTATATTATATTTTATTTTTCAGATGGCTATAGAAATAGCCGATGGTATGGCTTACCTTTCAGCCAAAAAATTCGTGCACCGCGATCTAGCGGCGCGCAACTGTATGGTCGCTGGGGACCTCACCGTTAAGGTCGGGGACTTCGGCATGACCAGAGACATCTACGAGACTGACTATTATAGGAAAGGCACCAAAGGCCTACTGCCGGTGCGCTGGATGAGCCCCGAGAGCCTAAAGGATGGGGTAAGCTACGGATTCCAAAACACATCTTAAATATTTTTTACTTTGTTTTTTGATTACGTTGTTAATGAAATATGTAATTTTACAGGTATTCTCTAGCAGCAGTGACATATGGAGTTACGGCGTGGTCCTGTGGGAGATGGCGACGCTCGCGATGCAGCCCTATCAGGTAGGCATTCAACTATTAGGAATATATTTTAAAATCAATCATGTATGTAGGCATATCCAAACTTGTCAACTTTAAATACGATTCTCCACATCAACATTTACTTTATTTTACTCATTAAAGTTTTAGTTATGTGAAGTGCGGGACTAAGGTCGCGTTCGTGTGTATCGTGCACTGCAGGGTCTGTCGAACGAGCAAGTGGTGCGGTACGTGGTGGAGGGCGGGGTCATGGAGCGGCCCGAGCACTGCCCCGACAGGCTGTACGAGCTCATGCGGGCCTGCTGGGCGCACCGCGCGCCGGCGCGGCCCAGCTTCCTGCGGCTCGTGGCCGACCTGGCGCCGCAGGCCCAGCCGCACTTCCGCCCGCGCAGCTTCTTCCACACGGCGCAGGGACAGGAGATGTACGCGCTGCAGCGCACTAACATGGGTACGTCACGCCTCACGTATCTCCGCGCGCACAAACTCTCACTTCCACAGGGCGCAGAGCTGTCTATTTTCTCCTACGTATTTTTGCGGTTTTTTACGAATAGTAAAATTAGGTTTCCAGAATCAGCCTAGCAATCGCAGCCACTTTTGTATTATTTTTCGCCTATTAGAATATTTTTTGAGATTAATTGTCTAGTAGACTTTTTTATAGGTACATAATTTTAAGCATATTTCTATAATTGAAATCAAATTTAAAAATAATAATTAAATAAATCCGAATAAAAGCTAATATTATTATAATAATATTAGGTATACTATAAGATATATATCTCCAGCACGTCCATATAAAGTAGATATGTAGGAAAGCTCCTAAGGGTGTACACGTCGGTCCCTGTCGGCAAATGATAACATTTGTTGCTAGTACGAAACTATCTAATGCGAGACCGCTTTTTTGTTCCCTCTCTTGGCTCCGTAGAGGCGTGTGCCGAGTCGCCGGCACGCTGCTGAAACGTAAGTAGCAGTACAATTATGCATGTTTAACGTAAAGATATGAGATGCGTGCGAGAGCACTTTTGTTATCATTTTCTGAGTGACATCATCATTTAGTGACAGTATTATTGATTTGCGGCTAAATTGCTCAAATTTTGTGGTGGGATAATAGGGCCCCTATAAATTAAATAAGAATATAACAACAAAAGAAATGGAAGTCATTGTATTCATGTTTTTTTTTAGTTATGCGGCCCTGATTATTTTTAAGTTTATTTATAGACTATCACTGTCATTAGTGTAAGTAATCAGCACTGATAGTGTATGTACTTGGTTACATGAAGCGCTTACAATGATTATTTTGCCGGCCAGTAAATAGTAATGCCGTTCGCCGTCGACTAACCGAACGTGTTGTTTTGATTATGTACAGAGGAGGAGCAGGAGATGACCGAGGTGAACGTGGGTGCCGTGGCCACGGGGTCGGGCTCCAACCTGTTCGGGGTCTCGGGGCGGCTCGCCTCGTGGGTGCGCGAGCTCTCCTCCCTGCGCTCGCGGACCTCCGACGACGCCGCGGCTGAACCGCTGCAGCCGCTGCAGGCCGCCGCCTCGCTCAAGGCCGGGCCTAACGGGATGCCGCCCACCGCCGCCGGCTGCTAGCGGGGCCCAATGGGGTGCCGCCCACCGCCGCCGGCTGCTAGCGGGGCCCAATGGGGTGCCGCCCACCGCCGCCGGCTGCTAGCGGGGCCCAATGGGGTGCCGCCCACCGCCGCCGGCTGCTAGCGGGGCCCAACGTGGTGCCGCCCACCGCCGCCGGCTGCTAGCGGGGCCCAACGTGGTGCCGCCCACCGCCGCCGGCTGCTAGCGGGGCCCAACGGGGTGCCGCCCACCGCCGCCGGCTGCTAGCGCCCAACGGGGTGCCGCCCACTGCTGCCGGCTACTAGTGGGGCCCAACGGGTTGCCGTCCACCGTTGCCGGCTGCTAGCGGGGCCCAACGGGTTGCCGCCCACCATTGCCGGCTGGTAGCGGGGCCCAACGGGTTGCCGCCCACCGCTGCCGGCTGCTAGCGGGGCCCAACGGGTTCCGCCCACCGCGCCGCTGCCGGCCCTCGCCTGTGTGGCGGCGCGGCTTCACATCTACCTCAGGTCGACTGCATGCGCCGCCGACTCTTCGAATTGTAGCCGTAGCCTAGTGTAAATATCGTAATGATCGTCCGACGAGCGGGGATCGTCTCTGACTGTAGTGTAAATTAATATTAGGGGGAGCCCCTCGATCCCCCCGCATTTATTACGTTAGCGTGCCGGGGCCGACGTCGGTTTTATTGTTATGTATAAGAGCTCGACCCGAGACGGCGATGCGTTTATTTTCGTCTGACGATTCGTTTTCATATCAGGAAATTAATATTTTTGCTGAGACGATATTGAGTGTCGATTTGTTTCGACGTGAATCCTATATAGTTTACCTCGACGTTATTACATAGTTATAAATCGGTGTCACTTTTGACATAGCCTATTAATGTTAAGTTTACCGTTTAAGATGTAAAGCGTGTATAGTTTTATGTAGGCGAGATCGTGTACAAATTATTTTTATTAATTTCTTGACGTATATTTCGGTACCTAACTTCTGTTTCAAAGGTATAAGAAAATTTGAAACGAATGTCAAATTCGTTGAAGTTGTTATGTTGTTGAGCCGAGTACTTTTGTAATAAACGTTGTCACTTGTCTTAATAAATGCAAAATGCAACCGCTTATAATACTCAACTGTTGGATATGCCGCTTTGTAATGTATCAAGTTATTATTTATACTTGTATAACCAATAATTTGAAATATATAACTAAAATAAATTTAACCACCAAAGATTTGGAAAATAAACGTCTAAATTTACAATTCTTTTTATGCTGTTACTTATTGTAGCTGTGTTATAAATGTTTGCAAAGATAATTATATTTAGAATAATTAATTATACAGGGTCGTTTATAATTAGTTGTGACTGGTTTTAGTAGGAATGTAATGCAACACCCACATTGAAGTCATGTGCGTAAGTATAAAAGACGAAAGTCTAAAACCGTGTTAAGTGTTGCCGGCCATACGTTTGTATATTTTATACTGCACAAACTACAAACAAGCTGTTTATTATGTAGTTTGTACAAACGAGTACTTACTAGTACCAGTTAAGAAACAACGTTAATTTTAAATGACTTCATAAGCCGCAACATATTATTATTTCTCATCATAATATTATTGTGAAGATTAACCATTATAAATGTATGTAATAATCGTGTTGCAGTTATTCTCAATTAGAATCTATGCTGATAACAATGTGTTCCCCATCGACTAAAATGCAATAGATAATACCTGCCACTATTGTTAAATAGTTATATTACTATATTACATAATATTATTGTTTAAAGAAAATATAATATAAAACCAAAGTATAAGTAATTATGCAAAACTAATCAGTGAACTATATTTAAGTCTAGCTACAATGTAATATCTCTAAGAAAATTTATAACTTCTTAAGTAACTGAAATAGTGTATTAATTTTTGTAACGCGAATATAAATATTATAAGTCAAGAAAACTAGAGTTAAATGAGAACACAATCTTATTTATGTATTCTTACAGTTCAACTTTTATTGTGTTCATATTTTTCCATTTTTATAATTACAGTTTTTAAATATTTAGTTCACTAGATTATATATTTAGTAACACAACGTAATAACTAGGTATATTGTAACTATGTAGTTCCTTTTTGTTATTTGTTCACAATGTATCGTGCAGTGATCTTTGGCAGCAAGTATTTAGATACTATATACATTAATTAATGAGAAATGCGAAATAGAGAAGAGGTCGTGTGGTGGTTTTATAATGTTCCATTGTAATTAGGAATAAATATATACTTATATATTTTTAATTAGTTACAAAAGAAATACTTTTCACAGCAACTTGCTAGCTGCTGATATATAAAAAACAATAATTGTAATTAACTATAAAAATATAATTATATTAATATAAATCCAACCAAAGTTAGACTACAATTAAATACAACAGTTTTGGACATTAGCCTCTAGGCGTCAAACACCATTCGCGACTGGGGTCCGATGTAGTAATAATAACTATAACGATAATGTGGTCTAAGGGTTTAAACGAGTGCCTTCAGACATCCAGCCTTCATTGCAATGCAGGTTTGTTGATTGTGTGAGGTGGACACGATACAATGGTGAGCACAGCGCGGCCACGCTGCCCGTGCGCATTACACTACTCTCTATTTATTTTTAATATTCATGTTTATTTCACAAGTAACGCTAGAATTTAGATGAAATTTATATTCTACGTCATTTGAATTGTTTTCATTTTAACACAATCATAAACCTGTGCTACAGGAAAATTCAGCTCGGTCGGCTATGGATATGGGCGATGTATTACGAATGGCTTACCGATAGTATTATATTTAAGTCGTCAACCACCTTTATTGTGAACTAGTAAGTAGTAATATCAGGCAAAAGTAATGTAAGTAATACGTCGGGTGACGGTAAGAGAGGAGCATGGACAGGACAGAGTGGGATTAGCACACGTTTATGTTGTCGGGGGCACAAGGCACGCTGCATCACTGATTGAATCATTTATATGGAATCGAAACGATCTTCGATGGAACCGGAATCCAAATATTGTTTTATGTGTAAAAATTGCATAGTGCCTTTTGCTCAATTATGAGGAATGTCGTAAGTAGGTACCGTTAAGAGTAACCTAAATATTTTAGTTGCAGTAAGTTATACGCAAATATTCCAGTAGAGTGAAACCTACAAAGCCCCACCAAATTGAAGTTTACTTCGCTGGAATATTATGCGGTGTAATGGATATATAATAACAGTGGAGTCTAGTGTCAAGCACACACGTCGCGGCCGCGCGCGCGCACGGTGCGTCACAGTTCCTGTAAGTGTATATTGTGTAGCGACGAGCGAGCTGAGCCACTCCACGGTATCAACACCCGTTTCAAATACTTATAATTTACTGAAGCTGTTTAATATCTTAACGAGCGAAACTTATTTCGAATACCAACTAGTCTTCCCGATTAGCATTTACTTTATGATAAAAAAGCCCGTAGTGGCGGCACAAGGGTAAGAGATGCGTGGAGTGACTGCGGCGAAGTCTCGCACAACGTTGCCTCACACAGCGTTCCCTGCGGACTGTGCCTACTGTCGACCTTTGTTACTTATGCTCTTGTTTTTTTATCAGTATTTGTTTCATTGTGATTATCAATTTACAAGGCAGTTACATTACCTCATTTTTAGTGATTATATTATTCATAAATTATTGACTGATAAAATAATTTCCAAATGACTTATATCCTTGTGTGAATTGTGTATGTTTTGTATAAGTGTCGGGGTAGCGTTGTGCTATATGCTCAATTTAGATACAATTTCACCAAACGATTGAGATAGTGTACAATTTTATATAATTAATTTAATGAAAACCGAGTACCTATTAATAATTTTAATATTTATATTAATAAAAAAGTTATAAAAAATAGTAAAATATAGTTTCGAATGTCATCATAATATCCTATAGCACTCCTGATTTTTTATAATATTTTATATCTAGACTAGAAACAATAGATTCGGTTGGGGCGTAACTAGTCGCAAAAAAAAGTTATAATTCATGTTTTCATCATGTGTCACAGGAATGAACCTTGATCGCAACTAGACAAATTCTCGTCTGATAAAAACACGATTTCGTTTGGATAGCGACAGATTTATAGGCATTTCTAAGCAGGAACAAAATTATTTATCTAGTTATATGCAAAATTATCAGAGTTGTCATTTTCGTGTTGTTTTTTTCTGAACTTCTTGGCTCTCAATAATTTTTGTTCCCTCTTTCTCCTCTCTTATTTTCTTCAAATCAATCACCAGAGGCTTTCTTAGTATTCGTCCGGGTACTCTACAATTGCAGGGCATGCTCTTTCCGTACCGCATCAACAAAACAGACGTTCTTATGCAGCCTTCGTCTCCGTTATGCTTTAATTTTGTCAAGAAACGTATGTAACACTGCGGCAGTCCGTTTTCTTTAGCTCCCATTATCAAGACTTCCTTATATGACCATGAAGGCCACCGCTCAACGGGAATAGGGTCACGGTTACCTCTGGGTAAAGGATACACTTTTTGCATGTAAGCCCGACACCTAAATGTTCCCATATACGGAGTAAGGACGTCGACGTATTTCACAAAATATGTCTCATGGTCTACGGCCTTTTGGCTAAAAAATAAATGATATTAAAGAGGCATTAAATACCTATTTATACGGTAGGTAATTTCAATAACCTTGTCGTTCAATATTAATTAGTGAACCAACCAGTCGATGGGGTCATCGTTTTACGACGATGCCGACCATACCTTGGGCAAACCAGAGGCTGCTAATGATAACAGATATTCTTTCGAATGTTTTTCATATTTCATAATCACTTTGTGAATTTAAGAAACCGTCGCCTACTTATGATACCTACCTACCTACCTTCGTCTATAACTCGAGCACGGCGAGCGCTTCATGGAAGCTTGTTTACGGACACAGCCGCAGAACGTTGTTGCATAGGTTGACAAGCTTCCATAGTGGTACATACTGTATGTACCACTATGGAATTGGATGTTTACTTGTCAGTGTTGTAGGTATGTAGGTAACATACAACACTGACAAGTAAACATTACAATTGTTCAGATGAACACTGTATCAGCAAGCGTGTTAGGGTATATCAAGACTATGTAACAAGTTATACTTTATTGAATAACACGTTTAAATTGTACCTACGCCACATTGGCGTCTACTCCAGTGTAGGTAATACCTACCAACAAACTGTTTGATAAATGATGTATGCAACTGCAAGTACATGTTGCAAAAACTGAAAAAAATCAAATGCAGAAAAGCCGAAAAACCACGCGGACGAAGCCGTGGGCGGAAAGCTAGTATCTACATAAAGCTAGAGGCGTAGCTTCAGAGCTAGAAACTGGAAAACGCTGACGATGAACGTGAAGCGATTAGTCGCTTCTAGTTCATCGTCAGCGGTGGGACAACTGCCTAGAGATCATCTTCTTATATGTATAGTCTATCTTATATGACAGCCATTTATTTACCGTGTAACCCACATAATTCGACCGACCAAATAGGTAGGTAGTTACACGTGGTTTGCCATGCAGTCTATTCGTGATCGTCAAGATGAAGGGACCAAGGCTCCAATGTCTGTCACACTTATATAAAAAAATAGTACCATAAATCTACTATTTGCTACCTTTGATATAATTTTAGCTACCTCATCATTTACATAATATTTTAACAAAATGCTTGGTCCCTCCATCTTGATATCAAGATGGAGGGACCAAACTAATAGACTCCTGCCTGGAATGTTCTACCCACTTAGTGTTATAATACCTTAATTCTACCTTAATATTATTCATTTTGGCTGCCCCAAAAAACCGCTCATTTAACTGTTGCACTAATCAATTGAATCGTCAATTTGGAGGGACCAACTTATTGAATGGATATCTTTAAAACGATAATGTTTTGGGGCAGCCAAAATGAATAATATTAAGGTAGAATTAAGGTATTATAACACTAAGTGGGTAGAACATTCCAGGCAGGAGTCTATTAGTTTGGTCCCTCCATCTTGATATCAAGATGGAGGGACCAAGCATTTTGTTAAAATATTATGTAAATGATGAGGTAGCTAAAATAATATCAAAGGTAGCAAATAGTAGATTTATGGTACTATTTTTCATATAAGTGTGACAGACATTGGAGCCTTGGTCCCTTCATCTTGACGATCACGTCTATTCTACACTGACTGTTAAAAATAAGAGTAAATTCTCAATTATTACTAAGAATACTAAACTTAGTTCAATCTTACTCATCAAGAGATATCATGTCATCATTATGTAGTCTCCATATGACGCCCCATATGTGGGCGTTTGCTGTGGGCACCATGGTGGCGGTTGGCCCTCCCCAAAACTTGGAATACTTGATGAAGTCAAGCCTATAGTTCTAAAAAAGCATAAGACACGGAATTTTCTAAGTTCATGTAACTACTATAAGTTCCACTTTAAACGTACTTATTTCATACATACATCTAGTCTTGCTATAGAAACGAATTCCGCAGTTGGATTAAACATTTTTATTCGAAACCTTAATAAATTAGCACTATAAGCGAAATACAAAAACGTGTCAGGTTGGTAAATATTAGATTTCATCATTTTGATAAATCCAATTGTAAGTCGTGATAAGAAAACGCCAAACTAAATCAGATCTATAAAAGGAAATCTGCCGGAAAAACTAAAATTTTGACTAAAATAAAATGCGGTTATGTAGGTATGTGAAATGACACTGGACTTTTTGACAAGGATAGATATTATGGAATAAGTACGGACCAACCAACGTTCTATAATGATTCTATGGTAGCCTTTTTTTAGAGTAGGTATGGAAAATCCTCATAGATCGTCTACCGCCTCCCAGGGTTTTCGTAATCGCATAGACTACAAATAGCACTTGCCTTTCCGTGCCGTAGTCATGGCCATGGGATTCGTGACATTCACCACGACCATGACAGACTAGAAAGAACGAGGCCTGGCCTCGCATCCCACTCGAAGGCGCGCGTGTGGAGAACACGTGCGCCGGCTACAGAGGCCATTGTCTGGTCGGGCGGCGGACAAGTCCATAGATTAATATGTATATTGACAAGTCAGCCGCCCGTAGGTCAATGAAAGCCGAAGGTCTATTTGGGTTGCTGCGGGTCGGGAAAGAGGTGGCCAATTCTCTATCCTCCGCATTCTATAGAAGCCTGCGTTTAAAAATAAGGTATCTATCGTGCCAGTGGCTAAATTTATATTAGTTATAGGTATCATCAAAAAATATGAATACGATACAGTGGAATTTCAGAATTTTCGGCTTGCGCTTATTAACATCAGGCAAGTTGTGGTCAAGCGTAAGCGTATCAGTGATAAAAAAAAAAAAAAGATACTAGCTTTCCGCCCACGGCTTCGCCTGCGTGGTTTCTCGGCTTTATTGCATTCATTTTTTTCCGTGTTTGTAACATTTCTCATTTATGCTCCGCTCCTATTGGTCTTAGCGTGATGATATATAGCCTATAGCCTTCCTCGATAAATGGGCTATTTAACACTGAAAGAATTTTTCAAATTGGACCCGTAGTTCCTGAGGTTAGCGCGTTCAAGCAAACAAACAAACAAACTCTTCCACTTTATAATATAAAGTATAGATATAAACCTACTTGTGTCACATAGTGTGGGGGGACTATGTGTCCGTAAAAGCACCCACGAATCCCACAATGCACATGCATGCAAATCCTAATGTTGGGCAATGTTTTTGGGAGGACAGCAATTACTTATATCTATCTAGCTTTTTTATGCACTTAGTGCGAGCTTCTGTAACTGTGCCCTATGCCTGGGCACTGCCCTATTTACGGCACTGCACACACATATGTAGGTACATACTACATATTTATAGCAGCCGGTAGGTGCGGAAGCAGCGTCGCGAGTACCAGTAAGTTTGAAACCAGGATCTTGGATAAATTTAGGGCTTAAGGAGGATTGCTTTGCCATGGACGTGAATTTTTTGTGTGCAAAAGCTACTGTTGGGTTCTCACAACCGTTTGTAGATCATAGTAATGTGGTCATCACAGATTTTAGTTCTTTATTAGAATATAAAGCAATATAATATGAATATAATCAAATTTTTTTTTTTAACATCTCAATCATTTTAGGTGAGGCTTCTTGGCCATTATGGGGTATTTTTTTGAGTTCCTCAATGTAATCTTGGGGAATGTTGCATTCAACTGCACCATTTATAATACAATTTAAATATGTTATACAAGGTCTCCTCTCTAGAGGCAACTCTTCATCCTTGTTACGAACTGGAGGATTTACTGTTTGCTGGTATGTTCGACACTCAACTGCAGAACCATCAAGTAACACAATGTTTACCATTTTAGCAAAATACCAATTGGTATCAACTCCTTCTTGCCTGCAATGAGAAGGTTGCATTACAACAGTGTTATCAAACAGGCAATTATTTATTATAAGATTAATTTTGTGAGCCATGCTTACTTGTCAAGTGCAGGCATGTCATCATTATGTAATCTCCATATAGCTCCCCAAACATGTGCACCTTTGGTGGGCACTATTGTTGCTGAAGTACCTCGCCAGTTTTCAGAATATTTAATAAAATCTAGCACATGGTCCTTAAAAATAATAAAACAGTTAACAATAGTTTTGAAAGTAATACGACATCCTACGTTATAATTTTAGCTAAACATTTTACAATGTTATGAATTTATTTTGTAGTTTCTAATATTCGTCCATCCAGCCCGCTCTGGGCGGAGTATATTAAGTAGTGGGCAGTAAGCCTTGTTATCATTTATATTTAACACTACATCGGATCCTACTCTTTGCTTGTTATCAACCTGCCGGTACCGACTGCCTACAGCATAACACTATTATGAATACTCTTTCTTTGCCAGAAGAAGAATACTTACTATAATACCGTACGTACTTACTATAATACCATTACTTACATACAATCGCCCGATTCCTAAAAAAGTAGCTGATGGATTGTTTATACGTATTCGACGTTTCAGTAAATTGCTGCCGTAAGCAAAGTAAAGGAATGTATTATCAATAATTTCGAACATAGTTGTTACTAATATAACCTAGGTACTACGTACGTACGTATGTACACATCTATGTTATGTAATGATGACTTAAGCCCAAAAAAGATAAAGAAAATCCTACTCCAAATTGTGTTCTTTTAATAATCAAAACAAAAACAAGATATCGATAATCCCAATAAAGAATTAAAGAAAGATGGGAAAATTTAAATTGACTGTTGAGTTGTGACTCTGACAAGAACAACTGACAAGTAGGGATGTTAAAAAATAATCGATTATTAAAAAAATCGATTATTTACTAATCGATTTTTTTATATTAAGCGTGCCTTTTTTCGATTTTCTTCTACTGGCGGCCGTTAAAAAATAACAATGCAACACCCACTACCCTGTCCTTTTGATGGGGGGGGGGGAGTGTGTTACGATATTATTTTGCAAAGGGAAATGCCCATTTCATAAAGAGGTTTTGGCCAAATGACGCCCATGAAAGAAACAAACTATAGGCGTTAGGGTTGACATTATAGATGAAGAAACAACCACCATTTTTTACATAGAACTCGGTTGGAGTTATAAAAATCTACTTGTAGTAAAATATACTTGTAGTTTTATGATTTTTGGTCGTGGGAAGCGGGTACAGAATCCAATGTAAAGCCAAGGTCGTCATCAGGAGCGGTAACAGGGTCCATAATCGTAATCAAAGTCGCCGAAAAATCAACTAGAAAACGTAATTCAAAAAATCACTAGTCGCAATAGTGCATTTTGTCAACAAACAATTAATGTGAAATGTCAATGTCAATCAATGTTGTCAATTATGATTTACGATTATTATTGACGTAGGGGTGACGATAAGATATCAATTTATCGAAAAATCTATATAAAAAAAAACGAAAACACGGAATCCGTTCAATAGTTTGTATTTGAAGCCCAAAAGGACAAACACTTCTCTTTTTCACTTTTTTTCTGTAAAAAGACAATAAAAAAAGTAGAAAAAATCGCACAAACAAAAATATTTCCCAAAAATCTGTTTTTACCGGTTTTAGTGTATCGATTTTTTCAGTAAAAGTCGCTATCCCTCCCTACTTTGACGGATTGACCAAAGCCCGGAAGTTGTAAAATAAAGCAATCCGATTGTCTTAATTAAATCGGATTTTAATTCCGGAGTTCTGCTACAAATAAATTTATAGCAATATTTTAGTTACTAAATGCGTATTTTGTTTTTGTATTTACAACATTGTTGGGCAAAGCATGGCCAAAAATGGGCGTTTCCCTTTGTCGTATATAATAGAGGTGTTATATAAGAGTGATATTCAGGTAATACTATTATTGAATATATTCACTAGCTCATTAATAGCATACCATACCTATTACCGGGTAGGTATTAGACAAATATTAGTCAGCCATTTGGAGATGCCATATTCGTTACTCTAACAAGATTCTCAGTATTCATTACTCGAAGATAATTTTATTTATATATTTATTATTGAAATCGTATCTTATTCTCTAAAAAATCGATTTTTTGATAATTTGTTATAGATAATTATAAAAAAAATCGATTATTATATTATTAAAAATCGATATTTTTGAGAAAAATTAAAATCGATTTTTAAATAATCGTTTTTTTTATCGTTAAGTCACATCCCTACTGACAAGTGGCATAAGTGGCATTAATAAACCAGTGTTACCAATTGTGCCATTTCCTTTTTGTAGTATGGAGTGTAGAAAGAAGGAGGACCATCTTGTATGGGGGATTCGTCGAAAAAGTGTCCACTTGTATATAGCAAATTATGGTTCGAAAACTCACCGAACTAGCGCTAGTGTAGCAAGTGGAAATGATATGAATGTAGCAGCAGAGTGAAGTGTGCTGAGTTGAAAAATTGTTTTTTATGCAATTTCGTTGATACATTTTTGTTATTTTAATGATTTTATTGTTGTTAATACAGAAAGAACAAATATAGACGCAATGGGAAAACTTTGTTGAAAAGTTGTCCAAGTGGACGAAAATTGAAAAGTAAAGGAATTGTTACGTCTCAACCTAGATCTTTTTTTCGACCAACAGTATGTATAATCAATTTTTATTAACTATTTAAATTCTCTTTCCTTTTTTAATTTAGTAACCAACTCTAATAATCTGTGGCGCTCTTTTTAAAATTCTTCCACTTGCTACTACAGCGCCACCTTAATTTGCTCCCTTTCAATGGACACTTTTTAAACACTGAGATGGTCCTCCTTTCATTCTACACTCCATATTTTGTAGCTAGACCTCAGAACAATAATTTAGTTGATGATTAAGGCTAAAGAATCAGCCTTGGGCGCGAAAATCAATTTTTGTTCTGAGGTAAAAAAACGTAAAACGTCGAATATGTATAAACAATCCATCAGCCTTTTTTTAGAAATCGGGCGACTGTATGTAAGTAATGGTATTAATTATAATAAGTAAATTGGTAATTTATTATAATAAGTACGCCAAGTACCTATTCTCCGTCTGCCAACGAGTATTCATAAAAGTGTTATGCTAACTGTTATGAAATTCAATTTTTTCTTGGGTTTTGCAAATTATTCTGATAAAACACATTCTACATACGGTCGCCAGCACGAAGTTACCAAAAAATGCAAAATTTTCTGTTGATTTTGAACAACGGTGTTCATTTGAATAAATTTGACAGTTTTGTATAACCTGATGACTGTGCTGGCGACTGTACACACGGCTACAGGTCCACCTATACAAACCCAGTGTAAGTTGATCTCGCATTTTTTAGGTTTCCCCATTTAATAAGAGGCCAACGTAAACTGGATTTGTATAGCTTGATGTGTAGCGTGCGTAGAACCGTTGTTTCGCAAATAAATAAAATAATTACGTGCATAGGTATCGAAAATAGTAAAGAGTAATAAATTCACATTTGCCATCTCATTCTTCCTTGCTTTATTTTATTGTTTTCCCGCTCTTTCGCTACGCTTTCTCGTCTCTCAGTGATACGATATGCCTTGGACATTCTCTCTCACACGTAAGCGATATGATCGCCCTAAGCAAAGACCTAAGTACTGTTCCGGATCCAAATGATACATTGTGATTCGGAACAGTGAGTCGACTCAGTAAAGAGTTACACACGCCTACGTCTAACTGTCATTTACGCAGCCTGCTGGCTCGTCGAATGTTGCGCTTACATTACATGAATAAATTATTTCAAATAGTTTTTCTGAGAAGCGTGAAGGTAAAGTTAGACAACTGATAGATTACCTATCTTACCACAGACCACACAAATGCCATCTATGACCAACGAGTGTAACGAACTGCCTGCGCAGAGCCCGGTAGCCACGCAGCCAGTTCTTACCTTAAATAAGCTTATAGACTAGTTCCTGAGTCTTCAGGAACTACAATCAAATTAAGAAACGAAAGAAACCTTAAAAATCTAGTAAGCCAGATTAGTTCTAAGCTTCCTAGATAAGAACAAAATAATTCATAAAGGGGGTAAAAGTTAAATGAATGAACTTGTCATGGAAATCTTAAGAGAAATAAACATTCATCTAAAATAAATCTATATTTTTAAATACTTTGGCACTGCCGTGCTTCCCGATGCAATACTTTACAGTAGCATAGACTTTCAACAGTCTCCGTTCTATGGCTCTGTAATGTTCATCAGAAGCTAGTTTTTCTCCTTGGAATGAAGCTAATAATTTTATTGTCTCAGTTAGGCTGCCACCAGACACCAGCTCCAAAGTTTGCCAGGTAGACGAAGATAATCTGAAATTGTATGTTGTAATAAATTACGTAGATAAAATAAAAACTATCTAAAGTAAAATATTATGTAAATGAGAATAAATAATACTCACATGCAACATTGATAAAGTGGAGCTAAAATATCGAGTTCATCAAGCATAGGATTGCCTAGACCTTTTCCATTGTCCAGCAAGATTATCCTATTTTTGTATACTTCGTAATGATGTCGATCTCCATTTTGTATTAGGAAATCAATAATAGCTATATCTATTAAATTGAGTATTCGTTTGGTACTCAGCAATAATGTGACCTTTCTGTAAGAAAATAAAGTACAGCTGATTAAAAAGAAGAATTTAAAAATTAAGGTGTGGCTTGTTTTTAGTTCAATCAAAATAATATTATTATTTTAAATCAATTCAAGGATTTATAACTACAGTTTTAAGCCTTTAATTATAGGAAAGGGAGGATGAGTGACAGTGTTCATTGCCATCTAAATAATAAAAACTTCCATATGATACCTATAACAATACTTACTTACAAAAGTCATTATTGGTTTCCCATTCCATTTTCATATTATTATAGGATCGCCGCCAAGGTGACTTGTTAACTTTAAACAACTTATCCAAGTACAATATAGCCACCCCTTCTATGTTACCTTTATTATCAGGACAAACAGTCTCATTTGCTTTGCAGTAATAACACTTGCCATAAATACATACTGATCCTTTGTCTGAAATAAAGAGACAAAATTATTATTATTTTGTTTATTGAACTTGTTTTTGTTTATTGAAGTTCAACATCTGCTCTACAATTCAAAAAATAGATTTCATTAATCATGAAATCTATTTGTTTAGTTTTAGGGTAGATGTTTAAATAGATTATGTTGATATTTCAGAAGAAGTTATCAAAATTCATATAAAGTATTTCAAGATACAGTTAATCTGGCCTGATTAGTTAAAGTTAATAGACAAATATAATAATTGATGATCCATTGCTGCCTTTTCCATCAATTTACAATTTATATTTAAATAATATTGCAATAATAAAATGGACATGAAAATATTACAATAAGAAAAGTGATTTATACTATAAATATCATAACCATTTTTAACCATAGTCCTTTTCAATCCATTGGTAGCATGAGCATAAACATCTTGGTTAAAATGAAGTCTCCGTATAACAGAAGGTGCTACCCACTTGTAGTTCAGTATCATAGCAAGGTAGTAAGACAGCACCTCCGAATTGTGGCGGTCATAGCCTGCATAAATGTTCCCTCTTATTATGTCATTTTGGTTGTACCTCTTTGGTTTAAAGTACAGCTTATGATTTCCCTGGAACAAATAATACAAAAATAATTACAACTTTTCCTTGTCCTTATGTTTGGGCAATCAGTGTTGCAAAATCTGCATGGTGGTTCTTAATTAATTAGCAAAACTTTATTATACTTGATGGTCCTATGTAAAATCGGGCATGCCTATTGCCATAGCCAGGCACCAGCCCAAACTTTGAGGTGCTATTGAGATTTTCATAGAAAAGCCCAATAGCACTTTGCATGACCAGGAATCAAACCCAGTATGGCACACACTAGCACAATTAGATTTTTATCGAATATCTTTAAACAAAAGGGTGATTTCAAATCACCATGCCCATCGGAAGCTGATTGTTGCTTAAATAAAAGCCTTGTATGTCAAGGTCAAGGCTGCTGAATTGAGGAACATGAAATATTTATTTATACTTTATTGTACACCAAGTGTTATTAATATATATACAAAGTTTTTGTATTTGATAATATACAATGGGCGGCCTTATCGCAATCTGCGATTTCTTCCAGGCAACCTTTGGATGGACACGACTGCACTGAACTAAAACTAATATTATATTATATGTATGTTGCTAACGGTGCAAAACAAATAAAAGAGGGACAATATTTTAACAATAAATATATCTACTAATATATATTAATACAAGTATACCAACATACATATAATATAATATATAAATATATACTAATAATATTAAAACATATAAATACATATATATCTAAAAATATATATTCATAATTAATAAGCAACGAAAGCTATATTTGAAAGTATTACAACGATAAATAATGTTCCTTCACAAGCCTTTTGAATGCTGACAGTGTTTGAGCACGTCTAATTGTAACTGGCAACGCATTCCACAATCGAGCAGCCTGAACCGCAAAGGATTTGTCAAAAAATGTTGTGGAATGCATTGGCATTTTGAGCCTCAGATTATCCGATGACCGCAAAAATCGTGTGTGAGTATCGCCAAGGAACTCGAAGCGATCCTTAAGGTAAGAGGGAGTAGAAGGCAGAAAGAGCACATTGTAAAGTAGAGTTAGAATATGAGTATTCCGGCGAAGGCGGATTGGCAGCCACTTGAGTTTAGCACGAAATTCAGAAACATGGTCATATTTACGTAAATATGACCATGGCACATAGCTACCTCAAATTTAGGAATTAGTACCCAGTAACTAGAGAAGAAAAATATTAAATAAGTTGTGGTAAAACCAGGCAGCTAGTTGGTGGTTCTAAATATTGCTGGAAAAAACACATTAAAATAAAGGTTCATTTATTTAAAAATACCTCTAACAGAAGTAACAGCTTTAGTTGTGTCCCTTTTGGAGCATTATCAACAAGTTTTATCTGTGAGGAGCGCAGAGCCTGCAGTATCTGACCTGCTGCACCATTCTTGTATGGGAACAGAGAGTCTTCATCAGCCCACTAAAATGATTTCAAAAGAAATTTTCACTAGTAGTTCACATAACATATATTTTTTTTATAACAGTATCCATATAAATTTAGTCATGAGTACATCTTAAAGGTTTGTCTTGGTCTATAACAAAGTTTTTAATTGCAAATGGCTTGTAAGATGAATGCTGGGTTAAATACTCTTTTTTTTATCAACTGTTCTGTGAAAATATATTAAACAATCTTTAGAACAAAATGAACATTTGTATCACAGAACTAAGGTTAAAATAAACTATAGAAGTTACATGCATATATAAAAATGTATTTTTTTTATTATTTACCCACTAAACTGTTTTGTTTTGTTTTTTCTCTTAAATAAAGCTTACTAGCAATGTTGGTTGTACAGTCGCCAGCAGGTCAAGGTATACAAAACTGTCAAATTTCTACAAATGATTTCAAACCTTAAATTGTTGAAGACTGCTTCGTTGGTCTAGTGGTCCCAATTGCGACTGCTACGCTTGTCTTGGGCTCGAACCCCAGGTCGAGCGAAGTGTTATTGAGTTTTTCGATGAAATTCTCAGTAGCAGCTTGGAGTCTGGATTCGTGCCCTGTGAATGGCAATAGGCTCGCCCCCTTTTACATGGGACCCAAACATACCAGCGAGCTGTGGGTGTACAGTAAGTGCACCTCTGCCTAACCCTTCGGGGAATACAGGCGTGATAGTATGTTATGTTATGTTATTGTTGAAGATAAAGTTCAAAATCAACTGAGAAAATTTGTCATTTTGTGGTAACTTGATGTGCTGGCCACTGTTCATTACTAGTATTCTTGTTAACCCCTCGTACTAAGCTAATTGCTTGTGTTACAAGTGGGTTCACGTTGGTAGTGCAATGGGTGAGTTTTGAACTGGCAACCACATAATCGCAAGTCTGACGCCGTAGCCATTACGCTACCGCCACTTATCAACTAGTCAGAAGTAAGTAGGTACCTATTTAATACTTACATTATCAATATTGTGCCAAACAATGTCTATATTAGCTCCGGATGAATTAAATGCGCTAATGAAATTTCTTTGAATTTGTACAAATTTGGAATTTTTGTTTTGGTACTGACTAGGTAAGTGGTTGAGGTGTTCATTTATTTCTTTAAATATTGGTGGGATAGGTTCAGATTTCACAATAGGTAACTTAAAACTAGCAGGTCTGTTTTCAGTACTAAGGACGTAAAAAAAGTATATATTGAGAGCCACTAGGAACAGTAGAAATAATGAGAACCCAAAGATACAGTTCATCGACATACTTCATTTCAATACATTTATGTATCTTTAACAATTTGGTAGTATAACATTAATTGAAATACATACGGTTTACTGGCTTATATACTTGGCTCACACTTAATCTCTCACCCTTGTGGCGGATATTCGAGATTGAAATCTTTGGCACTAAAATTAGTTACCGGTATCCTTGATACTTATTGAGACCTTAAACAACACATTAAAAACATATTACTTAATGTCTAGCTTTAGTCATTAACTATTATTGTTGATTGTAATTCTTCATATTTTAATTTTAGTGACATGAAATAAAAATAGTATGAAATGAAAATTATAAACAAATCCCATTTCTTTTCCTTCAAACAATTTGTCAATTGTCATGTCAAGTCAATGTCAAACTAGGGATGTGAAAATATAATTGATTAAATATCGATTTATGTAATTTAAAAAAAACGGTGTATTTGGACTGTCGATTTTTAACAACACCAATTGTTTGTTTAGGAAGTTATGTTTATATCGGTATGATATAAACATAACTTCATATCGGTTATGAAAAAAAAAATCAGCTGTTCCATACATTTTGACTGTGTAGGTATTGCACTTTTGTAGGAAAAAGCAGTTTTTTTCTCATAACCGACAAAAAATATCAACGCAAGGGGGTCCAGAATCATGTACTGAATTCGTGGTAAGCGGATGTGTCTGTCCCTTCCACTCTGTATATAATTATTTTATTTGTCGAGTACGGTAGTAATATAGTATTAAAACAAAAATTGCTGTATTTATATATTTTTTTCAAGAAATTAAAACAATAGGCTACACATCATAGCTTGATGTACACATTAGTATTTTCTGACCTTGCATTTTAACGCTTTCCGCACAATGCGAGGCCAGCCTATACTGGATATGTACAGGTTTATGTGTACGGTCGCCAGCACATCAAGTTACCATAAAATTTCGGTTTTTTATTTTTTTTGAGTGTATCTTGCTCGAAAAAGAGGACGCTTAAAATAAAAATATCAATTTTTAAAAAATATTTTTGAGCTTTCGATAGCTTGATAGCTCGACTCACAAGATAAGGCGTAGTTTCGGTATTGTTATATAGTGTAAAATTATGTTTTTAAACGGCTAGGCGTAGTTTTAACCGGCCTCACTTTAGTGTTCGCAAAGTTCCATCTTAACTTATTATTTGATCTGAGATTCGAGAGAAGTTCATGGCAGCTGATATCAAAATATGTATAACACAATCGAGTACCCACGGCATCACATCAAGCTTTACATAACCAGTATAGGCTGGTGGGAGGTCAGTCTAAACCGGATTTGTATAGCTTGATGTGTAGCCGTGTGTACCTACGGAAAGCTTTGTTAAAAAACACAGGTTTTTTTAATTTGACATTCATAAATGCTAAGTATCTATCTTTATTGAACTTATTGATAAATAAAACATTGGGAATAAAACGGGAACAAATTATTATAAATTTGATTATTTTTCCTTTAGTAAAGGAATATGACTGTTAAAATAAATCATCTTCCGGCACCGTGGCTAACGCAGGAAATAAAATCCTTAATACAGAAAAAAGTTGCCGCAAAATGTCGGTACAAGTGCAAGTCTATCTCGGCAAATAAAGATAAATATGTTGCCATCCGCAATCACTGCAATAAGGTGTGTAGAGATGCTCAACGGCCACATTCATAATTCCGTTCAAAACGGGGATTCAGCTGAGGTTTGGAAATTCCTTAAATCTATGGGAGTTGGAAAATCGCATCAGAACTCTATTCCTAAGGACATTGATTTACTGAATCAACATTTCTCTTCTTCGTCCCAATGCAATGGGGCCACAAAAACCAATACGATTAACAATCTTTCATCTCTTCCAACTCCCGATTATGCACCATTTTTCTTTAATAATTTTTCTGCTTGTGATGTATTATCAATTACATCTAATGCTGTCGGGAGTGATTCGCTGAGCCGTAAGATGGTACTTCCTATCCTTGACGAGATCCTCCCATTGATTTGCCATATCTGAAACTATTCCGTATCCTGTGGCGTCTTTCCTATGTGGAAAAATGCCCAAATCACTCCTCTACTCAAAAAGTCAAATCCTAAGTCTTTTTCCGAATATCGTCCTATTTCCATACTGCCTTTCCTGTCTAAAGTCCTAGAACGCCTGGTCCATAACCAGCTTAGCATTTTCCTTCGTAAAAACAACCTCCTGAATCCTCTCCAATCTGGGTTCCGTCCTGGACACAGTACTGTCACAGCCCTCATCAACGTTACGGATGACATTAGAATGGGTATGGAAAATGGGAATCTGACGGTGCTCTCCCTGCTTGATTTTAGCAACGCATTTAACACCGTCGATTTCGATATTTAACTGGCATACTCAGCTCTCTTAACATAATTATCTCCAACAGCAAATGATTGGTTTCGTAGTTACCTGTGTGGCCGCTGCCAACGTATTTGCATCGAGGGGTCCGTTTCCTCTTGGTGTGATACTTCGGCCGGCGTACCGCAGGGGGGCGTAGTATCTCATCTTCTTTTTACAGTTTTTATTAATTCTATCTCTAATCAACTTCTTTCATCCTACCACCTTTATTTATTTATTATTTATTTATTTATTTCAGATGTACATCCATAGTGTGTTAGTAGTGCTTAAAAACTATGTTAGTAAGAATCATAGATAGATAGATAGATAGATTACTCTTTATTGTACACCAAAAAGAAAATAAAAACAAAATCATAGTTACATAATTAGGTACAATTGGCGGTCTTATCGCTAATGCAATTTCTTACAGACAACCATTGGATGGACAAGAGTCGTATAGAAAGATATTGGGCTGTTGCAGGTGTACATAATAATACTCAATAAATTTGTACTTATTTAAAGTTTCATCATCATCGTCAACCCATTACATTGTCCCACTGTTGGGCACGGGTCTCCTCTCAGAACGAGAGGGAATAGGCTATAATAGTCCACCACGCTACCCTACTGCGGGTTGGCAGACTTCACACGCCGTCAAGAAAATCTATCAGGCATGCAGGTTTCCTCACGATGTTTTTCTTCACCGTTTAAGCGCGTGATAATTAATTATTAATACGCACATGACTTCGAAAAGTCAGAGGTGCGTGCCTTGGATTTGAACTCGAGACCTTTGACTTGGCAGTCCAATGGTCATATCTCAAGGCTATCACTGCACTTAGTAGTGTTAGTAAGAATATTTATTTTATTTTATATTAAATATTGCTGGCCTGGAGCCATGCACACAATTCCAGTGCCTTACAACTGGGCATGCCTTAAAAATTTTCCAGTATGGTGTTAAGAAGGCTGTTGGTACTGTCTCTCACACGACGCATCAGGGAGGCCACTCTCTTCCGCACTATTGCTCTAAAACAATCTGTCCTATTTTCTGCAAACAAACAAACTGCAGAAACGAGGCAGCCCCAACAGCATCCGAAACCCGTTATTGTACAGGACCCGTAGGGCACTGAAAGACCTTTGCGTATAACGGACCCACAGGGAGCAGGTGTAAAAAGTCTGGCAATAGGCCTTGAACAGAGCTATCTTGACATCCTTCGTACACCCTGCAAACCTGCGAGCCAGCATATTGCATCTTTCTGACAGTGCCCTACGTTCCCTCTCAATATCTAAGTCATCCGAAAGTTCTTCGGTGACCCAGTGTCCCAAGTATTTGAATTTCGACACTCTGCTTAGAGGTACTCCTGCAAGACTAACTGGTTGAACAGCTTTAGGTTTTTTATTCCCTGCCTTAAATATAAGCAGTTCACTTTTCTTGCAGTTGTACCTGAGACCGTGGGCCTCCGCATACCTCCCGCATATTCCTAAGAGCCTGTTGAGGGCTTTGACAGATGGGCTAAGCAGCACCATGTCATCTGCGTAACTAATGTTATTAACACATACACCATGCAAAATTGAGCTTGTTAATTCTCTTCTTCTTCCTATCTTCGACTATGCCGATGCCAGCTACCCTGACCTTACTGAAGCACAATTAGACAAGCTTGAGCGATTTCAAAACTTTTGCATCAGATTTATATTTGGTTTACGCAAATATGATCACATCTCCGAACATCGCACTAAACTAAAGTGGCTTTCAATTCGCCTTCGTCGGAATGCTCATATTGTGTCTTTACTGTATAGTATTTTATTTAATCCCGCTACCCCCTCTTACCTCAAAGAACGTTTTAAGTTTCCTCATGACACACATACAAGATACTTGAGATCATCGGATTTGAGGCTTGAAATGTCTATGCATTCCACAATATTCTATGATAAATCCTTTACTGTACAGGCTGTGCGGCTGTGGAATGCATTGCCTGTGTCCATCATACGACGTGCCCAAACACTAGCTAATTTAAAAAAAACTAGTACATGACCATTTCTTGTCACTTTAACGTACCTTCTGCTTCTTAAAATTCTGTATCTTTCATAATCGTTCTTGTATCTGCACGGATGAATGAACATCGCTGCTTATGCTGTATTTCTGACTAGCTACGCTGCTATATTATTGTCTTACCTGTATAATAATTTAACATAATTTAATTATAATATTGCATATATATTATATAAGTATATATAGATATAGTATATAAGTACGTTTACATAAATATCGTATTTGTTTTGGATATCTAAGTTAGTTTTTAAGTACCTACACCACGGACTACCCCCCTATTATTATTTATTGCACATCCGAAGGTTGTCTGGAAGATATCGCTTATAGCGATAAGACCGCCATTGTACCCTTAGTTTAATTATGTCCTTATAAATGTAGTTATATTATTATGGTGTACAATAAAGATTATTCTATTCTATTCAGTGGCGGATTTGCACTCTTGGCCGCTCAAGGCCCCAGGCCATGTGCCGCCCCTTTCTCAGTACCCATAATAAAGACTAGGTACATAATGAATTTAGAAATCAGAAATTTAATCCCTACTAATATTATAAATGCCAAAGTAGCTCTGTCTGTCTGTCTGTTACGCTTTCACGCCTAAACCACTGAACCGATTTAGATGAAATTTGGTACTGAGACAGACTAAAGCTTGAGAAAGGACATAGGCTACCTATTTTTGCAAAATAACCTCTTGGAGGGGTTGAAATAGGGGGTGAAAGTTTATATGAGAGTTTGTCATTGTTGACGATAAGACCATGAAACTTTATATTAAGGCACTTGATATAAATAAATAAATATTTGATTTTTGGAAGCGTTTTTGGAATTTTGACCTGTGTGGGGATGAAAGTTTGGATTTTGACGAAATTTGGTACAAAAGTAGACTAGACCTTGGGAAAGGATATAAGCTACGTTTATATTTCGGTAAATAATAGATTGGGAAAATTTTGTGGTCTTCTCGAGCAAAGAAGCGGACGGAAAGATATTCAAGGATAATTTGCAATATCCCGCCAGAATTGGAAAAAACTAAACGATCTAAATGGTGCACGCGGGCGAAGCTGCGGGCGGAAAGCTAGTATTTTATATGTACGAAATAATAACTTATATTTTTAACGTAAAAACAGTGATTAAGGACGAATATTACCACCCGCCCGCGCCCTGCACTGCAACGTCTATACGTTGCAGTGCAGTGCGGCCGGGCGCGGGCGGCCCGCCATAGTATGCGCTACTTTGCATTTGAGTTATTTCTTGCTATCATCAGTGTTTTTTAACCGACTTTAGAAGTTTCGAAAAGGAGGCGGTTCGTGCATTCGTCTGTATTATTTTTTTCTATGTATGTTCACCGATTTCTCCGTCAATTGCGGACCGATTATGAAAATTCTTTTTTTCTTTGAAAGGATATACTCTCGAGGTGGTCCCATTGTCAGCAAATTAGGATCTGATGATGGGATCCTGGAGAAATCGAGGGAACTCTTCAAATATTATAGGCAAACCTATAATATTTTTGTTTTTTTTTTTGAAGTAGCTCGTTCATTTTCTCTTGAAAAGCATCATTGGTCTAGTGGAACTGTTGATGGAGACCACGGATGACATCTAATGTATATTTCGCCATTATTCGAAAACAGTGCAACCAATTGGGAAAATTATTTTTCTGATTAAAAGGGTATACTCCCCAGGTCATCCTATTGCCATCAGGTCAGGATCTGATGATGGGATCCTGGATAAATCGAGGGAAATCTTTAAATATTGTATTCGCACCAGGAGTCTCGTGAATTTGCTCTAGGGAGGTTTCATTTGGTGTAGTGAAACTGATGGTGAAGACCACCGCTGCACCGCAACTCCTCAGTGATAGGTATTTTAGGGATTTTAATTTATTTAGTTTAATATAGTTGCATTTTATGCTCGACACAATGCATATGGTGAAGTACCAGGAGAACTCCTCACTACGCAACGTCCCTGCATTGGGAAAAGCAATATTTTGTAAAAGGCAATTAGCGATTGACATTAGGTTATTGTAACTGAGGTAAATTAAAAACCAACCCACTGGAACACGAGAAAATATATAAGGCATTTTATTTATTTGAAAGTGTATGCTCCTGAGGTGGTCTCATTGAAATTTGTTGAAGATGTGATCACTAAAAATGTTGAAATAAAATATTTTTTAATAAAAAAGTAAAACCGCCTTTAAAAAATAATAAAAATAATGTTAGGTATTATGTTATGTAAAACAGTTTCGGAAGTCGGTGGCGAGACGGTGGTGGAAACAAAAGATCCACTCAAATTAAAAGCCAAAAAATATTTAATTTTTCACGATTTGTCGCCCCTAATATCTGGCCGCCCTAGGCCCGGGCCTACTGGACCATATGACAAATCCGCCACTGATTCGATTCTATTCTATGACTGATAAAAACCTTTTATGTAATTTTATTATACTACGGTTTCGACAATGTCACCACAGTTTTACAATCAATTGTTATTGTGTTCAATCTAAAAGTAAAACGACGACAGGCGTCGTCGAAGACATTTCTATTAAATATCTTTGGGTGTCGTCAATGTTCTACATACGTGATTATTTTTCTTAAAAGTTTCGATATTTTTATACAGACAATTTTTTGTAACGTCCTTAACGAAACGACCAACTTCCGCTTTCGGCTGAGATATCATAGCGCATTAGCTACCTACCTAACTCGTTCGTCTAACCAAAAAAAAACAATTTATGTACCTACATTACTTAATATAAAGTTGTGACATAATTACACATTTTTATGAGCTTTTTATGTATAATTTATATTCGTTACTTGATTATTTGCATGTGCGATGGCGCGAATTCAATAGCTCCCTCGTTCACACGGTACAGATCAACCTAAACTATCCAGTTTAAGCTGACCTCGTATTGTATAGGCTTTCCTTACAATAACAGGCCAGCTTAAACTGGATAGTATAGCTCGACGTTTAGTTGTGCATAACAGTCACTATGCGAGTGGCCCATAAAGGCATTTTATTTTACATAAACCGATTCTGATACTTTAGCTGAAAAAACATTTAATTTTTATTTAATTAGTTAATGCCAAGGTTACAAAGGTTAAAAAGGATAGCCGAGCTCCTGCCTTTTTTCTTTCTTAGCCATTTTTCTATTAGTGGGGAATGAGGTCAGGAAACCAATATATTCAGCCGGAAGGTGGGACTCAATGGCTCCGAGGATGATTACCTGAAAAAAAAAACTTCTGGTAAGCCCGATCTTTTGTCTTGTACACACGGCAATTGGTGTTGTATAGGTTGTACAGGTCAACCTATAAAAAACCAATTTAAGCTGATCTCGCATTGTATAGGCGTCCTCATAATATCAAAGACCAAGGTAAACTGGTTTTGTATAGCTTGATGTGTAGCCGTCCGTAGCGCATAGTGTTCTGTAAACTTTTCACAAAGGATCAAAAAGTGCGGGCGTGCATTGTGCAATAGTTACAATATGTGCAGTACTAATACGAGCCATTTTGTAACATGTAACATGAGACCTCTATCTCCGAGGATATTTGCTTTACATAAAAACCGATTACCAATCCAAACCTCGAGCTGTTCTAAATTTTCATGAAAAATCTAACAACACTGCTGGACCTGGGAATCAAACCTCGTAGCACTCGATTTCTGTCACAGAATTACACCTATCTACCAATAAAAAGCATCATTATTAAAAACGTTGAAAAACACAGACCTGAATTTAGGTCTGTAATGAAAAGCACATTACATATTATAAATGTTTTACACAATCACAATATTACCTCGAGATATGTATTTGAAGGACGTCTCTCTACGGGTAAATCTTCGTTATTTGTAGTTTTATTAGGTTTTTGAGTTTCTTCATAGGTGCGAGCTAATATTTGCTGACCAGTCGGTGTTGTTACAGTAACATTCTTAGCGAAGTACCAGCCGCTATCCACATCTTCTTGCCTGTCAGAGTAAGCAAATGTTAACTTTGTTTCAAATTCACGATTTTCATCATGATATAGGTATAACAATCATGGCCAAATTTTATTAAACTATCCTCACAAGCACGGAGCCCGGGTAGGACTTAGGGACTATTTTTAAAATTTTCTGATTGATTCCTAAGTAGGTAGGTATTTATGTATGAACTATCTACTTTACATGTAGCGTAGATCGCAAGAGCCTGCACGAGCCACGTACCAACCTTGCTTCTGGCAAGCCATACAAGCCAGGCCAGTGGGGGTGGCAAACGCTACCTCGACTATATGGCCTGACCGACGCTGAACCTAGCTCCATTAGCCTGCGTGTAGTAGCGGAATTAGGATGGGGAATTCATATTATTGTTACGTTGTTGGTTGTGGTTTAGTATTTAATAAGAGTCTTACTGGTCTAGAAATTGCACTTTGTCAACGTCGAGGGTCCACACGGCACCCCATACCTCCTCTTCGTCATCTTCAACGATGGTGGCAACGTTGCCTTGCCAAGCCTCGTCAAATACGTTAAAATCTAGTCTATGGTTCTAAATAACAGAAAAAGAAATGATATATTTAATTTATATAATGTATTATTGGCACAAACTTAGGGAGGCCTATACCCAGTAGTGGGTGGATGATGAAGTCCACCAGTGTCTCGGGTCAAGAAAAGTTACTTAGAAATTCAACTAGTTAAACCAGAGCGAATGAATAGCGTTTTCTTATTACAACATTGGACTATCTGGAGTCTTGCTTGGGAATATTACGTTACAATTCCGATTTTGTGTAACAATTCCTCAACATCAACCCATTACATTGTCCCACTGCTGGGTCGGGTCTCCTCTCAGTACGAGAGGGATTAGGCTATAGTCCACCACGCTAGCCTGCTGCGGGTTGGTAGACTTCACACGCCGTCAAGAAAATCTCTCAGGCGTGCAGGTTTCATCACGATGTTTTCCTTCACCGTTTAAGCGCGTGATAATAAATTATTAATACGCACATGACTTCGAAAAGTCAGAGGTGCGTGCCTTGGATTCGAACTCGAGACCTTTGACTTAGCAGTCCAATGGTCATATCACTAGGCTATCACTGCACTATTATTTGTTATTCTTAATACAAACCAAGCATGATATAAACATACAATTGGAAGAAAAAAACGAGTTCAGGCAGGATTGCGTCCTCTAGTTCAATACACCGGACACTTTTAGCAACAGATCACAATATGGAGGGGGCGGTAGTATTGGACTTTTGATTAAAAGTGCAAGAATTTATTTATAAATAGGTAAGTACTTAATTATTAAAGTTTTCTTGCAGTTTTGTTTTTACAAGGACTTATGTATTATTCTAATATCATGTAAGTAAGTACTTTATTTAACGCACCAATTGGTAAAATAATTTTAATTGCGTTTAATTACTTAGTTGTTATCTACTCAATCAATAAGTACATCTTACACTTACCTTGAGCTTGGCAGTGCTGTAGAAAACCGCGGTTGGATTTTTAAGATGCATTCTTTTAGCCAACAAATTACTACCGTACGCAAAGTAGAAAATCGTTTTATCGGAACTTGTTACTACTTCCTGATCACAAAAAATAGTTGCAAATAAACTGATGAACATTAATGTTAAAATTATATGAGACTGCATAGTGCGCGGGCACGGCGACCGTTCGGATCAAGAGGTGTAGTGTGTCTTACTGGCTCTAGTGCAAACGGATAACCTTTTCGGGCCATTGGGCCATTGGGCTCGAAAAGGTTATCCGCGCACGCACGGGTGAGATAATTCTCTTCCGTGCGTGCCATTTATTTCAGTCACGATACCTGTAATTGCCATTAGGCAATTAAGATTTTCTCATTGTATTTTGAGGTAAGTTATACATACCTATGTGTTTGTAAATATCGATCTATAAATAAGTAATTATGGCGCCCGGAACCGAATGTCACTGATATAATTATTGTACCTACTGTGGACGGATGGACTAAGAAACTAATGAATAATTTAAATAAGCGTATAATAATATGATGTTTTATAGTACTATTCTAATCGAACTCATATAATTATGCGAGTGGCCCATAAGGGCATTTTATTTTACATTTAATCGATTGTGATACCTCAGCTGAAAAAACATTTAAATTTTATTTAATTAGATAATGCCAAGGTTTAAAAATTAATTAAAAAGGATAGCCGAGTTCTTCCCTTCTTTCTTTCTTAGCCATTTTTCTATTAGTGGGGAATGAGGTCAGGAAACCAATATATTCAGCCGGAAGGTGGGACTCAATGGCTCCGAGGATGATTACCTGAAAAAAAAAACTACTAATAGGCGTGATCTTTTGTCTTATACTTACATGAAATGTACCTATGACTATGGAATAGACCATGCGCACACTGCGCTGTAGAGTTTTCGCAAAAGCTCAAAAAGTGCGGGCGTGCATTGTGCAATAGTTATAATATGTGCAATATTAACCCGAGCCATTTTATGTTACATGAGACCTCTATATCCGAGGATATTTGATTTAAGTAGGGCCCGGGTTGGCTTAGAGATTATTTTTTATTAGTACATAAAAACCGGTTACCAATCCAAACCTCGAGCTGTTACTAAATTTTCATAAAAAAACCTATCAACGCTGCTGGGCCTGGGAATCAAACCTCGTAGCACTCGATTTCTGTCACAGAATTAATACCTATCTACCAATAAAAAGCATCATTAGGGTAAGGTTGCGATCATTGGATCAGCGCTTTGATCGGACCACCTCAATATCTCGCGAACGATTCAATTTAAAAATCCTTTCTTACATCGGCTCGCTAGCTCTACGACCCCCCGCCCAGGCCCTGTGCCGCCAGTGTCACCGAAGGCTTTGTTGAGGAGACACTCCTGTCATAGTGTTGCCCGCGCTGTTGATATTAAATTCTTGCGATATAAATAACCATGTATGTATAGTCCTATTAAGTACGTACTAGTACTACTTGAGTGATGTACTAGCAAATTGCCATCAATGGACCACTGCATAGATAGCTCTTTCATTGAACCGGTCCAATCATGGTGACTTTATTAAATTATTGTCGATTTCATTATTTTTTTATTTTTCTTTTAGAATGGCGAAAAGAAGGCTGTATTATACTTGGAATGAGACCAGAATGGATTAAGCGTTGCACATTTAAATAATTATTTTACTAAATATTCATTTTTAGGTAAGAGTAGTGGTTACCTCAGACATTGTGAGACGAAAAGTGATTTTTCATTTAAATATATGATTACATTTAAGATTTAATTGTTCCTATTTTTAAAATATTGAATAAAAATGTGATTGTGAAAAATAGTTTTATTTTGTGCATTCTAAAATGAATATGATTTGTAGGCGCCTTGAATGGACCAGTAGGCCAAAATTGCCTAGGTCCAATAATAGCACCTGTGTGGTCCAATCAAAGTTACAGTGGTCCAAATAAGGCGACCATATTATATTTACGTTTTGCTCTTTTGACGCTATAAAGTTTATTTAAAAAATCTGAAACAATAGCTGCGTATACTTCAATAGAAGCTCTATTCATTTAACCGATTTCTATATTCACGAATGCTATAGTTAAGATTTAATGCCCGTTGAAAGTTAAGTGGTCCAATAGTAGCAACCTTACTTAACAACGTTGCAAAACACAGAACTTTTAGGTCTGTAATAAAAAGCACATTACACATTATAAATAAGTATTTTAAACAATATTACCTCGAGATATGTATTTGAAGGACGTCTCTCTACGGGTAAATCTTCGTTATTTGTGGTTTTATTAGGGTTTTGAGTTTCTTCATAGGTGCGAGCCAATATTTGTTGACCAGTTGGTGTTGTTACAGTAACATTCTTAGCGAAGTACCAGCCGCTATCCACACCTTCTTGCCTGTCAGAGTAAGCATATGTTATCTTTGTTTCTAATTCACGATTTTCATCATACAGACAGATATAGGTATAACAATCACGTTTCCAAATTCGCTGAATTTCGCCAACGTTCGCGAAATGTTAAGTATTAAACTATTGGTGGCTTGTGAAATTTATATGTACTCACATTTTATACGCATTAACAACAATAATTGCAAAGAGGATCAACTGTTCCAATGGGATCGGAGATTTAATTAATAGGATAAAGCTTTCATGATTACTTTGACCTGTCTACAGTAGTAACTAAGTATCTATAGAATCTATCGATGGACACCTCCTCACAAGCACGGGGCCCGGGTAGGCTTAGAGATTATTTTTTATTGATTGATTCCTAAGTAGGTAATGATGTATGAACTATTTAGCCTGCACGGGCCTCGTACCAACCTTGCTTCTGGCAAGCCGCACAAGCCAGGCCAGTGGGGGTGGCAGACGCTACCTCGACTATATGGCCTGACCGACGCTGAACCTAGGTCCATCAGTCTGCGTGTAGTAGCGGAATTAGGATGAGGAATTCATATTACTATTACGTTGTTGGTTGTGGTTTAGTATTTAATAAGTCTTACTGGTCTAGAAATTGCACTTTGTCAACGTCGAGGGTCCACACGGCACCCCACACCTCCTCTTCGTCATCTTCCACGATGGTGGCAGCGTTGCCTTGCCAAGCCTCCACGAATAGGTTAAAATCTAGTCTATGGTTCTAAATAATATAAAAAGAAAAATGATATATTTAATTTATATAATGTATTATTGGCACAAACTTAGGGAGGCCTATACCCAGTAGTGGGTGGAGACAGGCTGTGGATGATGAAGTCCACCAGTGTCTCGGGTCAAGAAAAGTTACTTAGAAATTCAACTAGTTAAACCAGAGCGAATGAATAGCGTTTTCTTATTACAACATTGGACTATCTAGAGCAGGGGTCTCCAAACTTTGAAGCCTTCGGCCCATAATGATAACTTCAGTATGTTCCAAGGGCCAAAATTGTTTAAATTTTTCTGCCCTTAACTTTATTTCTAGTCTAGTCGGATTGACGGAACTAACGGACCGGATTTGGCCCGCGGGCCGTAGTTTGGAGACCCCTGATCTAGAGTGTTGCTTGGGAATATTACGTAGTTACGATTCCGATTTTGTGTAACAATTCCTATTATTTGTTATTCTTAATACTAACCAGTGCAGTGATAGCCTAGTGATATGACCATTGGACTGCCAAGTCAAAGGTCTCGAGTTCGAATCCAAGGCACGCACCTCTGACTTTTCGAAGTTATGTGCGTATTAATTAATTAATTATCACGCGCTTAAACGGTGAAGGAAAACATCGTGAGGAAACCTGCATGCCTGAGAGGTTTTCTTGAGGGCGTGTGTAGTCTGCCAACCCGCAGTAGGCTAGCGTGGCGGACTATAGCCTAATCCCTCTCGTAATGAGAGGAGACCCGTGCCCAGCAGTGGGACAATGTAATGGGTTGATGATGATGATGATGATGAATACTAACCAAGCATGATATAAACATTGAATTGGAAGAAAAAATCGAGTTCAGGCAGGGTTGCGTCCTCAAGTTCAATACACCGGACGCTTTTGGCAACAGATCACAATATGCTTTGTGTCTAATAAGGTAGGTATTATTCCAGGCTGCCCTGGAGGGGGCGGTAGTATTGAACTTTTGATTAAAAGTGCAATTGAATTTATTTATAAGTACTTACTTATTAAAGTTTTCTTGCAGTTTTGTTTTTACAAGGATTATTTATTATTTAACCCACCAATTGGTAAATTAATTTTAGTTGCGTTTAGTTGTTATCTACTAATCAATCAATAAGTACATCTTACACTTACCTTGAGCTTGGCAGTGCTGTAGAAAACCGCGGTTGGATTATTAAGATGCATTCTTTTAGCCAACAAATTACTACCGTACGCAAAATAGAAAATCGTTTTATCGGATCTTGTTACTACTTCCTGATCACAAAAAATAGTTGCAAATAAACTGATGAATACTAATGCTAAAATTATATGAGACTGCATATTGCACGGCACGCAATGGCACAGCGACCGTTCGAATCAAGAGGTGTATTGAGTCTTACTGGCTCTAGTTCAAACGGATAACCTTTTCGAGCCATTATCTCTTCCGTACGTGCCATGTATTTTCAGTCACGATGCGTGTAATTGCCATTAGCCGATTTTCTCATTGTATTTTGAGGTAAGTTATACATACCTATGTGTTGTAAATATCGATCTATAATAAGTAATTATGGCGCCCGGAACCGAATTACACTGATGTGATTATTATACCTACTATGGACGGATGGACTAAGGAACTAATGAACAATCTAAATAAGTGTATAAAAATATAATGTACTATTCTTATCGAAATCATTGTATAATAAAACATGCCTAACGCATTGAAAATATCCTTGAGTGAACGTCATAATATTATTGAAATTTACAGAACACTTGCTTACCATTGTTTGATGAATGTTTGATTTGAGTCCTAACGATTAAACTGTGTTTTCATTCACGCCTATTACACAGTCAGTATTCGTATGTAATCATTGATATATCTGTCAGTTTTTGAATGAAAAAAACGCAAATGCAAAACAAAAATGCAAAAACGACGGGGTGTTACCCCGTCGTTTTTGCGTCGGGGGTTAAAAAAGGTATGTTAAACTGAGTGCATTCCTTGTCGAAGTAAACTTAAAATATATGAAAGAATATTTGGGTAACTAAACATAATTATTTATTTTATGATTAGAGTTAAAAAATCGATTTAGAAAATACATTAAATGCGAAAGTAACACCTGTCTGTTACCTTTTCACGCTAAAGAAACCGCTGGACATCTAAATCAATGCAAGTCCATTTTCAGGAGGCAATCTTGCTACTTTTTGTCTCAATAAGATTTTGGCAGACGAGTAAATCCACGGGCAACATCAAGTAAGCAATGACAGATCGGATGAAGAACTGTAGGTACCTATGTAATAGAATAATTTATCGGTGTTAATGTCAAGGTCCGATATATAAAAAAAACTGGCTCCCGGATGTGATGCTTATCTACAACAAAATCAGCTAAAATGCTTCGACGATGACAGTAATGGCAAAGGAAAAAACCCATTACGTAGTAGTCTTAACTAATATTATTAACACGTTAGCTGCGGCACCAATTTTTGCATACTTTCCGTTCCTGCGGCACGAGGTATAATCGGCCCGTACCGTGACCAGACGTTAGGGCGACACGCGGTCTATTAGACCCCACCTCCTTTTACAGACTAAAATCCATTTTCTGGCGCGAAATCAAAGATAAATGAGAATTTTGGTCCTTATTGATATAGACAGTGAATTGATGAACCCTAATCCACCGTCGCCCCGGGATCTGATGGCTAGTTTAGGAATTATTAGCAAAACAAAATATGGGATCTTATACACCTCGTAACGCACTGAAATAGGGCAAATTTTCGCTGCGATTAGTGATGGGAAAAATAATATCGACGTTTTTAAACTGTCTTAACTACGCAACGACTTGACCGATTTTGATCAATTATATCTCATTAGATCGTTTTAAGGGCAAAACCTGGCAAAACAACACAAAGCTATCAACGGATACATTTTTTTTTAAATAATCTAAATTGTGCTTGAAGGCGCCATAAAGAAAAAAAAACCGGCCAAGTGCGAGTCGGACTCGCGCACGAAGCGTTCCATTCTATACCATTAAGAGGCACCTATTCTTCCGACATCGTTTAGACATGTTCGGCGCTGTAAAAGGACGTGCTCTCCAATCGACGTGATGCACAACACTGGTCGCGGGAAGCTCGCGTTGAGTGCGGTACGAGGTCAGGGGGGATATGGGACGTTTTAGCCTCGTTCCGCACTGCATTAAAATTATATTAATTCAGTGCGGCACGAGGCCTAAGACATCCGGTACCAAGGTAGGTACACCACCAAGTCCGGAACCATTAGTGATCTCAAATATATATTTATCTCTTTCCTACACTGGACCAAACCAAAGCTATGCCATTCGCACGACAGAGAAATTCATTTTTTTGCTTGCCGCACCACAGGGAAGTTGCATCAGGGGTCATTTAGGCCTCGCTTCGCACTTAACGTGTTAAGAGGAAAGATTTGATTGTTTGTATTGAATAGCCTCTGAAACTAGTGGACCGATTTGAAAAATGCTTTCAGAAATAGAAAGCTACATTATTTCTTGAGTGACATAGGCTAAATATTATCCTGTAAAATGACAAGAAACGTATACTAAGTCCACGCGGGCAATGCCGCGGGCGGAAAGCTAGTACTTACCAATAAAGTTACTGTGTGTTTGATCTATCTTAGGTGCCTAATGCAAAATAGATATTTGTGGTAGTGTGGTCAAGATACTACTTCTCGGGGTAAGTATAAACACGTAAGATCGGATCATACCCATAATAGGGTTGTGAATTTAATTTTATAATGTTACATACTAATAGTAAAGACAGGTACCTACCGACTCGTACATAGAGTATTTACGTTGCTTATGTTGTAACAATAATTGTAATGTTAGCTTGGAGACGGAAAAGCAATTCGTCAAGCATGGCTTGTATGTGTTGTAGAGCTAGACAGGCTGTAGGGGGCTGTTTGTCGCCGATGCTAACACGATTACGCCCAATCAGCAGCGTCGCCGCCCTAATTGGGCGCACCCGATGCGAGGGCGGGCTTTTTTAACAGCTTGCGCAAACACGCTCCCTTGTCTGGGCCGCATTGGCAACCCTGCTGCTCGTCGCAGTCCGGATTTACTACGACAACCCAGTGCATGTTATTAGTTCATTACATCATTGCCTCTAAATATTTGCACTGCATTTGCTCAAGTATTTATTTTTCTTTTAACATAACTGACGCCTGTTTTCCACAGAGGTTTAGGCAGAGGTATACTAGTCCACATAAAACGCCCGGTATGTTAAAGTTGGCAAGCCTATTGCCATTAAGCGGACACAAATCCACACTCCGAGCTGCTATGTAGAAAAACCCAATAACAATTTACTATCCTAGGAATCGATAGCATTCGATGGAGTTTTGAGCATATTTTTTTAAATGTAAGTATTTTATTGGGGTTCGACTTATTCCTAGTATACTGAGTTCAATTTACTTTTTAGTGTAAATATACATAATATTCATTGTAACCTTCAAAATGTAATTAAACTTGTTTATTCATGACCTGTCATATAAGGATTTATTATAGGTAAGTAGTAATAAAGTCATAGCATACTGGTTTCTTACACTTACGCGAATATTAGACATTGAAATAAAACTAAGTACTTTTTACGGATTTTATCGCGTTATATTAATATTAAAGTCATAGCATTCATAGTATTACAGACAACGATTTTGCGGCTAAGGCAGAGTTGTCATCAATCAGCCACAAATGTAGAAACAATTTCGCTCGCCGATGGGGATGCACACCCCTAGCCTTGAGTTATGAGGGATGTCGAATCACAAACTCATCTGTATCATTGCTCGGTGGGAGTCGCTTAGCAATATTTCGATTCAACATTTTCATTTGTTACAATCTGAATTAGTTTTTAATTTTTACAGTAGGATAACATCGTGGAATTTCGTCAATACACGCACAGTGATTAAATTGGGTAAACTTGGGTTGCTCGATTTAATTATTATTTTTGAACACATTAAACTTTTGAACATGGGTTGAAAAACATTAATTTTTAAAACATGCTGTTGGCTTTATCAGACTTCATAAAATTTAATAAATAAGTACCATCACAGAGTTTAAAAAGTATTTGGATAAAACACAAGAGCAGGTAGTTTAAAGTCCAATAAGTATCTATCAAGGAAACTTTGTAGGTAATATTGTTATCCAAAATTTATTTGTTAGTATGAATATTACTATGCATAGAGAGTTGTTAGTTGAACTGAAACAAATATTTCCAGGCGTTTGTCCAGCGTTGGTGTAGTTCGTCTGTGTACTTAGTAGACAGTGCGTAGACGCCGCGTAGCAACGATAAATTCGCTTGCGTTGCGTTATTGTCACCACGCTTCCAAAGAACGCCTAAGCTGGACAAAACTCAAGCGTGAAGACATTTTACATTCTCGATCATCATTCTATGCTCAAGTTATGCAAATGAAAGCTATTAAAACCAAATGTATTACAATTTATGTAACGAATGGCCAAAGGCTCTCCGCGGCTGGGATTCTAATCTCAACATCTCATCAGCTTCCTTTTTGTTATGACGGGCAAGGCTTTATTAAAAATATGGTGTATTGGCACTACAGATCCTTTAAATGCTTTAAATACATAGAATAAAGAAAAGAAACAATAAATCCCTTAGATGTAGTTTTATTTCAACTCATCACGAGTAGTTAGTTAGGTATAGCGCAAATATATTGAAGTACTTTCAAATTACACCCAATTCAACGGTATAATCAAATCAAATAATGTTTTAAATGGAGCATGAATTATGATAACGCGCATATTGTAAAACCATGCATGAGCAATAAACGAGGCACGAGTTAATACCTATTAGTAATAATATCTACTTATAATAATAGTAAAAGTAATTAGGATGCCATTTTTGTACTGGAAAAGTTCTAATATTCTTAACCTTCAAAAACTTCTTACAAAGCAATAAATTGTTCAAAAATAATTTAATAATTGAAAATAACTTAATTCTCGCTTATTTTTTTTTACTTTTTAAAGACATAGGGTAAAGTACCCTATTACTGACACCCCCCCAATTTATTGACACTCTATTTTTATGATTAAAATATAAGGAAACTTGGTAACCAAAGAGTCTTATTTATTTGTATGCCACTGGCAAAACTAATCTGTTAAAAGAACTAAGATGGTGCCAAATAGTTGATTCAAACAGCGCAATCAGTGTGTTAGAAGGAGAAAGTTAGTTTTCTTAGAGTTTCAATAAGGTTAGCCTCAGACTAGGGACATAGGATAAGGATAATCTAAATCTGTGAGGTAAGCGTTCATTTTAATCATGTTAAAGTATTCAGAAATTCGAATACCTACATTTCTTTGAATGTTGTGTTATTCTAATTTTGAAGGTTTATATAGCAGATTTCAATGGTTATTTCTCCATTTACTGTGTTAGTTTAATTTTTACAGGGTGTCGATTTTTGGTATGTCGAAAATAGTGAAATTCCAATTTATTGACACCCATGTCAATAATTGGAATTTTCAAATTAGTTTTGGAAGAGGCTAATTCAATTATATATACCTAGTTTATGACTTGATATATGGCTACAAATTAGATTGAAGTCAAACTACACCTGTATTCCAAATTCCGATATGGGTGTCAAATCAATATTCTCTATACAAATATCAGTGTTGATAATTGGGCAAGGCTATGTCAATAATTGGAATAAAATGAAGACATAGGTACCTACTCAGATTTTTTCGCAGAGGATTAGTCTTCTACAAGTTTTATCTTTGGATACTTCTGCATCCTTTACTCTCATAAAATAAGGATTATGCTAGTCATAACTAGCATAATCCTTATTTTATGAGAGTAGATAATTATGAGGTTATCATCAGACGAACATCTCGCTTGTGCCGCATGATCGCTTTCATTTAAAAAAAGAAGGAACAAGAAAAATACTCTCGAAAATCATAACCCTCCTTCTGGCGCAGTCGTGTAAAAATTATAATGCTCAGAATAAAATAATAAACTGAAGCCTATAAAAAAGAACACGGGTAAACAAGTTGATACATTCAAAAATTTTGGTATTTAGCGATGAGTTTTATTTTATCACATGGAAAATTTAAAAAACCCCAGGGGTGTCAGAGGGAAATTGTGAACTTACTACGGACAATCCTAGTTAAAAAAATAAAGCATTGATTGTAGAAGAAATTGAAAGATTTTAAACACTGAGATAATACCCAAGTAGGTACCTATTTAGAAGTTACTCATAAGAATTACCTCATTATTTCCAATGATTTCAGGTATAAACAAAAAATACGATTTATTTGTTAAGTTGACTGATGTATAATCAGTCAACTTAACAAAAAAACTCAAGATAGATATTCGTAAATACAATTTCATAGTAAAATAGGTTAATTACAAACAATTTAACATTAGTTTTATTTAAAAAACCGTATATAAATTTTGTTAATAGGTATATCTACTAAGGAAATTCCAGTGTCAATAAATTGGTTCAACACGTGACGATAATAGGGCGGAATGTGTCAATAATTGGGCAAATCATAGTAAATCAATAAAACTTGAAAATATACCAATTATCATCTAAATATTTTTTTTGTTAATTATCAAGGAAATACAATACTTGCTCTATTATTATAAACGGGAAATCCAACGGGCAATACCATAAAATGGCAGATATTAAATTATTTCGGCACGATAGTCCTTAAAGTGTCAATAATTGGGTATCTTACCCTATGTTATAAGGTGTACATGTACTGCATGATGTAGCCAAACAATTACTAAAACAGGAGATTTAGTAATACCAAATCTTTTATTATTTAATACGTCGTAGATGCAATCTAATTTAGAGCTACATAAAAATAAGCTAAAGAGATCATTTCGTTCCAACTCGTACACTTATCACAGCTTATTAATTTACAAATATCTCACAGTCCAATGTATTCGATTGGTCGTTTATTACTAACATACTGTACATGCCTGATACAAGCGGAGACTTTAACTTCACACAAATATAGATAGTACTTATATGTAATTAAGGTATAGTTTTGGTACGCAATGGCCTAGTTTGTCTTTTATTTTCATTATAAGTATAAGACATTTACTTGTTTTTATAACCTTCCTTTAACCTTTCGCCTATAATTTTCTTCAAGAATTTAGGTATTAAATGTTAAAATAATTTCAAGCAAATTTTTTACGCAAGCATTCTTTGGCTTGATTATGGGTAAAGTCAGCACACGAGCTAACTAGCATAGCTAGGTAGCAAGTAGTCAGCGCTGCCCATGAACACTGCGACACCAAAAGACCAGATGCGGTGCCGGACTATCACCTAATTGTGGCAGACGAGCAAACGACCTGATAGTTAGTGGGAACTGGGTACAGCCACCTGTAGACTGTCTGTGTTCTTCTCTTTACTTCTTCGCATTGTTTAGAAAATGCGAAGAAGTAAAGTGGAGTTTCATAGAAAAATTTGTTAAGTAAAATGGGTAGAGTCACCCCTTTATCTCGGGTGCAGGTGACTAAATCACCACCCTGTATAAGTCTTTAGTGTAAAAATTAATTGCTGTTCGTTAGTTTCCCAAAATATGGTTCGACCGACACTTTTCAATTTGAAATGTGTTGCTGTGGTTGCGATTTAAGAATTACTACATTAAGAAAATAGTAACAATGACATTTCATCATCATCTTTATTCTTTGTTGAAAAGTTTTACAGGAGCACCATTGGTCATTGCGTACCAGACCCCTAAGTTTTATTCATCTAAATCTACAACTATAGGTAACACCCACATAACGAAGTTCAACTGTTTATACTTTATATTCATATTTACATGTTTAGGAACCAAGAATCCTTCAAGTACAATAATCATTTCCCTATTTTTTTATTTTTTTCCCGTCTATAGTATACCTAATTTAGTTTATTGAATAGTTATTTAAATATTTGATGAAATATATTTTCTTTCAAGAGGAGATTTCTTCTAATCCATTTAGACAAGTATTTTATCATTAAAAGATTTTTAACCACACTACGCTATTTCAACCAGTCTATACCTTATAGCCTTAATTTATAATTATCAGTAATATTTTACAGGCGTAAATTAAATAAGTAAGTACATATGTACATTAAATTACCTATATATTCCATATACTTTAATATTCCATTAACTAAGGTGAGACTTGAGAGTTCTGTAAGCTAAAATTACAAAATGAAAAATTGAAGAATACAGAAAATTTGGTATCAATACTATTACTATTGTAAATATGAAATCCGAAACAGTTTGAAGTTAAAATATTCGAACAAAACACCATCACCCTTGTGAAACTTGAAACTTAACGATTTAACAAATCTAAGTCAAACTGATATTGAACAGTTTGCCACCACATTTAAAGTTGTTTACCACACAGATTTTTTTTTCATTCAATTTTGTTTAGTTTTACTAGAATTAATTAGTTTGTTTACATACGTTCTATTCATAGGCCCAAAGGAGCGCTGGAAACTGTTGTTTTCTGCGATTAGATGTACTCGTAGGTACGTTCTCCGAAAGCAAAGTGGACATAACTGTAATGGCACATTTCACAAAATTTTCCGGTAAGGTAGAGGTACACTTTAGGTCATTCTTTTTATGTAAGTTGATGGTAAGTCCCATGAACAGAGTGATTGAGTTGGCTATGTGTCGGCCGGGGCAGTGGCGGGCGTAGGTGCGGCGGGCGGCGCAGGCGGTGGAGAGGCGCGAGCGGCGGCTAGTGCGGCCGCGTGGCGCCGCGCCTTCAGCCGCAGGTCTGCGATGGACGACGAACGACACCGCGCTGCTAGAGCCGCCAGCCCCGCGTAAGGTGGGCACAACGCCGCGGCCGCTGCCGCTGCAGCGGCACTAGCGTACTGCGTACAAGAAAAAAACTATTTGTTCGCACTATTCAACTCTAGAGGCAGAGACAGGCCATTGTCATAAAAATCGACTCTACGAACCAATTTTGAAAATTCTACATTATTCCTGAGTGAAATAGGCTGTATATTATTTCGTTTATAACGTATAGTCCACGCGGGTGAAGCCGCAGGCGGAACGCTACTAAATAACAAAGGTGTTAGAAAAGTGCTAGTTAACATGTACCTGATGAGCAGCAGCAGACAGTAGAGCGGAGTCGAAGGGTGCGAAGGCTGTGGAAGGAGGTGGATGCGGTGCGAGGGGAGGCAGCTGAGGCGCGGGCGGCGGCCGCGGCACCGCGGACAGCCGCGGGACCGACACGTACGGTGCCACACGACACGGCTCCAGTGGCGTCCCACCACCGCTTACTAATAAACCTGGGATATATATAATATTTGAGTCTGCTTCTAGTTTAGCTAGGTTACCATTTTACACGATTGTCTCCTGTTTTAGTATCACAACCCATGAACATTCTAAAAGGCAAGCCAAAAGGTAATAATTATCATGTTATTATTTATGATTTTATATGTATAGATTCCAGCTGTGGTCTTTTTATAGATCATATATACAAGTGTTATCTTCAGTCTTAATCTCATAAATTCTTTAAAAAATATATACATTATGTAAGTACCTACTGAAAGCATTATTAATGTGAAGAAGATAATAACTTGAATTGAGTACCTATTTGACTACGCATCGGGAACTGCTGTTTATCGGTTGCCTTGCAGTAAGTAGGTAATGAAGTTAACTGAATTAATGAATATTGCGAAATTTTCACAAAGAACTGAATTTTCTAATTAAAGAAAATTTCTAGTGAAAGAAAAATTCGATCTCAGGCAGGGTTTGAACCTGCGTCTCTCTGGTTAAGTACACCAGACGCTTTGCCAACTAAGCTACCGAGACCACTGCCTGTGATGTCGAATTTCTCTTCCACCTTCTACGTCTTGAGGCGACGTCGGCACCATCTATTGAAGACATTACTATGTCTTTCAACCAACACGACTGCCTTTACAGGTAGTTCAAAAATAACCATAATACGGTAAGGCAACATCGTTCGACATTGAACTACCTGTAAAGGCAGTCGTGTTGGTTGAAAGACATAGTAATGTCTTCAATAGATGGTGCCGACGTCGCCTCAAGACGTAGAAGGTGGAAGAGAAATTCGACATCACAGGCAGTGGTCTCGGTAGCTTAGTTGGCAAAGCGTCTGGTGTACTTAACCAGAGAGACGCAGGTTCAAACCCTGCCTGAGATCGAATTTTTCTTTCACTAGAAATTTTCTTTAATTAGAAAATTCAGTTCTTTGTGAAAATTTCGCAATATTTAATGCTAAAAAATAATAAAAAATAAGCATAATACGGTAAGGCAACATCGTTCGACATTGAACTACCTGTAAAGGCAGTCGTGTTGGTTGAAAGACATAGTAATGTCTTCAATAGATGGTGCCGACGTCGCCTCAAGACGTAGAAGGTGGAAGAGAAATTCGACATCACAGGCAGTGGTCTCGGTAGCTTAGTTGGCAAAGCGTCTGGTGTACTTAACCAGAGAGACGCAGGTTCAAACCCTGCCTGAGATCGAATTTTTCTTTCACTATAAATTTTCTTTAATTAGAAAATTCAGTTCTTTGTGAATTAATGAAGTTAATCTAAATGTATGTAGATTTTTATGACTGCCTCGTAAGGCTAGTGGTCCCAATCGAGACTGCTACGCTAGAGGTCTTGGGTTCGATCCCCAGGTCGAGCAGTGGTATTGTGTTTTTCTATGAAATTTACAGTAGCAGCTCGGAGCCTGGATTTATGCCCGGTGAATGGCAATAGGCTCGCCCGCCGCCTATTACATGGGACCTAAACATACCGGTGAACTGTGCCTAACCCTTCGGGGAATACAGGCGTGATGGTATGTTATGTAAATTTTTATTATGCATCTTACCTACCTTTGTCTCAATTAACTTGGGAACCTCAACCCGAGTAATAGGCAAGTACTAAGTACAACGACATTATATCTCCTGTATTTGTTTTAAACATTTATACTAATTAATCTTGCTTTTTTTCCATCTTCAAACGCATATCTACAGAAATACATAATCTAACAAGTCAATCTGTCGGCGGATGAGTCGAAGGGTCGAATCGATCCACCTCGATTGGCAGAGACAAACGAGCGATCTGCCGCGCGCCGCGCTACACAAATCCACTGAGATCCGTTCCCGAACTCCACTTAATTAAATTGATATTTAAGTAAAGCATAATTTGCTCGTAAATTAAGTGAGATCCGTTGTTTATAGCCCGCCCGTCGGGCGAAGTGGGCAATTAATAAATTAACGCGGATCTACCCGGCTTAAGGTGCTCCGTGGGTCTCGTCTAAAAGATTCATTAATTTAATTACTGTTAATAGAAGATCTCGCCATTCGATTATATCAGTCGTGACTTTATTTTATCCGTACCTACTTAGAAATGTTTCTTGTTCTGAAATTTGTTATAGAACACAAATGTGTCATGCGATGACAAAGGGTTGTGTTCTATAACAAATTTATTTAATGATATTAACGGAAATGATGAAGTTGAACCAAAAGTAAGCCTTAAAATTATCTATTTAATTGAAATGTAAGTAATAAGATGTGAATGTCCTAATCACTTTACGGATATATAAGTGGTAGTCTTTTATTGAAGTTAAATAATATAAATGCATAGTTATTAGTAAATGTAAGGTTATCGGGCAAGACTATAGCATACGAGTCGGAGTCTGCGGAGGCGGGCGGGCGGCGGCGCTGGGGCGGGAGCTGGCGCTCGCTGTAAATCAGAACCTCTCCGGTCGCCGTCGGCATTATCAAAATGGATGTTCCCTACGCGTATGAGTTATTTCCATATTTGACACCGAATTACTTTCGAGAAGTGCCGACATAAATACCGCTGGCGTGCGTCCGGCGGGTCGGCGCGGCTTCAAGCAGCGCGGCGCCCTCCGCCCGACAACCGCCGTGCATTTATTTGATTAACTCTGAGTTGTTTAATTTAATCAAATTAGAAGGTAAGCCGGGGTGCTGCATCTCTCTCTCTCTCTCTTTCTCGCTTATTTTAAAGCGCTCCGAACATCTTTACAGCGGTTTCTGCGCAATAAAACATCGCCACCCTCGCGACGCGCGAATAACTTTACAATTTTATGAACAGGGGAACAATTAAGCTTCGGTGTATTCTTTTATTCTTGAATTTCACGGCTGTTCTGATTGTTTTTATAGCGGCCGCTGCGAGCGGCGAAGATTCATGTCTTCGTTAAATATGAATTCTTAATTTTTATGAAGATTCAGCGCCTACTGTTTAAGATTTATTGGAAAGCGATGTATAAAATATTGCTATTTTGTATTAATATACTGGAATTATGATTTCTATTACAAGTTCTGTAGTTTTTTCGTTTTATATTATTTAAAATACAGTGGTAAATACCACTGTATTTTACGACCCTGAATGAATAGGCAGTAGGTACTGAATCTAGCGATGTACGAGTACGCTTAGATATAGTCGATATCTTTATTTTCCACGTAATAGCAAATCTATTGCCATTTGATAATGCCCAGATGTAAATTCCGAGCTGCTACTTAGAATATCATAGAGAAACTCAATAACAATTGGCACAACCCGGGTTTTTAGGTATACCTTACGCACATCAGTTACGACCAATAGACTAATGGAACATTAATTAATAAAATCATAATACAACACGAGAAATGGTAACAACAACAACAACAACATAAGTATTATAATGTCGACCTATATTGTTTTATTATATTTTATTACCTTGGAAGCACTTGGAAGTGATTGATTTAAATTATTTTGAGTAATTTTTCAAATTATAATCTTTTTTTTAGTGTAGGTTAATTATAGCGCCCCGCGCCGCATGATTTTATCTTGTCTCACATAACATTTACAGGAGTTACCCCACTTCGTAACTCGTAGCCGTAACTCGTAGCCGTAGCGCGACGTAGCCATCTACGGGCTACGAATATTGTCTACAGACCTTGTACCCTTTGCAGGTTCATTTTTAATTTTAATTATATTTATGGTCACTGTTTATTTTTTTAATTTCTGTTGATGGGTCCTTGTTGATTTTTAACGTAATCGCGATCTTATTAGGGCAAATGTGTCCACGTGTTTGATTAAACGGTCATTTCGAATAAATCAGTTCAGCATAATTGAATTACGAACGTGACAATGCATCTTCAAATCAGTGATACGAGCCCACAAACGATTGCGTAAATCAATAACAGCATCGGGAATCTCATCGCTCCGTTAAAGGGGCATAACATAACAAATAAGCGTTTCATTTCACTTTACATGATTATTCTCGTGTTGCTTAGGGTGGCAGCGGGGTGAGGTGGCCGACGCGGGGGCACATAAGTTAATAAGACATTTAGCAGGGGACGGCGGGATTGCGTCCGAATGGCTCCCGCGGGGAATCATTTTATTCGATTCCGGCGAGCGGCTTTTTTCCGCTTTACGCTCCGTTTAGCGGTTCCTCAATGCTCTCGCAATCTCGCGATTCTGCGATCTCATAGATACTTTCGCGGATAAGTCGCGCAGTCACCTCTCGTTTGTTCACGTCACGTTATGGGTAGAGACAGCCCCCGCCACAGAACACAACAATATGAGACAATTTGATATTTTCGTTCATGTTACTAGGGATGTAGGACAACAGTCACGTCAAGATATGGGTAATTAATTGTAACTCAGACAATGGGTTACTTTGACATACACTTTTTGCTCTTTTAATTTTATGAAATGAATACTTTTAATGAGTCTACGAATTTGTAAGTAACATAATGTTATATTATAGTGCAATATAGGTATAGCTGTATTATAAAGTTCGAAGAGTAAGGAATCTCGCGTTATTTATTTATTTCCTCCTTGACCAGTGTGAGGGAGGTCAGTCAGTCCATCGCTAAGTGCGTTGTGCAATTCCCTGAATTTATCGCCTCGCGTGTACCGCTTCCCGGACTTTTTTACCGCGTTCGCGCGGATTCCCGCCTCGGCCCGCCATTTTAATTATTCATCCGCTTGAGTTATGGTCGAATTAAAAAACTGTTAGAGTCGCACCGGCGCCGGCGGGAGTTGTAATCGAGTTAGACGGAGTCATGGAGAATACATAATGTGCTAGTTCTGTACTGACAGTAAGTCGGTTGTGCATTCTAGTGGCGGCGCCCACTAACTAGTGATGTAGTGCAGACCACGCACGAGTGAATTCATTGCGATTATACAGCGGTGCCAACTCGCCGACAACTAGTTTGCCAGAATCATTTGCAATTTGTAGTTTTCGACTACATTAAGCAGGCAAACTGTTTTGAATATAAATTATGATGTTGCGTTGATACATTCGGGTATGATAAGCGACCATTAATGAAAGCGGCTAAATATTTACATAAGAAAGCAGGGCAGTTAAGCTGCATCTATCAGTTTAGGTATGATTTGAGATCAAAAGATTTGTGTTCAGAGCAGGTCAGGTTATTCGGGACACCAGTCACCTGTTTGTTGTTGTGTTCTGTTTTTGAGTAGAGAGATGAATTATCTTACCTTTGTGCATTTGACTCTCATGTTTACGGCATTTTGCTCTTCGGTTTTGAAACCACACCTGTTAGATAAGAAAATACGAGTATTAATTGAAATGTTTAAGATGAGATGTTTATGATAATTATGAGACTATGCTTTCTTTACGCATAAGTATAAATAAAAGAATAATTTTAAGTACACCATGTTTAAGCTGTTTAATGCCTGGTGGTTATATACTACAACTCAACCTAAAGCCGAAAACGATACCTATAACCACTAATGGGAATAACTTACAATGTAACCCAGAAGGTACCCCTTTTGGTAATTGCACTGTGTGTGTGCACTGTGTAGCAAAGTAAGCTACTATCTTACTTCAAACAAGTTAGCAAAAAGTCTTTTTAGGATGCGTGTGAAACCGCGGCTACAGCTAGTTTGTTATATTTCTTCTATTTTTAGTAGCTAAAAGACAATAACTATTATCACTCATATTTTTCTGTGCCACAATTGCATTGTTAAATGCCTGCCTAAAAAAGCATTCTACTATACTAAACTAAAGTAGTTATATTGTTAAATAATATAACCGGATAAAAGACAAAAACATTAAACTATATGTATACTTAATAAATGGTATGCAAACACAAAACATTTGCATTTAATCCAGTTTCAATAATTGACGAAACAAACAGGGGCGATCTCGTAGCGAGTTGCCGGGAAATCGCATTACACGACACACTAGTAGAATTGTATGTTGGTGTACAGTGTACTATGTTAGTGTAGGTTACAGTACATGAATGCGGGCAAACACGGGTAACCGCATTAGTGAGGACAGCACGAACGCTGCTGATTGCATGTTGCAGACAATCTGTTGGCATGTGTACCAATTACGATTTACATTAACGAAACTTCCGTAATTGCTTATGTCTAAATTAATTTGACAGGATTTATTTGGTTCTGATAAATATAAATCAATTGCCGCATGAACGATCATCACTTGAGAACGGTCGGTCGATCGGTTTGATGGCTGATTTTTAGCTGTTTTCGCAGTTGTTAGGTCAAGGATTTTTTTATTAAATTCACCGCTAAAGTCCGAACTTTAGATGTGAATATTGACGAATAAAGTTGTCTTTTTGAGGATAATGAGATTGCTATTAAATAAGCAAAGGTGTTCAAATCAGTATCACTATTAAAGCGAATTTAATGTTAAAATTGCTTGTAACAATGAAACCGTAGCTCATACTTAATGTTTCTCGAGTGGCGAACGATCCTTAACTAGGGGCGAATTCATTAGCTTTGATTAGTGATTACACAAGACAATACGTCTAAATAACAAGTAAACAGACAAACACTGTTCTGTGCTAAACAAATGTTCTGGTTTTATTTAGCTGCAGTATATGTTGACATGTTGATGTTATTCTGTAGGAATAAAAAATATATATTTTAATTCAGTAGGTAATTCCTACATGAGATTGTAGTGATATCTTGGTGATATGATATTATAAAGTACCTCTGTCTATAACTATATAGGTATGTTATATTTTTAAGGCTGAATTGCTGAACCAATTTTGATGGTTTTTGGTATAGAGATAGATTACATAGAGAATAGACAAAAATTACCTTTTGTCACAAATAGTCTTTGGGATGCAAGTGGTAACAGCTTATGATTTCTTATATCTGTGTTGCTAATATTCTCAAGTAAGAAAAGCTGTGAGTTTATGGTGTTCGTTTTGTGCCATGTAACAGGATAGGATAGGATTCATATTATTGTTTTTATTAGATAATCAATCGCGATTTATCTTATGAAATGGTGCATTATAATAACTCTAAAAATTATGACAAACGCCAAATTTCTATCTACATTTACAGACAATAAATGAAATCACTGCAAATAAATATCAATAAGGTCAACAAAGAGACAGGTCGCTTGACACTAGTGAAGATGCACGGCCTTGCCCGGGGTCAAGGCTTTTATCTATTTATTGTAACATCCCCTACGATTGGCTACTCACGGCACTTAACGGCAATCGGACACTAATCGCGATATATTGCCGATAAAGTGTCGCTTGCTTGCCGCTCACAGCTAATCACGTGCGTTAGTAATGAGCGAGGGTTGTTTTACAAAGCTGTGAAACTGCATAGCGGGGAGGATATCGGAGCGGCAACCTCGGTATCCTTAGCGTTTCGTCTAATTCTTATTGTTGTCGATTGGACATTTATCGTAAAGATGCTTAATTTTTATCTTACCAAATATATTTTTATGACGCCTGTATTCCCCGAAGGGTTAGGCCGAGGTGTTATAATATACCAACATATTACCGTAAAACATTGCTTTACCTAGGGATCGAAAGGACCTCTAGCGTAGCAGCCGCCCTTGATACCATAAGACTAATGATGATGATTTTTATATTTTAACGTAAAATAAGTCACCGAAGTTATTATTTTTACATAAATAAAATAAATATCAAATTTCTATTTTTTACAAATAAATTTTAAAAATAAACTACACTTATGTAATATTTGCGACCGAGCATATTTATTATCTGTAAACACTGCAATATTTTGGTTTAATTTGCTGCCTTAGTGCCTGCCATCAAATCAGAGAACAAGAGCATGGACATAGTTAAGTATGGCGCGTTCTCTGAAAAACGCCCCGCTACAAGCTCCACTGTCCCCACACGTCCTACAAAATAGCAGGGTAAGGAATAAGGGTTACGGGATATTGTTACGCTTTAATTAATATCGCACGTGATAATTTTGTGAGTATTACGAGTATTTCGTAGGTGCTAATTGATATTTGTTATAACGGTGCGGTAACGGGTGTTTTGGCAGTGATCAAAATTATACTTGAATTACTTGTACATAGTATCTAAGCGGCGGTAGCCTAATGGCTAGGGCGTCGGACTTGCGATTGTGTGGTTGCCGGTTCGAACCCATCCCATTGCACTACCGACGTGAACCCACTCGTAACACAAGCATTTTAGCTTAGCACGAGGGGTTAACAAGAATACTAGTAATGTGTGACCCACATTGCTAGTAAGCTTTTTTTAAAAAAAAAAAAAAAAAAAATAGTATCTGCAACCTGATGATTTCCAGTTTTTTTTTATGTAAGATTTTTAAATTTATTTTTATTATTTCATGTGCTAAAAAAGTAAGTTAGGTTTCTCATAGTGAAGTTGTATATAATCCTATGTGTTGTATAACCTGATGTGTTGGCGACTGTAATTCTAAATGGAAAATTATTTAAAAAATTACGTTTACCGACACTTTTTTCCATAGCCAACATTTTCGTTACTCGTTGCACAAATTGCATTAGGTCCATTAGGTATCATTTTATGCACGCAACTGACGCAACTATAGTGTGGCTAATAAATAGTTGCATAAAAAAAACGAGACAAAAGTCATAAATTCGATGTTGAACGAAAGTATGCAATAGTTTCTGTTTCAACATATTATTACAATGATGGAGTTAGTTATGGCAGCTCTTTTAGAAATACTTCTTCCGGTTAATAGGGTAATATTTATGTGTTTTTGATATATCTACTACTATTTAAAAATTAAATAGAACTCGTCATAATTTAGTATCTAAATTTTTGGCTAGAACATTATTAAACAGTGGCAATGTTTGTTTGTATACAAATCAGTTGCTACGCATATCGTCATATCTAATAGTAATGTAAATTATCAAAATGTTATATTGTCATTTGCCAGAGATAAGTTCGCACATCGCAAAAATAAGAGTTAAGTAAACAAACATTTGATGATTGTCTGAATTCTTTAAAATGTTTAAAAAATATTGTGTAAACGAAAATAAAGGTACTATACTGTGTGCAACTAGTTTTTAACAACCCCGTGCAAAATCCCGTTTTCTAAAATTCCATCTTAGTTGTGACCTAGGTATATTATATTAAGTATAAAGAACTCTTGAATAAACCCACCAATTAAAGTCCCGGATCATCTATCAGTTAATCAATGTGATTAAGTGAGTTAAGAAGTTCTTTCCAATGGTTTGTGTAGAAAGAACTCCTAAAAAAATTAAAGATAGTCACAATGTTTATTGCTGAAGTTTTTAAGAGCAGTTTCCATACCTCAGATCAAATAAAAAGTTAAGATGGAACTTTGAACTTTGCCTAACGGTGTAGTTACAACACACAATTAAAGGCACATACGTATTAGTTAACTACGCCTTATCTTGTCAGTCGAGCTTTCGATACCTCGATAGCTCGACTGACAAGATAAGGCGTAGTTTCGGTATACGTGTGTGCGTGTAATTGTGTATTGTACACCTTTAGGCGTAGTTTTAGCCGGCCTCACTTCTTTGTTCGCAAAGTTCCATCTTAACTTTTTATTAGATCTGAGTTCAATACTAAGTAAAGTAAAATAATATAGGTAAGTAATCTTTGATTACCTGAACTCTAGCTTCGCTGAGTCCAAGCCGCTGGCTGAGCTCCTCCCTCATGAAGGCGTCAGGGTAATGCGTCTCATCGAACAGTCGTTCCAGCTCGCCCAGCTGTTCCAGCGTGAAATTCGTCCGCGAACGCCTCTGCTTGCCCCCGCCGCCGCCATTGTTGCCACCACCGTTGGGAGATTTATCTGTAACATCTCCTGAGTTATTTTGATGATGTTAGTTATAATATAATAAGTCGCATATCACCAACTGCGAATAAATTCAGTTCCATTTTCTTATTTATTCTGAGAGAAGCGGCTATTCTAACATGGTGAAATGCGGCCCTATACTCGTACAAAGGAAAAACAAATGTTGATTAACTTAGAATAGGTATATCGCACGCTTAATAAGACTGACTAATTACGATTTAAGGCCAAAGCGAGAAAAAATACCATTTTAATATCAATAAATAAATAATTACTTAACCACCTATTCTTACAATACATAATTAATTACGACGCTATTTTTATGGAAGTATAAGTAAGTAATAAAGTCAGACCAGTTAGTTAGTCTAATATCACCTAAGCGTGCGATATATTACAGATGGAAACCCTAAAAGATATGCATTGTTATCCGTAACTTTTGTATGATTTGCGAGGGGTTTGGATGTTTAAGCTACTGTTAGCATGCATAACGAGATTTATTCCAAGATTAAGAATGTTATGTTACAAAAATTATATGGTTAGCTACACCTGACTGTCAGTCAGCTTCCAGATAATATCTGGAGGTTATGTGGTTAAAGGCAAGAGAGAGAAAACTGCCTTAGACCTAGATAAACTAATAATGCAGTCGAATAAGTACTTACTATAAATATACCTACTAAACACGAAAACGAAAATAATTCAATTCATAAAATATATGGAGTAATAGAGCAAATCAAAATAAAAGTGCCGTTTAAATCAACATTTCATACGAGTTAGAGGGGTCCCTTAATACTCGAGGGACATTCTAAGGGTAGGTACTGGAAATATTCAGCGGGACTACACTCACGAGAGGAAAAAAAACAAAATGCGCGCGAAAATATATAACTTGATACTTTGACCATTTGTTTCATTACTTATGTAGGTAGCTAAAATACTTTCCATTATTATACTAAGTATTATAATCATTGCCTCATTAGTCTAGTGGTCCCAAGCGCGACTGCTATGCTCGAGGTCCTGGACTCGATTCCCAGGTCAAGCAAAGTGCTATGGAGTTATTCTATAAAATTATCAGTAGTAGCTCAGTTTCTGGATTTGTGCACGGCTAATAGCAATAGGCTTGCCTCTATTACATGGGCCCTAAATATTATACCGGCGAAGTGGGGGTGTACACCTCTGCCTAACCCTTCGGGAAATACAGGCGTGATAGTATGTTGGTATTATAATCATCCTTTAAGTCTTTTCCCAACTTATTCTCCGTGGCACGGAGGGTTTCCGATGTGTTAAGAATGGTCACCCATCCCCACCCTGACCGCAGCAAGCGCAGCTTAACCTTGCAAATTGGTTAATTCAGCTTAGTTATTACTTGACAACGCACATACGATTTTGGCACACGGTCCATACAAGTAATCACAAAATCCTATCTAGTATAGAAATTAACTACATAATTTGTTTTTGGCATCACCATATTGCTACACTACGACTACACATAGTGTTGAAGAAACTTAACATTACCTACTTAATTCAATAATGATGAGAACGTAATTTCAATAGTTTATTCAAGCGGAATCGTAAATGCTTACAGCAAACTCCAAATCTGACTACACATTGTTGGCGTAGCATTTCTCGTAGCGTCGTAGCCGGCTCGTAATTTAGTAAAGAAATAACAGCTTCGCTCCAAGTACAATTTTACTCAGCTTTAGAGCTGTTTGAGATGTCCCGTAATACCAATTTATTTTATTAATATTTATTTAGTCTAAAATAGTTAAATAAAGGTAACTTATAGGTACCTACGAGTATAATGATTGTATTAAATTGGTATATATAGATAACTTTAATGAATGGTGACATAAAATGTATTCGATATTTATTTTATTTTTTTAAGGCCACGAAGTGTCTTCTATTGAGCAAGTCTTCTTCTAGACATCTTTTAAAACACAAAAAGCTTTTACTTAATAAATTTAAATATTTAGTATACTGCATCAGTTGTTATTAAATATATGAATAAATAATACCAATCATACTTAATTCTTTTTAAGATTAAATGATAGTAATAAGGACGTGCCATCTTAAAATTGTAAGCATTAAGGACAAGTCATCTCCCATTATTAACAAAAATTTAACGTACATATTAGTTAATTATGGATTAGAAGCCCAACAAGTACCACTGAAATTAATAAAAGGATTAGGTAAATCAGTGAAGTGCTAGTACTTGTACGTCGGTAATGCATTCACCGTCGGCCCGGGATCGTGCCCAGCTCTCTGCACGCTCGCCGTCCGGGTAAAGACTCTACGTTTAAGATTGTCGTTTGAAGCAATTTAGCAAATTGGGAAGCTGTCCTTTTTATACGGCAATTATGTAAATGGAGGGATTATCCGGCTGTGGGCGGTGCTGTGAGCCACACCCGCTCTCCCCTTTCGTCTCCGGGGCATTCGAACTCCTCAGACACCTAACGACCAGTGAAGAGTGATTAATTGTACAACACTTCGTAAGTATAACCCCTGTTAAAGTCGTCGAGCGTCTCTGATTTATTTGATTGAGAACTCTTTCACGGATATTTCATTACGAGCTTTCTTGTTACCGACAGTATTCGGCTCTAATCCTCGGTTTTAATATAATTAATGATCGTTTAAAAGATTGTACTCATTACTACCTATTGCTGTTTATTCAGCTAAATTACGTTGCGACACATATTTTTCAATCGATTGTAGATATAGCGTTGATGATAATTACTCGTGAGAGTGACTTCTGAAATGTAACTTGATTTTGACAATTGTTGCAGAATGATGACAACAACTCTGTGTTTTTCTGAATTATTTTGTTTTGAATTAAATGTATAAATTATGTAGTAACAATTTCGGCTTGACGTTGATGAATCAGTCGGTCGGTCGGTTTTTTTAATATAGATTAAAAAAATATTAAATTGAAATACCCGACACAAAGCACATTGTGTGCAATGCGCGCTCGACTACGGACGTGTTTTGTGCTGCACAGTACTAATATTTAATTCGCGTTTTGCGCGGCCGTAGCCGCTGCCGTCTGTTGTGTCGCTATGGGGTCACAACAGCTCATACCTAACGAGTTGTTGGCATTCCTACAGCATGCCATCGACTATATGGATGAGGTCAGCATCATGCAGATCTACAAGACTGCCTACAAAGAGGAGGAGGTCAGCAGTGCCAAGCTGCTACTATTCCAAACCCTCGGAAGAATCGACCAGATGCCGTCTCGCAGAAGGGACGGAACGGAAAAGAGCGTCCAGGACATCATCACCCTGTTAAAGGAGGTCGACCCAGATGATGTGCCCGCTTTCGTGGCGAAGGATCTGCATAAGCTGCCCCCCGTCACTTTCGACCATGTCGACGTCACCAGGTTGTTGAAGGATATCACAACCCTGAAAACGAGCCTGGCTGAAGTACAGTCCAAGTTGGAGGTGTCAAACAACACCATAGGAGAACTGCGAGCTGAAGTAGTGTTATTACGCAACACTGTTTCGACAAGTAGGTCACCTGACGCCTCTAATGTGAACACACGTCGCGGGGCACATAATGCTAACATCAGCATTTTTGAGTCGGCGAGTTCGGCTCATGCGTCACCATCTGCTGAATTAGCTGGCGAAGCAACTTGCACCGCTGCCGATCCTGCCTCGACAGGGGTAAGCAGGGCCGCAGCGATTCTACGCGGAAGGTTCTGCCACAGGTGGGTCCAGAGAAGTACCTGGGTGACAAGGATGGCTTCATAAAGGTGGAGAAGAAGAAGAGGAAACCGACCTGTCTGAACAAGTGTTGAGACACTTGCTGCGTCCTGCAGTACCAGTGACGCCGCTCTACGTGTCCAGGCTGCATTACTCCACGAAGGCCGAAGAGATCATAGAGTATATTGCAGTTAAGAGCAATTTTACTCTGAGGGTCGAGCGGTTAGACTCTAAGCACAACGTGAACTTCAAGTCCTTTGTGGTTAGAGTACCGACTGAACATCTGTCGACCTTCATGAAGGAGGAGTTTTGGCCGAAAGCGGCCGTATACCTAGCACCGTAGTACAACACACACCGACGTTAAGTGTGAAATAGTGATAAGTTTTATTGTTATATGTATGTTATAGTATTTTATGTTTTAAACTTTTATACCTTATTATTGTATTATATATTTTTTATATGGGCCTTGTTGCCTGAAATAAATAAATAAATAAAAAAAATAAAGCAGCATATAATCCCCAGTCAAATTATTCGTCTCATAGGACTATACTGCTGGAGTTTGCACATCTACTGTATTGTCAAAAATTCTGTTTTTAAGCAATAATGTGCCAAGATTATTGTGTTCCGGTTTGCTGCGGATGTTTACCACTAGGCACCTCTTATGCCTATGGCCTGACCTAACTATAGGGAAGGCAAGTTCGGGTTTTAAGTATTTACGAGTCCGACATACCGTTTCATGAGGTTCCGAGAACCGTTCCATGAGGATTTCTCACAATAAGAAAAGCACAAATCAAGCTATACAAAACCCTTGACAATGCAATGTTATTGCATTACTAATATCCATTATTTACCATTATGTCGACCCCTTGAAACTATATTTAAAAAAATATGTGACTTTCTAATTTTCATGTCAACAAATTTTACTCACAAAATTTCCCATAAATAACCTGAATTAGGTACACCTTTTTAATTTTTTTACCTAAGTACAAAATATTTTTATAGATCCCGCCAACCCCAAGATTTTGTGTGATTTTGTTACCCACATAAAGGGGAGATTATAGTAAAATCATAGTTTCTAGTTTTTATAAAAATTTAATATAATGATACTTACTTACTTACCCCAGATTTCGTTAGTAGTTTTATTAATAGAATAGGTTATAGTTTAACTAAACAAAATGCAAAATATAGTTGTTCTTGTAGTTTTCTTTTTCTTTTTTGGGGCTTTACAGGCGTTACTGATTTGAGAATGTTTACCTACAGAACTATAATTTCAATAATAAGAATAATGTGAAATGAGTACTCTAGCCTTCTTATAAAAGCTAGAATCCAACCAACGAAATATTTGTTACATAACATTTGACGATACTCGAGTCGATTTAAATGCAACTTTTTCTACTAGAATCAATATCTCTTGTCTAAGTTTGTCATAATACGCCTACACATTGAATGTTTCATCATTATGTACGCGTAGTTTTGTCGTTCCATTACTTCAGCCCATTATTAAGAAAGAACATATAACTAAGTAGGTACTTACGTGAAGTTCTACATACCACTGCTTCGATTCCACCCACCAGTCATTTCTCATGTTTTAATCTAACGCCTTATTTTGACCTTATTCAGTTTGAGTGTTATCAATATGCAAGTCATAAATTGGTAAAGCTGCCGTTTGCTTATGCTACTTATTGCTATATTTTATAAACTAGTTTTCATCACAAAGGATGTAAATGAAACCATAAGTATTTATTTCCTAAACTAACTTATATTTTTAAAGCCTTTTTAATGGTTCAAAACATACCATAAGTACTACTTTTCGCTGGTATATTTAGGTTCCATGTTATAGACGGTGAGCTAATCACCAATGCAAATTCCGAGCTGCTATTAAGAATTTAACAAAACCACAACAACCCTTTTCGCCATGGTAATCGAACCCATGCTCGCAAGCGCGACTCCTACGCTAGAAGTCCTCTCTAGCATAGGAGTCGCGCTTGAGACCATTACCTAAACTAATGAGGCAGTTATTTTAAACAAGTAAAGTAGTATATAAAAGGTAACTATTATGGATTAATACTTAATTAGGTTTAGGGATGTAGTCTATTTGACAATAGTGAACACAAATAGTTTAGCGATTGTCTTGATAAACAAACAGTTGCCTACTAAAATTTATTAGGTACGTTTGATTTCAATAAACTTACTTACCATGCCTATGATCATCATCGTCATCGTGACTGGCTTCTCTTTTGCAGTGCTGCGCGGGTACGGGAGACAGCAGCCAGTTCCGCGGACGCTTGGGCGGTGGCGGCTTGTCCTCCAGCTCCGTGATGTCCACCTCCACGTCATCCGCGTCGTCCACGTCACCGGGCTCGGGTGGCGGCGCCGGCGCCTCGCCACCCTCCAGCGACTTGCTCACGAAGTCCGCCAGCCGCTCCATCACCATTACTGCCGCCAACACGCGGTGCCGCGCGCTCACCTTGCCTGACACGCTCTACAGAATACACACTGCAGCAACGGAGCACCCTACGCCCACACATTCATACGTAACACCTTTTTTTACATCAAATAACACTTTATTTTTACGATGTAAAGTTCATTATTGAGTGCGTGACGATTAAGGGCGGTAAAAGAGACTCCGCCCAAAGGTCGCGCAGGCGCCCGCCCAGCTTGACGTCGACGCGATGCACTGACGCACCCGGCGGCAGATAATACACGCCTACATTATCGTTACATGGAAAATGAATATTTAATAATATTTCCAGTGTTTAAGTGAATTATTTAGTTGTGACGAAAACATGTGAACGTTTAGTGACTTAAATATAATATAAAATGTAGCGGTTTGTTCACTCTGCTGTCATACGAATAGGAAGGTAGGTTTATGTATTTTTATGATATTCAAAATAAAATTACACATTATATTTATAAGCCAAAATTTATAATTACAAGCACATATTAAAATAACATGACCTTAAACGAGATTTCTGAAACCATATAATTATCTAGAAATGAAGATAGGTAAATATTGATAATCAAAATTAATACTTTGTATTAAATAAATACCTATAATCTTAAAAACAGTAAATATTTGTAATAGCAATGTTAAATATTTAAGTTCCACTATGTTTCATGACGATTACTTAAATCTTGAAAATAATCAAAATGTATAGGTATACCTACTTACATTTTATGGTGGTATTTTGTAATTCCCTATTCCATTGAAATTTTTGTTCAACTAAGTTTTGGTAGAGTTCCATTTCGCAGCCCATATTTAATAATTAACATTTGACAAATCACATTTTACTTTTTATAAATATACATATCAAGGAAAGCTGGTTTTGCAGGTACCTAATCTTCAAATCATGGACTTTTATTGCTAAAATACCTAAGTATATAACGTGATATGAACCAAAATCTTGTTCTTAAGTAAAATGATTCATCGTTCAAATACTTAAACCGATTAATATTGTCATAAAAACAGTCTGAAAATCTGTTAATTCTGAGAAAAACTGTTTTCGGGCGAAATGAAAATTTGCCAAGTAACCTTTCTATGATACATAATTTCAACAGAGACCTTTTCAAATACCTACCTAAGACGATAGGTCTTAGGTACTCTATTTTATAATACTCTAACTTATAAACCTTGCATAAGCTGTGTAAACAGACTTTTATCACAATTTATTTTAAAAATGACGAGACAGTTCAAAAACTCAATTTCTAAATGACATTTGAACTATGGATACAATATCTATAGATATATACAGCTTATCCAATGTTTGCAAGTAAGCATAAGTAAGCCTTTGCGTTTTTTTTTAATTATCACATTTCTGATCCATTTTTTTAACTACACGTACAATATTTGCCAATTTTTTGTCGATACGCAAACATCAGCAAAATGACACTATAACGCAATTACGCGACTTCAAAATTCTCTGATACTACACACGCCACGGGGGACAAACGATCTAAATAATCGCAGCAGTGATTCCGAACCCAAGCCTGAACTTATCGTTAGGGTGATTGAGGAGAGCGGAGATGGCACACGCGAGCTGCGCCCGCTTGCCTCCGAGGGCCCTTTGCAGCGTGGCCCCAACCAGTCCGTCAGAGTCCGCGGAACCTCGTACCGTCCACTCATCTGTATGCCACTCATAGGCTAAGGTTGCTACAGCGCGACGGATCGCAAATCCCACCTGTAAAATTCACATGCCTATTTGAAATCACGTCAAAATCACTGTCTAGATAGAATATAAGTTTTATTGATAGAAAACTGATATTCTAACTAGACCTTAGAAATGTTTTATATCGATTACTACTAGTATCTATGGGCTGGGTTACCGGTTTCATTCGCCTATTATTGTTATTATGAGCTCAAATTTCTTGGTTTATTTTCTAAGAACTACCGTTAACTACCAAATGCATCTTACAAGTCACCTCTAGCATGGCAGCAACCGTCAGGTAGGGCTTGATATCCCTAGCGTAGCACAAATCCAGGCCTCTGTTGCCTAACGTGGCACTGATTGATTGGTCCACGCTGGTCCATCTGCCGGCGCCTGACGCAGAGCTTAGCTCCGCGGTGTGCCCGCGAGCCACTATCTCTGCACCCAAAGATAGATGGTCCGTCACAGCCTACAACCACCGCATCAGATTAGGTAGGTATTCATTATTTGTAAAATCTTAAAACGAACACTATTGTGGGGCAAGCGAACAAGATTCTGAAAGAATACATTTTATTGGTGTACTGTTATTGTTCCGAATTCATAAAAATATAAGTAGGTAATTTACCTGAAGATAATGAAGTGCGATGAACTCCCGATTCACAGCTATGATAGACGCTGTGAACCTGTTGAAATATGCGTCTATAATGCTCTCAAAACTGTACAACTCTGCGTCGGCGATCTGTGCAACGACCGTTGCCCGTGTGCCTTGAGTAGGGCCTACGCGCATTTCACAGCTCATCTGACCGCCGGGTGCCGCTTCCATGACAAAGTATGGCATTGCAGTAGGTTTATTCTTATCTACGTACGACAGTAATAATTTATAACCCCCGGGAGACACTGAACTAAACGAAAGAGAATGACCTAACACCCAATTGCTTTTGGAACTCTGTTTTACAGACACACAACCACCTTCGAAACATTGTGGTAATCTATACCTCGCTGCATTATGTATATGTCGTAGAAGGCCCGGATTGTTTGCACCTGTCGGTAGACCATCAGGATCCTTATCACAAACTCGTCCTGCTCGGGAGCCAGTTACCCCGGCTCCGGTCTTTCCTCGGTCGCCAGCTGTGCACTTTGTGCCTTCAGGAGCTTTACACTTACATATTCTGATCGACGGCGCATCTCCACTAGCGCACCTATCGGGTGCAGAATGATCTCTAGGATTCACAGTTTCCTTCGAAGCACAAGAGGGATCCGTGGTAGATGGATCCTTTGCAGGACAATTCTTTCTTGGGGACTGTTCCTTTCGAGGAGAGCCAGATTCAGGTGGGCAGTTTGGACCTTTAGCATAAATAGTTTCAAAAAGTCCTAGTTTAAATAAATTAAACAACGACAGTGATAAGGAAAAGTTTGTACCGCTTTCTTTTTTATTCATTTTCACCGGATTTTAACAAATTTGCGTAAAAGAAAATTTTGAAGTAGCGCTAACATTGAGAGTGGATGTCAAAACGACAAGGCTTTAAAAATGGAACTGGTGCAACGACAATTTTCTGTTATACAAGGAGATTCTAAGATTTTTTTCAGTCCTATATTATAAACTCCTTTCTGCGTCCGTATGGTTTCAGGTCTTAAGGCGATGAAAGTTCTTGATATTTACCATATCGAACTTCCCACCTGTATTCCTCGAATGGTCAAGCAGAGGTGTACCAATGTACACCCTCAGTTCGCCATAGTTATGATTAGGTCCCATCTAATAGGGGGCGAGCATATTGCCATTAACCGGGTACAAATCCAAACTCCTGAGCTGAGTAGCTGCTACTGAGAATTCCATTGAAAAACCCAATAACACAATTCGACCTGGGAATCGAAACCAGGAACTAGTTGACTAGAAGTTATTTAGTTTAACAAGTATTTTAATTTAATAAATAACTTGGATCTTTACGGTGTTACGCACGTGCACCTCGGTTTTGTGAATGTGGAAATATTAATAGCCATAAGGCTATTAATATTGTATGGAATGACGAGAAATTTCGGAATGTGATATTTTGCTCGTCTGTCTGTATCTATATATTTAATGTTATGAAGCTGAAGAGTTTGTTTGTTTTCTTGAACGCGCTCATCTCAGAAACTACCAGTCTGATTTGAAAAAATGTTTCAGTGTTAGATATTTATCGAGGAAGGCTATAGGCTATATCATCACGCTAAGACCAATAGGAGCGGAGCATATCCTTTTTAAACGCAGAACAGCCGAGAAACCACGCGGACGAAGCCGTGGGCGGAACGCTAGTGTTTTATATTGACAGACAAATAAAAATGTCTTTACTCATAACGAAAATAGACTGCATAAAATGTTATGTGGCTTTCACAGTAGCATTGCTGAAAGACAAGCTTAAAATCTAGTGCATGATACGCCGCCTAAACGCCGATTTATACGTTGTATGTAGGTATGATCTTAAGTAAACGTTTTTGGGACGCATGTGAAACAGCCGGCAAAAGCAAGCAATCCTCAGTTCAGTTCAGTATCTTTCAGTGGCTGACAAATGGCATGACTGTGCTGTGGGAATACCCTCAGGGAATACCCCCTTGCCTTGCTAACAAATCTCAGAATAGTACATAATTTCAGCTTGTATACACGGCTACACGTCGAGCTATACAAACCCTATAGGCTGACATCGCATTTAAGTACGGAAAGCGTTTACAATGCGAGGTCCGTCGATAGAGGGTTTGTACAGCTTGATGTGTAGCCGCGCGTACGTACTCAGAAATACAGACGTGACAAATAGATTAATCTGTGGAATTGATAGTACACCTACAACAAATACCCTATTTAGTGTTGCCATTAAGTCAGTAATAAGGCGCACATTTCTAAAAGTGAAGAATCTACAGCAATTTGTGATGAAATTACCCATTTATCCGTCTTTCTGTCCGTCCGTTTGTGAGAAGTTGATGCACAAACTACTAAGAGAACTAAAGTTGGTTTATGGTCACCAGTTCACCACATACGTCACCAGTTCACCACCTTTGGTTAGCTGGTTTGTATGTTCGTACGTATGGAACCTTCAGGGCAGGGAGTTACACGCACTTGGCCAATTGTATTTTTTGTTTATGATATGACTGCCTAATTAGTGTAGTGGTCCTAAACCATAGATAAGAATAAGTACTGTCCTAAGCACGACTGCTACGCTAGAGGTCTTGGGTTTGATCCGCAGTTCGGACAGTGTTATGGGGATTTTTTTATGAAATTCATTAGCTCGAAGTCTGGATTTGTGCCACGTATGCCATCATTTTTAGGGTGTGAGAGAGGGATGCCGCTCTACAGGTTAAATAGTGGCGTCCCTCTTTCACAACGTAAAAATGATGGCATTAATACGTGGTACTACGGCCCCAGCCCCTATTACAATGGACCTAAACATACTGGTGAAATGTGGGTGTACATTAGTACACCGGAGAATACAGGCGTGATGGTAGGTTTTTTTTTAAAAAAAAAGGTTACTAGCAATGTGGGTCGCACATTACTAGTATTCTTGTTAACCCCTCGTACTAAGCTAAATGCTTGTATCACGAGTGGGTTCACGTCGGTAGTGCAATGGGTGGGTTTCGAACCGACAACCACATGATCGCAAGTCCAACGCCCTAGCCATTACGCTACCGCCGCTTCTTATGGTATGGTATGTTTATATGCTTGGTTAATCGAGACGTCTATAATATTCCAACACGGCATCTTTGGTCACTCACTGCAGTTCGAGATTTGGCTCTACACTCTGGCAACACTGAGCCTATTACTCATCTCATTCATTCAATCGGCAGTTTGGGACGCAAACTACATAATATTTACGTCGGTCGCCAGCACATTACTACAGAATGTCAACAGTATTTTCACAGTTGATTTTAATAATAAATAATAAATAACTTTTATTTCAAGTGACTAAGACTCATAGTGTTAGTAACAATGTTTACTTAAAGTCTATGTTAGTAATACAGTTTTTTTTTTTTTTTTTTACATTCTATTAAATATAATTATGAATCATTGCCTCAGAATTCCAGCTGAAATTCTGGAGCAACGATTCATAATACAACAGTCCAGCCTATCGGCCATCATGCTCAGGACGCTGTTGGAGCTGGCCCGCACACGACGCACCAAGGATGCACATCTTTTTCGCATTATTGCAAAAAAGCAATCAACTTTCATATCTGCAAACATCCCCGATGCGCTACAAAAACGAGGCAGCCCCATCAGCACCCTGAAAGCATTATTGTACTGGACACGGAGGGCGCTATAAGATTTCTGCGTAAAATTCACCCACATGCTACAGGTGTAAAATGACGTACAGTAGGCTCTGAAGAGTGTTCTTTTTACATCTTCAGAAGCTCGCGCGAACCTGCGGGCAATCATATTCGCCCTCACCGACAGCGCCCTCCGTTCCCTTTCAATATCGTCATCATCCTTAAGGCCCGTGGTCAATACGTGCCCTAGGTACTTGAAACTGTGTACCCTAGCTAAGGGTACATTGTTCAGTCTGATAGCTGGCACCGTTTCAGGGTATTTTCCAGCAGCGCCAAAAACCATGACAACACTTTTTGTACCATTATACAAAAGTCCGTGCTCTCTAGCATATGTTTCACAGGTTTTTACTAATTTTCTCAAACCACAAACTGATGCACTGAGCAGCACCATGTCGTCTGCATAGCTTAAGTTGTTGACACATATGCCGTCAATATAGCACCCGACTCTGGTACTGCTCATTTTGTAATTAATCCTGAACATGTTAAGGTTTAAAATAATTTGGAGAAATTTGACAGTTTTGACCTGATGTGCTGGCGACAGTTCTCTTGTACGCACGGCTACACATCAAGCTATACAAAACCAGATTACACTGGTCTCTTATTGTACGAGAAGCTTATACAATGCGAGATCAGCTAAAACTGGATTTGTGTAGGTTGACCTGTAGCCGTGTGTACTCAAAAAATTACTTGTCTGTGCACTAGGGATACGCAAACTTCAAAAATATCGATACTTTATTCTATACCAGTATCGTATCATAAGAATCAGAACAAAAGTAAATTTACGTAAACGTAATTTTTTAGGGTACGGACACACAGCTAAACAGCTATACAAAACCAGTATAGGCTGGCCTTGAATTGAGGGGAAAACCATTACAATGTTTTTGTGTAGCTTGATGTGTAGCCGTGCGTACAATAAAAATTTGGAGAAATTAATAAATCAGTGTAACAATTAAAATAAAATTTTGTTATTTTTAATTAAAATTACACGATAAAACACAATGGAAATCACAAAAATAAGGTCGTAATAAATACTACATTATTAAGAAAACTGCCAATTTTCAAGTGCAACTTAAAATATCGATTAATTTTTTTTTTCTTATGCTAATAATTTATTATAATTAATGAGGAAAAGGAAAGTGTTGATACTTTTTGAAAGTATCAAAACAAAAGTATCGTTACCAAAAGTCAGGGGGCCAACTTAGGGGTTTTTCCACTAAATTTAGGGGGAAAAAGTCCAGCTGGGGGATTTTTTAGGTGCTAAATATTTTTAGTGGGTTTTTTAGGGATTTTTCTATAATGCTGCAAAGTGTGATGATGGTCCACTTTACACTACAGCGATTAGGATCTTTCGTGACATTTACTCCAACAAATAAAATGTTAAAACTATTTAACGCTCGTATCTATGATCATAAAAATGTCGAACCGATTGAAAATGGTTTAATGTACGAAATTCTGGAAAATGTATAAATAAAGAATTGATTAAACGTATAATTTCTTTTATTTTTTATTTAGGGGGTTTTCCAAAACAATAGTACAGTTTTAGGGGTTTTAAAAAAAATGGAGTTGGCAACCCTGCCAGAAGTACATACTTGGCATTAAACAAAAGCATCGATACCCTGTGGTGTCGAAACTGTCGAATGCCGATACTTCTTAGTCTTCTTCGTATCCCAGTCAGTCCCTACTTACTATCAATTCATTTATTATTTATTTATCTGTGAACTGTGAGTGAAATTTGAATCACTTCACTAACAATTTATTCATTCATGTGTCATTTCAATGTTTCAATTTCATTTTCATGTGTTGACGTTTAATACCTACTTTATTTTGATACTCATCTGTAAATATTTAACTCATCACTCAAGTTTAAAGTTTAGGCTAGCATTCTGGTCAAGAAAGTAAAGGATTTAGTTTCTGCTGCGTGATGAAATGAGTACAATACGGCTATTGGATTACAATATCTTACTCATCTAATGAACGGTTTGCATTGGAGTCAACTTCGAAAACATTTTTGTTGATAAGGAAAAGTTCTTTGTTTCCAATAAACATTACGAAAAGTACATAAATACCTGTAACAATGACTGCTATTAACTTGAAAGTTAGCAAACTGTTGGAGATGTTCAAGGGTTTGAAGTCTGACGCAGTTCCGAGAGCACCAAGGCCCACTGACGCGACTGACTCTACAACCGAAACACCAGAAAATAATGGTAACGTTGATCCCCCAGAGGAGCCGGAGGAAGAAATAGTAATAGAATCTGTCTCTGAGGATAAAATTAAAAAAGGGAAAGAAAAAAAATCCAAGAAAAAGTTTTTTAAATCTAAGAAGTCATCTGATGATGATGAAGAATGTCCAAAGCATTCTAAAGAAAAGCGAGAGAGTTGCAGTTCTGTGAATGTCCAAGGTAAATAATATTTTGATTAATATTTGAATGAATGAATAATTACATTTTTTTAGCACTTCACATCAGTCTGATGATTCATGATTACTTATACCAATAGACAGTTCGTTCGAAATAACTAAGCTTTTCGCTTGCAAGTGGTTAATCAGTGGTAAATTTCAATAGAAAGAGTTATATAGTGTTAAGATAATTGGGATTGTATATGTTTCACATTTTGTGATTGTTTTCTCCACTAATTTTGATTTTTATTTATTTATTATTATCTTCAATTTTCAGCTACTGGAAATGTGTACAATATTGTTAATGCTAAAGGTGTTAGGTTGGGTAATGATTACTATTTTGGTCCTGTTTCTATGGCAACACCAAATAAACCAGGCAAGGAGAAGAAGTATGAAGAAGAAGAAATAGAGAAAGATAATTTTATTATGCTGCTCATGGAAGCTAAAATAAAGGTAATTCTATTGTTTATAAAAAAAATTGTTTCTGGGTGTAATTCTTCTATTTCATCGTTTGGAAGGACCCCTGATAACCTGATAACATAATGACATTACATAATAATATGCTATGTCTAATCTCTTACGCTGATTTAATTTAAACTGGTTCTTAAAGACTAAATGAGCCTTATACTGACTATTGAAAGATTTGTGACTTATCAAATTCATGTTTCCAGCCTGACCATGACTATATGGATTATGTATCTAAAAATCTTGGCAAGAACTGGCACTGTTTCTTCAGAGCACTTGGTTTCACACAAGGAAGAATAGAAACTGCTGAGATTAATGCAGCTGGATATGATATATCAGAGGTAACCTATATTTTGTATTTATTTATGACCCTACATTTAAAAATCTCTACCAATGTACAGATTTTTCAATGTCTATCAAAAAGTACAAAAAATCTGAGCATAACTTTGTTTGTTAGTATGTTACTGAGGAAATTAAAAAAAGGGTCATATTAGAATAAACGAATAAAAAGTCAAAGTAAAAGCATAAAAAAAACGAATGACTACTGAAATACTAAGAATTACTAAAAATAATAAAAAACGGTGACGTTTTTTTAACATGATCGCCATTTGTTTCTGGCGTCTGTGGTCACAGTTCTAACCTAACCTAACCAATATCTGTAATTACTTTTGTCGCTAATCAGTAATAATGTCGGTCAATTAGTATTTTATATGCGCGGTTTATTATATCCTCTTAAAAAATTAATACAATAATTTATATGGAAATTCCCAAAATATTTGAAAATATAATTAATATTATATTTATAAAGATGATTTATTTTCACAGGCGCGTTACAAACTACTTTTGGATTGGGTGAACAATGATGATGACGGATCTCTAGGACATTTAGCTACATTACTTTGGGAAGAGGGTGAGAGGACTATTGTCAAAGACCTCTCTGTTATGTACAAAAAAAGTAAAAAGTAAACATTTGGGATATGTCAAAATTTTAATCAAGATTGATTTGGCAAATATACAAATACAGTGATATCTAAATCTAAATTTTACATAATTATATTATTAATATTAATCTCTAGTAGATTTTTCGAAGAGCTTCTTACTATTGGATCAACAGTTTATTTGTATGTATTCTTAAAATGTTGTAACATACCAGATTATGTTTTAGATTACCATTTAGTAAAATATTTCATCATCAGCCTGTATTCGTCCACTGCTGGACGTAGGCCTCTTTAAGTGAACGTCACAGAGCCCGATTTTCAGCTCTTTTTATCCAGTTACTGCCAGCGGAAGGCAGTTCCGCAAATCGTCATTCCACCTGGCCAGTGGGCATCCTACACTATGTTTGCCTTTGCGTAAAATATTTACTAGTAGGTACATTATTTCACTAGATAGTAATCAAGTTATTTAAAAATAATGTAATTTTAATTGAAATACGCCATATATATTATGTATATAAAAAAAATATAGTGAAGATATTATGTATTTTAAGATTCCTCATTGAATTTTTTTATAAGTTGTAGGTGGTATGTTTTTATTATTTTTAGTGTTTAATTTCTTTCCAAATTGGTAAGACTTATTGGTAAAGGGTTTACCTTTACCAATAAGTCTGTATATTTGATTTCAATTCGATACCAATAAATTTGGTACCAAAACTTTGTGCCTACTATAACGTAAAACGTGTTTTTGATAGTTTTGATACGAAATATTATCGTTTAGGTAACATTTTAAATTTAATTTCACCTTCGAACATTCCTGTATTGAAGCTTTTTTAAATTAAGCTCGCGTATGTTTGTAGCAAATAATGACGACGTATAGGTCGACGAAGTAAACATTGCATCACAATCTATCAAAATGTTCAATACATAACACTAAAGTCAGGTGACGAGTGTTTGCAGCGCGTTTAGACTCTTGTAAGCATTTAATGTATAAAACAGTCCTCAAAATGCACTTTGCTTAGTCAAAGGATAATGCATAAGTAGAAATTTGAAAATGTTACATATCCCTAGAAAATTGTGATAAATATAAGTATAATGTTTTTATAAAGTAGCTCAACTTGCATGTGATGTATTTATATTGCTAAGCGGTATTTTTATGTAACTAAATAATAATGTACATAATTTATTAAGCTTTATCAAAGTGCCTTAATGAAATGACAGCGGTATAACAAATTAAGTAACATGTACAAACCAAAATTTAAAAAAAAATTGTTGGATCTAGTCACAGAAAATTATAGCGATATATTTTATTGACTTACATATCAAAATTCGAAATATGATATCGAACTAATGAATATACATTTTATAAACGTTTTTAGTCTTTTGTATTTTTTTCTTTTTAGGTACTCACAGGGCTACAAGCAAGCTATACAATTCCAGTTTAAGTTGATCTCGTATTGTATAGACTTTCTGTACAGTAAAAGGCCAGCGTAAACTGGATTTGTATAGCTCGACGTGTAGCCGTGAGTACTTATAATACTTAATTACAGACTTTTTATATACAGACTAACGTGTGTTTATTAAAAATATGTAATAAGGTATGGCATCACGCTGATCACTGTTGGATCAAATACACCGGTAGCAGCACGACTAGATTGTTACAGGACTAATAGAATAGAATAGAATAGAAAATTTATTTATTCAAGTGACCATGACTCATTATGTTAGTAAAACTTAAAACTATGTTAGTAGCAATCTATTATTTTGCCATTCCGTGGGAGATGGCGCAGCAACGCCCCACATAAGGGCAGTCCAACCTGTTAGCGATCACGCTTAGGATACTGTTGGAGCTGGCCCGCACCCTACCGACCAGAGATGCACACCTCTTTCGCATCATTGTGTAAAAACAATCTACGTGAGCGTCGGCAAACATCCCCGATGCGCTACAGAAACGGGGCAGCCCCACCAGCAATCTAAACGCATTATTATATTGGACGCGGAGAGCGTTATAGGCTTTTCGAGTATATCTAGCCCACAGGCTGCACATGTAAAAGGTTGTGCAGTAAGCCCGGAGGAGCGTAATTTTAACAGGAAGTGTGCAACGTGAAAACCTGCGGGCGAGCATGTTCGCTCTAACCGACAACGCTCTCCGCTCACGCTCAATATCGGCATCGTCTTTGAGATCGGGGGTCAATATATGCCCTAGATATTTGAATTTATGAGTCCTATGCAAAGGTTTCCCGTTGAGTATAACTGCTGGTATTCTATCTGGACTACGGCCCCCGATCTCAAAAACCATGACCTCTGATTTACTACCATTATAGATCAGACTATGTGTTTTCGCATATTCTTCACATTTGACAATCATTTTTCTGAGACCGCAGACCGAGGCACTCAGCAGCGCCATGTCATCCGCGTAACTGATATTGTTAACACAAACACCGTCTATATAACAACCGATCCTGGCGCTGCTGAGCCCCTCGATCAACTCATTCATATAAAGGTTAAAAAGCGTGGGCGAGCTTAATCCGCCCTGCCTCACACCGCATTCCAACCCATACGAATGAGATAGGGTCCCAGCCCATCGTACATTGTTGACCTGATTTCCATACCAAAACTTAAAGATATTTACAAGTTCAGTTGGCAGTTTCGTTTTCTCCAACTTTGACCACAACATATCGTAGGAAACCAGGTCAAAAGCTTTGGAAAGGTCCAAAAAGCAAGCGTAAACCTGCGTCTGACGTTTTGAATAGTATGCCACAGTGTGCTTCAGACACAACACGGCGCTTTCTGTGGATAATCCAGGTCGAAACCCAAATTGGTTCGCATGTAGCGTTACAAACTTGTTAAGTTGTGTATTAAGCACACCGTCGAGTACCTTCGAGATTACTGTAGCCAATGAAATGGGTCTATAGTTACTGCTGTCCGCGAGATCACCAGTCTTATTCTTAACTACAGGGACAACCACTGTTCGCAACATCTCGCTAGGCAAATAACTATGACCCACGCAAAAGCTATACAGCATTGCCAACACTCGTGGCAGATGTGGTCCAGCATATCGCAGATGCTCAACACTGAGCCCGTCATGACCTGGAGATTTACCTCGTGACATCGATTTGATGGTTTTAGCTATTTCAGCTGACTTAATCTTCATGCCCAGTGCCACACCGGGCTCAGCCCTGATCACAGTATGAGACGGCCCTAAAGGAGATTTAATCGTGAAGTGATCCTTGAAAAGATTGGCAATCTTCTCAGGGTCACTCACACCGTCGACACTCACGGGGATGCCCGGCCCATTCTGTAACTTATTTGTATGCTTCCAGAATGCACGGAAATCGTTTTTTGAATGATGTGAGGCTAGAATGTCCATTTTAATTTGAGTTTCATGGTCCTGACACCATTTCAAACGGGACTTGAAGATTTTTCTGGTTGCACACATTTCGTTATAAAAGGGCCCAGCATTTTGTTTTCCGTACCATACCCACACTTGAAATTTATGTTGAGCATTCCCGTGAGCCTCGGCCACATGTTTGTTCCACCCCGTAATCACTTTTCTTTTCTTTGAGTAACTTTTACCACTAGCCCGGCCTACCATAGCGGCCCCGCGGAGTACAACTTGTCAATTAATACTCTGTGACCAAAGTTTTTACATGTTTTGTTACTACATTCATGAAGATCGTGTGGGAAGTCAATTAGTCTTAATTTTTCGTGACATTCCGTTGTATATGTGTCTATTTGATGTTGATTCCTTTCTCCCCACACGATCTCATTTTTATTTTTGTTAATATTATACAGTGCAGTGATAGCCTAGTGATATGACCATTGGACTGCCAAGTCAAAGGTCTCGAGTTCGAATCCAAGGCACGCACCTCTGACTTTTCGAAGTCATGTGCGTATAAATACTTAATTATCACGCGCTTAAACGGTGAAGGAAAACATCGTGAGGAAACCTGCATGCCTGAGAGATTTTCTTGACGGCGTGTGGAGTCTGCCAACCCGCAGTAGGCTAGCGTGGCGGACTATAGCCTAATCCCTCTCGTACTGAGATGAGACCCGTGCCCAGCAGTGGGACAATGTAATGGGTTGATGATGATGATTATACAGTTTTGGCAATATTACATTTAAATTAGGTACATTCTATAACCAAGGGAAAATGGTCTGACCATAGTACATCATATAACACATATGCATTGCGAACCGAATTAATAGCTGCCTCCGTGACTAGGCAGTGGTCGAGCCAACGCTTTGACCCGTGTGCTTCACTAAGAAACGTATATGTATTCGACCTGGGCCCCAAAATTTCCATATCTATACAGGTCCATTTTTGTTCTTTTGAAAAATCTATTAGTTCATTGCAAAATTGCTCAAACGGATGCGCTGATAATATTACACTAATAGTGGCACGTGCCAGATCTTTACAGGATTAATCAAGCTTATCCAGTGCATTTACTGGATGTTTATAAAATCGAAATGCAATTTATAGGATAGTAACAAAACTACAATAGGAGGTAATAGTATAGTCCTGTAAAGTGCGCCCAAATGCGGCACTATTAACGTTTGTAGGATATCTATAGGACTAAAAAATACATGCTCCTAGGATAATTACATGACGAATTTTACTACTTGGGTTATTTTATAAAAGTAAAAAGAAAACAGTTTGTTTCTTGTCACAGTGTCATAATCATACTAATGAACTATGAACTGAGATATCATCTGCCCCACTCGGGAGATACGAAACCAATGTATAAATTCGAAAAGAAATTGAATTTGTATGTTACATGAAAGGTGTCATGGTTGCAAATTGAACGACTACTAAACTTAAATAAACACTATTATATACCTACCTAATTTAATAATGAAGACAACATATAAATATTTAAATGATAACTCAGTTATCATTTTAATAGTAGGTACCTATATGTGAGACGCGTGAAGTTATTCGCTCAGTTGTCTATCATTGGTTGTGACGCCTGTACATCAAAATGCCGGTTCCAAATCGGAGAGGGTTGAACATTGTGAACATAGACGTTAAAGATGTTAGATTCCCTACATCACTGGGCTCCCATGGCTCCGACGCGCTGGTGAGTAATAAACAATTACTAATTTGTATTTGTCACATAATCAGTACCTAAACAATTTAACACTGACGCCAGCAGGTCAAGGTATACAAAACTGACAAATTTCTCCAAATGATTCTAAACCGTAAATTGTTTAAGATAAAGTTCAAAATCAACTGAGAAAATTTGACATTTTGTGGTAACTTGATGTGCTGGATGATGATGGTTCACTAGGACGATACTTACAGTAACTTCTACTTATTGAAAATATTTCTTATCATACCTTATTACTGAAGTATTCTGAAATTACTTCAGAGTAAGTAATATGTCTGATCACAACTTCGCTTGTGTTATTTTTTCTTTGGCCTTACTCATGCGAACTCTACCAGTCTACCTCTTCCAATTTTATGACGACTTAAAACGTGAGTCTATGTAACTAATTTCCACCTAGCCTATAAATTTAATGTAGGTAGGCCTAGGCACATATAGTTCGCATGTACTGAAGTTAGCTGTTCTCCAGGTAAAATCACAAAACATGAAAATTAGTAAGGTAAGGACGATACATATTTCACGAATGCGTAAAATTTAGGTAAAATAATATTACTGCACAACGTCTTGTGCACAGCTTCAGACACTCATAGTAAGTTATATTTAGTACGAACTATTCGCGAATTTTGACGAGAATTTTGACATAGGTATGTTCCTACCATGCCTCAAATTAAGATTACTGAGGTGTGGGTAGCTACTGAAATCTTAGTAGTTTTTCTTTGTATAGCTAGACTAATAACTAAGTACCTATAACGTTTAATTACATAACAATGACTTACTTACTTTATGCTAAATACATAGGTACTTAGATTATTTCAAGGCTTTGACAAGACATTGTTTGTTTGTAGCACACTGACCCGAACTACTCGTGCGCATACGTCACCACGACCACAGAAAATGGCAAGCAAGGATTCGGGCTGACTTTCACTTGCGGCCGAGGCACTGAGATCATAGTCCTTACCATCAGGTCGATGAAGAACTTCATAATCGGGAAAAATGCTGCAGATATCTTTGCTGATTTTGCTGGCTTCTGGCGGACCATCACGAACGACTCGCAAATGAGATGGGTAAATTAGCTATTGAGATCTAGATCTATCCTTCATACCTACCTACTTTCCGTTGCTATTTTAATTTTCGTTTGCTTAAGTTATTATGGTTTTAATTCTAATTTAAGATTGGGCCTGAGAAGGGGGTGGCACACTTGGCTGCAGCTGCCATACTGAATTCCTTGTGGGATTTGTGGGCCCGACTTGAAAATAAACCGTTATGGAGACTTCTTGTCGACATGGAACCCGAGGTACGTCCTATACCCATCAAGTAGGTATTAGGTATGATAATGTTTTACAAGTACATTTTATAGGTAATCTCAAACAGTATTTCGCGATTTCGTCCGCAGTCTAAAATGCATACGTAGGTATTGTTGTAACTACCTCATCTTACTCCTATTCAATGTATGCAATATACAATACCTACGTTGTATGATTATCCCTTTGTTCCGTGTGTCGCGTTTTCATGGACGATCTGGATCGACTAAAGGACAATCTAAACTGCCCATTCGTACATTGTTCACGTGATGCGAATGATCACGTAATGATCACGGGAAGGTACGACTGTCATTATAACAAAAACGTGGTTTTGAGTTTTGTTGCTTATTTCTTTATTACTCCATGGACAGTGATCGCAAAAAAAAACAGATCTTTACAATTTGATAATAAGAAGGTATGGGTCAATTTTATAATGGTCTATCTACAGCAAAAAATCGTTGGTAAAAATTATTGATCGTGATGGAGTCCTATACATCATGAGGAAAATAGCCATTAAATCAGATGCTCACTGAATGTAGGTATAAGTGTTTATTTAGTACATACATAGGTACGCAACTACGTACTTTCCTCCCAATTTTCTCCACAAGGGTAGGCAGAAACTAGAGAGCTAGACCACTTGCTACGACTTTAATTTCTTCCTCATTCATACACACGCACCGGTTGCGAGTATAGTATTATTATAATCTAGTACTTTATATTTTATTGTGATCTACTCACATACTTGTTTACACATCATTGTTCACGAACAGGAGTTGGTATCAACAATAGACTTTCGCTACATCACAGACGTGATAACGAAAGAGGAAGCCATAAAACTGCTGAAGGACAAGAGAGCCGGCAAAGACGAGAGGGTCAAATATTTGATTGAAAACGGATACCCTGCTTACACCACACAAGTCGGTTAGTGGATGCTTGACACAATTCGGATTTAGGTGGACTAAGACATAACATACCATCACGCCTGTATTAACCGAAGGGTTAGGCAGAGGTGTACTAATGTATCTACATTTCGCCAATATGTTTAGGTCCCATGTAATATGGGGCGAGCCTATTGCCAATATCCGGGCACAAATTCAGACTCCGAGCTGCTACTAGGAATTTCATAGAAAACCCAGTAACACTTTGCTCGACCTGGGGATCGAACCCAGGACCTCTAGCGTAGCAGTCGCACTACGGACCAATGACTAAAAGACATGGCTGACATGACTTCGAACAGACAGGTGCGTGCCTTGGAGTCAGTTATCACTGCACTTCAAATATAAATAATTTAAAATAAGTAGTAGTTCAATCGTTTAGTTCATTATTGTAATGTAATTATTTGTATTTATCTTCAGTGTGTTACAGTTTGTAAATCCCTAATAAATAAATAAATATACTCTTGTAATAGGATGGTTGGGCTACAGCGACGATCTCTTGAAGTCCTTGTGCGAGAAATACTTGAAACTCGGCTTTAAGTACTTCAAAGTCAAAGTAGGAGTCAACTTCGAGGATGATTGGCGGAGGTGCAGCGCTGTCCGCAATAGCATTGGGCCTGATAATGTTTTGGTAAAGCATAGATGAGATATTGGACCTTTAATTTATATACCTACTTACTCATAACCAGCCGTTTCGTACATTAACCGAAACAAACAGACTAACGGCCAGACAAAAAAAAGTTAAGTCGTCATAGGCAGCTACCTATATAATTTAACTAGCTTTCCGCCCACGGCTTCGCCCGCGTGGTTAAAAGTAATATTTTTTCCCGTTTTTGCAACATTTTTCATTTATGCTCAGCTCCTATTGGTCTTAGCGTGATAATATATAGCCTATAGCCTTCCTCGATAAATGGGCTATCTAACAGTGAAAGAATTTTTCAAATCGGACCCGTAATTCCTGAGATTAGCGCGTTCAAGCAAACAAACTCTTCAGCTTTATAATATTAAAGTATAGATTTGCATGTGGCGTAAAGCTGTTGTAATTTGACAACAAATAGAGAATTTAATTTATTTAATTAGTTATGATATTAAACGAAGACACGAAGGCAAATTAAATAAAAAATATAAAAAAGACCTTTATATTTTTTAAAGATGGTTGATGCGAATCAAGCTTGGAGTGTGAATGAAGCAATAGAGTGGATGAAGAAGCTGGCGCCGTTAAAACCGATGTGGATCGAAGAGCCGACCTCACCCGACGATGTCCTTGGCCATGCTGCTATATCAAAGGCTTTGGCGTAAGTTACTCAGTATAACGATTAAACATAAAGATAAAAGAAAGAAAAATTCTGCTTCAGGCAGTAGGTACACTGGACGATTTAGCCAACTGTCTGTGATGGCGAATTTCTCTTCCACATTCTACGTCAACCATCTATTGATGAAACATTATTATTACTAGGTCCCTCAACCGACATGACCTCATTTAAAAAATGGTTCAATGTCGACGTAGCCATACCTTTTTACTATATTTAAAGAAAACTTCAGCCATGGCAGGGTTCGAACATCCCGTCATGTTCGTGGTGAATGTCACGAATCCCATCGCCGTGTCTCTGTCGTTATTTTTCTTCCGCTAAAATGTAAACCTCTAATGATATATAGCATTCATTTAGGTCAAGTATTAAAAAATAACTACGACTAAATATGTTTGTTTGTCCAACCTCTGAAGATTTGAGAGCGCGTCAAGCACAAGCAGCTATTTAGTCGCTAGCACATCAGGTTATACAAAACTGACAAATTTCTCCAAATGATTTTAAACCTTAGTGTTTTTAATTAAGTTCAAAATTAATTGATAAAATTTGTCATTTTGTGATAACTTGATGTGCTGGCGAGCGTACATATGCTAGTTTCATATCTAAGCTTTTATTTGTAGGTACCAACCTAAATTTTAAATGCATAGTAGGTATCTAAATATGGCATTCGCGGTTTCGGCAGCGGCCATTTGTTGCATAATTATATTACCTACTACATAGTTCTATACTTACAAACTATGAAGCATCATTGATGGGTAGATATATTATAAGCCAGCTAGCTACTAACAGCAGTGATGTGTCTATTCTTTCCATAAATTCAATATCTAAGTTATTACTTAAATATATTATAGTAGTTATGTACTTACACTATTTACATATTTTACAAAAAAAAAAGATATACAAAAACAGCGGGCGCGACTATCTAAGTTAGGTACTATATTTTTAGACATAACATAACATACCATCACGCCTGTATTCCCCGAAGGGTTAGGCAGAGGTGTGCTTCTGGGTCCCATGTAATAGGGGGCGAGCCTATTGCAAATTCACCGGGCACAAATCCAGACTCCGAGTTGCTACTGAGAATTTCATAGAAAAACTCAATAACACTTTGCTCGACCTGGGGATCGAACCCAAGACCTCTAGCGTAGCAGTCGCGATTGGGACCACTAGACCAACGAGGCAGTCTCTCTATATTTAGGCAGGCTATATTTTTAGGTCTTACAAAAAAGATTTTAATTTAACTTAAAATTCGTTTTTGTTATAGACCATACAACATCGGCGTGGCTACGGGCGAGATGTGCGCCAACCGAGTGATGTTTAAACAATTCTTGCAGAGCGGCGCCATGCAATACTGCCAGATAGACTCGGCACGCATCGGCGGAGTTAACGAAATACTATCAGTCTATTTAATGGCTGAGAAACTAAAAGGTTCATATTTTCTTTCCCGTCACTAAACCACGTTGCCAGTTTTATTTACAATATTGTAACAGAAGGTTTTTAACTTTAAAGCCTGAGCATGAGTACCTACCTACTTATTTATTTTTGGCTGTGATCATTTCACAGTAGGGAAAAGATCTCCCTTTCTTTCTCCCGTTTCCGGTTGTGAGTTTTCTACATCCACCCGCTACAGTATGAGCCGAGCAAATTTAAGTCTGGGCCTGCGCTCTTCTTCGCAACTTGTTACTTATATTTTTACATTCGAGGCCAACAAACAAGAACAATTAGTGATAGCTCAGTGGTTAATTTAAATAAAATTCGTCAGGGTTGGGAGCCGGTATCGATAAATCTGTTATGTAACTTATGTTTATCACTCCATTTTATGAGTGACTGTATTAATTTGAATGATGCAAGGGATTTTTAACCATGAACACAGTAGGTAAATGGCAACTGGTATTAACTTTACCAAGTATCCCATGTTTTATTATTGAGATATAATTGAATTCTATTAGTTCTGATATCATATGCCATGCTGACCCATGCACGTACGTTGGGCGATAAAGCCTTTGACACTCACAAATACCGTGGCTTTCTATTGGTAAAATATTTTTCGAAATCGGTTTAGTAGACCCAGAGATTACCTCCTACAACCTCACAAACTTTACCCCTTTATAATATGATATGCTATGTAAGATATAAGAGACGCTGAGGGTCTATATTTATCGTCCCCAGTGAAGGTGTGTCCGCACGCGGGCGGCGTAGGTCTGTGTGAGATGGTGCAGCACCTGCAGTACTGGGACTTCGCGAGCGTGTCCGCCACCATGCAGGGCCGCCTCGTCGAGTACGTGGACCAACAACACGAACATTTCGTCGACCCCTGTGTCGTCAACAACGCCAAATACCTCGCGCCTAAGGTAATCTTATTCAACTGTGTAATTTTTTGGGCAAACCGCGCAAAATCTATACTAGGTACTTATTTTTACCCGACTACGAAAAAAGGAAGAGTAACTGTCTATATATAGATTTCAGATAGCTAGCTCGTAGCTATAGCGCATCGTAGCTCGAAAACCACTACAAGTATTCTTGTTAACCCCTCGTACTAAGCTAAATGCTTGTGTTTCGAGTCGTTCGACGGTAGCGCAATGGGTGGGTTTCGAACTGGCAACTACATGATCGCAAGTCCGACGCCCTAGCCATTAGGCTACCGCCGCTTATGATGTTGACGAACGAGGTGTTGATTGATCCTTCTTTATTTATTGTATGTATGTATGATGGTTATTTGGACGATTTGATGGAAAAGTAACTACATATTATCGATGTATACTAAACTACAATTTAAATATTAATTGACCCTGTTACTATCTCGGTTTAAAGTCATCATCAGTCATACAGATAAGAATCGAAAATATTTACATTTCGGAGAGCAACATTATGAACAAACACATAGTTCTTATGTAATCAGTCGTATGAGAAAGATTGTATGAAAAATAAATATGGTTTATTTTAGTTGCCGGGTTACAGCACAGAATTTCTACCAGGAATATTGGACAGATTTGCGTATCCAAACGGCAGCGAATGGCGACAGATGATCAAAGACGGGCTCTTCCCGCCGCCAGATGAAGCTGAATTAGTCAATGTCTAACCTAATAATCAAACTATAAATAATTATATAATTGGTATTTTATAAATTAAATGAAAATATATGTTGCACGTTTATTAACTGTTTCCATTTCAAACAATGCCTTTTCTTTTGGAACGCGAAGAAAATAAGTTTGACTGTTTTGAAGAGTTACTAATGAGTGTACCGGCCAATTACGCCCATTTTCTCGCCTGAAACACAGGATTCCCTAGTTCAGGCACATAATTTAATGTAAATAAGATACCTAAGTTAATTAGTCTCCTCATTCAGTTTCTTCTTGAAACCGCTATAAGTACCAAAAGCGACGTTGCCTTGGAACCTAGCAAACCCAGGTTTGTTTATTTAAAAATCCTTGATCCGTCATCTAATGTTCGAAAACCATAACTTATTATGACACTATCTCGATACAGCTAGTAACTATGTAGGTACCTATCTGCAAAAATAAATTTTATAAAAATATACGCAAAATTGTTGCACATTCGAAAATACATAGGTAGGTTCATTTTACGTATTTCATCACATTATATTGTCATGGTTGCTGTAAAAGTGTAACGGATCCAAACGTCTGGATGGAACAATATCAATGTAACGCTATAAAATCCGTTAAAATTATGTAAATATCTTATTTAAAAATGGTGCGTAAGTACCAAAACTCAAGATTTTAAAGTAATCAAAGTCGAAAAACGTGCTTAATAACTCTGTAGGTACAAAGAGTAGTTAAGTACGTACTCCTGAACTTTTGGTTACACCTTGCAATTTTACTTTCAATAAAAAGTTATTATCACTTACATTAATTTTGTTCCCGGTCACTATTTTTATATAACAGCCGTTATACGTTCCAGATATATTTAACAACATTGGTCAAACGTGTAAAAAAGTCTAACGTTGGCTTACGAGTACCTTGAATCATTGTCGATCAGACATCTTATACCTACTATTGAGTATTTTTGTTAAATACTGGAATCCTACTTCTATAGCTTCATTGTCGATGGTATTGAGATTTTTACTTAAAATAAATGACCTTTTATTCCATCCTCGGAATAGAGTGACAGCACGTGGCGTTTATTCTTTGAATCTCATACATTGTAGTAGAGGTTGAAGCTCAAAACAATAATGAGGATGAATGAGACTGACTTATTGTTTTGAGGTATCACCCACCACCAGTCCCTATATTAACAAACCATTACCACCAATGAGCCCATACTAATCAAACTATTATATTTGAAAACGTAATTTTATAATTTAGAAATTGAAAAAAGTATATATAGGTACATGATTTAACTTTATAAAAATGTTATGTTTTCTTATGGAACGCGAAGGCACTAAGTTTTGACTGTTTCGGGGCGTTGCTGACGTGTGTATCTGCCCCATTAGTCTCCTCATCCAGTTTCCTCTTAGGACCGTTATCAGTGGTCGGGGCGGGTTTGCCTTGGACCGTCTTGAACAGTTTGATGCCATGTCGGGTCAACTCCGACGGACCAAGTTCTGGGCTTTGTTTTTCCAGGATAGATTTATTCCTGGTAAACCAATCTACAAAGGCTTCGCCATCCAGAGGTGTCAATGGCTGTAAAGCAAAGAGCAGTTAAGTAGGTTTAGTGTACTAAGAAAATCAAAGGGCCCATACTGTCTATTTCACGTCCGTAGTGTATAATTATACTATAAAAAAATTACTACGTAAAGTACCGACTTACATCTTCATTTTCAGAAGCATCGGCAGGTCGATGCACCTCCACTAGTGTTCTTTCAGTAAGGCTTAGCGGACTCGGGGCGTTCTTTGCATTTGTGGTCTGTTTCTTGAATATATTTCTAGCCCTACCAGGCGATGATTTTATGGGCTGTAATTACGAATGCATATGTATTTTAAGTAATTGTCAATATCATGAAAATATGCGAGATAATAGAGATTCAAGCTAAGTCATAGCTGTTAATCGTCAAAATTTACCAGAGATAACTATATCCGATACCTTATAAATAAATTTTGTTGTGGTAGGGCCACGCTGTTCGCAGCATGAATGGGCCGGCTCGACCGGGGAAGTACCACACTCTCGCAGAAGACCGACGTCCGAGTAGTAGTGTTTCGTTACTGCGCTTCGTTCGGTGAGCGAGAGGGCCGGAGGCCCAATTCCTCCCCCAATCCCCTTCCTTCTCCTTTTCTCCTTCCCCTCCCTTTCCCTAAATAGGCTCGGCAACGCATCTGCAACTCCTTTGGTTTTGCAGATGTCCATGGGCGGCGATGACTACTTACCATCAGGTAGCTCGCCTGCTCGTTTGCCGAGTTATCCCATAAAAAAAAAAAAAAAAAAAAAAAAACAATACGGTCTTCATAGCAATATTTACTTACCACTGGTCTAATAGTTGTATCAATATCAACTTTCTTCTCCTTAACTTTCTGGGGTATAATCAGACTAGAATTCAAGTCCTGTTCAGTGTTTGTGACGTCATAAGTCTCTTGTGTATCCAGCTCTTGGAAGTGCGAGTTCTGTGCAACATTGAGTTTATCTGCCTCCCTCTCCCAGGAGTCTGCCAAGTTGGTCAGTTTGTCCGCTAAATGTACGCGACCTAGCCGCGATGCGTACTTGGCCGCTAAAGGCAATAAACGATCATCTTTTAATAATTCCATTAATTCTAACGCCCTTTGTTCTATTTCGCTGCGGCAAGCAAGCTGCAATATTGTCACAAATAAAACTATATAAGATAAAAAAAATAATTATAAATGAGTCATATTGAAATATGTTACTCAGTAGTATACACACTGAATACATTAAAATTTATGTAAATAACTGTTTAATATAGTGTTGTAACCTGAACAAACACTTACCGCAAACAATTTGAGTGCTGTCTCTCGAGCACCTTTTACATCTACATCGGCAGTTGTGTGCGCCCATCGAACCAGTTGCTCTTCATACTGACTCTTTTCTGTATCCATTTCACAAAGAGGAATCTAAAAATTTTTTTTTTTAGTGATCATTGCAGTTTCGGTAAAGCAAAATCCCACTTACCCTATAATAAGGCTTGTAGGTTCTATATAGGAAGAATGGATGTAAATTGTGAAAAACGTTAAAGATAAGCCTCATAAATATCCTACCTGTATAGCTAGCTCTGCAACAATAGGTTTAGGAGCTGTGGCTGGGAAGGATGCTCCTCTACAAAGTATGGCGCGAACTTTTTGAGTTGCCTCACTTGCCTGTTAAAAACAAAATTATTATAACGTGCCACATTGTTTTTGGGTCAGACAGGAATAACATATGAAATGCCACACATTTAATGCAAATAAAGTTTGATGATTTGACCATGCTAAGGCATTTTCATTTTTTTACCTAAAAGTTGTACCTACCTACAGGGAATGTTTACTTTTAGAAAATTGTAACGGATTTTAGTATTTGTAGAAGGTCTGCGTCCATGCAGAAATCATTAACGGAAAAAGTGGACCAAGTAAAAATAAACAACACTCACGGAAACAATGAACCAAGAATCGGACGCGCCCCTAGAATGATTATTAGTATCGCATACAGGCATCCATATGCCGCTCGCGACATCATACATGCGAAGAACGCCCGTGTTGTCGTACGCGCACGGAGAGCCCACGTCTGTAGTGCCCAGCCAAGCTAGTTTAGAACTTGGTGTAAGGGGCATAGGAACTGTTTTGTTTCGAACTTGACGACCTGAAATTATTTAATTGTTTGATCCGGTGTTTGTACAGGAAATATAGTTTAGTTTTCCGTCTTTCAACATTGATGAAGTCGGGAAACACTTTTGTTTGGTTTCCTTCTACGACCTGTCGTAATATCTTATGTCATAATATAATATATAATAATTAACTTATGATCGACGACTACGCTGTAATTTCTATCCAAAGCTAAAAAAAGCAGTGAAATTTGACGTTATATCGTGAATAAAATAGTGGTATTACCATTCAATGCTACGATGTCCATTGCTAGGTGTTGATCTGAGACGCCTGGGTCTGCGCTGTGATACACTGCCAGTACTGTAGTGTTGAAAGCACCTAGAGTTACAATTGGGCCGGCCAGTGAAATCACCTAAAAAAATGTTTGGTTTCTTATGCGTCATGCTTGGTTTTGACGAGCTTCACTATGAGCAGTAGACAATAACGGACGCGTTCAAGGGCGTAGCTAGGATTTTGTTAAGGCCCCGGGCAGGCATAGACAAACCAAGAATATATCCAAGGTAAATACTGCATGTGCAATGAGCAATGGGACAGGTAACGTTAAGATTGAAAAACTAAATATCCATCTTAGTACAATTCCATAAAATTCGCCTGTCAATAGAATCACTTTGTTTTTTGTTTGTAATAAGCTACTTATTAATAAACATAACCAAAAGGGGGGCAGCCGCCCCCCTGCCCGTACCTCTCTACGCTCTTGGACGACTTAGTAGTTTAGCAATTATACTTATAGCAGAACTTAAGCTGGGGGGAGGGGGTTGGTACCTGTCGCTGCGTGCCCATGGGCGTGTAGAGCCGCAGCAGGCGCGCGTTGGTGGCGACGGCGACGATGCCACAGCCCGCCGACACGCACAGAATCTCCTCCGTGTCCGGCATCGACGAGCTCCACTCTTTACTGCTACCCACCAGGGATATGCACACCAGTTTACTGTCAAATTTAAACTTCTTTCTGTTATCTTTTAAGGTTTCCTCTGCAGCAAGGTGATCGTAGGATATTCTATTCAATGCTTGTGTTTTGTCTAATGGTTTGTCTTATGTACAACATTTCGATATACAATTTAATAATTGAAAAATCTTGGAATTTTTCGTTCAAACGAAATCGGATAAATTTTCGAAGCTTATCTGAATACTTTCAATAATATCTCTGTTCTGTTTTTATTATGATGAATTGTTGTTGCTTTTGTTTAGTTTTGTTGTTTTTAAAACAATGTCAATTAAGAAGTAAAGATAATGAGACGGCAATTAACGATAGGTAGAGGTCGTCTTGTGTCCGCCCTTATTTTAGATTTATGTAAATTCAAGTATAGGTACTTTTCAGGTATATCACATCACGACTGGAAAATCCATATAAATCTACTTCTATTTAATTAATGAAAGTATGTTTTTTTAAACAGGGTCTTATAGACATTACAAATTTTCTTCTAGACAAAATTAGTGTTGAACAACAGAACAAAGAAACAATTAAGTTAAAGTAACACAATAAAATGAAATGCATAACAATCAATTGAAACTCCTCACCTGGGTGTTTCACAAGCTAAAGCCACTACGGTCGAAGATAAACTGGCCATAGTGTGGTTTAGATAATTGTTCAAGTGAATGCCATGGTGCAAATTCGTGTCATGGAACTCAACGTCAATAGTGGATTCTCCATTCTCCACCGTATGACACCGAATTATGCCGATATCATTCCAACACATGTATCTATAAATATAATTAATTAGTTAAGTAGGTAGACTTGAAGACCTGTAATTATAATTCACTAAATATGTTAGGGTTAAGTAGATAGGCTGAATAACGATATTTTACCGACTAAGCGACTGCCATCACACCTAATTTCTGGGCAATACCAATATACTGAGGATAAACTAGTTGGCTTGCTTTTTGAGCTTCCAACTGTACTTAGTTGGAAGCTCAAAGATATACTAAAGATTGTTCGTATAAGGATCGAGATCGATGGCTCTACGTTCTTTCCTCAATGTGCTATGAATGGTCACCCATCCGCACACTGACCGCGGCAAGTGCGGCTTAACCTGGGAGTTGATCAGCTTAGTTATTACTAATCCACGAGCCCCATAATTTTATGCATTAAAGTTATGGGGAACATTAATAAGAATTTATCATTTTGCTGTATCACTGGATGTAATGTTATTACTTAGGAATAGATTACTCATCCAAACATTTACCTAAACCCTTGCCCTCAGCGTATTTTCTAATTATTTTTACAATTGAACCTCGCGGGCGTTACGTTGGTTTATCTTAAGTTTAGAGCACCAACGAAGTCTGCATTTAAGTATTCACAATATGCCAATTTTCACCCGTGTGGAAACAGGCGTTAGTATATAATGTATTTATTACTTCTTAAGTATTTTGTAAGAATAGGAATATTTTGTTTCATAATCTCTAGCACATTGGCAAATAACCCAATGAACTTGACATTAATTTGAAGTAGGTATTGTGATCCGACGGCAAATACAGATAATTCTTGCAAATTGTACACTACTTCCGATAATTTTTTATCACATTAAGTTACCTTCACAGCTGACTTCTCCTCAAGGGTCGTTAACTGAGTGATATCGATTTTTTTTATGTATTCGGAAAGATAACAAACCTATGCTCTAGATGCGTAGGAGTGGACGACGATTGGAACGGTGCTTGCGGTGGTACCGTGGAAGCCGCAACTGTAGTATGTCTTGACGCTGGCCTGGACTCATCATGTTCTACACCGAGACCTAACGTCTCGTTCTTTATTTTCTCCAGTGATATAGCGTTGTCATCGTCACTCTCATATTTCTCTATTAGATCATCTACGATGTCGTCATTGTCTGCAGGAAAACTTTCATTGTTATGATTCAATTTCCTTACGGAATGTATTTACCTTACTTAATGGGAAAAGATCGTGACGTGTTTGGGAAATATGGAGCAGATGTTTTCAGGAAAGAAATAGGAAAGAGATATACATGTAGGAGAGATACACAAATAACACGACAGTTTCAAAAAACAAATGACCAATGCAACAATACCTAAAGTATCTGAAAAAAATGTATAGTGTTTTAATTATCGCGAAGTCTCGTCGATGGCCGAATGAATATATCAGGGTCATCTAAGGTCTATGACCCGAATTGAATTATGTTTTTATAGATAAAAAGATTATGACAGGCCGAGACAGATTTGGAAAATATGTACTATCCAATTTATTTAAAATTGAAAATATTGGGTATTATTGGTCGACCACGGAAATATGAGGCAGTAGATATACGAAAATATATTTTTTTAATTTCGATGGGTATTACGATATCATAATCGCTATTTCTCTATGTTCTATAACAATTTAACTAAGTAAATTATTAAGGTGCATAAGCTTTATCAGGTATGTCATCTATGTTGGTAATAGTAAAATAAACATAAGTATGTTTTGAGGAGTAAAACGATCCATTGATAAACAAGCAGCTGCAGCAAATACCTTCAGGGTCATAATTTCACGTGAATGAATAGGTAGATAGATAACATTCACACGACAGAAGGAGGAAGTTTGTACGAAACATTAGAATGGGTGAAGACTATGATTATGTAGTTACGTAATTTAAAAAAGTTACATTTCTTACCGTTTTCTCTTTCTACCATCTCCACATCGTCATTACTGTCGGCACCAACTCTGCTGCTGTCTTTGCCGTAGCAGTTAACTAACATGCCCAACTGGCCGGCAACATCACAGTAGGCCAAAACACCATTTCCTGGCACATAATTCTCATAGTATAGTCACAAACTTCGTTCTGATAATTTTCTACAAATCTAAAGTTAGTTATAAACATAAGATTGTAATCTAAATAGAATAAAAAATAATTTGGAGTTACGTCTATTTTATTTACCATGCCCCCACCTAGGTTGGTCAAGAATTATATGAAGGTGTTATAGATCTTTTAGAGATATCTCAGTAGCAGCCCCGAGTTTGAATTTTCGCATGGTAAGTGGATCTGGAATTAGGTTAAATCATCAGTCTCGAAATCGAATTCTATGGCTTGTATCTCTTTTTTTACGGATGAAACCTTCAAACTGAAATGGTCTTTGGAGATTAATTAAGGGAGTGTGGTATTCTTATGGAGGGGGCACTGAGTCTTTTTAGAAGAGCACAAAGCTGATATCTACCTGCAATTCAATCTCTACTTGTAAACTCTAAGTCATTTATAACTCAAAGAGTTTTTAGCTATGAGATGTCCATTAATACAGATAAAAAATAATATTTAATAAAAATCAGAAGTCATGCCAATGAATTTTAAATAAACTATGTATCTGCTAACGGAAGTCACAGAAATATACAAAAATACACAAAAAACAATACGGTAAGCTCAATATAGGTAGTTGCTGATAGATAAACCCGTGATTTCCGTACCTGTTTTGGGTGGAGTACCTACTCCACAGAGTTAAAAGCAGTGCCTACGGTTTCACTCGCCTGAGTCATAGTTTGCATATCAATTCTTCCTCACAAAATGAGGATGAAGTTCTGTAAAGCATTGACTAAATATTTTAAGATCATTAAATGTGGCATTAGAAATTAAGAAAAATCAAGCTATTGGGTTTATTATTAGCTTTCTATATTCGACGAGGATTAATTCATATAAAGAAACTGCTAATTAACTCTTGCTTGTCTCAAAAACTGACTCTGCATTATAAGTCGTACCTACCTACCTATTCACTACATAAAGTTCTAGGGCAAGCCTATTGCCAGTAACCAGGCACAAAAATAAACTCTGAGTTGCTACTGATAATTTCATAGAAAAACCCAATAACTCTGCTCAACAGGAATCTAATCCAGGACCTGAAGTGTAACCACTAGACCCATGAATCAATACAGTATGCTGTGATGATTCCAAATTCAGGCTGGTTTTAAAAACACTAAGAGTCGCAATTACATAAGGTATGAGTAGGATGGATATGATAAATTAATAATTACATAACAATATGTAAGTGAATTAACTCAAAACCTGAAACTAGTTTGTTTAGAATTTGATAGCTAAATCCTAATCTAAATCTAAATCATAGCTAAAGAGTTAATGGTTGTCTTTAACCCTTCAAGTCTTATATTATAGACACAATGCAATCACCCAGGCAAAGCTGAATTAAAGAAATGTTAAATCTGAGATCAAAGTATAAAAACTTGAGTTCAGTACAGACAGTAATGGAAACAAATTAATTATATTTGTTGCAACTAAAAAGTAAAGGTTCCAGTAATTTCATGTGGGTTGCACACTATGATGATAGCTGCCGACACGAAAATTGGCAATGCAGTTGTATACTTGTAGCCAACTTAGCAGAACAGTTCTACTTCCTTAAAAATGTTACTTAGAATTTTGAATTTGTCACTGTTCTAGTCTAATGCATAAATACATACCATCACGCCTGTATTCCCCGAAGGGTTAGGCAGAGGTGCACTTAATGTACACCCACAGTTCGCCGGTATGTTTGGGTCCCATGTAATAGGGGGCGAGCCTATTGCCATTCACCGGGCACAAATCCAGACTCCGAGCTGCTACTGAGAATTTCATAGAAAAACTCAATAACACTTTGCTCGACCTGGGGATCAAACCCAAGACCTCTAGCGTAGCAGTCGCGATTGTGACCACTAGACCAACGAGGCAGTCATGTCTAATGCATAAATATTTGAAAAAAATTAAACAACACATACACAGTATAATGATTAGTAGTATTTCCAGTAGAACAGTGTAAAGATTTAATTTCAATTTCATGTTTAGTGTATTACTATCACTTACCTTTGGGGTTCCATGCCATAGCAGATACATTATGTGATGTTGGATGGTCAATTATGCCCAGGCATGCACCAGAGGAAATCTCCCATACAGCAATTTGTCCTGCCACTGTGTTCCCAGCCAGGTATTCTCCACAAGGTGAAAATAGGCATTGAGATATCGCACATTTTATCTAAAATTAATTAACCTTTTAAAATTGATAATTTATTTTAAGAATTATACTAGGTATATTCTGCACATGGTAGATAACTATGGCCTTCTCCCTCTCACCAAGAGGAGGCCTGCGTCCCAGCAGTGGGAACATTATGGGCCTATTAAGCTATGTGTATATTCTTATATAAATAATGATCTACTTACTGTACTATGTGTAAACGTCATTCGTTGTCCCCAACTTTCACAGTCTAACAAAATGATCTCCCGGTTGTTTGGGTATGCTAGATACTTACCCTCAGTCGGTTCAAAATCCATGCGGCCTGAAAAATTTACTACTGTTTGAAATATAATCAATATGCCTCTTATATTCAATTGACTAAGCGGTACTGAATTTTACAATAAAAATAATTAAATTTGTCTATTAAAATTCAAGCTGTCATTTAGGAAGGTTATATTTTAAGAGTCATAAAATACCATTATCTAAATATTCAGTATTTCAAGAATAAAGAGCCAGACCCACTTAGTTATTAATACAAAAAAAATATTCTTTTTCTTACTAAATCCTCTAAGAATCCTAATGAATTATTATATCCCTCAAAAAATAATAAAGCACAATGAAAAGTGTAAAGAAATAATATATTAGTACAAATAACATACATAATACTTTTGCAGCATAAAATGTGTTTATCTTTGGTACACACAAGACTTCCTTTACAATCTTCTGTGTGTCAATATCCCATATTCTCATCTTTCCATCACCACAAGCAGTACTAGCAAATTTCATATGTGGACAGATAGCAATACTCAGAACAGGCCCAGTGTGCTCTTGTATAACAAATAGTGGAGCTCCACCTTCCAGGCTACAAATCTTAGCTTCCATGTTTTCAGATGTGCATCCCAAGACCTACAAATAATTATAATTTAAAATATCCCATAAAAGTTTTACACAATTTGAATATAGGTACTAGTCTTGTTATTGCAGTACACATTACCTCAATCTTGCTTGTTGACTTGATTTGTGTAACTGGTGCAGTAAATCTTGTAACAATACCATCTTTGTCAAAGGCAGGGTATGTGTAAGCTTGAACAACATGATTTTCTGTGGCGACATAGAGCCTTTTTTCTTTGTAGCAGACAGCAAGTGCACTTTCCCCGACACAGTGTGAATTTGGATCATCATCTTCTATGTCCACCCATATCCTCACATCACCATCGTTTCCACAAGTTATTATATGTCTGAATCAATGGTATTTTACTTAAATTGTTGTACTTCTTTAAGATTTATGTGATCGAATGCTTAAATTACTTACTGTCCATTGTCGGTATAACATACATCAGTATGGCCTTCGGCGTGAGCATACCTCAGCGGTTTGCTATCAATTTTCATAGTTTATAACTTTTACTTGGATACCTAGAAACTTTTAAACGATAAACTTAACTCATAAAACTACAGTGAAATTGAAACAAAGTGACTACAACTAAAAGTCAACCGAACCATAGGTACCCAAATATTATTGACTTGACTGATTGACAATCTGACAACTTGGTTTGCAAATTGGCGGGAAAAACTAACAAAAAAATGCACAAACGTCAGATAATCATTATTGTATTGAGTGTTGCATTTTAATTTACAGTATTTGTTATATTCCGACATAATATGTATAATATGGACTGTTTATAAAATTCCCTGCTTGGAAAAATATTAGTTTATTATAAAAATGTTATACAAAATATGTTCATAAAAAATTCAAGAATAATATACTTTACTGTATCTGAATACCGTTAAATAACTAGTTATTGTTGTCATCAGTAAAATAGTTAGTTAGTTTTTTATTAATTTAAAATATAATCGTTGTTTATTTGACGAAATTAAAATTAATTTAATAATCATTGTTTAAATTGGTTTGTGTAGGTTGTTCTGTAGGTTTACATGCTACACACTGTGATTTATCTGTAAGACTGTAATACTTTCATTGTTATTTTTTTCATTCAAAAATTTATTGAAGCAAGTCATGTTTCGATTGTTTCTATGAAAATGTTATTTTTTTAGGAGAATCGATTATTTTACAATCGAAAATGCCCGACACTAGACCTACGTCATAGGCATGTTCGACCAATGAAATGACTCAATAACGAAGCATAATAAAAAGACGTTTTGACAATTGAAATTGCTCATTTGGTATTGGAAATCAAGTCCCGGTGGTAGTGTGCTAAAAAGGTTAGACACAATATAATTATAGCGCCAATTGAAGTATTGTGATCGTGAAGAAATGTAAGTTAGAAATCCTAGAATTATTAATAATATATTTATTTAACGTCAAATGAATGTAATTAAAATTATATAATATCAATAGTACCACATCTGTTGTACAGAATGATGAAATAATAAGCACATTTTTCCACCACTCATTAACCTTGAATTTTGGTGTAAATTTTATAATGGAAACTATTTTTAGTTTTTTTATTTAAATAATAGGAAAAGAGGATATGTTTTTGATAGTTAGTAAATTGTTACTTACGTATATTTTACCGGCGTATATAAATTTATGTACGTACCTATCTATTTCGAAATTCTTTTCTTTTTTAAATTTGTAATGTAGCTGAACTCTAAATTTACGCGCATTTTTATATAATTTTAAACTTACTATGAAATGTTATTTTTCCTTATCAACTTCTTACAATTTCAAGTTCCTATATAATTAGTTATGGTTTTATTACGTTAGATGACTGATCACGGTTTTTTGGAGCAAAAACCTGGCTTTTCTACTGCGGCTATACATGTTGGTCAAGACCCAGAGAAGTGGAAATGTGCTGCGGTTGTGCCACCTATCGTGTTATCCACCACATTCAAGCAACCGGCTCCAGCCGAGCATACCGTAAGCCAAACCTGTTGCTATTTTTACTTCGTTAAGTAGTTTCGTTTGGTTAAATTTAATTCACTATATTTTTACGGTTTATTTTTATTCGTAGGGTTATGAATATGGTAGATCTGGAAACCCAATGAGGGATACTTTAGAAGAATGTCTTGCAGCATTAGATGGTGGAAAGTATGGTTTAACGTTTGCTTCTGGTCTTGGAGCGATTACAACTATAGTTTCACTACTTAGCAAAGGTGATCATATAGTTTCAATTGACGATGTCTATGGCGGTACTAACCGCCTTTTAAGGTAAGGGGTATTAAAATGTGTTATACATCGCACCTCTGATTAAATACAGTAATATCTTGAAAAATTCCAATAAGGTATCTTTTCAATAAGAAATATCGCAATTTTTGACTTTATGCTCAAAATTTAATAATTCCATTAAATAACCCTTTTCGTAAATATAAACATGAATAAATTATTTTTAAAATGCAACGTATTCGATTTAAAATAAAATAAGTTGAACATTTTAACTTTTTGAGTTGTTACACTATTTTATCGACATGTCGAATGACATGTTTTAAAAATATATGTACTAATATATAGAGATCTTGGCAACTAATTAAAATATGAATTGAAATAAATTTCAGGCAAGTTGTAGCAAGAATGGGAATTGAAGTAACATTCACGGACCTCACGACTACTGAAAACTTAAGTAAAGTAATTCAAGAAAATGTTAACGTTAAGGTAAGTACCTACTTTTGCGGCGTCTACCTATTTATTTAAAAGAATAAATTTCATAAGCTGGATAAATCGATCTTAGCCATAGGCCTAAATAATACTTTAATAATATGGAGCTTAGACATTATTATACATAGATGCTATTTAAATTCCAAACAAAATTTTGGTTAGAATTTTTTTAATTTCAATACTTACATTTTTAATTTAAAATTTTTATAATTTCATTACGCACGTTAGTATAATAGAAACTTATCACTTTGCGAATTAATAATTCATAAACACTGAGAAGTGACGAAAAAACATAACATTATTACATTTGTATTTATAAGTACGTAACATGGCTTAACCACAACAATCTTTATCACTAGAGTGTATTACTTCAAAGGAGCTAGGTATTACATTAATTCGTAGCATTAATGATAACGGTATTACTGCAATAAAATTTATTGCTATATTGAAATTTTGCGTAATAGGTATTTTATTTTGTAAAGCCTGAATATTTTTTATTTTATTTTAGATGGTCTGGTTGGAAACGCCTACAAATCCAAATTTAAAAGTTGTTGATATTGCTGCAACAGTCGAATTAGTTAAAAGTCGCGGTGATATAATAGTTGTTGTGGATAATACATTCCTAACATCATACTTACAAAGACCCTTGGATTTCGGGGCGGATATAGTCGTGTACTCCCTAACAAAATATATGAATGGTCATTCCGATGTTATTATGGGAGCAGCTGTTGTTAATGACAAAGCTTTAGCGGATCAACTTAGATTTTTACAAAATGGTAAGTGCATTTTGATTTTTAAATATTGTGTATTTTAAATACATAATAGAAGCAACTAGTACTCTGTAATTAAAACTGAAATTCACTTTCTGATTTGTTCTTTATATTCTGTTATATGTCATTACCGTTATGTACTTACATATTGTTTTGTCCGTATACCTACCTATAATCATGCTTTTTTATTGATGTTTCACAGTTGTGAAATTTTATTTACGATGATACGTCACCTATGAATTATTGCACAGGAAAATAAGTAGTGGTAGTAGGTATGACGTCGGAAAAATGCCAGTATCAGTATAGTGTAGTGTAGAATGACTTGCAGTATATTCGCTGGTTATTGCCTGGTTTGACTCATTTACTAGGTAGAAAATTTATTGGATCGTCACGTCGGTCATTCTATTACTTCGAAACATATTTTAATTACTTACTACTAGTTTTGATGATCTGCTAAACTGTGCTTTGCTCGTCAGCGATATCCAAATTTTTTACCAAGGAACGAAGTTTTCCAAACTTTCATAAAATATTAGAATAAAATGTGTTTTCGTCATCTTCAAACATATTTTTTATTCAATGAAGCTTAAATTTAAAACCGTTTTATTACTTAGTTTACATAAACTAGGTAACAAAACTTAAATGAGAACATTCTCATTTAAGTTTAGTTACCTATAAGCAATGTCCGTGCAATGCTGGAGCAATCGTGTTGTTCTTATGGTTTAAGCTTAATTAAATGATATCATCGAATTATCTAAATAGACGGACGCATTAGATAAATAATAATTAAAAACTAAAATAAGTTTAATGAGGATCTGTACTGGTAAACAAAAATATAAAACGTATTACTTGTGATATCTTTATAAACCGTTGTGCATAAATTAAGAGTTTATTCATTTATGAAATAACACTACCCTCATTGTTCACTCATCGAGATCAAAGTCTGAAACTTAGTTGGTATAGTCCGCGTAGACTCATTTGTATCACAAATTAGAATTGGTTCTACGAGAACAACCCTTCCTTATTGTGTGGATATGCTACCCCGTAAAAGCAAAACTGGTCACTATCTAAGCGTGCGCTGTATTCTTTAGAGATAAATTATTTTCCTAGTACCTAATTTTTGAAATTCCACAACAGCTTAATCATCCCAGTTTTTTATTTCAAACAAAGTTTTACTTAAGCTTAAATTAGAAATATTCGAAACGTGCATCAGTTTTCCTAATTTCAATCTGGAATTGCGAAGATATTGCAGGTGTCTTCAAGGTTTTTCAGTGAATAACAAACATAGGATAGCATTCGCTTATAACGATTTGGCATCCCAATAATTACCAGGAGATTCCTCTATTTTTCTGGGAGTAGGTATTAGGTAGTAGTATTTATATTTTTATATGTATCTATATTAATGGGATTTTAAATTAACATTGACCTTTTCAGCCATGGGAATCGTACCATCACCATTTGATTGCTATTTAGTCAACCGAAGCTTGAAAACATTGGCTTTGCGTATGGAACGCCATAAGAAATCTTCGTTATTAATAGCGCGGTGGTTAGAAAAGCATCCAAAAGTTTTGGAAGTAATGCACCCAGGTATTGGTCATGATATTATGTAGTTTTATTAACAATACCGTACCTACCCCTTTGATAATTCTTTATTAGTTACGATACGATTGTTGCTAATACCAATTTGTTATTGTTTTAGGACTCCCGTCTCACAAGCAACATAAGATTGCTCAGAAGCAAATGACTGGTCACTCGGGTGTTTTCAGTTTTAAACATTCTGGTGATCTCAAAGAATCAAGAACTTTTTTGAGTTCCCTTAAAGTTTTTACGCTGGCTGAGAGTTTGGGAGGATATGAAAGTTTGGCTGAATTACCGTAAGTATTTTGTTACTTTTATTTGGTGAAGAAATTAGATTATTTATTTGGTGGTTTAATTGAAATCTTCATTTATAGATCGGTAATGACGCATGCATCAGTTCCTGAAAAACAAAGAGTTGAGCTTGGTATAACACATGCTCTTATAAGACTTTCAGTTGGGTTAGAAGATGTTGAAGATCTCATAGCAGACATGGATCAAGCATTTAAAAAAGCTTTTAATGACCTGTTATAATTAATTTAAACTGCAACATCACTTAACCTTTTAATTTAAAAGACATAAGTCTTGTATAGATATTGCGACGGTTACTATATCATATCAACAACAACAAAAATGCTGGAATCGTAACATCAATCGCTGTCATTGCAATATTAGTCCAAAATTAGAATTTAAACAGAGTGACATTTTTTGAGGGTTGAGGATATGGCCGAAAAACCAAATAAAATTTGTATTTCGCGGGCTATGTGCCCGCCTAAGCCATAAGATTAATTAATCTGAAATTAGTGTTGTAGTAGCCTTGAGTACACAATGATAGTTTATACCTATCTAATTATTTTTACACGTCATTCGCCTACAGTTTCGCCAACAGGAGATACATTAATGAGTGTTCATACTGCATTTCCTTTAGAATATCATAGCCATCTAATTATAACTATTTATAAGATTTATAATAATTAAGCATTACTCCACTTTTATACGCTTAGATAATGAATATTCACAATTTTTGTACCTATTTACTGTGCTGTGAAATTAAGATATATTTAGCTAATTTGTTAACCTATGCATGACAAGGTTAACTTTTATCGATACTTTGTTATTCAATCTCATATTTAGCACACTTGCGAATATACAATATTCATGTTTTTATTATTGTTAAGTCCGGACGGATAAAAATTATCATAATGATAATCATTCGTTGAATCTATTCATGTAAAATGTTTAAATCTAATTAAAAAACACAATATGTAGAGTTTACTGGTTGAACTTACCATATGAATAGAAAGGTTAAGTTTGTGCATTCGTTTATTATTGTGACTATTTTGTCGTTGCAGTATTTTACCAACTGATTATATTCCTAACTTATTGTGGTTAATTATAATAAAGTACTATTTTTGATAACGGATTGTGAAATGTATTCGATGCAAACGATAATTTTAAAATATATAGTTATTGAAAATCATGTTTATGTGTATTCCCTCATCACTAATTACTTTAAAAAATTAAACTCAATTTTTATTTTATTTTTATGCATGAGTAAACCTGCCATCTTGAGTTACACCGTTACAGGATAGAAAAAATTAGATTTACAGTTAGTTCGAAATAAGCATGCTTATCTAAGGTTGGTTAAATCATTTAACTAAGTGTTTTTATACATAAATATTGAAATTATTAAAGAAAATAATCAGAATTAATGTGAGACATACATGACCCCAATTTGTCCTTACGACGACTCTTCTATTTAAATTTACCACTGCAAAATCACTTGCACAATTACAAAATTCATTGGAGCCCTTACCGGAACAGTAAACATTTTGTGCTTATAGGTATAATATACGTAGATACGTAGATTTATATATTTATTCGTAGGCTAAGATCGAATAATTTTTTTTATTTGATCTGAGTTCGTAGGTAGATTTCCATAAAACTCGTGTTTTGTAAAATAGGTACTCTAATAATTATCTTCATACGAACTTTTACTAATTCTTATGTTGTGAATGAAATATAATATTTTATCGGAGAAGAAATACATAATTAACTGAACTTATATACCTTACAAACAAACTATACTTTCCATTATAATAACTAAATTTCAATCAATAATTAAAAAAATCAAACTGATATTAAAAAAATCTAAATCCAAACATAAAAGCACAAGTCAGCTGTTTCCGATAGAGGTGGTCGTTTAATCAATAAACGTTTTTTTTAACGACTTTTTATTCGTCAATGAGGTAAATGCTAACCATCAATGAAAAAACAGGTCGAAAACGCTTAAGACGCATTAGTTCAGGGGCCGTATTACCACGCATGAATGCCATTTTATTTGAATGTATACAAAATAAAATTATCTTTTAAATACATACGCCTGGCATAAATTGGACGCTAAACGCTACCAATTGAATATTCAAAACTTGTTAATAATTTAACAGGTTCTTTAATCTATGAAGGCTAAACTTCAGCGTTGGGCGCGACATTCTAATTTTTCGCAAATTGTTCGGCTATACCACATTCTAGGTACATGGCAGTCGAAATGGCGACATAAACGTCTTTCAGATTTTTATTCGTAGTGTAAAAGAGATAGAGGATTACAATTGCCAAAATTACAATTTGAAAAAAGAAAAACAAAAATTCGCGCCCAACCAACCAAAAAACCGTCAATGCCCCATGCCTTGTATACGATACAAAAAACGTAGCGCAACAAACCGGATGATGAGCGCAACACCACATCAAGATGTAGAATTTGGCTGAACGAACGCTTCTGTTCGTCAACTTCAAGAAGTATTTTAGTTAGCGATTTTGCTGTTTTACAAGACACAACCAGAGTAATCTTTCGACACTAGAAAATAGAAGCGTTATAATGGGAACTTTATAAAATATTTCCGAGAATATTTCTAATAGGTATAGCCACCGATCCATATAACGTACTCCGTGCCGTATGCACTAAAGAACTTTATTACCTTTACCACTGTAGGTACTCTTTCGTTCTGAGATCGGGTGACGCACAGAGGTCAGTGAACGTAGCGTAATGTCCTGTTGTATACAGTCGTACTCGTAGTACTTGCTACCCCATGCTAATATTTTGATGATGGAGTTTTCTGTCAATCAGCAGAGGTAAGCATGACCAGCCTGCTTTGTTCAAGATAGTTTGATTGACAGTAGACGTGGATGCAATATTTTTCGTGTATTGAACACAACACTATTTTACTTCAAGCGCTCGTAATACTTTAATGTCTTTGGTTCTAGCGGTATGCGGTAGTACCACGGAGGAGAGAAAAAAGCGGAGATGCCACAAGGCAAGTAGGTCATGCGCCTCCAACTAGGTCATGACGTCACAGTGGGCGGGGCCGAAAACCTTAGTTTCGAATGAATCTTGTTCGCGTTCGGATCCGTGGATCCGTCGTATTTTAATAGGTTTTTAATATTTTTACATTGTTTTAATAATGAAGTGCGCTGTTGTTGGATGCAACAATTGTTCCGGATCAAAACTGAAACATGTTGATGGCATAATATTTCACGTGTAAGTCAAAAAGTCACAAATTTTCTAGCTTGATCGCCAGATTGAAGATAGAGACATCTACCGTTGAAGAGAAGCATTCTAAGATTTTTAACAACTTCTTATAGATTACGTGTTTTTATACTATCAATGCATGTTATTCGTAGCCAATTTTCTGCTCAAATTACTTGCTAATGTTTATTTTGCTTACTAAAAGTTACTTTATAGATAAATTATATACCTTATGCATAAAACAAGAACAAGATTTGAATATAAGAAAAATGCGCCATCTGTTGGTAGGTAGTCGGTTTTAATTGATGAGCCATTCTAACTAGGGATGTGACTTTGCGGTAAAAAAAACGATTATTTAAAAATCGATTTTTATTTTCTGGAACATCAAATCTACTAAAACATGGTATGACATTTCACATGTAAATAAATCTTTACCGTATTTTTCTATTTAATTACATTTAGACACCAAATTCGTGTATTCTATTTTAAATTATTATCAGATTTGTGTACCAACATTGAGTCCGCTAGCCCCTCCAAAATACGTATCGGTCGAGCGATAAATCCGAATTCTTGCCGATGAATAATTTTGTGATGTTACCTTTAACCAAACGCCTATGCGTCAAAGCGCCATGAATTTTACGGCGCTTTCGACCTTTCTTATTAGCGAGAGAGCCTTAACTTAAAAAGCGTTTTAGTGCTGCATGTTTTTTCGTCTGGTTAGACGGCTATTTGCTGTTTCAGCGCTGTGCAATGCTTGTTGGTATTGTTTAATTTTGTATGTGTTAGTGTCGTCATTACAGTGTTATTTTTGTTTGTAGTAATTCGGAACTGCGCTTGTGGGCACATATCCCCCCGCAAAAAAATGGCACAACTATTTGGTTGGTAATAAATCGCTAAGGCTACTCCCTGTTGCCCGAAGGTTATCTACGAACAATTTGCAAAATAATAACGAACCCCCCCTGCCCTCAAATGGATAGCGGGTAGCGGTGATTCTTCTTATTTTAATAAATGCCAGTTGAAAAAAAATCTAAAAAGGGGACGCTTAAAATAAATAATAATTGCTCATAAAAATCGATTTTTATGAAATAATAATCGTTTTTTTAATAATCGATTATTTTTTAACATCCCTAATTCTAACGCACATAGAATGTTCTGGATCAAAGTATCATGCTTTGTTACGCCATAGTGGCAAATAGACGAACTAAAATGAAAATAACTAGTTCAATTTGACTGTAATAATTCCATTCACCACTAGATGGATTTACAAATAAAGGGCGGGTTTTCTATCGTGGGGTGGAGCCATCGCCGTACCTCGTCCCCCTGTCACCCGCATTTAGGCGACGTTGCTTTCTAAAGAAATTTTGCCTTGCGGCATCTCCGCTTTTTTCTCTCCTCCGTGGGTAGTACTATGGAGTGTAGAAGTAAAGGAGTGTCATCTGTTTTTTTTTTATTTTTTATCACTGATAGGCTTACGCTTGACCACAACTTCCCTGATGTTAGGCATCGAAGTGGTCTACGATGGAGCGCGCTTGCCTAGAAGGTACCTATTCACTCTCGTCTTGAAGACACCCAAATTGTAGGTCTCAGGGAACAAAGATTCCGGTAACGAGTTCCACAATATAGCAGTACGCACTATAAATGTAGACGCAAAACGTTTCGTGCGAGATTTAGGCACTTCCACCATGTAGCGGTGGCGCCTTGCCGTAGCTCTGCTCGTCCGATAGTGGAATGGGGATGGTGGAACTATATCATGTAGTTCCGATGCACACTCTCCGAAATGTATCCGGTAAAAGACAGAAAGACATGCAGCTTTGCGCCGATGCTCAAGGCTTTGTAGTTTGGCATTGCAAAGTGCATCATTGCCAATTAGCTTCTTGGCTCTCTTCTCAATGGACTCCAATGCCTCAAGCTGGTATTTAGCCGATCCATCCCAAAGGTGCGAACAGGACTCCATGCACGACCGAACCTGTGCTTGGTATAGTGACAGCAACTGTTCCGGCGTGAAGTATTGTCGCACCCTTGAGAGGATACCCAGCTTTTTTCCGGCTAATTGAGCCTTAGACTCAATGTAGGAGCCAAAGTTGAGTGTTGGTGCTAGAGAAATACCAAGAAGCTCAAGATGGTCTGAAAACGGCACGGTTACATTTCGGAAAGTAGGAGCCAGATTGAATGGTCTCCGTTTCGCGGAGAATAGACACGCCTGGGTCTTGGCAGCATTGAACCTTACCAGATTGGCATCGCCCCACTCAGAGACCGCCTTAAGGGAAAGGTTCAAGCGCTGGACCATGGCCTCTCTTTGAGACCGGATGTCGGCCTCACTGGCTCGTGCGTTGGACATGTAACTCTCTACAACAGTGCTGTCGTCTGCGTACCCATAGATACCGGGTTTGAGCAGATCGTTGATGTGCAGCAGGAAAAGGGTTGCAGAGAGTACCGATCCCTGAGAAATACCGGCATTAATCGCCATTTGATCAGATGAGCGGCCATCAATCACCACTCGAATAGATCGGTTCCTCAGAAAGTCCGATATCCATACGCAGAAACCAGAGGGCAAACCAAAACTGGACAGCTTGTTAATAAGGCCGTCGTGCCAGACCCTGTCAAAGGCCTTAGAGATGTCAAGAGAAACCGCAAGTGCTTCTCCATATTTCTCGATGGCCTCACTCCAGATGTGTGTGGCGTATACTAGAAGATCACCAGTAGACCGATTCCGGCGGAAACTATATTGTCGGTCACTGAGGAGGTCATTCGATTCTAGATACGCCAGGAGCCTGCTATTCAGGACACGTTCACACATTTATCGAAATGGGCCTGTAGTTAGCAGGGTCAGCACGACTGCCCTTCTTGGGCACGGGCTGCACGTTGGCAAGCTTCCATGATTTCGGCACTTGACCAGTCTCAAGGGAAAGCCGAAAGAGGCGTGTCAATACAGGAGACAACTCAGGCGCACAATTCCTCAGAACAATAGCTGGAATACCGTCGGGACCACTGGCCTTGTTCACGTCAAGATTGCGTAGCGTTTTGCGAACCTCCGTTTGGCGAAAATTAAAGATTTTTAAAAAGCGTGCCTTTAAAATTCACCCTGATGCTACTGTGGTGCCACCCTAATTTAATGCATTTTTACGGACACTTTTTCTGTACACAGACACTCCTTTACTTCTACACTCTATAACCTTACAGCTGGACACTTTTTTCGATTTTCTACCATAAGAGATGACACTCCTTAATTCTACACTCCATAGGTAGTACGCTAAGATATGTTGACGTAGGTATATAATTTATTATTTCGTCGCTATTACCTAAATTGCAGACTTCATCGTATTTTTTTTAGCATGGCTTCAGAGTCAGAGGACTTTGATTTTTTCATCGTATGTATGGAGTCATAATCGTAGGGTACGTACCTATTACCACAGAATATATAATTAAATAGTTACATACCATCGCGACGTAGACAGAGAAACCAAATACCATAGTTATTGTTGTTATAGCTAGCTTGCTACATATTAGTAATATGTAGTTATAGCTCGGAACAACTAGGCAACTGTTTATATAAATATATCGGGTTCGAAAATATCTAATCAACAATCCTATTTAAAAAAAAGTAAATATTCAACTTTTTTTAAAATAAAGCCGACCTAAATAGTCTCTGCCGCGTAGGTAAAAAAGTATTTAATTGTTTTATATAAAAATGCCTATAAAAATATTGAAATTAGTAAAATTAGCGCATAATAACTAAACCACAGACTATTAGTAACTACTTATCGGACGGGCATTATAATGACGCCTACATGCGGACACGAGCTCTTGCTTCTGATTGGTTAGAGCAAAATGATACTTGACGTTTCTTTTTTGTTTCGGTTATTGAAATATGAACTAATACTGTGTCAGCCTAGTGTCAGCACATTATTTAGTTTATATTTAAAACTACTTAACTTCCGTCCACGGCTTCGCCCGCATGGTTTCTCGGCTTTTCTGTACTTTAATATAATATGTATGCATTATACATATAAACCTGGCTCTTGAATCACTTTCCATTGGTGAAAACAACATGAAAATCGGTGCAGTTTTTAAGTTTATCGCGAACAGACAGACAGACACGGCGGAGGATGTTTTATAATATTTAGTGATTTAATTTTATATTAACTCAAATCTATTGAAATATGCTTATTTGGTCTAGAAGTCTCAAACGTGACTGCCATTTTATTTAGATCTGTGAAATTCTCAGTAGTAGCTCGGAGTTTGGATTTATGCCTGGTTAATGTCAATAGGCTCGCTCCCTATGACATGGGACTTAGACATACCAGTGAAATGTGGGTGTCTATAACTATACTTTTGGAAAGTTAAGTAAAAGAAGTACCTATAAAGTTATGGTTAGAGTAAAAGTTGGTACGTAGTACGTAGGTAGTTTATTTTATGTATTTGTTCACTATTAATTGGAAGATACAACGTAAACATAAACCAGTAAAGGTTTTGTGTACAAGAATACAGTTAATAGGCAAAAAAGTTATTATCCTTCATGACTAATGAAATCAATAAATAATGATAAGCGTAAACAACAAATTGGGTATTGTTTAGATAATGTCAAGTAATTATAAAATGTAAATAAGTAATTAATTACCTGTATGAGATTGAACGAAATTTTATAAGATGTTTGTCTCATTGATGAGTAAAATGAGTCTTTTCATAGGAGCAGATCTTCCCGTCTTCCAACTTTTCGTGGTAATTACGAATATATCCAGTATACACCTATATATTGGACCTACATAATAATTTTTTCGTTTCGATCTAATAGAGGATAGTCTCCGTTCCGCGCTTCATACAAAAGAAGTTTGGAATTTATCCTATCTTGAATTTTAACCAATGAAAGTCTTTGAAATTTTGCAGTAATAAAATCTTATCAATACGTGTACCTTGTACGTAAACTTCATTTCAATATACGGACAAAAAGTAGTCGTCGCCGCCGCCGCCCATGGACATATCTGCAATACCAAATTTTGTTTACGCTTATCATTATTATTAAACGACATCAAAAAAGGAGGCGGTTATACGTTCGTCTGATTTTTTTTTCTATGTATGTTCACCGATTTCAACGTCAATTGCGAACCAATTTTAAAAATCCTTTTGTCGTTCGAAAGGGTATACTTCCGAGGTGGTCCCACTGTCATCAAGTTAAAATCTGACGATGGGATCCCGGAGAAATCGAGGGAATTCTTAAATATTATATGCATGCATATAAAGATTTATAATTTTTAAAGCAACTCGTTCATTTGCTCTCCAAAAGCAGCATTTGGTGAAGTGGAACTCATGATGAAGACCAGAAATGATGCTACATTATGTATTTTTCCCGATTTTTTGAAAACAGTTAGACTGATTTGGATTTTTTTTTGTTTTAAAGGGTATAAGTACTTCCCAGGTAAGTCCAGGATTGTCATCAAGTTAAAATTCGACGATGGGATCTTGGAGGAATCGAAGGTACTCTTCAAATAAGTATTGCATTTGAATTTGCTCTAGTAAACTTGTGCAAAGCAAATTCAGTTTCTAGGAAAGCTTCATTTGGAGAAATGAAACTGATGATGAACGCAACCGCTGCACCGCAACTCCTCAATAATAAGTATTGTAAGGGTTGCGATTCGAATACTTTTATATATTTGCAATTTATGCTAGTTATAAAGCAGAATTATGGTGAAGTACCAGAAGAACTCCTCAATTATTAACGTCCCTGCATTGGGAAAAGCAATATTTTGAAAAGCTAACTTTTACTCTAACGGTAGCTTAATGGCTAGGGAGTAGAACTGCGGACATGTGGTTGCTGATTCGAAACCCACCCATTGCACTGCCGACGTGAACCCACTCGGTATACAAGCATTTAGCTTAGCAAGAGAGGTTACCGAGAATACAAGTAATGTGAGATTCACATTGCTAGTAAGCTTTTTGAAAAACTGGTATTTCGTTGACAATGTTTCCCTAATATAATCTCAGCCGATGAGTCTCTGGTTACGAAAAGCAGATTATTCTGTTTTTTTACTCGACTACGAAAAAATAAATGTATCTAATACAGATATAAAGAAAGAAAAATATTATTTATAATAAAAAAAAACAAGTGTTAGTATGTATTTAATGATTATATTTTTGAGTTTCGCACCAAAAGCACTAAGTAGGTACTTTTCAAGACTAGACTATGAATTTGGCCCCCCATGTAAGTTTATCTTTAAGTTATCAGCATTTAGATGTAACTCAAACAATAATATACTGTAAATAATTCGATAATCTCATGAACCGGCCTCAGTAGAGATATATTTATCAGTTGTTCGACATTCGCGAGTTATTACTATAGCATTCTACTACCCTGGTACGCAAAGGTAAGTTGCATATAAATATAATATTACAAATTCTACTAAATAAAATACATTAATTAAAAATAAAATAATAATACTACTACAAACCTATGAATTTTCTAGTGAAAGAAAATAACTTTTCTTTCGTAAAAATGAGGAATAGAAATTCGACATCACAGCCAGCGGTATAGCGTCCGGTGTAGGTACTAAGCCGGAGGGACCACAGACCTTAATTTGGTCTATGGAAGGGATACAGGTTCAAACCCTGCTTGAGGCCGAATTTTTCTTTCGTTAGAAAATTCAAATTTACGACTTCAAATCCACTTCTGGACAACTTCAGAGATGCATTTGTGTTTTTATTACCTGCAGATGACACTTCGTTGGGGTATCGTAACTGCTGGGAAAATCAGTAATGACTTCGTCAATGCTTTTAATACCTATCCTGAAAAAGGCGACCAGGCAATAGTTGCAGTGGCAGCAAGAGATAAGAAAAGGGCAGCTGAGTTCGCAAGAGTTCACAACATTGCAAAAGTATTTGATAATTATCAGGCGTTAGCAACTAGCAGTGACATCGGTAAGAATCCATGAGTGATGGTATTTCATATACGTGTTTTATATAATTATGAGTATATGAGTATATGTAATATATATGTTTGTGGTGGTATGCATTCTTATTACCCTGCACAGGTAGACAGCTTCTAGCATCATCTATCATTTGATATACCGAAGCTTATACCTATTACTAACATAATAACACAAGAAACTATGCTAATAGAACTCATTCATAGACTGTGGAATTAGTATCGAATCAGTACATAAGGATGTTATTTGATAGACCAAGCTAATGGGTATAGGTATATTGAATACTGGTATATATTTTTTGTTTCAGATATCGCCTACATTGGTGCTTTGACTTCAGATCACTATGAGCTCAGCAAGCTTTTCCTTGAGAATGGTAAACACGTGTTGTGCGAGAAATCATTATGCCTGAATTCCAAGCAAGTTCAGAGTTTGTTTAACCTTTCTAAGAAGAAGAACTTGTTCATTATGGAGGCAGTATGGACACGCTTCTCTCCTGCTTACATTTATTTGGACAAGGAGATTGCCTCTGGGAATCTAGGTGACATTATGTTCATAGAAGCGAACTTTGGCATAATTTGCGACAGCGATAGATTGGCGTAAGTTTCAAATTTGTTTTTTTTTTTTTACTTTGTATAGAATCGTCTTTGTTGGCCTGAAACTACAGATTATCTTTTCAGCATTAATTATAAATTCATGATGCTTTAAGCTCTATAAACATAGAATGAATATAATTCAAATGTGTCGGCTGTCGGTATGAATAATATGTACCTATCTACCTATACACTTTAAACCTTAAAGTACCCTACCTATATTACAGGCACAATTCAAAATCTGTTGTTCAATACACGTCGGGAGTTGCTACGGGCATTGCTTAAATGATTACCTAAATGATGTTTTCAGGAAAGAATGTGGCGGCAGTGCCATTCTTGACGTCGGCATATACCTGTTGCAATTATCACAATTTGTGTTCAAATTAGAGCCAAAGAAAATAACAGTTGTTGGTGACATAAACAAAAATGGAGTTGATGTTACTGAGACGGTCATCTTGGAGTATGGGGGTGGCAAGCGGGCTGTGCTTAATTCACACACTGATCTGAAACTTCAGAATAGAGCTACAATTTATGGAACTAAGGGTCAGATTACGGTAAGGATGGGTCAAAAATATATGTAAGTATGTACCTATCTAAGAGACACTTCAAAAATAATTGGCAATAAGCAAAAGCAAACTTACAACCCCTAATTTGCGTCTTTGGGTGTTGATATCAAAAATCAAATCAAACCTAACGAAGCTTAAATAATTAATGGATAAACCTACTTGTCAAAAATCCAGTTATTCTTTTATTTTCTAAACCCAGCGACACTAGGCAATGACAGGATAGAATAATACAGGATTATTTTAGGTTTAGTTTGGTTGACCTTTATGGCAAATGATGATTTTCACAATGACATTGAGTCCTAAATTACTTCTACACTTACAAGTGTGCATTTACAAGTACCTACTTAGGAACAATTACAGTAGAATCAATTGCAGTAATAAAACACTCATACATAAATATTAACTCTTTCTTTTTTATGGCATAGTTGGAGGAACCGTTCCACTTCCCTGATAAAGTGATTGGTGTTGATGGAAAGTTGAAAGAGTTCAAGCTGCACACATCAAATCTTCCGTACAACTTCGTCAACAGCCCGGGTCTGGTTTACCAAACTCTTGAAGTCGAGAGGTGCATTCGAGCAGGTATAGTTTAATTGCATGGGTGTCTATGAAATATTTCGAGAATGTCATACGTCGGTGACACTTTGACAACCGGTTGAGTCTCTAAGTTGAGAGTGCATATTATACGTCATACTTATCGGTATTTTCAGGAGGTGTAGGGGAATGTATTTTCGAATGATATTATTGTTATGTTATGGAATCATTTCGTAGTTAGTTCATGATGATATCATGACACGTGTATTGAGAGTGAGGTTGAGATGTACGGTCGCCAGGACATCAAGTTACCACAAAATGACAAATTTTCTCCGTCGATTTTGAACTTAATCTTCACCATTAATCATTTGGAGAATATTGACAGTTTTGTATAACCTGTCGTGCCGACGACTGTACTAATGTACACCCACAGTTCGTTGGTATGTTTAAATTCCATGTAAAGCTTAACTCATTAACCGGACACAAATCCGAAACACCAAAAATCTTAATAAAACCACTAGTCTAATAAGACAAGTTAAATTTGACTTTCAGGACTGAGAGAGTCGCCCCGCATGTCACACAAGGAAAGTCTGATTTTGGCTAAACTGGAAGACACAGTCAGAAAGGAATTGGGTGTACACTACGATGCTGATGACCAGGAGTACCTATAAACTCCTGGCTTCGTACACGTTTCTGTAAAGAGATCGTAAGCTGTAAAAACCTCTTGCTTAATCTACCAGGTGGTACAAATATATTATTCACCTATTGTAAAATTAATTGAATCTAACCTAACCAAGTTGTTGCCGTTCTGTAATGTTATATATGATATAGTGATTCGTTAAATAAACTCATCCTCTCCAACCGAGGACAGGACTTTTTTATTATTATGCCCTTATTATTAGAATGCTTTTATTCCCCTGTGGCAGAGAAGTTTCTAATAAAAAGCCTCCGCAAATCGTCTCGTATCGTATTTGTGTCAGTAACTACCTAATAACGGAATTAAAAATGATTTAATATTCATTAGTACTATCTTTATCTGCAAATTTTGTACAAGTAAATCATTAAAATCGTTGATTTCAGTCAGAAAGTCAGTGCTTACAAATTTTTTTTGTAATATAGTAATTCAGTAGAAGTGATGGTCTCGCTGGCATGTCTACGTGCCAGCATTGTGAGGTGAGAAGGTTTTTAAAGCCTATAGTAGGTAGCTATCGACTACCTCAATGGAAGATTTGAGCCGTCATGGTTAGTAAGTTAATCGTAACTTTATCGACGATAGTTGTGTCATCTGATGTTTCCTATCTATCTCTAAGATGATTAAACAAAAAATATTTGTCTGTCAACTGTATCTTTTGTTTGGCATATATATTAGAGCCAATAATTATAACGTACTTGTCAAAATAGCACCGACACAAATATGGATGTTAGCGTAAACCTCAGAAGAAGTACCTACTTCATATAGGTACATATATAGGCAGGCAGGTATATAGGCACATGCCTATATACCTCATATAACACAATATCCAAACAATTCTGTCTGTTTCTCCACTAACTTCTAAACCTCAAAACGGATTTTGTTGCGGTTTCCACTAACATTTATAGATTTACTTCTGGAATGTCTTTAAGTAAGTAGGATAATACACGCATAATAATATCATCACTACCTACATTGCAGCCGTTATAGACGCGTCGCCAGTATGTATAATTACTCATAAAATACCGAAATACCATTACGCTAAGAAAGGAATTGTATAAATTCCTACGAGCAATCCCGTTTTCTTTTATTTTTACAATGGTCTCTTTTTACATCTTCAGTTACTGCATTGATTCCAAGGACATGATGGTGACGCTGTCTCTGTAGGTTGGTACTCAAACTTAACATCACAATGTTAAGTTTGAGTACTAGGGTACCAACCAGCCAACCTACTTAATTAGTTGTGACGGTCTGCTGACTGATGAATAGTACCCTTATTTTATTTGTTTCTATAAAGTGACATCTACCGGTGACCAAGTCAATAACCATCGTTACGGGAAGATCAACTTCACGTAGTTGTCGCCAATCTATCGATCGATCAAGTTTAAATTAATTTAACTCAACATAGTGGAAACTCGGTGAGTGTTTCAACAGATGGCGTTAGCAATTTCATAAATCGATTTTCTGAACCTACCATAGATTTACAATTTCAATGAGGACGTCAGACAAATCCTAATCTATGGTACCTATAGACTCCTCCTGAAACTTCATTAATAAACATTGTTGTGATTTGACTTGTATCGTATCCTCTGAGATAGGAGATTAAGTAGAAGAAAAATCTAAAACCATAATATTTAACGCGGTAAGTTTTCTCAAAAAGGAATAATCTCTTTTCTTTTCCTGTAAATGAGAGATTATCTTCATATACAATAACACCTACCTTAGTTCAGAACATCTACTCTTTTTTTATGTTGGTTAAACAAAATCAAAGTGTGAATACTAGACTCCGGACTAAAATTTACACTTACTAAACTTTTCCTAGGCCATGGGATTAGTGACATTCGTTACAACTATGACCCGTCATGGCCTTAAACATGGTAAAACAGAAACTAATATATAACTATGGAATTAATATTATAGAAATTAGACTCCAATAATAAGCATAGACTATGTTAAAAATAGATTACCTATAAGTAAAAAAAAGTGTCTGATTTTTTATATTTTGTGATTGGAACCAAAAACTTTCTTGATAATTATGTTATCTGCAATTGTTATCAGCACATAAGTAGATAAACATACACATTTAGGTAGGTACCTACTGTAGTAATTCGATAATTGATTGAACCGGTCTCAGTAGCTGTTTATTAGTTGTTGGACTTATTCTACTATTCTCGTAAGCAAAGGTAAGTGGCATTTTGAATCCGAGGTACCTTATTTATCTCGGGCCTCATTTCGCCATCTCAGAATAGCCGCTAGACTCCGTATAAATTAAAAAATCTAACCGAATTTCTGTGAAATTAACTGTCGAGTAATTGAATGAAAACTTCACTAATAAATTATTATATATTAAAAAAAAATTTACTTGCGCAGTTTTTGCACTACCTTTTTTGGTGATATAGCTATATTTATTGGGTTAGACAGACGTGGGTACGATTTTTTTTTAATAAAAAGCTTACTAGCTATGTGGGTCACACATTACTAGTATTCTTGTTAACCCCTCGTGCTAAGCTAAATGCTTGTGTTACGAGTGGGTTCACGTCGGTAGTACAATGGGTGGGGTTCGAACCGGCAACCACATGATCGCAAGCAAAAGCAGGGCCGCAAAAAACGACATGAGCAAAGGAAAGCTAATAGAATAGACTCAGAATTGAGTATATTCCGGCTGTGGATTATGATGATGCTTTTATTTATTGTGAAGTTTTAATTATTTAATTACTTTTTTCAAGGCTCAGGCAATTTTACTTTCTAGAATGATTTTGTCAACGTTATGAAAAGGCGAATTGATAGGTATACTGACAACCCTTTTCGGACTCCCGTAGATATGGGTACCTACTAGGTATTGGTCAAAAATATTGAAAATTAGGTAATTGAGTAATTAATAAAAAAGGCAAATCATTTGCCAAATTGTTCGCCGATATATTTTACTATGCTATGACACAGAATACATAATAAGTACAGACAATAATGCACATATGATGATGCACATAATTACGAGACTGTTTATGTTTTAAAATTAAAAAAATACTACCTCATTCCTCTAGTTATCTTGTAGTAGTATAGCGCATGTCACACCGCGAGCGCGAATCAAATCAAATCAACTGTTTTTATTTCAAATAAGCTTTTACAAGCGTTTATGAAACGTTATTGACTCTAGTTGCACGGTTCCCAAAAGGTTGATCCTATGGAGAAGAATCCGGCAAGAAACTCCATGGACACTCTTTTAGAATAAAAGATTTTACATTATTCACTTTACACTATGGCGATAACAGGATGTGAGTACATCGGAGGTTTATGTCATAATTAGCCTGAAGTCAGGATTAAAATTAGAAAAAGGTTCTCAGTACAAATACATATGTGAAATAATACACATCATCAAAATATATTAACTACTATAAACTACTTAAACATAAGTGTCTACAATGTACTCACGTTTACAGTTCCTGTTTACATAAAGTTGTAGTAAACAATACAAATGAAAATTGTAAGTGATTAGGTAACCTCAGGGTGCCAGGGAGACCACCAGTGCATCTGTATTTTGACACCACACATTTTTGTCATCAACATAGTCCTTGATTTTATTATATGCTTTCTTAACATGTACAGATTTAACATATTTTTAAATTTCTTGCCGGTGAGATCGGTGACAGATTTTGGGAGTTTATTGTAAAAACGCACGCAATTTCCTAGAAATGATTTATTTGTTTTAGTTAATCTATCTTTAGGTACCACTATTTTATGTTTAGGTATTTCTAGTGTTATGTTTGTGAAAATCGCTAATTATGCTGTAAATATGCAGATTTTTACGGATGTACATGATGTTTTGAAATATATAAAGTGACGGCAGCGTTAGTATATTGACGTTCTCGAAGACTTCTCTAAGGGAATCGCGAGGGCCCATATTGTAGATTGCGCGGATAGCCCTTATCTGCAAGATAAAAATAGATATACAGCAGAATACCGTATGACATAATGCTGTGAAAGTAAGCAAAGTAAACAAGTCTAGCCGTAGCTACGTCCGTGATCTGCCTAATTTTCCTCACTGCATACGCTGCGGAACTTAATCTGGGAGACAGGGCTGTGATGTGAGCACCCCACTGCAACTTACTATCAACGGTAATACCTAAGAAAACAGTTACGTTGATTAAACCGAGTTTGCTGCCTTCAAGAATTAAATTAGTTTCAACTTGTGGAACATTTGGTAACGAAAATTTTAAACATATTGTTTTGCTAGTATTAAGTAGTAAATTATTAGCAGAGAACCAGTTCCATAGGGATTTTAGGCTTTCATTTACATTAAAGAGATTGCTATCATTCCGTTCGATTAAAATGTAAGTGAAGTATCGTCAGCAAATAGTACTATATTAGATAACTCAGACATCATATAGGGGAGATCGTTTATATATGCTAAGAAAAGGAAAGGGCCTAAAATAGAACCCTGTGGAACCCCATTTTGATAACAGACCAGGAAAATGTGACTCCATTAATGCCCACTTTTTGGCGCCTCTCAGAAAGGTAGGAGGACACAAGCTCCAAAGATAGCCCTCGAATTCCGTAGTGGTCTAGTATACGGATAAGCGTATTGTGATCAACGCAATCGAAAGCTTTGGAGAGATCACAGAAGATACCTGTGGCATCCTGTGATCCTTCCCAAGATATGATAGATATGAGAGACTAGTTTCGAGCCTGCATCAGACGTTGACCTACCCTTCGTGACGCCAAACTGCTCATTATTGTAAGATCTTATTTTCACGAAAATGAGCTATCATTTGATTCAGCATGAGTTTTTCAAATATTTTGCTTAAAGCAGGGAGAACAGAAATGGGCCTATAATTACAGGGATCCGCCTTCCAGCCTGATTTGAAAATTGGAATGACTTTACTGTGTTTCATCAGGTCTGGAAAGCTTCCCGTCTTAATACAAAGGTTAAATAAATTAGCAAGGGTCGGTGCGATGTCGTCGATAATCGACTTGAGTAATCTAACGATATGCCCCATAGATCTTCGGTATTTTTCTTATATAAACAATTAAAAACTTGTTTTACCATGAGGGGAGATACTTGAATAAACTCAAAATTTGGTATTTCTTTATTGAAATTTTTCTTAATACTTTCTATATTTCTTGATTCTGCTAATAATGAGGACGAATGTAAAGATTTCGTGATCTCGATAGGAATATTAGTGAAGTAATGTAACGAACTAACAACAATTAACTTTTCAGCATTGATGTTTAACTTGTAGTTAGTATGAAAAGTAGGAATGAGAAGACGCTGCAAAGCTATTACAAATGCCCAAAAACGACTAGATATACCAGCAAAGCAAGACTCAATCAGTACGAAGACCTTCACAACCAAATAAGACATCGTAGCTGCTGTTGTAATATGAATGCTGTTTTTATTACAGATGACACTTCGTTGGGGTATCGTAACTGCTGGGAAAATCAGTAATGACTTCGTCAATGCTTTTAATACCTATCCTGAAAAGGGCGACCAAGCAATAGTTGCAGTGGCAGCAAGAGATAAAACGAGAGCTGCTGAGTTCGCGAGAGTTCATAACATTGCAAACGTATTTGATAGTTATCATGCATTGGCTAATAGCAGCGACATTGGTAAGAATTAACAGCACAAGTCAGGTTCAAATGCGATATAAACATCTGACTGGCTTATCGTTTTATGACGTCATGATGAAGTACATACATGCATAATTGTAAAGCTCATAATTGCGATAAAAAAAAATTGAGGGCTGAAACAAAATAACTTTTACAATAGCCACATATAATACTAGAAGATATCTATGCTAGGTACATAATATTTTCCGCGATTAGATTGGTTTTACTTGCATCCCCCAAAGATAGCCTCGTCCTAACGTCCTTCCCAAATTTGATTTGTGTTTGACCTGCGAACAGAAAGACGGAGATTCTAATATTGGTAGTGTATTAGTATGGACTGCCTCATTAGTCTAGTGGTCCTAAGCGCGACTGCTACGCTAGAGGTCCTGGGTTCGATCCCCAGGTCGAGCAAAGTGTTATTAGGTTTTTCTATGAAATCCCCTAGTAGCAGCTCGGAGTCTGGATTTGTGCCCGGTTAGTGGCAATAGGCTCGCCCCCTATTACATCGGACCTAAACATACCGGCGAAATGTGGGTGAACTTTAGTACACCTGTGCCTAACCCTTCGGGGAATACAGGCGTGATGGTACGTATTAGTATGGATTGCTATGGATTTGTCAGTACGTTAGTACTATTGTAGTTTGCAGGTTAAGCATTGTTAATTTTAGTAGATAATTATGTTAATATTTTTTATGTTTCAGATATCGCCTACATTGGTGCTTTGACTTCAGATCACTATGAGCTCAGCAAGCTTTTCCTTGAAAATGGTAAACACGTGTTGTGCGAGAAATCATTATGTCTGAATTCCAAGCAAGTTCAGAGTTTGTTTAACCTTGCTAAGAAGAAGAACTTGTTTATTATGGAGGCAGTATGGACACGCTTCTCTCCTGCTTACAATTATTTGGAGAAGGAGATTGCCTCCGGGAATCTAGGTGACGTTAAGTTCCTAGACGCCAACTTCGGCATTTTCTGCGACAGCGACAGATTGTTGTAAGTTTCAAGATTGTCTCTTTTATGTATTCATTCGAATTGCCATTGTAACCAGATTAACATAATAAATGAATAAAATGTTATTTCCAGCAAAAAAGAATATGGCGGTAGTGCCTTGCTTGACGTTGGCGTATATCTGTTACATTTATCTCAATATGTATTTAAAGAAGAACCGAAGAAAATAACGGTTGTTGGTGACCTAAACGAGAATGGAGTTGATGTTACTGAGACGATCATTTTGGGGTACGGGGAAGGCAAACGGGCTGTGCTCAATACACAGACTACTTTGAAACTTCAGAATAGAGCTACAATCTATGGAACGAAGGGCCGGATTACGGTAAGGATTGCCCAATAGTAAGATTTTTTGTATAAATATACGTATAATTAACGACTACTAAATGAATAAAGGCTATGTAGTGTTTCAGAAGCTGGAAATTTCGATTTGTACACGTTGAACTGCAGTGCAAAGGCGGCCAGCCCTTGTCCTATTACAAGGGACCTACTAACCGTCGTGTATGTTATGAATTCAATAAAATATAAAGGATAGATTATTTTATTTTTATTCCACAGTTGGAGGATCCGTTTCATTTCCCTAATAAAGTGACAGGTGTTGATGGGAAGTTGAAAGAGTTCAAGCTACACACATCGCACCTTCCTTACAACTTTGAAAACAGCGCGGGTCTCATTTACCAGGCTCTTGAAGTAGAGAGGTGCATTCGAGCAGGTATAGTTTTTTTTTTGCATCAGCATGACGTATTTTGACGTGATATTGGATTAGTTTGGACTATGCAAGATTTCTTAATTTTTTCAGAACCCGTATGTTAATTCCGGTGGTTTATCTAATTTATTTCAGCGGTTTTAGGTAGTTCTCAGAAGTTTAACAGTCTGCTTATCGGTTAAGTCAAAGAGTGTCTGTCACTATTGCTTAGCATAGGAGAAAATAGTAAATAAACAGACAGAAATACCTGTCAAGCGGCATATTGTAGACACAATGCAAAATCTATTGTTATGTGCTTAAAAGAGGAACTGTACCGCTTGTGTATGTTGCTAAGGAGTTTGTTGGAGGAGGTGATGAAGTACGGGCCTTTTGAGGGTGTTGATAATCTAAAAATGTCGTTTAAAAAGTACTACCTAGCAGTCTATCTTGAATAAATGATTTTGACTTTGACTTTGAGTATCGTCCCTTAGTTTATACGCTTACTTTACGCTTCAGAAATCTTTATAAGGTCATCAATCACGATATTAATGTACTTGCAGGACTTACAGAATCGCCCCGCATGCCACACAAGGATAGTCTGATTTTGGCTAAACTGGAAGACACAATCAGAAAGGAATTGGGTGCACACTACGATGCTGATGACCAGGAGTACCCATAAACTCCTGGCTTTGTATACCTACTTAATGAGAGATATAGTCGCAAGCTGTATTGGCCTCTTAATTAATCTACCAAAAAATGGTGTATGAATTATTTATAAAATTAAAAGTAGTAGAATATTATTTATGTATGTTTAAGTATTATAATTGAGTGAGTTGTAATGAACGATTGTATAGTGTTCTTTAAATAAAGGCATCCTCCTCAATCGCCTTTCTATGACAGACAAAGTCAATAAAGCTGTGGTGACGTGGGATAAATAATAGGACGCAGGATAAATGCCTTGTTATTCTGATGGTCGTAAGTGCGACTGCTGAGCAAGATATTTGGGATTTGCCTCGCCTCCTATTATATATCAGAGCTAAACATACTGGCGAACTATGGGTATTCAGGCGTGATGGTATGTTCATGTTGATGACATCACCACTCCAATGTACGTAATAGTAAACCTAGTGATGCAGGTTCAAGGGACATTTTTGTCAAATTCTGGTTTCGCCAATTATGACTATTTTATAAACTTACGCACTTACTTACTATCTTGATTTTAGTAATTATAGCTATTCTGTACCTATAGGTATTACCAATTTCCAACAGCAACCTATTTTGTACAGACTGCTGGAGGTAATTGGTAAAATTTACTTACATTGTAAATATTGGATACGATGTCAATTTTATAATTTTGTCAGAGTCAGAGACGTACTCTACCGCCTCTAAAAATGGATACTTATGCTGGATATCAAGGACAAGTAGGTTATTGACCTAATGCTGCTCTGCCCCTGCCTGAAATTGATATTCTTTTCTCCTTATGAAGTATTATTAGGGTTGAGGATTTGTTTGGTTTTGGAGCTTGGAAGTTATCTCTACATTATGAATACAAAAATAATTGGGTTACTTTTCTATGTAGGTTCAATATACAATACCTACATGAGTTATTTTATACGTTTTAATTAAACGCCACCAATCGGTGAACAAGCTAACTAACCAGATGAACAAGAGTCAGAAACTCAGAAGTGTTGAAACGAAATAACGATCGAGCATTGAAGTCGGCACATATAAAATGGAAACAATGTTTCTAAGTGAACTTTAATGCGTTTCAACAGATGGCGCTAACAGTTTCATAAAACGAAGTTTTCCAACCAACAACGGACTTCACTTGTCGCGTACAAAATTTATGTAGTGAGTGAGTTGCTTTAAATCTTACAAGTTAAGGTCGGATAAAATTTCTACAACGATATTTAATCTGATAAGTCTTATCAAACGGGAATACACTCTGGATTATACTGGGTTGTTTTATTTTTTCCTGTGATTAAGTGTCATAAAAGATTCTCCCCAGTTCCCCACAAGTTCCTCCCATATTATAAAGATAAACACTACGTAGACTCAGAGCAACTTGCCTTTTCTAAGTAATGAAAATATGCCACTCGGGAATTTAACACGCGACATAGCTTCTAAAAGTCAATTATAAATTCAGCTGATCGTCGCCCAATCGTGTCTGTATTGGACATGGCATTGGAATCATTCATTTTATTTTCTTTTAGAAGTGTTGCAGGCTCCTAGACAGAGCTTAAAGTTTCCCGCCAGCCACAGTATCATTAGCACATATATCCTCATGAGGCTGACATGAACCAGATGTGAGTACCAGATTACGTTGTTTTTTATTTGTTTCGTCCATTAATGGGAAGTATTTACTCACTTTTAACCTTTTCGAAAGACAATGCTCATACATTTCATGGCAAGTTGAACGTTTGTTGCGCTTCCTCAACTATTATGCTTCCTTGAGCCCCATCTGATCGATCTAATTGCAGTGTGAAACTTTCCCTGTGGTGTTTTCATCAAGAACAATAGATGCCGTGCATTAGGCTAAGGGACGGAAGACGAGTCGCGAGACAGGCCGCTGCACATTGTAGCGCTGTTATATGATCAAGTCACTACACACTAAACAATTTTTATACTACCCCATTTCTAATAAGAACTTTATATAAATACATACTTCGTTATGCACATAGCAGCACAAAGGCTGATGATGTCGGTATAGGTACTAATCACTAGTGGGTGTCATTTCCAAAACACGATCATTTCATGTCTCGTTCCACTTTTTACGCGATCGACTTGCCCAAAAAATTTTTACGGATTTATAAAAAGAACATAATTATGAAATCTTCCCATATACACAACATTTTGTATTTTTTTCTTATAAAAATAGATAGATACTTAAAGCAAAAAAAAAATAATTTTCAATGTTAGTGTAAAATAGGGGAATTGGCTAAAATTTACAGTTTACACCAATTGTGAATAAGAAGTTATTGTTGAAGTCGTAATTTCTACTGCTGTGTTATAGACTAATAATTTGCAAAAAAAATTGACTTCGAAATTAGATTATGATTTCAACTTTAATTTTGGATTAGTATAAAAAAATATTGCTTTTGTCGTCTAAATAAGGTATAATTGCCACGACGAAGAAGAAGATTTGAATAAAAAGTAAGAAAGAATATACGACCTCCTGAAACGGCTTTATTTTTCTTTTAAAGTCATTTCGATGGCGCAAGTATAAAATGCTAAAACTGAATTGGAAGCAGATATAGATAATAATTATTTTGAGGGACTACTGTTCGGAGAGCTTTGTAATATTGCTTTTGAATCTTCTGGAGAAGAAATTGCAGATTCATTTGAGATGGGGTCAATCTCTACGCCTACAGAGGGCTTGTACTCCGGCGCAGGATGGGCAAAGGACGACGACCCTGGAGTATTGTAGTAATAGTGAGCATTATGTTGATTATATTTCATATTCTTAATAAGTGACATAACTTCAAATCGAAATTCGAAATTTTGGGAAGGATTCATCGATTTCATATCTGGTAATATACTTAATAAGAAGTTCCAGTCTGGATCATCTTTTTGTCTTTCTGTTGTTTCTTTGGGAGCTGGATGTGTGGTAACAGGCACCGAATACTCTTTTAAAGGTTTACAAAATGAGTTCCTGTTATCTGAATCTGTTTCCTGGTTATTTTCAACAGGATGATGATTTCGAGCAGCCTGCAGTGGCTTTTTCTTCATATTTAAAAATGATAGCATGTCTAAATACGGTGTCTTGCGCTTCCTACGAGCCCCATTTTCACTTTTTGTTGCAAAAGCCTTATTGTTCTCTCTAGTGAAATAATCTCGAAGTCCTTTCCATTTCTTTTGTAGATCTCTTACTGAAATTAAAAGTTAAATAATAATCCAAGCGATTGTGTGTATTTTTTCAACTTTTATCATCTAAAGTGTACAAGGATTTGTTACATACCTACATAGTAATGATTTCAGATTACGTGTGGGTTTCTTGAAATATTTTTTGTGGAAGGTAATCACGTCAGGAGATAGCACAGCACAAACGCTGTCGCTGTCTTTTCATATAAATGTAAACTACATACTTACTAATGAAAAAACGTAGAGTATATTTTTTTGATTATATTGTAGTCTTTGGTACCTATAATATTGTAACTAGATTATTCAGACTGAAAACTACATTCATGTAGGTACTAAAATTAGTACCTACATCTTATTTTATTGTTATCTCAGAGACTCAGTTCGTCAAAGAAGTACGTACCTTCCTACTGACGAACTTCGTCAATAGTTCTTTGTAATAATGATTGTCTATTATGTGGTTCTACAACGTCCTAATTAGCGAGGCCGTAGTGTAAAATTGTAGGTATATATATGAACATATTATTGTAGCTACCAAGCTTATAAGAAGAAAAAGGTTTCGAGCAACACGGAAATGCTCGAAGGAAAAAGGTTACCTCATGTAAAAAATATCGGAATAAAGTTAGGTTTTAAAATGATAACTAGATGGCGCTAATGTCAATTTATTTATGTTTCCTAATTTAAAAACGAATGATCTATACATCGCGATATAGATATTGCTTATTTGAAGCTTAAGTACCTACCTGAAACTGTTTTTTTTATGATAACGCCCACTGTCAAATCTGAACATAAGTAACAACGTAACTAAACAAAATACTTTTAACCTACCCACTTTCCAATATATGGTGCAGTTTATATACTTATGAAATAGGTAAATGAACGCGTCCTACCGATAGATCTTAGTACCTACATTTGTCATCAGAAGTGGTTCAGTTACCTAGGTGGGTAGGTAACTGAACCACTTCTTCCAGGTATTATTTCTCTGTGGGTACATACCCACAGAGAAATAATACCTGGGTAGGTAGGTAGGTTGGTACTTATTGGTTATTATTAAATGCAAACGTATGAATGAGAAACTTACCTTTCGCAGTTTTCTCTTTATCGTCTAGATCTGGCCAGTCTTTATACATAATCTCCGCAAGTTCCTGCCAAGCGCATTGTCTAGCAATTTTGTCAGTGTATTCTTTCACATTGATGTTCCATAAACATTGCCTGTTTTGTATTTCTTTAATAAAATGTTTGGAATTGAATGTAAGTGTCATAATTTTGAAGAAAACGGCTTGTTATTATGTTATAATGAACTATACGCATAGCATGTGGCGCTCACACTGCTTACTCAGGCAGTTTTGGGTTGCCACAGTTTAAATTTTAAATTACAACCTTTCGAAATTCCAACGCTTACTGAATAGGCAAACCTTATTCTGTAGATTATGTAAGTACCTACGGATGGTAAATTATAATTCTAATCTGTGCTACAGATGAAATGGTTTAGAAAAAAAATTAATCATAGGACACCTCAAAATTCGTTAGGTTAGCAGTTACCTTCGTTAGAAGGTAAGTAGTTACCTTCCTACCTTCTTCTTTTTTTTCTATAATATAAAATATAAAAATATATAAATAATTCATGTTTTTATTTAAATAACCTTCTTAAAGTAATTGGCTAATTTTGGTAAATAAAGACTGCAGGTTGCACTGTTCCAAAAACTTGACACGGTGATACAATAAGGGGCGAATATAATTAAGGGTTGAATAATAATGAAGTTCATCATTTAAAAACATATTTAATTTTATCAGATTATAATTATCGTCACTGACACTAAATATTTCAATCGTACCTTATTTCTTTAAAACTAGGTAAGCACAGCAGTCATTTTTTGAAGAAATAATATGATATAAATGTTTTTTTTTAATATTCCATGGAAATACAAAAAAATAATTCGTCTTTTTTATGAATGTGTATATTTTCCCGAAATGTGTGGAAATATCAATAAACTGGTAACCCAGGTGCTAGTTTGCTTACTCGCTCTGCCGCCGACTGAACCAATCAGCGTGCGTAGTTTTCGTCGATACGCAGTCAATGACCTTGAACACTGAGCGCGGTCGCGGCCGACTGTTTGCCACCTACACGCATATACCTACATCAAATTGTAATAGTCGGTAGGTACTTCTAGCTGCTCACTGCGCCGCTAACTGTTGATGCTTTCATTAAGTATGCACCATTTAGATTAAGAACTGTCTGCTCAATTTCTCTCTAAGTAGGTAGGTACGTCTATCTAGAAATCTAGACAGTAGGTCTTTAACACGTAATTATTAATTACGTCTTATATACTTATAGGCTCGCCCCCTATTACATGGGACCTAAACATACCGGCGAAATGTGGGTGTACATTAGTACACCTCTGCCTAACCCTTCGGGGAATACAGGTGTGATGGTATGTTATGTTAATATTTACGTAATTAAACTGACTACATTATTAAACTTTTCCAATTTTCGCAAGGTTTGTCTACATACTTAAAAGTTATTAAACTTATATTGGAACTCGCACTTTGTGGCGGGGAACTTGAAAAAGTTTTACGTCTCTCGTCTCAAGATTTTGCGTTTGTATTTTTTGGGTCAATTATAGACAAAAGCAGTATTTTGTGTAACATAACATGTTGAGTAAATAGCTCATAGGGGTTGCAATTTTGTAGGTGTATTTGTTTTACCAACATTAATAATTATCATGCATAAATAATAATATAGGTACTATTAGATATGACTGCCTTATGAGACAGTAGACCACTAGAGTTATGAGTCTAGTGCTCCTAAGCGCGACTGCTACGCTAGAGGTCCTGGGTTCAATTCCCAGATTGAGCAAAGTGCTATTGGGTTTTTAAATGAAATTCTCAGAAGACATAAACATACCGGCGAAGTTTCTCCTTCTTATGTATGTTTCCAATTCCAATTTCTTGGTATGTTTAAACTTGAAATAATTTTAAAGTGTTTTATTTCATACATATTTAATTCTAACTAGGCAATAAAAGCCACAACGGGTCTTCACAATCTAACTGCGCAGGCGCAGCTTTATATTACAGTTAGGTAAATGTTTGCTGGAGCACACGTGTCGACACATTATCGTGTTTCTCAGCTCCTTTTTTAATTTTACAGCATCACAGGATACGAGACATGGCTTATCAATGTGACGAAACAACTTGTTTGCATGATAAGCTTAATGAACGAGTGTCAACGACTTCCCTGACTTCGGTTGGAAAAGCACGTGTAAGCTGTGAGTTAGGCTTCGTCTGTTAGGCATCTAGACTGAACTAGGCCGAAATGATAACTGTTATAAATTTTAATTTTAACGTTAGTGTTTTTGTATTCAAGATTATAAGTAATTATTTTAAGTATTGCTATAGCTCTAGCTTACATTAAAAATATTTTTCAGTCGAAGGACGAGCGAGTGAGAGAATGAGTGAAGTATTTAATGTAAGAGAAGGTAGGTAAGAGTTATATATGTATAATTAATATGTTTTTAGAAGCTAATTACCTCAATTATTTTGGTACCTTCAGCGTAAAAAGGATGTTTACAATACAGTGAATCATAAGTTTACAAAAATCGGTGAACTTCAAAGAAATATACTAGCTGAAAAATATACTCGGTTCTAGTTAACAGACTTCTGTGTAATTGTATTGGCTTGTTCAGTTCATTTTGTTGCAAATAAATTCTTGCTAGTTTAGGAGTACAAAAATTTACTTGGTACCCGTATAAAAAAATCTTAACGGTTTCAGTTTATGGCACTGTTGTGCTCCGAATTTCAGATTATATTACAAGGATTATTTATGGATTAAAGTCATGTTACTGACACAAAAAATATCAACAATTTCTCAAATCATATAATATCACGTTTCCCGAAAAATGCCATTTGCCGCAGCAGCAGTGACATTACCCTGGTATTATTTTTTGGAAAGCGAGCCGACCACAATTTTTCCCTTTAACTTATGGACGGTTGGCACGGTTGCCCTTCGTCCGCGGCTGCAGAGCTTCCCTATTCTAGTTTGTATGGACACAGGGGACCTATCCCTTTATTAAGGTTGCGTTCCGTTCTCTGTTCCCCTGTCCGTATTTACTTCGTGACTGGACCCACAATTATTTCGGGATACGTGATATCCGGATAAGATTTTATAGAGCAAATAATAATAAATGTTTATTAGCTTTTTTAACTGCCTCATGTGTCTAGTGGTCCGAAGGGCGATTGCTACGCTAGTGATCCTACCTCCCAGGTTCGATTCGAGGTCAGGTCGAGCAAAGTGTTATTGGATTTTTATAGGTATGATATTCGTTATATTTAGCAAGTTTCCAAGTAGCAGCTTGGAATTAAGATTTGTGCCCAGTTAATGGCAATGGGCTCTGTAATACTCTCTATTATCTACATGGGACGAACGTACTTTAAAACTACATTGTATATGCACGCCTCTGCCTTACCCTTCGGGGAACACAGGGGTGATGGAATGATATGTTATAATTGTTTTTATAGTCAGGCCAGGTCTTGGAAAAGGTTTCTATTCAAACGTTCCATATTCTAGTTGGTATATTTTCAAGAGATACAATGTTTAAAAAATACGAAATAATGCTTGACTGTTACAAGCTCGTAAAATTGTTTTAATTGGCCTGCAAAATAATTTTACAAAGTAACTTTTTGGTTGTAAAACTCATCCAGGGTTGTCATAATGGCATCGATTACTCATTTGTACTAGGCACGCAGGACCCATCACAGATTGTTACGCGTCATTACACTAGTACGGCTAATCGTTGGCGTTGCGTGCACGCATCACGCTCGGTCAACTTCAGGCTTACTATTAAGGAAACAAGTAAGGTTCTTTGACCCTTTGTTTTTGTTTCTATGGTCACATTGGGTCCATGTTATGCTACGGAATATCTAAGATGCTTACATTCGATAAACCTATCTATAATTTACATAAAATAGGTAAATTTCATTGTGTATTGAGCTTTTTCATTTTAGAACGTACACACGGATAGCCGTGTGTACGTTCTAAAATGAAAAACCTATTCTATTATAAACCTAAATTGTCCTATAGAGGTCAAGCTATACAAATCCAGTTTTGGGCTGATCTCTATCTCTCTGAAGCCTATACATGTATAGGCTTCCCATACAATAAGAGGCCAGCATAAACTGGTTTTGTATAGCTTGATGTGTAGTCGTGCGTATATGCACATTATAAAGTTTATATTAAAAAGCTTAATAAGCATAAATAAGCTTCTACTTTCCATTAATAAATATATAGTTAAATAGTTACCTACATGAATTAATTTATCTTTTCGAGAAACGGTAATACCTAGTAGGTAGGCAGGTAGGTAACGATATTAGGGTAAACTACTTACAAAGGTAGAAGAAGAAAAGGGTTACAACTAATATCCTAATGCCCATCACGTTTATAACAAAAGAGAGTCCATTACCCCAATAAATTCACCTTACAAGGAATATCCATGAGAGACGAAGACTAAGAAAGATAAAATAAATAATGTTATAAGTATATTTATTTTGAAACAGATACACTCAAAGATTTCAGCTCATATTCCCTTGCCGTTCTTAAATAAACAATTATGAACTATTTTCTGCAGCTCTGAAATTTATTAAGAAAGGGTGTGACGTCATAAGCACGTCCCAAGCTAACAATGATCGTAAGCCAAGGCCGTATTATATTGGCCAAAGGAGAACTAAAAGGGTTCTGGTGTTATGGACAAAGTAATGGCACAAAGCAGGAGGATAACACCCTCCTGCTGAATACATGAAGGAATTAAGGGGAAATGTGTTTTTGCTATTATGTAAATAGACAACCTCTTTATCACATTTGAGTGTTGTGCTCCCGACGTGAAAGTTATTTGAAATGGCGTTCGCATGTCAGCATTTTTTTTTCTATATTGCATTTCTATGTTGCCCAATTTTGACATGACCTAAACGAAAAAGGTGGAATAGAAATACAAAATACTGGTCGATTAAAGGACAACGTAAAAAAAACCATTTTAATTATGAAGAATAATAAAAAAAAACAAAACATTAATGGCGTTCCATATTTTTCCATGGTAAAAGGCCAGTTGTATTTTTCGGCGGCGGAGGTTGGATTGAATTTTGACATGTCATTTTGATGAAAACATACAGAAATCACTATTATTATACCAAAGGGTTTATAACTACCTATGCAAATACAAAGATATTTTAAATAGATATAATATAAGTACTTAAGGCGCTGACAACAGCTAACAGAAATCGACGTTTCGGTATTTTGGCCACGCCTACTATTGCTCCGATTATCTAGCGCTCCTTTTTAAATGGACGGTGATAAAGCGAACTATCAAATCAGAAACAAAATCAATAATGAACAATGAGTCAATAGATGGCGCTGTGTTGTATTTATTGTTCTGTACGAAAAACTAGAAACAAATTAGAACAGTATGAATAGTTATTATAATATTAATTATTATAAGCAACTTTATTTTAAATGAATTAAAAACACTATACCTACCTAAATGTAAGGAAAATAAAAACCCACACTACTTATACTAGCAACATTTTCATTATTTTTAAATACACTATTCATTTGTTTGTTTTTTGTATAATATTATCTATTTATATATAACATACCATCATACAATAATACCATCACGCCTGTATTCCCCGAAGGGTTAAGCAGAGGTGTACCAATGTACACCCACATTTCGCCGGTATGTTTAGGTCCCATGTAATAGGGGGCGAGCCTATTGCCATTAACCGGGCACAAATCCAGACTCCGAGCTGCTACTGGGAATTTCATAGAAAAACCCAATAACACTTTGCTCGACCCGAGGATCGAACCCAAGACCTCTAGCGTAGCAGTCGCGCTTAGGACGACTAGACTAATGAGGCAGTCATAATAAGACAATAATAATAATATGTATATTATTGAAAGTAATCATTTTCTACTCCTAATTCCACATGCGGGGACCTCCTGAGCTAGACCCATATATTTTAAGCCGACTTTAAAATAAGGAGGTTTTCCCCTACAAAAATTGTATTAGTATATAATGTTTGCGTATTATATATTTCTATACAATTGTAAGTGTCCATATCTCTGGGCAAACGTAACAGGTACTTATGAGTTTATTTTATTAACAAACAAGATTCCGCCTGCGCACGGTGGTCCAAGTGCCCTACAAGCGAGGTCATAAATACCTTACTTTATTAAACTTGTTAAATAGGATTTTTTCTGAAGGGTAAATAATAAAAAAAATGCTTCACTGATTACATTAATGCTTTATTTACATAATTTAATACATTACCTATGTACAATTAACTGTACATATATGTACTGTTCAATATAAATTTAAATTATCAATATTTGAGATTTATTCTCCCTCGTTCGAAAATACATGTGATTATGATATTAAAGCTATTCATGAAAGGGTTATCATTAAATATGTATTCTTTTATATATTATACATACTATGTACAACAAAAGACAAGAAAACTAAAACTAACATCTTATTTTCAAACGTCAACATAACCACAGCTAACTACAACAATCAACCTAATTTAAATTATACTAAATCTCTACTAATATTATAAATGCGAAAATAATGTCTGTCTGTCTGTCACGCCTAAACCACTCATTTGGTACTGGGATACACTAAAGCTTGAGAAAGGACATAGGCTACCTTTTATTACAAAAAATAGTCTTGATGGGGTTGAAATAGGGGGTGAAAGTTTGTATGGGAGTTCGTCATTTTTCAAGATAAAACCATGAAACTTTATATTAAGGCACTTGATAAGAAATAAATAAATATTAGTTTTACCGTTTTTGAAATTTCGACCTGCCTCGACATAACGCTCTTTTTCTTATGGGGAAGTTTCCGAAGACCAGTAATGAATGGGTCTGAGCTGAGTCTCTTAAGTAAGTAAGAGGAAGTCTGTTAAGTAAGTCCGTATTCGTAAGTACTCGCGACATTTTTCTCGTGTGATCCCGTCTGAAGGCCTTATAATTTTTGTTGTTAGATTCTGTTGCCTCTTCGGATAATTCCCCGATAGATAGTAAAGCATACTGTGCTACTTCAGCACCATGGATGAGGACTTTGTGAACGGAAGCTGGGAGAATAAACCACGGATATTCTTGAATTAAAAGTCGCGCGGTTTGCAAAGGATATTCATTAAATTTATCCGAATCAATATTAAAACCCGAGGATAAGGCTTGTAAAATTGTGGAACAACGTTCAATCAAATCTTTATTTAAGCCAGTAATTTCAACTGAAACTGCAGAATCAGAGAACAATAATTTTCTACTACTACTAAACTACTAGTTTACTATTAAACCTAATCTACGTCTAAACTCATTCTGAACATACGATTTCCTATCTGCTCCTTGTCTCTTCTCATCATCCGACCTAACCTGCCACTTCTTAACATCCATCATGTAAGAAAGATGAACAAAATATTCGAAAAAGCAAATCCAAGAATGTAAAGGAGATAGGCTAAACTCAAACCTACTTGGTCATGGTCGGTTCAGCCAAACCGCAATATCCAGACACGTGTATTTCTGTTAATGGACACAAATTTGAGGAGGTAAAAAAGTACAAATACCTTGGTACGCGGTTAAATGCATCTAGGAAATAAAAAGGAGGAAATAAAAACCCGTATCGAAATCGCGAGCAGATCTTTTAACAGGATGAAGCGTGTTCTCTGCAACCGTAACCTCAATCTTCTTTTGCGTATTAGAATGCTTCGCTGTTCTATCTGGCCCATCCTTCTATACGGATGGGAGGCTTTGACGGTTAAAGAAGACCTCAGGAAACGTATAGAGGCGTTTGAAATGTTACGAATGAGGAAGTTCTCCGACGAGTAAAGCTTTGAAAATAATAATAATAAAATAAATGATATTTTGAAAACCTTCAAACAGAAAAGCTTCCTACTTAGGACATTGTTCGTTTTGATAGTAGAAAATCTAAATAAAAGAAAGATAACACAGCTTATCAACTTTTTTCACTTGAATTTATCAAAAAACCTAAAGAACCGAAAAAACCGGGTACCCCGTTCTTTAAATAGGGCCGGCTCGATTTTTTAATTCCATTGAACGAATCCGAGCATGTAGGGAACTCAATCTATAAATATTTTGGCCAGATGTTCTATAAAAACTCCGAAACAGGGGTTTCTAAAAACTTATAATAGTGTGTTCCATCAGGGCATACAATTTGATTTTTGCAGAGCTTTCTGTTATTGTAACATCTTCTTTGGCTGGATAGCACTGATTTTTTTCTTTGACCAGCATGTTGTAACTAGGGTAGGCCCCCATAGACTGCCCCGCCCACTGCCACTTCAGCTTGCTTATCCTTTGAGCTGTTTCGAAAACTTTAGTTCTTCTCATTCCTGATTTGGTTGCGTAGAGAAATGCCAAGCATAGCTCTCTCTATAGCTCGCTGAGTGACCTTGAGCTTTCTTATGAGGCACATAGTGAGAGACCACGTTTCTGTGCCAAAGGTCATCACTGGTGACACACACTGGTAAAAGACTTTTGTCTTAAGGCACTGCGGTAATCCCGACGAAAAGACTTTGCGAAGTTTCCCGAACGCTGCCCAGCCGAGTTGGATTCGATGAGTGACCTCCTTTTCGGAGTTGGACCTACTTAACTGGACAGTTTGTCCCAGATGGAACAGAAGCCAGGTGGTGCTTTTCTTTAAAAAGGTGATATCACCTTATTAAAGAATTATAGACAAATCTGGCTTCTGAGCCATGTCTATAAGTTGTTTTCCAAGGTTATCACGAATCGTCTCGAGCGCAGGTTTGATGACTTTCAACCTCCCGAACAAGCCGGATTCCGAAAAGGTTTTAGTACCATAGTCCACATACTACGCTGCGGCAGATTATACAGAAGACCGAGGAATTTAATCTGCCACTATGCTTAGCGTTTGTGGACTATGCGAAAGCCTTTGATTCGATTGAAACTTGGCAGGTGCTGCAATCTCTGCAGCGGTGCCACATTGACTATCGGTATATCAAAGTGCTGAAGTGCTAATATAAAAACGCCACCATGTCGGTCCGAGTACAGGAACAGTGTACGGAGGCAATTCCGTTGCAGAGAGGTGTTAGACAGGGAGATGTTATTTCCCCGAAACTGGTTACCTCTGCAATGGAAGATGTCTTCAAGCTTCTAAAATGGAAAGGCTTTTGGCATTAACATAAACCTCGACAGAGTTTCCCAACAAGTGGGTCTTACGATGAACATGGCCAAGACAAAAATCATGTCGAATGCCCATGTCGCGCCCATTTCTATATCTATTGGGAACTCTGTTCTCGAAGTTTTTGACGAGTACGTCTAATGAGAAATCAATTAAACTAAAATATATTTTTTCTTGTAATAAATATAAACTACCTTATAACTCACAAAGTGCCCGTTTGGCGCACCATGTGTCTTAGAACTAAATAAAGCTCTTGATATGCGTAGTATGATAGTGAAAACCGTTACAATACATATTTTGTGTTTTGAAACGCTATGTTCGTTTAAATCTAAATACACATATATATCCTCTGACTGTAAATAGGCAATATGCCTATTTACGGTTAAATAAATCGAAGTAAACATAATTATAAGAAAATTTAAAAATATATATATTTCATTATCCTATATCTCTTAAAGTGCACGTTTGGCGCACCGTGTGTCTTAAAACTAAATGCAGCTCTTGATATGTGTAGTATATTAGCGAAGACCACAACAAGGCCGGAATCAGAAATTAGAGTGACCAATAAAGTCATTTTCTTGGTGAAATTTCATAAATGTTTAAATAACTCCTTAAATACGAGAGATAGGAGAAAATTTGTCAGAACAAATTCTGAAGGCATGAGATAGTCAAGTACGTACATAATTAGATTTTTAAATTAAAAAAAAAATGTTTGATGTGCGAATGTCCGACCTCTCCCATATATTCGTTCCACTGTGCGAGGCCGGCTACCGGACACCGCGCTACACACGACGCCAACTGTTCGTGAGAAATAGTGTTTATTCTTATTTTATATGTAGGTACAATGTTTGATATTTTATTTGTTACTAGTTTAAGATTTATTGTATTGTATTATAGTATTATATATACATGGGCTTTGTTGCCTGGAATAAATAAATAAAAATCTATTTCTCATGATTTCCCGTGGCTTTAAAAATATTTTTCTTGACTTTCGGAGTTTCCGGGTGCTATATTTTTTTATCTCTGGATGCTATTGAAGAATACAAGCAACAAAAAATAGTACAATATTTTCTACACTTAATAGCTTTTTGCCATATTAAGTAAGTAAAAGTAAACGTCTCTTTTTACTGTAATGAAAATGAAATAATTCTAGGAAATATATAAATAATTATTATAAAAACTAAAAATAAAATAAAAAAGATCACAACAATAATAAACTGCACTTGTCACCAACAGGTATCGAACTTGAGACTCCGAAATTTCAACCATGGCATTTACCACTAGGCCAACCGAACGCTATCAATATAGACGAATTACGGTACCGTTTGTAGCAAATAGCGTATAGTTTCATTACGGTTCGTGTATCTGTTTTGCCAATATGACATATGACACTATAAAAATTGTTGTTTTTTATTACTTTCATGACATGTTTTTGTTTGTTAGTATAAAAGCGCTTTTTGGGCTGGCATTTTTGTACGTTTTCCATTTCTACAGCAAATATTTTTACTACTTAGAACTTTATTTATATTTGAACTATAGTTATAGTTCAACCATATCCTTTACCAATGTCTTTACGTCTTTCAATCTTATTTAGGAACATAATACATGTGCGGTCTTAGCGTCTGGTGTACGTAACCAGAAGATGCACGTTCGAATCCTGCCCGCATGTCGTATTTTTCCTCCACTAAAATAACTTAATAATGAAAAATGCCTAAAAAATACCAAAAAAATACAAAAAGACATAATTAATATGTTTTGAGGTATGTTTATGTTTGAAATTGTCAAACAACAAAATACGTAATGAACGGATAGCGCGCGGAGCGAAGCGACATAGGTCCGTCTAGCAACACGTCTATGCGATCACTGTCGGATTGCATAGAAAAGAAAGAGAAGCGCGGTGATGCGACCCTCGCAGCCACTCGCAGCTTTTTACAAAACCATAAAACAATTAATTACTAAAAAAAAACTTAAGTTATCGAAAATATAAAGCAACCAAGTTCTGTATTTAAATATGATACGTTATTGTTATTAATTTTACCAACGTGCATTGCTTAGTCATAGAGATATTTTTGTTTAGAATTCGTTTTAAGAGGTTAGTTTACAATTTTTTTGGATCGAGAAAACTTTTCAAAAACGTGTTTTCAAAGCAACAGTTTTCTCCGGAATATGTTCAAGATTAACATAAATTTTTTTCGCTGTCACAAACTTTATGGATTTGGCTAAAAACTTGTTTAAAATATGCCTATTTGGGTGTTGTCAGCGCCTTAACATTTAATGTCTTTGCCCCTTTATAATTTACCGGTCTATAGATACTTACAATCAACAAAAAGTGAAGTATTTCCAGGTTTTAAAAATTATATTAATCTTAATACAGTGAATGTCAATACAATTTCGGAGTTTCACAGTAATTTTTTCACCTTTTCTCTCCACCACAACATTTTCTCATAAAACGATTCAGATTGGCAATGGTTCCGTTCCAATATTATTATGATTTATGACAAACGGCTCTCACTGATTTTTTCACCGTGTTATGAAATGAAGATGAGAATACTTTCTCCGACATTTGGCTAACATGGCCGAATTTACTGCATAAAAACAAAATTCGTCATTTAATTATAATTTATTTATGATGTAAGTAAAACTGGTAAAACACCTTCCTTCTTTTAAATCAGTTTAATTATCATTTACTGGTATGCTCAGAAGTTTGATACCTACTGTAATGGGTTTATTAATTTATTTTAATTTAACTATTAATTATCTGCAAATGTGTATGCTATAAAATTATTATCTGCCAAGAATTTTTATCTACTGAGTCCTTCATATTATTGTAGACATCTCAAACAGTAACGTAGTATCCGAAAACTTTATTGGTATCTCCTCATTATTTTACGTTCCTACACTAGCTGATACAACAGACATTGACCTGTCCAAATTTAAATTTTTCTCAAAGTACGCACCCAAGCATAGCTATAAATTATGACGTCAAATGCCATTATGTAATTTATTGTTATAATCTTGTGTAGAAGGGCAGCACCTCACTTAGCGCAAAATTTCATTAAAATTACACCAATACTATTGTTCACATGTATTTGGATGGTTAAATTCATGAGAGTAACATCCGTGAATCAGAGAAAATTACACATAATTCAATGTTGCTCTGTAACAACAGATTCACGTCAACGACATCGTCAACGTTATGTTATCGTAAGCATTAGGAGCTTTCGTCTGATAATATGAGCCTGTAAACAATGAACGAAATCTCGAGCGACATATTCTTAAATCATGCGATATAATTAAAGTATTTACATGCAACAATTTAAAAAAAATGATTTATAAGTTTTTGTACTTCGGTGCAGCCGTTCTCAAGTGCGATCACTTACGAACACTCGGACAGCATTTCAATAAATGATGTGTTTAAATTCAAGTAGGGTCGATGCTGTTGTCTTATACTTTTCGTTATTAACAATGCTATTTACAATTATATTGTAAAGTTGTTCTCGTTTAATTTGATAAATTTTGAAACAGGAAATAAGTAGAGTGCAATAAATATAATTGAGTATTGAGTATTGAGATTGGACCTGGATTAAAAAGGCATTTGAAATGTGAGTGGATCTGGAGGTAATCAGCTAATATGCAAGTCAGATTGCGATGGAGTAATTCGAAGACAGTATTGTTCACTATCGACCTACCTATCCAGCCTTACCTCACACACGCATGCGATGCGACCATTAAGAACGATTGAAGAATATTCGCCGTCATGTGTCGCAACTCGAATGACAACAAAGGGACGATTTGTCGCAGCATTGTCGCGGCCACAATGGCAACCGGGTCGAGTGGCTACGGAACTACGTTAATGTGCCTACGAGACACGCTTCGGTGGAACTCGATGCGTTACATAACATCACTATAACAAATACCAGAGAAGACGGTAAATGCATTCGATTTCAGAAATATTTAGCATTCAATTACATCATATACGTAACTATGGAGGGTAGAAGAAAGGAGGACCATCTCACTGTATTAAAAAGTGTCCATTGAAAGGGAGCAAATTAAGGTGGCGCTATAGTAGCAAGTGGAGGAATTTTAAAATTTATTTATTTTTATTTCAGGAGTTTTATACTTAGGTTATTATTTACTAAATTACAGTTGACTACGTAAATAGTTGAGATTTTAAATACTGCATATTTCTTAACTATACAGAAGTCAAGAGAAATGTTAAATTTTTCAACTCAGCACACTTCACTCTGCTTATAACTCTACATTCATATCATTTCCACTTTCTACACTAGCGCCAGTTCGGTGAGTGTTCGAACAATAATTTGCTGTATACAAGTGGACACTTTTTCGACCAATCCCCCATACAAGACGGTCCTCCTTTCTTCTACCCTCCATAAACGTAACCTAATGGTGATCCAGATGCCTCCAGGCAATGATTAAAAATGGAATAGTCTGCTTCTTTATGGAGTAACTTCTTCTGTCGATTTCACATCTGCTGTTCGCTCCTCCAACGCTTCAATAAATAGCCTATATGTTCCAGAGTTAGTTATAATCCCTAAGTAGGCGTCTGTGCTCTCTATAGAAAGCGAATTATATCACACGGATACACTTCTTCCCTTACTATTTTTCCTTTTCAACCGACTTCAAAAAGGAGGAGGTTCTCAATTCAACTGTATTTTTCATTTTATTTTGTTTGTTACCGCATAACTTTCGACTGCGCGAACCGATTTTGATGATTCTCCTTTTATTTGAAAGCTGGTGCTTCCCAATTGGTCTTGGTTTGCATAAAGTATGTGCGCGATAAATGGACGAATAACTCAATATAACGCCAACCGATTTCGAAGATTCCTTTTTTGTTTGGTAGGTTATATTTTAGAGGTTCATTCAAATTTTATCTAAATCGGTTCGTTTTGAAAAAAATCAACAAAAATCTAAAAAATTACTTCGAAACTTTGCTGTCTCATTGAAGCAGTGCATTTTGTTGGCTTACAAGTATTATCACTACATAGTATAAAACAAAGTCGCTTTCTCTGTCCCTATGTCCCTTTGTATGCTTAAATCTTTGAAACTACGCAACGGATTTTGATGCGGTTTTTTTTAATAGATAGAGTGATTCAAGAGGAAGGTTTATATGTATAATACATACATATTTTAGTATAGAAAAGCCAATAAACCACGCGGGCGAAGCCGTGAGCGGAAAGCTAGTATTATATAAACAAAACTTTCCACAAAAGAAAAAAAAAAACTTTTAACGAATAAATTAAAACCGCCTTCAAAAATAATAAAATAATTTCATTTCTAAAACAGTTTCGGAAGTCGGTGGCGAAAACAAAAGAACCACTCAAATTGAAGGCACCGACTTCCGAAACTGTTTTAGACATAAAATTATTTTTGAAGGTTGTTGTACTTTTACCAATTCCACCCATTATTTGTAGGAACGCTATTCTAACGACATCATCTATCTGTTGAGTAAATCATCCATTTAGCTGGTTTACACTTCATTTCATTCAAATATTATACAATTCAGATTCAAATGGTACGGTATATTGTGCAAAACTCCTAACACTACATAAAATAGTGAAATGAATACCCACGCTGATCTTCTAAAATCTCATATCTCAATCTGCTTAATTACTTATGTATTTATGTAAGTAGGTTTTACCCAAGAATATCACCAGGATATGGATGTTTGGTCTCGAGATTAACTTTAATGTAATAGCTATACGAATAGTCGTATTTTTTATAAGTTCGTATTTCAAATAGACTTTGAAAATGTGGTATATATAAATAATATAGCTCTGTTGTATGTAATATGATAAGTACAAATGATAAAATCACTGAACACTTTAATATGACATAAAAACAATAGGAGGTAGTCAACAGTAACGTCTGACTAACAAGTAATATAATATTACTGACGCACGAAATAGAATCCAGCATGATAAATATTATTTTGCAACATAGCAAAATAAATTCCCACGGGAATTAATATTTCATTACATAAAATCAATCTTGATAAGTGACAGAGTTGCGTAAACAATGGATTATAAGACGAAGGCGGCGTATACACTGCATAATCTTATTTTAATAAATACGCCCGCAAGATGGTTTTACTTCAAGCATTTAGATTGCATTTGCTTATAATTTTCTTGGTATCAGTGCCAAGTAGGTCCGCAGCTATATTTTTTGCGAACGCTAATGCACCTGATAGCGAGGATGTCGTTGGCGGCCGACGGAAATTGTATCGCATTAGAGGGACATTAGCCGCATTAAAAGGGACACCTCACCCTTATTGCCTCTGAAGGTTACCAGTAATATAATGGCGTAATATTTATCAGAACCATAATCAACTGCGCGTAAATAATTACTTCCACATTGCAGCCGCTTGTTGTTGCTTGGAGATAACACTGGATATGTGCGTGTGCGAAGAAAATATACAGAACGATAAAGGAAAGAAATTAACTAAGTTGTCACATGTTTGAGGTACCGGTCTAGCGGCTGAGGTATCTGGGTCTGCGCTACGGGTCGTGGGTTAGCTACCCGCATGAAAAAAAAGCTGGGTTAATGTGTAGGATAGGTACCTATGTATATAATTTATGTTGGATTTTCTGCAGGATAAAAAATGAAAACAGAAGGCAAAAGAAGATATACAGTAATCCGGCTGAAGTTAGGCTCGTCGCGGTCCATAAATATAGAAGCAGTTGTTAATGCAGTGCGTTCGCGAGTCATGACCAAAAAAATTCAAATTGTGCTCGCGTTTGTGCTCTATCATCGCCCCAATGGCCTTGGCTTTGCAAAACCACGGACGGCCAAAAAATTACTGGAAAAACGTAGTGACTCAACGCTGGAGGAGATGACTATCTGTTTTTTTGACAGCCCATTATCTATCATTTTAGTTTGATATGGTTGGTATTTACGCATGCTAGAAGAAAAAAATACTGTGACTTATTTTTGCTTTAAATGTAACTATAATTATGCAAATTAAATTCTCCATGGTCTATTAGATAGTAGATTCCTGTGTAGTAAGTTTTAAGTTAAAAAATTAGGTAGGCATATAGACTTCATATGACTACATTCATACCGACGGCGTTATAATGCCCTTATTAAGTTTAATAACGAATCAATTACATCTGATAGGCAACGAGACCAGGGCCTTGAAGTTACGTTAGCTTGATTGAACTTTCCTACGTCATGTCTAGCAATCAAGTCAATCAGTCGCGCCTAAATTGGCCTATTTACTGATAGATTTTCAATCACTGGCTATCAGAATAATAAATTTTGTGCTATCGACTACAGAGCCTTGACTCCAAGTTTCAAACCAGTTTGTTATCACTTGGCGAAAAGTGGATTGAATTGGGTCGGTACATTTGCGAATCCCGTATCGAATCAGAGCATTAACCTGATTACCTTGTTTGTTTTGAAAATTTCCTTGTTGATGTACACACAGATAACTCAACAAATAACATTGTGCACATTTTGGCATTCACCGGCGGGTTTATTTACAATATCAGCTTTATTATATGGTTTAAAAATTATACCGTACAGTGTAGAGTAGTATGGTACCTTAAATTATAATTCGCATAAATTATTTTGGTAACGAAATCTGTGTCGCATATTGAAAATATCAATAAGCGGGAATAATTGCTAGATTGTAGGCATTTTGTATAATTTACAGCGTACTTAATTGAGAGCGTAATTACGAATCAAATAATTATTGGCCACTGTTTTAGTTGATACGAAATATAAAATATAGTTGTGTTTCAAATTGCTGTCGTTTTTGGGATATTACTATAGCCCATATGGGCTTATTCGTAGATATTCCACAAATATATTTAGAAAGCACTGATACGACCCCTATGGAGATAGTATCGTGTTACCTATCGCTGTTGCAATATTGGTAGACGAAAAAACAGGGCTTACAGCACTTTCAATGAATTATTATTATGATATTTATACTACGTATGATATAAATAAAAAAACTGCCGAGACAATATAAATTGATTCAGAGCTTACTTAGTATATCTTCTCTTTGATCAGAGATTGCTAAATGAGTCAATTATTTCCTGAACATCGCTTCTAATTATATTAAAGCGGTGCAGCGGTAGCCTAATGGCTAGGACGTCGTACTTGCGATCATGTGGTTGCCGGTTCGAAATCCATCCATGGTCCAACGACGTAAACCCACTCGTAACACAAGCATTTAGCTTAGTACTATTTAGTAACGTAAGACCTACATTACTAGTAAGCATATTGAAAAAAGTCAGTGGTTGATGAAATGTTTGAGTATTTTGATACTTGCACCTAATTTGTATGTACTTAAGCTGATGCTTACCTAATGCAGTGGCCACGCAACGCGATGGATGTGTCATAACTAGATGATAGGCATACCAAAGTAACGTACCAATTACACCACCAATACCAATAACGCGTGCGGCAATCAGTCAAGTCATCCGAGACCGATGATGTTCGTAAGTACCTCAGTAGTTACACTATGAAACTCTTAAATTGTGAGAAAAGATCACGACTACTATTTTGTTCTTGTGGTTGCTTGACACAAATTGTGAAACAAAATAAATTACATTCTTCCTTACCAGGAAAATTAAATTTAAATACTTAAGTACCTAATTAAATTTCTATACTTGGCGAATGTCATTCGTTTATGACTACACTACGACTATTATGATGATCTAGATTCTTTCAGCTAGGAAAATTGGACGTAATCGTAAAAATACGCATATTTTCTGAAAATCTCCGTAAGAATTTTTGTGACGTTCTCCGAAAGCGACTTTTCGTATACAATTTCTTATGTTTTGTAATGTTTACAGTGTCAAAATTCTCTGAAGAAAGAATTATCTGTAGTAAACAAACGGCTGGTCACCGCATCGAACACACTTGCTTGGTCGGCCGTTGTGAAAACAACCAACTAACATAGTGTGAATATGGAACCGCACAGAATTCAGACTACTTCATAAATTGCCACTGGACAGACCTAATTGATTATTAGACATACGGATAAATTAACGGCTATTAACTTCTTGCTCTATTTTTCTAATTGATAACGCCCGAACGCGTGCTTCTTACTCATCATTCTGGGCCAATTAATATGTTTAGCACAGACGTATTAATTACTTAAAATTAAACAGAATCTAACTTTTTAAGGTAGGTAATTACTAATTTAGGACATTCCCACACATCTTGGGAGACAACGGGTCAGATTTAACTAACGTAACTCACGCAAGTACTAGGCATCCGCCCCGGGTTCATATTATCGACATATTTCAACCAATTTAAACAAAACCTTAAACCTTACCTTGTATCGCTGGCAATGCAACTACGAGCCCCAGAGCTACCACCAGTATCGATCAGTATTTGGGCGACTACAAATCGAATGTTGATAAAACTAACCCCCACAGACTACAGTTTTTTTGGGAGTGTAAGGATTGGTCCACATATTTCACTATTGCTGGAGGACGATGCTCTCCTCCACTGTTAAAGATCATCCATTATTATCTGCACAATATGAATCATAAAGTTATTTTTTTGTTCCAAATCTACCAAATACAAAATAAGTACGACAAATGACCCGCGGAAATCGCTCATTTTTAATATAAAAAAGAAAACATCAGGAATAGGCGTGGTTTAAAAGTTAAGAATCGCGAAATTCTCATTGACTAATGTATTCTGAGAATCAATCGATGCTGCCGATCATTATAAACAATAGTTGGTTCTGAATGCATAACTAAACAATAGTTTCAGTAATTTACCGTGACGACGCGGTTCTCGTAATTTTCCGTCACGCGTGCATGGCCCACGTGTTTGTAGTGCATCTGAATACGTTATTATACCAATGTAAGTACAGACATTATGTGAGGCGTCACGCTTTTTTCACTTACGGGGTTAGCAGACCAAGTATTGACACGTAGTGACACCTTGCCATATTTAGCCTATTCAAACTTCACACACTTTGAATATAATATAGTGTCGATTTAAATTTCATGCCTCGGTTAATTGCAGATTCTACTGTGTATAAGAATGTAATCATCATCATTATCAGCCTATATTCGTCCACTGCTGGACGAAGGGGAGGCCTCTCCTAATGGACACCGCAGAGCCTCGAGATCTAGATATTTGAGGCTGCCTCCCGCAAGTCGTCACTCCCTCTGGGCGGCGAGCGCCCTACACTACGTTTGACTATACGCGGACTCCACTCGATAATTCCTTTGCTCCAGCGTTTGTCCGTTCTCCGACAGATGCGACCAGCCCTTTGGCGCTTAAACGGTGAAGGAAAACATCCTGAGGAAACCTGCATGCCTGAAAGATTTTCTTGACGGCGTGTGAAGTCTGCCAACCCGCAGTAGGCTAGCGTGGCGGACTATAGCCTAATCCCTCTCGTACTGAGAGGAGACCCGTGCCCAGCAGTGGGACAGTGTAATGGGTTGATGATGATGATGATGATGACGTTGTTAACTTTAGTTCTCTGACTGATAACTTCGTTGCAGATTGTATCCCTTATAGGTCTTTCCATAGCTCGCTTAAAGAATATGATGTATAGGTATCTCAAATTGACCGAGAAATTGGTTTCCTCTTGCTTTTGTTAAATATTATTAGGTTCGAGATCTTGAAACCATATCCGGTTTTATAAACTTTGTAATCTAACTGTCGAGATTAATCACGCGATTTACGTGAATCGCGCAGAAGACGACGCAAAGAGAGCAATCAATGCGGCCCCGTTGCAAATCAAAACAATAAGTTTTAATTCCGTAGTATTGGATACAGATCAGTGTTACCTCTCTGTATTAATGAATAACTAGAATTAGGTGCGTACTCATTAAAAAAGTTCATTGAAACATCGATAAAACTGTTTACAAATAAATAAACCTTTAAATTTTGCTATAGTTAAAACGGTGATAATCATTTATAGGCGGTATATTATTTTCCTAATCTGAGGCGGTATATTTTAAAAATATACTTAAAAAATTCAGTGATTAAATTTTATAGGTATGTAGTAAGTATTTACTAGATAATACCGTATTTAGGTTATATACCTACCTGATATAGTACCAAATAATCTGTCAAGAAAAAGATAATGAAAATCTGAGAAGGTTCGAAACAGCATTTAAAGAATGAGATGCATCAGTCATTGTGTATTTTGACTATAACTACTATTATAAGTGAGCTTAAATGGTTCCATAATTCTACAGAGTAGAACAAGCGCCAAGAGTATCAAATTATTACGGAGAATTTCATTAATTCGGTTCTCTCATTATCTTCAGTTTTTAATATTTTATGATCATGTAGAAACTTTTAGTGGCAGATAGTAAACATTTTACTACTTTTTTAAGTAGTAGTAAATAGTCACTATCTTTAATCCAATTAATTTAATTATCCAGTTGGAAAGAGTCCATTAAATCTTGTTAAGTGTTCGGTAATGGAACATGTTCTAACTGTGGTTTATTTTTTTTAATAACAGTACAACAGCGTATACCGTATCATGAAAAGTAAATGATTGAGACAGGCACGGCCGTCTTCGTCTATCCAGGAGCCCTGGGACTTAACATAGTGTGAGAAAACCACCCATGTGGCCACCATCAGCACAAGAAGGGGACCACTTGGGACCTGGGTTCCTATTTTTATTTACGCAATATCCTACGAAACTGATTTGCGATTCCTTACAAAATATTTTAATTTTGCCTTGAATCTTTTCAGACGAGGAATATGATAATTAACCCACTGATAAAATTAGGTGGAACCTTCTATGGTATCAAGGTGAAAAGTAGGTTACACGCGGATCCAATGGAAACGCGTCTATGAGTATTTGCTTAGTAGAGATAGGATTTTGATTAGGATTTTGATTTTGGACATTACGAGTACTTGACCTGTCAAAATTATATCTACTGACAGAGTTGTTATTGAAGCCGGGCGTTATACCTACTACTATGTGTTTATTTTTACTAAGGTAGTTCTCTTTTATATTCATCCAAACTTCTGAGTTGCCACTGAGAATTTCATTGAAAAACTCAATAACACTTTTCTCGACTTGACAATCGATCCCAGGACCCCTAGCGTAACAGTCGCACTAGACAAATGAGGAAGGTAACAAGATCAACTAAACGCAAGTTGAAGAAACAATAAACCGCTATTTTTATATATTATTTAAATTAAATTGTGGCTCACTGGCTATAAATCACTCAAAATATGAATAAGTACGCATTGCCGTGCTGTCCAACGCACGCCCACGGCTATAGCTTCCGCCAGTAGCCCTGATGAAATCAAACGCCTCATAATACTCCGAAGGAATGCAACTATCGGTAATATGCATGCACACTCTATTACCTTACATTACGTGTTGAAATCACAGAATTTCGCGCCCATTTGTTACAATGCTACTAGTAAAACGTTAAACGTTTACAGCTGTATGTAAAATCAAGGATATAAACACGTCGATTGCAAATTATGTTAGTATTGTCAAAGCTCGAAATTTGTATTAGCTGTGTACTAAAAGTAAATACAAGGTGTCGATTTAGTCACCTGCACCCGTTTAAGTATAGAATAGGGGTGATTCTAGCCGTCTAACTCAACCCCTGTGGAAAGATTCATAGGAAAAGTTGTAACTTTTCCTATGAAACCCATACCCTATTTGGGAAAAATAAATTAATACATCTTCCTATGCAATAGTAGATCACATTTCGGTATGTATGAAAAGTTGTTTTTCTATTTATTTATTTTCCATTTAGGGAGTCGCAAGATAGTGTGATATTCTTTAGCTCGAGACAATGTAATTTGTGTTATCTACGAACATTGCTTCACTCCAGAAATATAAAAAGATTGCACATTGACGGAAGTCTCCAATGGAATGACGAATTTTTATACAGATTTTTACAAAGACATAAATCTCTTTGGATTTTTATGACAATACAAACAATACACAAATATTGTATGAATTCATAAACTCGTGTAGCTATAGATATGGTTAAAGATACGTATTGCCAGCTTCACAGACACAGATGTTGATCAATCAAATCCCAAACTAGATTACTCCACTTATTAATATCTGAAAAAGAAATAAAAATATATTAACATATTTTACAGTCTCATTTTAATACAGATGAATAATTTATTTTAATTAAATTGAAACTTACCAACGAGGTTCGTATTAAAAAGTTTGGGTATTCTAATTCCGCTTGAATGTCTGGTTGTTTTAAATTAATTTGTATTTTCCCCCTCCTCTTTCCATTCGTTGTTTCCCTTAAGTAATGGTGGACACCCCTAGCACATTTGTAACAATAATTTAGGAGCAAGATTAAACGATACGAGCTGCAAAAAATAATTAAAATTGATAAAGAAAATGTAACAAACTTAAATGTTCACATAATGTTACCATGATTGTAAATGTCTCTTGATCTTTATTGGGCTAATTAAAAAAAATATCCATTACCACCGAATTCTTTCGGAGAGACCACCCAGATTTTACGATTTCAAGTTAACCTATGCTGGTTGATTTAAAAAATGATAACATTTAAACCGGATCAATTAACGCCATAAAATAAAAAAATATGCAAATATACGAACGGTTTATTGACAACCTTAGACTTCTGTTGGTAAAGCTAAATTGTTTTAATCTTGATGCGTATTTTCATATTCGGAATCACACATCATTAATAATGTATGCTAATGTCGTGAAATATGATGCTTGCGAATAAAATACTATAAACAATAGGTAATTACTGATTCCGAGGCCAACTGCAACACTATGACCACGCCTTTGCGGACTCTAGTGATATTTTGTTTCAAAACCAAACTAACCTTCACGAGCTGTTACGAAGCGAAACCTAAAATATCATCGATAACCCGCTTACAGCCGACAACTGCGTTTTTACTACGTTTATTTGTTTACTTCCACTGTCTTTGGCAGGATATATTTAACTAATGTGTTAATACATTAGCTGTACGTATCGTTTCCAAGAAGGTACTTGTTGTAGTAATTCATACTAAAAAATAAAATCTTCTAACATCATCTATCGAACTTGACAAATTAAATTTATAATAATAATGGGTAAACAACTAGGTGTTTTGTCTCGGACACCGCAGATGCTTCAGTCATACGACATTTATTTTCAGACGATGAGTAACATGACATAATCTTATTTAGGTGTTTGCTTAGGTACTTAATCGGTAGAAAAAACATCAAATCACATTATTTAATGTAAGTACTTATGTTGAATTATAATGTAGAAGCATGATATTTTTTTACTAAGAAGAAAGACTAGCTGTTTCCCACGATTGGCCTTGCAAGGGACTTTTCGAGACAAAGGGTAGCGTATCACAAAGATATGAATTTTCCAATGAACGAAAATTTCAAGTGACTGAAAAATTCGAACTCAGGCAGGGTTTGGACCTGCGTCTCTCTGGTTAAGTACACCAGACGCTTTACCAACTAAGGTACCGAGGCCACTGCCTGTGATGTCGAATTTCTCTTCCACATTTTAGCGCGTCTTCAGGCGACGTAGCGTATGTCCTTATTCCAGAGTCAACTGTACACTATCAGCTGTGTACTATTAGTTGGTACCATGTCTATCTGACCCCCCAAGGAATACAATGACGTGATGGTACGTCCTATGCCTAAAGAGATTACAGTAATCAGAGAAACAGATTTTACTTAAAAATAGATTAAAATCTCGAGAAAGTCCGGTATTTACCGGAAAATGAAAGTGAAGTTGAATTTGGTAGCGATTGTACAGAACGGCCGGTGAGCCGGTGAATGCATCGGATAGTGCATCGGTCGAAGGGTCGCGGTTACGGAACGGCCGCCTCTCACTGCGCGCGCGCCGCACGGTGGGCTGAAAATCGGCTTTCATAGACATAGCGATTTCAATTTGCAAGTGCCGGATTTTTTGCCGGATATCGCTTCTATTAGTTATTACTATATTCAAAAATGACACCAGAGTTAATTCTGCACCAAAACGAAGGAATTATAATTTTTTTAAGAAAAATTTGTATGGAGCTGGTATTAAAAAGTTAATTATCTCGTAAACAGCAAGGAAAACCGTAATATCCTTACAGGTGGTTATAGTACTAATTATTTATGATTTTTTGACATATGTCATATAACGGTTATCGCTGCTAATTTTTTTTTAAAAATCGTCAAAATATTTTTATTTATTTTTACATATGAAACGGTTCCTTTTAGTGTTTAAGTTGAGGAACACAGACTTTTAATAACACGTAACATAAAATAGCATCATCCTTATATTCCCGAAGGATTAGTCAGAGGTTTAGCGTACATCCACACTTACACAACTATGTTTAAGCTAGATACCTATGTATCAATACAAAATGAGTTTTAAAATTTGTAAAAACATATGTTTATTTGGTATTTTGGTACCAAGTAAGTGGTATTGTTTGTAACTGTCTGAAGTCTGAAAAGGTGATTAAATGATTGTTAATGATTTCTGATAAGTAAGCTAATTTGTTGATTAGTTGTGTTAAGAGTTCTAAGTTTTTTTTTGACGATTATAATGTTTTATTAGCTCATCTTTCAAAACTCTAATGAGGGTAGTTAACTAATTATCGACGTTTTGCAATAAAAGGGCTAAAATTTTAATTAATAATTTAGATTGATCACATCTGTGCAACTGCTAACACATTTTTTTTGCTCTGTGACTATAAAATCTTAAAATGGAAAGTTTAATCACCAGTTTAGATTTGTTTGTCTTCTAAAAAGTGAGAGTACTTCATTTAATCATGAAGTGAGCCTTTCTGCTTTACAGAGGTGGATGAAATCTAACCGATTCCTTGATAACTTCAGAAGACTGTACGGAAATTGGCTGCAAGCAAATATTAATTGGCCAAGTTGTGTGCAAACTTTAGTTAATCTAGAATGAATTGTTGATGAGATACCAAGAGCACAATCAGACTTTCAATTAAAGCCATCATCATCCGTTGGAACAATGACAAAAAGGTCTCGAAAACCATTCGAAGATTTGGAAAGTAAACAGAAAAAGAGAAGATCTGATGATCATACAGGCGAAGACTCCAGTGAATTGGCATATGCAGCTACAGCGCGTTTAAAAGAAGGGCATGAGGATATGGCATCTGTGATCGAATACATGTTGAAAAAGCCTGAAGCAGTTATTAAAATTAAAGAAACGCTTAAGACATCAGTAAAAACAGTCATATTTAGAGCAGAGAAAGCGCTGGATTGCTCCTTTCACTAAAACTGTCAAAGTGGCAATATATTACTTTGCGAGAGGCTGCCATTCGGGAAGGTGCTATGGATATTTATCCATCCTACTATAAAGTGCAACAAACTAAGCTTGATTGCTACCCCCCAAAGCATTCAGTGTCAGTTACGGATTCCTCGGCTAGGATTACACTTTAAGCTTTACTTGACATCACGGTGACGAGGATCCTTCAAAGTCTTTCTGACAATGCCGATGTGCAAAATAAGCAGCTAAAGCGTATATCCAAGTGGGGATTTGATGGTGCTTCCAACCAAAGCCGATACAAGCAGAAAATGGAGGGTGAGCAAGATGATGCAAGCATTTTCATGACCTCCTTGGTGCCACTAAAACTGACAGATGGAGATAATACTGTATGAACCGAAAACCATGCTCAACTTTGTATTGACGCCCAGTTCAGTTAACTTTTGTAAAGGAGAGCGAAGCAGTTGTCATCGGTCTCAAAAAACAAATGGATGATGAAATTCGGGCCTTTATCCCCACAGAGTGCAGTACATAATAATAACATGGTGACTCATCAACTAATTATGACAGTGATCGACACCAAAGTCTGCACGTACCTTTCTGATGCCAGATCAAATTCATCGTGCTACCTGTGCTTAGCAAAACCTACGGGAATGAACCGCTTAGATGTTGTAACATCAAAGACTGTGTGTGCTGACATATACAAATTTGGCTTATCATCCCTACACGCACGTATAAATTGTATGGAATGTCTGTTACATATTGCGTATAGGCTCGACTTCAAACGGTGAGCAGCGAGAAGTAATGAAATAAAAAATGTATTCAAAATAAATTCAAGTTCAGCTCAATCTGGTGATTGATGTTGTGAAACAAGGCTCGGGAACTACCAATGGCGTGAATACCGCTAGAAAGTTTTTCGAGTATCCCAATAAAACTGCAGCTATTACCGGGTTGGACGAAGATCTTATTAAAATATTTGCAAGCGATAACATTTGGCGAGAAGATCGAGATTGATAGGCGAGAATAAAATTTAAAGATTTTGCCCGCAAAACAGCAGAAAAGTATGTGGAATTGTATGACTGGTACTACATGTCGTCAACCGTACATAAATTATGAATACACGAGGCTGATATAATCGAGAAAACTTATATTGTGCAATTTCGGACTCTCTTGGAAGAAGCCTCAGAGTCTCGAAACAGAGATTTTAGGAGGTTCCGGGAATATCATTTGCGGAAAAGAAGTAGGCAAGATTCTAATCAAGATATCTTAAATATGCTTGTTGTTTCTTCGGATCCTTTCCTAAGTGCACAAAGGCCTAAGCGAGATGCCAAGAGAAAGCAGAGCTTTTTTGCTGAAACTCTCGCAAAAATTCAGTTTCAGGTCGAACTGAAAACTCGAACTCACTTTGAGTTCGAGTTTTTAGATATATCCAATCTAGATTCTGACTCAGAATTGGAGTCCGAGAACGACAGTGATAAGGAAAATGTATAATATTTGTTTTTCTTTTTCTATTTTTGCTATTTTTTAAAATATTTTTCTTGTTTTATATATTTTTAATATTTGGGTAAATAACATTCTTCATAATTAACAATGTTCTTAATTAAGTCACTAAAAGGAACCGTTTCATATGTAAAAATAAATAAAAATATTTTGACGATTTTTAAAAAAAAATTAGCAGCGATAACCGTTATATGACATATGTCAAAAAATCATAAATAATTAGTACTATAACCACCTGTAAGGATATTACGGTTTTCCTTGCTGTTTACGAGATAATTAACTTTTTAATACCGGCTCCATACAAATTTTTCTTAAAAAAATTATAATTCCTTCGTTTTGGTGCAGAATTAACTCTGGTGTCATTTTTGAATATAGTAATAACTAATAGAAGCGATATCCGGCAAAAAATCCGGCACATGCAAATTGAAATCGCTATGTCTATGAAAGCCGATTTTCAGCCCACCGTGCGCCGGCCAAATGTCATCGCCAACTGCGCTCACAACAGTGCAATTATTATTATACATACTTTGCTCTAGTACCGAGTGCTATTGTGGGAATTGAGTGCATTAGTAGCTTGTCTTGCTAGAGAAACTGAGAATGTTAATCTTAATCTTCCTACCTACGCGTAGTCGTAGGAGTCAATTGGGTTATTGAGGATAACTGGTTGTATTGAAGAGTTGGATAGGATGAGCTAGTCACATCCGTGTCTGAACTTTTAGAATTGATCTATTATGTAATAAACTTTCGTAAGTGACATTCTGGTTTAACAGATCTACGGTTGCTTGCTCTCTTTCATTCTGTTAGGATTGTCGACTCGTTTCATACTCGACCGAGCATATACAATGACATTATCCTATGCAAATCAGCTCAAGCTGCTTAATTAATGAGTGGAGTAGGATGAGCACAATTATTTCTTTTCTTTAATGTTTTTAAGATTACTATGGTAAACTCGCATTTGGCATGCTCCTTTGATAACAGCCGTGAAATAAGCTTTCCTCATCAAAAAAGAACTTTAGTCAAATATATTTTTATAATTTGTCTTTGTACTGACATGGAACTGAAAGTTTAAATGCTGTGAAATTGTGATCTAATGTGATGCGACATTTCAATGCGTTTTATGACAAGTGGGTCAAGGAAATTGTGTAAAAAGCAATGGTGCATGGTGTATGACAACTTCCTCACTTTGTACTGTTGACAATAAACAAAATGTCTGTCGAAAAAGGCGACAAACAATGTACATTATGTTGGGGGTCACCATTGATTACGATGCTGCGCTGGACTCTTATTACAACAAATGTCATTCAAATAAAATTGCGCAAACGGTCATTGTGACAAATAATGAATATTTTGAATTAAGCAAAGAGGTTTAAAAGAGTAATTATATAGGAATATTTGGAACCTTTTCATACAACAACTTTGATCCCTATTTGAATTATTTCTTTGTCAGGTTGACCTAAGACAGCTAAACGGAGCGAATTGTTACCTATTAGTGGATAATTGTTATTTTTTTATTGTCTATCGCCCGCAGGTAATATTTAAATGACTTTGTATGTAAGCATACATAAAGAAACTTAATATCATGCCTGAGGCATAATGAGAGGCGGAGGTATACTGATGTACACTCGGCTCCAGTTCAAGCTATAAAAACTAGTTAAAGCTGAACTTACATTTTATAGGCTTTCCCTACAATAACAGGCCAGTGCAAACTGGATTTGTAAAGCTCGACGTGTCCGTTTGTAAAGATCCCATGTGAATGGAGTTCAAATCCAAACTTCGAAGTGTTATTGTAATGTAAATTTCATAGCAAAACCCTGGACCATTGAGGTTGTTACTTAGAGATGGTATGTTGGTAGGCACATCGATATTTATCTAGACAAATTATGCGATATAATAATACCATTAGTTATTCTCGGATAAAAGCGACCACTGCACTGTAGTGATGTGTTGATACCATATACACATGTAGTTTATTTTAGGATGTCCCTTTACTACCAAAGCGTATTTAACGACCGCATCCAAGCCCGCAGGAAGATATAATTAATAGAATAACATTAACAAATCGTTTAATATACACATTTTAAGCGGAAATATGAAATTAGAAATAATATTTGCTTTTTTGCTGTGTAACATAATCCTAAAATTACGTAGTCCAAATATTTTAAATCTTATCATAGGTATTTATTGTCTGATGCAACTTGAAAGTATTTATTACATTATGTGCCTACTTGAATGCCTTGTTATGTGGCCATTCAGGTGTAGAAGTATTATTTACATCCATTATTTTTAGACTTAATCAACCGACTTAATAAAACCAATCAAACTGTTGCGGTGGAGGTTTTAGGGTTCCGTAGCCAAATGGCAAAAAACGAAACCCTTATAGATTCGTCATGACTGTCTATGTCTGTCCGTCCGTATGTCACAGAATTTTTTCTCTGAAACTATAAGAGCTATGCTGTTGAAACGTGGTAAGTAGATGTATTCTGTGAACGGCATTAAGATTTTTTACACAAAAATAGAAAAAAACTAAAAATTTTGGGGGTGCCCCATACTTAGAAAAAAAAATTTTTTTTTCATCCAACCTATACGTGTGAGGTAGGTATCTATGGATAGGTCTTCAAAAATGATATTGAGGTTTCTAATCTATATATATAAAAGGCAATGTCCCGACTGACATATCATCGCCCAGCCGAAACCACTAATGATAGAAGTTTGAAATTTTGTGAGGATATTGCTTTTATACTCTAGGCGTCATTTAAGAAAGGATTTTTCGAAATTCATCCCCTAAAGGGATGAAATGGGAGTTCAAAGTTTGTATGGAACTCGGTCATTTCTAATTTAAAATGAATGAAAATTGGTATTTAGCCTCTAAATATAAAATAATAAAACACGTATTTAAATGATTTTTAAATTTCATCCCTTAAATGGGTAAAAAGGGGGGTTAAAGTTTGTATGGAAAATTAATTGTTTGTAATCGAAATTACATGAAATTGAGTATTTATGCTCTTCAATATAATTAAAGGAACACGTATTTCAGGATTTTTTGAATTTCATCCCTTAAAGGGATAAAAAGGGGTTTTAAAGTTTATATGGAAAATATTTTTTTATTATCTAAATTACTTGAAATTTAATATTTATGCTCTGCAATACAATTAAACAAATAAGTATTTTTGAATTTCATCCCTTAAATGAGAAAAAAGGGGTTTAAAATTTGTATGGAAAATATTTTTTATACTATCAAAATTACTTGAACGTTAATATCTATGCTCTTCAATATAATTAAAGAATCACGTATTTTAGGACTTTTTGAATTTCATCTCTAAAAGGGTTAAAAAGGGGTGTCAAAGTTTGTACGAAAATAAATTATTTATTATCATAATTACTTGAGATTAAGTATTTAAACTCTTCATTATAATTAAAGAAACACGTATTTTAAAATAAATTGTTTATTAAGGCACTTGATAAGAAATAAATAAATATTTGTTCTAGCGTTTTTGAAATTTCGACCTGTGTGGGGATGAAAGTTCGTTTAGAAGTCCAAACAAAGTCACGCTTTCAAGTTTAACCCCGGAACCGATTTTGATGAAGTTTGGAACAAAAATAGATTAGACCTTGGGAAAGGATATAAGCTACGTTTTGTTGTAAAAAAGGGGTTGTAATATGGGATGAAAAATTGTATGGGAGTTTGTCATTGTTGAAGATAAACGCTGAAACTTTGTGTTTAGGCACTTGATAAGAAATAAATAAATATTTGATATGGGGTTTTTAAAATTTCAAACTGTGTGGGGATGAAATAGGGGATGAAAGTCCGTTTGGATTTTGACGAAAAATAGACTAGATCTTGGGAAAGCTGCGTTTATATTTCGGTAAATAATATAGTTGGGCAAATTTTGTGGTCTACCAGAGCAAAGAAGCGGACTGATAGATATGTAAGGATAATTTGCAATTTCCCGCCAGAATTGGAAAAAACTAAACAGTCAAAATCGTGTTGTCTACGCGGGCGAAGCTGCGGGCGGAAAGCTAGTATGTATATATTTTTTCTAAACTGCATAGTTTGCGCGAGGGGCACTTCCAAAGTGGTAAAACGTGTCCCCCCCCCCTGTAACTTCTAAAATAAGAGAATGATAAAACTAAAAAAAATATATGATGTAGGTACATTACCATGTAAACTTTCAGCGAAAATGGGTTTGAAAGTTTTTAATACGTCATAAATCGTAATGGTACGGAACCCCCCGTGCGCGAGTCCGACTCGCACTTGGCCGGTTTTTTTTCCTAAGTCCCTCAATAGAATGTAAGGCAGACACGTCTCAAACGAGAAAAATCTCTTTTATGATTAGATGTAAGCGGAAAGCTTTGCAAGGTAATGCAAAATTGTACTCAACTCTACTCAGCCGGCTAAACGAGAGACTAACCCAAATAAATAAATTTTAAATAAAAACAAGCACCGGAAAAAATCTGAAAAGAGTTCTATAAATTGCTATTTACTTTACTTTCTAATAATCCAAAATTATTTTGGAAAAGGTTCAAGCTTTACTTACAACCTTTATCTCTGTCTATCTACAAATGAAGTGACTGTGCTTACTTATGAATTTAAAAAAATATTTACCAGCAAGATTTGCTCCCTCCATGGTCCCGTTCGTTTTTATCTTGTTAACTTCCAAAACACGTTGGTTCCCTTGCGAATATAAAAATGCAAAGTAGAATTGTGGGCGAGTGGTGAATATAAACTTTTATCGCTGTACTCCCTAAGCTTGTTGTTTGGACTTTGCACGATAACATGTTGTTTTCCTCTCATGGTTATGACAAGTCGGATTTGCATATCTGTTCGAGTAACAATTTCGGTCCTACTGTTTCGATTCCTTCCTTCCTCAGTGGAGTTCCACTGGCTACGATTTAATTTATACAAATGCATATAAACAGGAAGTAAACACATAACATTCCTTTTAGATGTTGTCGTCATAGAAACGAATAAGGACATCACATGTCGATCGTATCGTACACCCGTATAATCAATAAGTGATTCGTTTAATTGCATGAGCTTAGGAATTGATCGTAGTACCTCGTCACTTTTCTACTAATTATGTTAATTAAACATGTTTATGTAATACCTGTTATTGTTCTTGAAATTAGACACCAATTCTTTCACCCTTATATTAGCAAAGGCGTGGAACCGTAGATATATAATTGGATATTTGTTTTTATAGCAGTCAGGGATCGTGTCCCGCCCATATAGGAATGTTTTCCTAGATCGTGAAATGCCATCAGATAACGGGACGAACCATTTACAGCTTTAGAATACTTAGAGTTTTTACTGATAGTAAGTAATCATTCATATGTTGATGTATGTTGTGTGGAATATGTTGACTGTTCATAACAAAATTACCTTCTTATTTATTTGCAGAGTAATAACTACAAGTAAATTAAGTAAATGCAGTAATTTTGTTGTTATTAGGTAATTATATTATCTATCATTATTAAGCATTTTATATGTATAATTCAATGATAAGTTATACATATAAAATGTTAAAACAGTATTTCATAACATAATAATTCTCCGCACTAAAAGTTCCGGGCTCCATTACCATAGAGCCTTGTAGTAACATTCTATTGCGGTTATTCAGGAGCTACGAAACATTGACTCAACAATATTACAAACCTACAATGTCAAAACATACATATAATCTTACTCATTTCATTTGAATACATTAACTATTACGTCCTGCGAAACTAGAACGTAAACACTGCCCACGTTGTATATTACGGGACTCTATCCGGGGAAATCATAGAATTCATAATGGTAAACTACCGATTTGCATTACAGTATGTAACTTTATACACTGGAAGGTTGTATGTGTCGCATCGCATATGGCGCGTGCCACGAACTCTTCCGCGGTCTCGCATAACTGTTCCCTGACATCCCTGGGTACCGCGCGGCTGCGACGTCATCGTCAACTTTGTAACAAGCACTTAACAAGTTGTAGCAGTACTTTAGAATACGCATTAAATAATATGTCCACTATGTCCAGCTACTAGATGCTTAGACCTGCATGCTCGGTCGGGAGTTAAAAGCTTCAAGTTGACGATATCCAAACGCATTTTGCAAGTAATTCTAGACATAACACGGTCGCATTACTCTTTGAGGCTGTCCAATAAACAACTCATGTCTCCACGGTCATTGCGTTCGCTAAGGTGTTTCATATGAAGCATATTTGAAATAGCTGCAAGGATGATGAACTTTTGAGCGGCGTTTTGCATTGCGTCTATTTCAGTATCGTCGGACGCATGCGCAGTTACGCGTCAAGCTATGTTTATAGCGCACCGGTGTTAAGTCAATTACTCTTACCAGTGTTACAAATTCCTTTAGCAACATAAAGCTGCACACGTTACGCACTGTGTGCAGGAAACGGATAAAATTAACTCAGTATTAAAGTCAGCCAGCGATCGTCAGGAAATAATGAACAAAAAGTGTAGCAAACTCGCTTAAACGTGGAACTAAATAAACAGTGATTAATATCAAGTTTACAAATTATAATTTATTATTCTGTACTAAGATAAAAATTTACCTCCTACAGGAAAATTCTGCTGCTTGCGATATCACTACATAGTATAAAACAAAGTCGCTTTCTCTGTCCCTATGTCCCTTTGTATGCTTAAATCTTTGAAACTACGCAACGGATTTTGATGCGGTTTTTTTTAAATAGATAGAGTGATTCAAGAGGAAGGTTTATACCTATGTATAATACATACATTTTTAGTATAGAAAAGCCGAGAAACTACGCGGGCGAAGCCGTGGGCGGGAATAATATTATAAAGAGGAAAGATTTGTTTGTTTGTTTGCATTGAAAACGCTCTGAAAGTACAGGACTGATTTGAAAAAAAAAACACCAATAGAAAGCTACATTATACCTGAGTGACATAGGCTAAATATTATCCCTCCACGCGGGCAAAGCCGCGAGCGGAAAGCTAGTATGTTATAAAATTTCATTGCATTTTTTATTATTTGTTTTTGAATGTGTGTGACATGACGTGTCCGACTTCGACGAGTACCTGCTGCTATGTGTAATAACAATTACATGGATATAAAGTGATGTCCGTTCTTAGAACAATTACGCTGCGATGTCGCAGAGCAATAAAAGTGTTTCATTAACCCCCTCACAAATACTTGTGTTCCACCTGCCGTAAGTTTATGTTGAGCGCTGCCGCACTTAATATCCATGAATAAGATACAGCAATACCTATCTAATAGGACCCTCGCTAAATAACAACGCGGCTTGCACGTTCACTTACGCACTGTTTATTGGTGAAGGTGCTACTTACAACTTATAGCTTCCTACACACATCACTATCTGCCGTATCTACCAGCGAAACATACAGAGACGTATATATGTACCTACCTACAATAAAATATAATTATAGGCTTAGTCAAGTAAAGTTCCTAAATAGGGACGTAAAAATATTATAGCTCTTTTACGACTGTTACAGTCATTTTATCACCATTTAACTCGCCTCCACATTTTCGGTCCATTTGCGGAACAATGGTTATATAGGGTTTTTTTATATCAAAAGTTTTAGTATTTCTAGATAGATTTTTTATTGCTAAGAGTAGGTGTTCCAATAAAATAATCTCTTTCATAAACCATCTGTTGATTGCGAGCTAAAGATTGTAAGTATGCAAAATAAAATATAAAACAGCAATAGAAAAATGTATGCGTGGTACAGTCCGTGAGCATATTATTTGCTTTATAGGCTTGGTATTGGCATTATAGTTAATCAGATTAATATTAACGAGACCAGTTAGACGGGATCTGTCCGCGACGAGGCTTCGCGAGAGGGTGTAATTACATCCGCGACTAAACAAATAAATAATCCACTCGCTAAGTGATGACAGGATAGTGGAGTCAGATGCGACCAATGCTCAGCATCACGCGACTCTGTGATGATAGACGAGATAATTTCTTACAAGTATTAGGGTCTAATTGCAACGTTTAATGAAATTACAGTCACTTGCGTGCCGCTTTAAAGCCTTTAAAATGTGTACGGATCCATTTATAATTATTAACATACGCAAGTAAAATGGTTGTTGTGCAATATTACGCAGTTAACTGGCTACTTAGAGTAATGATACATAATGAATTTACATAACGTACCATGTCTTTGTAACCACTGCTATTTTATTTATCTTATATTACTCGAAAACATCTTTCTTAATCTCTCCTGAAATCTTAAAAACTATAAGGCCTACAAACTCCATGTTTCGCAAGTAGGTAGCTTATAAAGCGTAGAAACCCGAAAAAAATTATGAAAATTACCTACAGGATTGGCAAAAACGAGATCAATGAGGGTAGCACCGCGGGGCATAGCTAGTAGCTAATATACCTACGATTACTTTATTTTATACGCAGAAGAACAACAAAATATTGCAAAGTAAATGATATCCCGTCTAGACTGTTTTTAGGGTGACCTTTGTATACCTATCAGTTCAAAAGTTCACAGCGGGGTCGCAATAAGCGTATGAATTAGAAGTAAATAGTGCACGATCGGCGCTGGCGTCCCACGTATTGTTTTGCCGCTTCGGGCTGCGTCGGGCAATGTTTGTGTGTTCGGCAATGTTGGTGTGCTCGGCAATGTCGGTGCGCTGTCGCGACGCCGACGGATCGATGCCGCGAGCCAGTCGACGCCCGCCGCCGCTGCAGCCGCCGCCGCCGCCCGAACTGCATGTAGGGTTGATGCTCGTTTTATTTCTCAGCTACACTTTTAAATTAGGTTTATTCCCACGATTAATTCACAAGGTGAAGAAAACCGCAATAGTGAACATAATTACCTACCTTGTAGTTGTGAACAAAAACTTGTTCCAAAGACTGCAATGTACAGTTTGTTCGAAATAAGCACGGAAGAGATAAATAAGGTTGGAAAGGCCCTAGCTGCTATTTTGTTCTAGGACCAGTGTCGCCGCTTTACTCCCACTACTTCAATTCTCAAACATACGCAACATTATCTTTACAAGTTTTCGCACACAATCAAATCACACACACACATAAAGCGGTGGGCAGCAATTTGTTCACACACTAGCACCAAGCTCCCGTAGGCATAAGACACACACTCGCAACAAGCATACGCTAGTGCTTGAAAAGCTGATATTTTTTATCGATAAATACTGTCCGTTATTTTTGTGTATATTGAATGAGTAAAAGGGGAACATAAAAACCAAGAACTATTTTTATTTAATATTAATTAATTTAAAAGAAACTATGTCCTTGAACAAAACGTAATCATTAAGCAATTGGGGGAAATGTAACATAACATAATAGAGTTATAACATAACATTATTACAATTTTGCCCGCAGTTCTCAACTAAAATGTAAATCGGAAGTATTAGATTTTGCGCTGTCTGACCACACTGCTCAGATATTAGAAGTTAAGGTTATAAAATCATGTAGAATAAACTCTTGGCGGATTAAAAAACGTGATCTTTCTAGTAAAAATTTAACAAAGTTCAAAAATTACTTAAATAGTCTTTCTTTTTCAGATATGTACAAAACTGAAAATCCAAATGAAGTATATAATTATTTTTTAGAACATTTTAGCTTGTTGTACGATCTTTGCTTCCCTAACAAATTAATATCAGTTAAATCAAACGAAAACATTAAATGGGTTTCACATGGTATTCGAGTGTGTAGTAGGAAACAAAGGCATTTATTGTGGAAATTTAGGCGAGAACCAACAAATTATAATAAAACTATTTTCAGAAATTACTCACACAGGTTTCGAAAAATTATTAAATTAACGCAAAGAGCACAAAATAATTACTTTATAAATACCTCAAGGAATAAGTCAAAAGCATCTTGGCAGGTTATTAATAGTAAAAAACGAATTACCGAGACTATTCCCCAAATTAAAATACAAGATACTACCATTACCAATCCGACAGAAATTGCAAACGCTTTTAACAATTATTTTATCGACCAGACAAAAAGCAATATGAAGTTAACACCAGATTTAAACAATTTGATAAGTATACCACACTCGATGTTTATGCACCCTGTATTACCTCAAGATGTTAAGAGGGCGATACAATCTTTAAAAAATAAAAATAGCACTGGATATGACGGTATATCAACAAAGGTTGTTAAATTTGTATCGAGTGACATCGCCTTGCATTTAAGTCACATAATTAACTTATGTATCGAAACTGGAGTATTTCCGGAAAGCTTAAAAACTGTCATAGTAAAGCCACTTTTTAAGAAAAACAATAAGGAAGATCTAGCTAATTACAGGCCAATTGCTCTAATTCCTATTTTTTCAAAGGTTATGGAAAAAATTATTAGTGACGCGATCAACATTTTTTTAACTAAATATAATATTTTAATTAGAGAACAAAAGGGTTTCAGGAAAAATATGGGTATAAATACTGCTGTTTACGATTTAATTAATGTCATTTTGAGAAATGTTGATAAAAAAGTACCAATTTGCGCAATATTTACGGATATGACGAGGGCTTTTGACTGTGTTGACCATAACACTCTCGTAAATAAGCTAAATAAATTAGGTATTAGAGGAAATATACTTAATCTTTTAAAATCATATCTTAGCAACCGTAGGCAGTACACTGAAATATCCAGAATATGTTTAAAATCTAAGATTGAGAAGAAATATTTATCAGAAAAAAGAATTATCAGATATGGTGTACCACAGGGTAGTGTACTGGGCCCTTTATTATTTTTGCTATATATTAATGATTTGCCACACCACATTGAGCACCCACCATTGGTATTGTTCGCTGACGATAGCACTGCCTTGATAAAATGTATAGACGCAAAAACATATGAACGGGACATAAATAATACTTTAACGGACATTATACACTGGCTTGACCAAAATAATTTAATGATTAACTTACCAAAAACCAATGTTATGCATTTTTATCAACGCAAATCAGCACAAGATTTAAACTTACACTACAATGGACAAAAAGTAGACCAAGTACCGGTTGCAAAATTCCTAGGTATAATTTTAGATAGCCAGCTAACTTGGAAGCCACAAGCAGACGAAGTATGCAAAAAACTTAGTGCAGCTGCGTATGTACTCTTTAATTTATCTAGAAAGGTGAACATGGCCACAAAATTAATTGCATACCATGGTCTAGTTGCGTCAATTCTGAGATTTGGAATAATATTTTGGGGAAATTGTGCCCTTAGGGAGCAGGTGTTCAAGGCTCAAAAACGCTGCATAAGGGCAATGTGTAACATGAAAGTAACAGATAGCTGCGTACCTATGTTTAAGTCCCTAAAAGTGCTAACATTTCCATCGCTATACATTTTCGAAATAGCTGTTTTTGTGAAATCGAACATGTACCTGTTTAATAAAGTGTCCGAAAGTAGAAGGGGACCAGTAAGGAGACAGTATAAAAATGTGCTACTTGTAGGTGGTTATAATACTGCCTTATTAAGAAAAAGTGTAATATGTATGGGCCCAATCATATTTAACAAAATACCCGATCGGATAAAAAAGGATCCCTTATCACTTTTCAAAAACACATTGACAGCATTATTAATTGATAAATGTTATTATTCTATTTGTGAGTTTTTAAATGATGCACACCTTGTTTAATCCTGACATCTTCATTTCATAATATTAAATTGTAACTTTTCTTGACATAATTATTGTAACTTAACTTTATCGTGACATTTTATTATTTAGTTTTATATGATTAATTAGAGATTAAACTTCCATCTTTGCATGCCTAAATTAAGGGTAGATAGTATAAGGATCAACAAAATAAAACAAAACAGCTGTATCTTGTACCTACTTTCTGTGCAAATAAAGAATTTATTTATTTATTTATTTATAATTAATTGCATGAATAATATGTCGAATAGAATCAAATATTAAAACTTAAATAAAATAGTAGGTATAGTGTTTGACTTAGATTTGACTAGACTATATTGTATCTATTCAGTATTAAAATCGAAGTAAAATAAAATGGTCTATGCCGCTTCATCTTCATTCATTCAATGATTCATATAATATAAAGTACATCTAACTAAAAATATACTCTCATCAATTAAATATTTAATATTTCAAAAATTTTCTTTGTCAAACGTAAATATAGTTGAGAATTCTATCGATGCTTTTATTTAACTACACGGTCACCTCGATATGGATAGATGTACGCCGTGCATCACTCACGGCAAACCCCGGCAAACGACGAACAACGGCTATGGTTGAAGAGTAGAGAACGCAATGCATGCAGTACATTGCAAGCGGACTACGACATCGTGTTGATTAAGCGAGAACACATCGGGCAATGTATTTTATTTGTAACTTGTTGCAATAATATGATTGATGTTTCGAATTTCATAGTGATCAGTATATTTTTATGTTTTTACCAATTATTTTGCAAATAAATGCTATTTTTGACTTACAGATGGAAAGATATACCTCCTCGCTATATACTGGTGATCTGACATTTTGTCTATTACGTAAGAATAACACAACACGGCAGTTTAAAGCGGAGCTCTGTTCTCTGAAGTAGTCATAAGCACACTAAACGCGGCGAATGTATGATTCGGGCGAGTTATGATTTTCTAACCAAGACTGTGGCGCGCCTGCCCCGCCCACATGGCCATTCCAATCTTCTTTATCTCTTCCGTGGAAATAAGTAAGCCGATCGGAAGTTAGCCGTTCCGAACTACCGCGGTGATAAAATCGTTTAATTAAGTGTTTTAATACATAAATATCGATATTAGTAAACAAAATCATTAGAAATGTGAAACATATACGACTCTAATTACCTTTACACCGACTCTTTCTATTAAAATTTACCACTTCTAAACCACTTGCAGACAACTTCCGATCGGCTTACTTATTTCGAACAAACTGTACCTAATATAGGATGACTTTTCTACATATTTTAGTATAGGTATATTTATATTGTACCTACCTAATGGTCTTTTTTGTGCGCAGCAGCAGGTTTACATAGGAGGTTGACTTGGATTGGACTAGACTATTTTATTGTAACTATTCTACAATATTTTGTACATTTAGTGATTCAGTAATTTTACTATCCTGAAAGAATTGTATCAAAAGTATTGCATCACATTGCTAGTATACATTTATCAAAAAAAACAAGTAAAGATAAGTAAGTATTAGCAATGTTAGATTCAACATAATATCATCCTCGCGTACCATGTTTCAATTTGTAGGAACGCATGTAGGCATTCCTGTGTTTAGATTTTTTCAGATGAGACCATTAGATCCTAACGATTCGGGTATCTTGAATGAAATAGATGTTCTATTTCATTCAAGATACCTAATTATAAATACCAACATCAAATAAATACAAGAAAGCCAGAAAATAATGCGGATAATAACAGCTCGTGACAACCCTAAAATCAAATATTTGTCGGGTTTATACTTCTCCCTATTATATGAATCCTCATCTAACTTATTGGGATCCGCACGGGTGTATTTCAAAAACAAACGAGACGCGACTCAAAAAACACGTACTTATGTAAATAAAAAATATATCTTTTACAGTTAAACTTCGCTGCAGTTCAACAAAAAAAGTTAAAATATGACTCTCAACTCAACGAGCTTGTCAAGCGTAGGCATAGGTACTACGCAGAGACCGCGTAGACGCCGTGTAGTCACTGCGTAGACACCGCGTAGGCGTGATGTAGCAACTGCGTATTCATAGCATAATCAAAAAGTTGATGTCACTTACAGATTATAGTAGGTCGGTATACACCTTGTGGTCACGTCGAGGCTTTGTAGAAGCTGCGTAGTCACCGAGTTGCTGCCGCGTAGATGTAGAATAGACCCCAAGAATACACCTAAACACACACACACAAATAGGTACATTTCGAAGCAAAAAAAAAATGTTTCAGGTATGTATATACCTATATCTATTAAAAACCATTTTACAATTATAGATTTTAAATACTAATAAAAAATACTAATCTTAAATACCGTTTAAATTATTTGCATTATTTTACAGTGATAACTGTTTTTTAGAAAAATACAATATAATATAATAACTTAATTAATTCGTATCATTGTGATGCTTTGCGAAACCTTCCTACGCCACGATACAAAACTAAATCATAACTATTATTCTCCCTGAGGGAAATCAAATGACAGAAGCTAAATTATCCTTATATACTATCATGAGCACGAATCAAGAGTGGTTGTGATATCATGCCGTAAGTAATTGAAATACCATTCATGATACTAGAATGTTGTTCTAGGTTATTTAATCGTTTCAGCTTTAATAATATTCACGGTTTTCAAAATGAATTGCTAGGTTCGAATTTAATTCTAGATAATATTTTCTGTATTAGTTTTCATAACTTTATTAGATGTGGTAACGGTTTATGGTACCTTATTTAATTGAATTAAAACTTTATAGCACGAGGAATGTATACATACCTACTTATTTATTAATTTAAATGTCCCATTTTGATAAAATTTTACTTTAGAGCTCGAAATTTCTATCGTAAATATTGTAGAAGGTTAAATAATCGTAGTAATGTATCAAAGGTATTTTAATATTAAGTAGTTAATAGATTCATTAAAAAAAATTACCTTTAGAGCATGACTTTACCATCTTGACACTCTTTTTTTAGGGTTCCGTAGCCAAATGGCAAAAACGGAACCCTTATAGATTCGTCATGTCTGTCTGTCTGTCTGTCTGTCTGTCTGTCTGTCCGATCGTGTCACAGCCTTATTTTTTCGAAACTATAAGAACTATGCTGTTGAAACTTGGTAAGTAGATGTATTCTATGAACCGCATTAAGATTTTCACACAAAAATAGAAAAAAAAACAATAAATTTTGGGGGTTCCCCATACTTGGAACTGAAACTCAAAATTTTTTTTTTCATCAAACCCATACGTATTCATAGGTCTTCAAAAATGATATCGAGGTTTCTAATATCATTTTTCTCTAAACTGAATAGTTTGCGCAAGAAACACTTCCAAAGTGGTAAAATGTGTCCCCCCCCCCTGGAACTTCTAAAATAAGAGGACGATAAAACTAAAAAAAATATATGATGTACATTACCATGTAAACTCCCACCGAAAATTGGTTTGGACGAGATCTAGTAAATAGTTTTTTTTAATACGTCAGAAATCGTAATGGTACGGAACCCTCCGTGCGCGAGTCCGACTCGCACTTGGCCGGTTTTTTTTAATAGTGAATTTTTATAAATTCATTTGACTTTCTTCGGTAAACATGCCTTTAAACAAACGGTTCAAGCAATCCAAACACCACAGACTATAAATAATACAATTAATAACAATAAGATTGCAACTGTTTTAGTCACTTCATTTTTTTTAATGCATTTAATACTGGCAATTTATGTTTAAAAAAATAATTTGATTCCATTAGTTTTTTCTTTTTCTTATTTTTTTTTATGAAAAGGGCTTCTTATCTTATTTTTATGTCTGGAACAGCCTATATTTTGAATATCAGTGGTACCTATTGGAAACTTTTTAGAGATAATACATATCCGACATGATGTAAGTCTCCACGACTGAACATGCTTGACGTTTTTGCGTTTTATTCGAGTATGGAGTATCCTCTAGCAGGAACTGCTTCCATGTCCTCTTTTTCTATAATCCTATTAAATTGTAAAAAACCTGTTATTTAATTTTAATATGTTCAATGTACTTACATAACATTGAACATATTAAAAATAATCAAGTGGGTTAGAATATATAAAAGTTGCGAACCGAAATTATATGATTGTCTGTTTTTTAGGGGTCGGCGCAAAAATTACTAAACACATTTTATGTGTGGAAATGAATGTATGGGCCTTTGTCAAAGCGAGATTCTCCATATAAATGACTTGATATCTTTCAAGTAATACTATTTTAAAATAGCTTTGCATTGTAATAAAGTAAGTGATTAAAATTATGCTACCGGGCACATATCCAAACTCCGAGCTACTACTGAGAATTTCATAGAAAAACCCAATAACACTTTGCTCGACTTGGGAATCGAATCCACAACGACTAGTGTAGCAGTCGCACTTAGGGGCACTAATGAGGCAGTCATGATATTATAATGTATAACCCTGCGCTTCCACTGACGACAAAACACGTTGCAAACATTTATGTAACTCATCAAAGAGTGAGTGGGATAGGTAGCTGTTTGCAACATGTTTTGTTGTCATTGGAAACGTGGGGTAATAATAATGTATACAAATCTGCGTATTACGTCACCCGATTCCTATCAACATGTCGATATGTGCCCAGACAGTACTGTAGACTTAAAAGTGTTTGCTAAGCCCTGGCTCAGGTGTATCAGCTGGTGAGGCAGCATAAAGCCGGTCATTAATCTTTTCGCGCCCCCCTCACTTGGCCCAGCCAGGCCCGGCTAGACGCTAACTCTAATATATACGTCTTATCTTCTCCTGAGACAACTTACTGCTAATGAACATGTTTACTAACGTAATGTACGTTACAGCGCTTTGTAATGGCAAAACTTATAGGCTTATAAGGTTGAAAACAGAAGGGGCTCCATACTTTTAAGAGTATGTAGGCGAAAATAAAAGCAGACATTTTCGGATGTTAGCTTTTAAGTCGTAAAGCATTTTGCCGGTAGGTAAAAGCTTTTCTTTACAAAATGACCGTGAGTTGAAAGTACCTTACTTCATAATTCTTATATCCTACTTAATATTATAAACACGCCTGTCTGCCTGTCTGTATTATCCGATGGGTTAAGCAGAGAAGTACTAATGTAACCCACGCTGCGTCGGTATGATTAGGTCCCATGTAATAGGGGGCGAGCCTATTGCCATTAGCCGGGCACAAATCCATACTCCGAGCTGTGACAGAGAATTTTATAGAAAAACTCAATAACACTTTGCTCGACTTGGGAATCGAACCCAAGACCTCTAGCGTAGGAGTCGCGCTTGGGACCACTAGACTAACGAGGCAGTCTCAGTTAATATTATAAACGTGAAAGTAACTCGGGTCTGTTTGTTAGTGTAGTACGTTTCCTTGTCTAAACCACTAAATCAGTTTTGATGCATTTTTATTTAAAGATAGATTGGACTTGGAGAAGCACATAGGCTATCTTTTGTCTCCAAAAATCGTTTGGACTTCCCAAACGATTTGAAACGACGAGCGAAATTGCGGGCAACATCTAGTTCTTGATAATTATGTCCAGACAAAATTGAGCAAGCGCGTATTGAAATTTGAAATACAGTTTCATAATTAAGTGTAACAGTTTTAATTACTTGACAGGCAAGACTCCTCGCAACACACCAAGAGTTTAACACCCAAGTATTCAAATTGTGAAACAAATTTGTTAATCTAAATCATACGAATAATTATGATTTATCAAAAGTGGTCTTCTTAGCCCAGCGTCTATAAATAGCACACAGCACACACTTGGTAATCATAAGTACATTTAGCGCACACCGATGTCACAGAATGGGTGTTATTAGTACGCAAAAACCAAAGTCGGTTCCACAGGAAGTAGCACATACGTGATATCCGGTGCAGCGGATGTACGCTGCGAGAGTATCGATCGGAAGTGGAGTTCTTCTTGCGGCTTCTAACGTATTATACATCAATCATTTTACTGCGTGTGCGCTGTTTCGTGATCCATTCACAATTGACATTGTTGTTGAAATTGATGGCTTTGGATTTATTTTTACCTAATATTTATAGGGCCTGTCAGTAATTAATAACAACGCTCTATAAATTGATCAGTAACGTTAAGCTACGCTTGCCACGGTCAGTGTATGGATGATGACTATTCTCAGTGTACCGCTCCTCTGTTCCTCCGAGAGGGCTTAAGCGTCAGTCCCGTTTGTCATACAAATATCTATGATAATCGTTACTGAAACAATATTTAGAAACAGAAAAGCCCGACAACCCGTTTATCCTTTGGGTACCGTTATTACCCATAGTCACACACACAGTACATTGTCAACTGTAACCGTTAACTGTAACAAGCCTAAAAAATACAGGATGATGATTACGTTACTGGATTGTATTTATTTTATGTTTGTACTGACACGGTTACCAGATTAAAGGAAAGGAGTACTGACACTGTGGAATAAAGGAGCTTTAATAGGCTCGTAATTAGGTATCAAAAGCGATTTTTTGAAATCGTTGACGAAAACATTAACTTTCGAAATACTGAAATCCTTATTACTTTACTCAGAACTTTACCTTACATTTATTTAGTTGGTTTAATATGGTACTCAAGTTTCATCAGCTCCGCTAAGACTTTGGAAGTTGCTGAGCTTACCCAAAAGTTTCACGTCCATAAGATTTATGTGCACCCAAAAGTTTTTAACAGTATTTTTATGTCTCTGACGTTGAAATTTGTTTTATGCCCTTTGCCGGTGGGCCTTATAACCTTGTTTAATACGCCTAAGTAGATCTAGCCGACGTGAGTAGAAAGTTGAGGCGGTTTATTGAGAGGTACGCCAATCTAATAAGGAGGGATACTTTATGTCGATACCTGGGAGTGAAGTGGCTTTCAACACGGTTAATGCACTGCTCGTCAACATTTTCAGCAACATGTTTTTGCAATGAGCACCACTGTTATATTAGGAGTCTATTCCCTTTTGTTTGTTAGCTATTACTTGAATGTTGTTGTGGGCACAATATTTGACTAGCAACAATTTGAATTTTTGTGGGTAGGTAGTATGTACTTCCTGATAATTTCTCAACTACGATGAACTTCATAAGAACCTTACACTCAATCCATAAAAGTAATATTAGTCACTCGTGTTGATCTTCTCAATCAAATCTCGTTAATTAAAGTTTCCTAGATTCTGTTTTAGCAGAGGTCTATATTTTTTAGATATAAGTCCCTATAAATCCTGAAGATGTACTTATCCCGCAACATTTTGAAATTAGGTTAGGCTGAAATTTAATATTCCGCGAGTGTGTTAATGGATTGGACCGAGGAAAGAGGTAAGTATTAATATAATTATGTTCATATGTTAATTAAGTTGTATGTTTACAATTTAATATATTGCATTCGCATAAATTAACATAGTAATTGCAAGCATACACGCACAGGCTGCTAGAGTGTATTTTAAATAAAGTAAAATATTTATGAACAAAGCGTGAATCACGGTACATAGAACACGGTTTCTCAACCTTACGCATCAACTTTTTACGCAAATAGATATAAGACCTTCCTTCCCTCTATCATTACTTAATAAATACGGAAAATCATTTAAAGGTCATTGATTAACAAATTGTGTGGATATTTTACATTACCTTCTGAAATATCAAAATTTAGAACGCGATATTACCCGGAAAAATAGGAATGTGTTAAAGAAATATTAATATTTATTTTCCTGGAAAAACACGGTAACAAGGTTTTGTTAATATCGTGATAGTACATCATCGCCGACAAGGCAGCATGAAAACATTTAATTAGTTATACCTACATTATTTAAAATAAATGTATACTTCAATTTAAATTGAAAATAATAAATACACTTAATTGTAAAACCTTAATTGTATAACCTTAATTGTATAAACTACATTAATTATATAAATTCTTGACTTGTGGATATATACTGCCGCTAGGATTTGTTTACTGTGCCTGGTGGGTAAAATGGCCGCATTGAGCAATTGCTCTAAATCAATTTATATAAAACTAGCTTTCCTCCCGCGGCTTCGCCCGCGTGCACGCGTGCTATACGTTTGTTTTCATTTTTCGGGATAATATTATATAGCCTATGCCACTCAGGAATAATGTAGAATCGGTTCATTAGATCCAGAGATTACCCCCTACAACGTCACAAACTCACAAACTACCTCTTTAAAATATTAGTATAGAATTAGATCTCGTAGCAAAATATGTGGTGAACTATATTATGATTCTTCAAAAGTGATTATTTTATTCTCCCAAACTGTATAACAAATTACATGATATATATGTAGTATAACCGAAAATCTTACAGAAAATGTACTTTTTACTCTCTACTTACGTTCTTTCTACGTGCAAGCCTGGGTAGCAGCCAAACTTATTAAATCGTTTTTAGAATTCTAGTATTTAGAATCATCAATGATCAATCTAACTATTTATCAAGGTTGGCAAGCCAAACAACATGCTGCCCCTCCGAATTGATTCGCCACATTAGCTTTAAGGCTAATGCTATTCTAACTCACGATCTTCTCATTGAAGATTCTCGACCCATCCTTGTCTGAATAATGCTTAAGTTATTCTCACTAGTCAGAGTGCCCTCTGTCCTAATGATCCCTATGGATCTCAGCATTTCCATGTCAAAAACGTAAAGGGCAACTATTTTAGATAAAACTTGTTGTGATAGAAATTTGTTTTCTATACATACATATAAAATTAGTATTGGAATGAGACTGCCTGGCGCCGACAGAAAGCCAGTGGCATGCATCCATTTATCACAAGTATCCATCGCTTATCGAGCTCGAGTCGAGCGAAACCCATTCCATTGTTGACCGACATACTTGTATCTGAACAGTTCTGGTCAAATTAATAACTTTCTTTCTAGATTTTATTCGCGGTTTTTGTCGGTTGTCGTGGAATCGAGACAATATTTCGGATTTGTAGTATTATTAGTACCTGTAGCTTTATGTCTATAAATAGTATCAATGAATTGACTCCGTAACGCTATTATAAATACTTAGATATGTTTTTAATGTTAAATATTAAACCTTTGTGAAGTTGTTGAATAGTGATGGTTTGAGATTATTACGGAAGACTATGAAATGTTTGGAGACGTGGAAACAATTAAAAATGACGGTACAAACTTAAAATATCGACTTATCAGGACGGTTAAACTGGCCACTTATGATAGATGCATTATATGTAGCCGTGTGTACTGTACAAATCATATTATGATTAAACAAAAGCAGCTATTTGAGTAGTACCCTCACCTTCACTTCACTTCTTCTTCTTCACCTCCTGTCGTCGGAGGATACGGTGATATACCTACAGGGTGAGCGAAGAAGAGATAAAGAAAATTGCCACCATTTTTTTGTAACGTCAAATGTATCATTTGTTTGGTAACAATTAATTTGTGTAGCTACGGCAAATTCGTTATGGAATGTTTTTCGACTGAGGAACGTGGCTTTGATAATCAAAACGTTGTACTCAAATCAATCTTTTATTGCGGAAACGCGACCCAGATTTTTATGAAAAAATCATTATGAGTAATGAAGCCTATTTTGACCTCAGATTGGTCAACAATGTTTTCAGGTCAATTAATTTCAAGAAATGGTGACATTAAAATGTTACGTTACTCAAATATTACGGGATTTGATAGCTTCTGTTTTTTTTTGGGGTCCTAACAGGATCGCCAAAGAAAGGGCTAATCATTCGATGAATCAACACTTAAAACAAAATATCCGAGACACAGTCAGTGGGATATAACCGGAAATGTGCGCAAATAATGATGAGAAACTCGATGAAACGTTTTCACATCAGTCTGTCATGCTGCTATACTTAAGTAGACATTGGGCAAGCCTAAATAAAATTCAAGTATAGGAAAAAATTACTCGTATTTTTTGATTACCTATATAAGGTAAATTTCTAGAAATAAGTGTACTTATACCTCTTATTAGGCCAACCTGTATAATCTACGTCATTACGCATGTCGTCCTCTGACTGTATACCTTACTCTTCTGTTGACAGTCAACATAACATAACATATATCAAGACAATTAATCAAGCTATTCCTCTATAGATGGCGGAGATATCATCTCATAAAGGTACGACGGAGAAGATTATGATATAAAACAAAGAATGCTGTCTGAATATTCTGGATTGAGGCTGTGACTGATAATTATTTTAAAGATTTGAAGCCACAAATAAGTACCTGCACTAGCGAGAGCGACTAGAGAAAAACGTAGTGTGGGGTAATAGTTTTTAAATACTCAAATCAATGTTTGTTTTATACAACGTGTTTAAATAGGGCGTGTAATGTGTATTAACTGATGATAGAGATGTAGTTCAAAGTAGGTTAAAAGGGCGATGAGTTGGCTAAGTACCTGTTAGCACTCATTCGCGCATGGGTCATACTTATATGCGATGCTACTTGTTAATTCAATAAGTAGGAATGTTATTCAGGGAGCGTTAAGTGATATTAAGCACTCGCGCTAAAATTGTAACCAGTAATTACATTTTGTGATTCCAATTTGAATGTTTAGCGTGTTAGATGCACGTCATCTCACTATACTTAGGTAAGTACTTTCATGAGCTCGGTTATCCCCCGAGGTATCAATTTGTGTCCCCCGTGAAAATAATGTAAATAAATAGAATGGCAATTAACGTTTCTTATTATGTCTGCTTAATACACCTGTTAGAGTACTATTCTAGAACAGGAACAGAAAAAAACTCTAGGATATTTTAAAATGTCTATGTCAACTTTTTATGAAAATGTAATTTCTTTCGACATTTATAGAACATTGGCGGTTTATAACCTCGCAATATAGGAACATGTATGATAATATAATGTAAGATACACATAAGCATATTATATTCGAGTATCATTAAGTCTTCTCTATAATAAAAAAAATCATGTTCGTTTCGCCAATAAACTTGATAATATCGATTCAGCGAAGTGAAGCATCGTTACTTTACAAATCCATTGGCTTTATATATGTATATATAATTATGTTACCGTGAAACTTTATAAAAGCCAGCAAATAGTAATATATTTAAATGAAACCTATAATCGCATCGCAATCCCATTTAGTAAATTCTGAGAGATATCATACAATTCGACAATTTACATACGTATTTTTACACAAAGACAATAGGTTTCCACCTAGTTTCCATCCTCGCCCACCAGTTTCACTTGATCTTCGTTTAGTAATCTTCTCATCCAAGATCAACGTTAGGTTTAAGGTGTTCTAGCCTGGCCCTTTATTAGTGCTTGAGAATGTCCTTAGTTTGATTGTGGTCTCAGAGGTCGACCTTCCATCTCTTCCATTATCTTCCAAACCATTTTCTATCTCGCCATTACTTTCTGTCATCACGTTGTATCTCCTTCTCTCACAGTTACACTTCACAAGCTTTCATCTCTTCTGCATTAATTCTACTTAAGCCAGATTAATTCTTCTTTAGCCTCAGCTAAGATTCCATACATTAAAGTCGGTGCTAAGACTGTCCCCCTCACCGCAATTTGTATTTTTTCAGACACTCTTCGACAGTTCATGGAAGTATCTTATACCCTATTCACCTGAGAACGCACTCTCTTTCAATATTCCTGTCATGTTTTCCTATCTCTCGTCACATGATTAGTAACATTGCAAACTTGCGTTAAGTAGGTATATGTATAATGTTTTGAGCTTTCAACGTTCATCCTGAAAATCTTGGATTTGCTGGAATATCTTAGGATTTACCATTAATTAAACTTTTCAAGCAACACATGAGATATAAACTGAATAATAACCATAACTCAATCACTCGCCAAATAAAAAGATTATACATCGGTTTACTTACAAAGTTTACGAGGGCAAACTTGTAAAAAAAATATTAATGGCACTTACCACGGAATAGCGTTTATTGTTAACATCGATACTTTATACGTACTTAAATGTCAACGACAAAGTACCTAACCGTTTAATAGCAATACATTATTAAAATGTATTCTATATAGAATCAGCTATTAATACCTAGTTGGTACCGTGATTTTTAATCAAAAAGGAAAAAGAAGTAAGAAATATAAAAAGGTGTGTATTCTATAATTCTTATTATTTCATGATTTTATAGATTTCAAAACCTACCTACTTAGGTAAGTGTTTAGTTACCTACAGAAGTCAAGAAGATTGATAGTAAAATGGAGCTAAATATTAAAGGAAAAATGTTAAATAACTTAAATTGTTCACTAAATCAACCGAATAAAAAAAAGATGCTTATATCTATTTAGCGCCTAGTGTAACCTATATTTATAAATTTTAATCAAGTATACGCAACAGCCAGGTGAACGACGAGTGAAGGGAGAACGTATTTGAAAAGTCTCAAGGGATACATCATACCATGACTAAACTAACTGAACAGACAAGTTATAAATCCATAACTGTCAACATTATAATTTGCTCTCAAGCCTTCAATGTAGTTCATAATAACAATCTACAGAAATTCTCGTTTAATTAAATAAACCAGCAGCAGTTGTTATAAATACACAAATCATTAAATGTCGAATCACATCCTGCGTTCGTATCTTATCGAGTGTTTTTGTAATCGAGCACCGCACGTAGTGGCCGCGGCTCGCGATGCGCTCTGCCCACATAAGGATATCCCTGGGAAATAGATAATGGTTCTTTTAGGAATAGTCGTCGCGTAGTGAGTATTGACTGCTTCGGTACAATTATTACCATCATTTACCCATTTACTGCAGAGCATCAGCAGGTTCTCCAACAATATAAGAGATTAGGGTACAATCCCCGACGTACGCTTGACTAGTGCGGGTTGTCAGCCATCATACATTAATATTATTTACAGAGAAACATGACGTTTTAACGTTTAGTTTAGTAATGCTTATTTTTTCAACGAGTGACGGTTTGTTTTATTGAAATATAAAAAAATATTGACACAGTTAAACATACCAAACCGGAGCATATAACCAGGCCTAAAACTATTGCATTTAAAAAATCTCAAGGATATAAGAAGCACGTTTCTTCCCAAAACCCATTTAGTTATGATATGTAGGTTGAAGTAAATCCTGGTTAAGTGGGATCCCCAAAGGGATGAAACGTAAGTCCCAACCCATCTCACTTAAAACATATGTATCTATCTGTCTTTTAAATTCATATTTATCTCGATCAGCGAGCGGTCCATTTATCATGGAGTTACGAGTACGTTACGTGAGGGAATCAAAATGCAAGTTTCATAGGAAAAAAAAATGCAAGTAATATTTAGACATTTTAAACCTTCGGAGCGTTTTGAATATAAATTCGCTTTCATTATTTCGACCATAAAAATATCAGACGATTCAAATCAATCTCATGAAAATAGGTCTTAATGTAGTCAATACCAATATAAAGTACCTAGTTATTCTAATATTCTACGTTCGTCCTTATGAACGTAGAATATTAGAAAAACTAGGTACATACTTGATATTCTTCGTCCTTGATGTAGGTAGTATCTCGTCCTGTGATAAAACAATGAATTCGTTTGAAATGTCAAGACCAGCCGTAGGTCAGGGAACTTAAAACACATACATACTAGAAACTAAAGTCACATTTTGCAATTCCTCTGAAAGAATTCACATTTCTGTCTGCAGCTCCTTACGAATTTCCTTGTAATTCTTTATAAACGGCCTTATTAGCTGTGCATCTTATTTACTACAGCTATAGGAATATTCGTCTTATATTTCAACGTGGTTAACCGCTTCACGCGGCTCAACACGCGATCGTCCGCTACACACAACATCTTAATAATAAACAAGCAAACACTTTGTATGTCGGCGCTAGTCCGTCCACCGCCAAGTATGGCGGAGGTTCCGGGAACTTACAGCCCCAACATCTTCTGCGGAATATAAAGTACATAACGTAACTTGTCCTTCCGCCTGTACCTCATACGCAACTAAAACAGCTATTCTATTAATATACTTAGGTACAATAGGGTCCCCAGTAGGCGAAGTCTGCTTAAAGGCGCGCGTGCCTCAGATGCGAAGGCCTCGCCTTTTGATGATGTCCAGTGAACGCTGGTCTTATGGTTGTGACGACTATAGGACATGGGAAATGGTAGGGGCAAGGGCAGGTTCTCCGTGATGTTTTTAAGTCGTAAAGGGGCTTGTGAAATTCTCAGTAGCAACTTTGAGTTTGAATTTGTGCCTTTGGTTAATGGCAATAGGCTCGACCAAAACATATCAAGTGTTGGTGCAAATCAGTACACAATTGATGATGCGATGTTATTTTATGTTAATACATATATTGAAACACATTGATCAATAAATAAGTATCTAACGTTTCAATAAGGTTTAGCAGCTTTAAAGAAATAAATTCAGGTTATAGGTAGGTACATATTTATGACTAAAATTAATTTATATTATAATAGCATCAGAAGACAGTATCAGGCATCTGCAGGTACATCTGAGGTGTAAAGTTACAAGTAAATGTGCAGGTATGTAGGATCCTGCAGTACCCCAGCACGCTAACCATTAAAGTCTATAGTTTTAATAGTGGAGTCACGCTCCCGTGGCGCGGCACACGAGTTTGTTTTACAATGATGTTCACATACAGTTACTGCTTAGTTGAACGTGCAGTATCCTCTCTGTATAAGTAATTAGTTAGACGACTGTAATATTCATCCGAGGAACTTGTACGATTAGGTAATTTATATTTGAACTGCCGTAGATAGAGACATGATTATTCATTATGACAATTGCTTTTATGGATTCTCATTAATAAAAATAATTAGGAAGCGAATTGGTTATTTTTATCCATACTAATATTATAATTGCGAAAGTAACTCTATTTATTTGGTACTTTTTCACGACTAAACCGCTTAACAGATTTCGATAAATTTGACAAGGGATTGATTGCATTCTGCGAGGTCATAGGATGGATACCTTTTTTCTCAAAAAATCTCAAAAACCCTTTTGAGATGCGGCAAGTTATATTACATTTCTACGCTCCATGCGTAAATCTTTTATAAAATTTAGATATTTGATAGAAAAGACGGAAGAAGCGCGACTAAAGCTATTTAATTTAGTGGAAATCGTAGCCTGAGTAAAAGAGGCCTAGGTACCTACGGTAATTTAATGAATTATAAAGTGTTAAAAGTATATGTGTGTAGGCATCATGCCCTTGACAGCTTTATAAAAATAATAATTACCTGCTGACTGTAGGCGAGAGATAATGCAAATAGATAAGATTCATTCAAAGATAATCTTGATATAAGTGAGTATTGAGCAATGAATAACTTGATTTATATAAGGACCTTTTGATAATGTTGTTCAAACGAATTATTACGTTCTACCTATTGAAAGCAAAGAGTCGTATTTTATTCGAAGCCGAATATTTCCATTATATTGTCCAATGGCGTGTATGTAATTTGGCTCCATAAAAGACAGAAGTATTAATCAAAATAAGAACAATGGAAATAATAATGAAGTTTGCAGTCGCGTTCCCCTGCGTCCCAATTCCGTGACAGCCCGCGCAATCGTTTGGTGAAATAAATGGTGCAAGAAAAATTTATGCCGTCTACGATTCATTCCGGCCCAGATTTGGCCGGCCTAACACCCTGCCTTCCCTTTTGTCAGAGCTATTCTATAGTTTGTACAATACCCTTTCATATATCAAGTTTTTGTGGGTTTGATGATAAGGTGTGTGATACTAGAAATTATGTCCTATGGGTTTGGTTCATGGGCTTGAAATCTTATGGCCATCACCTCTTAATATATTATGATGTTGTCATGTTTTTTTTTGCTAGCCAAAAACTATTTATTTTCAAAACGTTGCCTCACGTCAGTATTTATTCAATATAGCGGTTGTCTTTACTACTATCTGCACACCTCACAAATTTTTGTTTCCATTCGAGGATCGAACTCGCGAATCGCATCGCAGCAGCTGATTCCTCGGCCACTACTCCAATCAAGCCTCTTAATACCGTCGAAAGCCACCAAAAGCCGTCATTGCTTTAAGACGAGAACCATAGTCTGCATAGAGGCTGTACTACAAAGTGTTAATGCGATTCTTATAAGCTTACGAGAAAGAGACAGCGTTATTTAAGGTGTAGAGCGGCGTTCCTCCCTCGCAATCGCAACGATTGTAATAATACGTTGTGGTACGGCCTTAGTATAATGCTCCAGTTTCTATGATATATTTGAAAGACGTTCTGTAATTAAAAACTAGTTCAAATATAGTGTGTGTGCCCTGTCACTGCTGAGTCAATATTATGTGTGGAGTGCGCGACTGTTGTTCAAACAACTGGTGCCCCAACCTAATTTATAACATTACGTACACGTGGAGCCCTCGGCTGTCGGCTCCAATTCTCCAAATGAACTTAATAGTGCGTTTCCATTGACTTTATCCATTACCGTTGCTCCTTCACATAACAGCGGTACATTTTCGGTTCTTAAAAATAGCAATCTCAATATCTCCTCTGAAGCGTTCATTTAATATTACTATAAAACTTTTTAATATTTTTCTCTTTGGAATTCTAGTGAATGTTGCCTTTCGTAACACAGCAACCATTCAACTATTTTTATAATGTTTTTATTAATAAATAAATAAAGGTTAACCGTTTTACATCGAAGAAAACCACACCGTGACCTAAAAACAGAGACCGCAATACAAACAAATACAATAAGTAGGAAAAAAAAACTGACCGTCACTAAGAATAGGTGTAAAGACGAAGCGTTTATAAAAGGAAACAGTTCCCGAAACGTCGCGGTCGCTCGTATGCAGTTGTGTTGTGTCACACTCACATGACGCGCTCGCTGCGTGCACGCATGTTTACCCGTTGCTTTTAATTATCCATGAGTCGTAAATCTCGAAGTGTAGTTCAGGATTACCTTAATGTACACGCTCTTGATAAATATCTAACACGAAGCCACATGCTAACATTATGTCATACAGAAAATTATGAAACGAAGCAGTGTCTTTACATAATACACAATGAGGACGCGCTATGCACTTAAGAAACTGGTTATCAGAACACAAACATGCTACAGGCCACCTGAACCAGAGCATTTTTATCTCGTTCACTGATAAACAGCGGAGGACATCTGGTGTCGGGCAGGGTTTCGAGTGTCGTAACTAAAAAAAACCTTTCATACCACACATAGCTGTAGCTTAAACAGACCTTGAGTACCGATCAATTATCTCATTGGTTACATCGATTAGAGTCGTATAAAATTATGAACAGTTACGGCTTAATTCATGATCATGTGAACATAAAACTATCCATATAAACACGGTGGGCGGTAGTCGTGAGCTGAGGACTGAGTCATGAGTGGCACTGCACCAGTCGGCTTTTAATCCGCGGCAAATGTTCGCACCGTTGACGCGGAGATGGCCCACTTGTACTAGGTGCGCGTTGAAGAATCGGTACCAATTAGGAAGTGCTGGGTGCACCGTGCAGGCGTGCGCGGCAGGCGGCACATCGAGGTCGTCGCACCAGCGCTGGCAGCGAGCCAACTCGCCTACGAACTCACGAACTCTTATAATTTTAACAATTTGCACTCAAATCCACCCCGCCCCGGGATATGGCGTAATAAAGCGCACCACGCCCTCGTTCCTAACAAACTTTCAATATTGGTTTTAATTATTCTCTTTCTGAGTCCTCGTAATTAGAATGGAATCCAACATTAGTGCTATTTATTTGTACTTACGTTACAGACAAACATTTTGTAAAAATCCTAATAATCATTTTACAACATTGAATTACAGCAATATAATAACGTAAAAAAGTTTGTATTGACGAAAAACGGAATACAGGCTTGCCACATAATAAAAACTTTGTGGCAAGCCTGCCTTATAGGGTACAAAACCAAACCACGAGCTCCTAGCTACTGAAAATGTTGTTGCAAAAATCATTTATACGAGTAACACTTTCTTAAACCTGGAAATCGAATCCACTACCTCGTGCTTGCAATATCTGTCAAAATGAGGCAGTCATATAATAATATGTCCATGAAATATATAAAATAATAACTTTAATTGCCATTGATACGAAAAGAAAAGATAGTTACACCTACTTATATGATAAAAAGTTGATGAAAGCATAATTGAAACCCGAGCTTGTGCTGCGTTTGATTAACGCAAATGAGCGAGCGCTTCTTCGTAATATAATAGTACCTACTCGCATAACTGGAATGTTAATCCTGGTTATCTAAAGCCAGCAATAATTTTATTTACTTATTACGAATGTACTTAATGTAAGTACTCAGTATACGTATGATTTTTTCTATTGTGTTATTGTAGTTTTATCGTGACATCGGACATGGCATTGTTCGAATTCAATCATAATAGCATTTGTAGCTGAATAACTATTTGAAATAGAACTATTTATAGTTGGTGAAGTAGCAAAGCGTTGGCTGTGTTTATTCTGCTAGATATCAATATTTTTACTGGGTACAATAGGTGGCGCATTGTTGGTAAATAATCCGACTTAATTTACTAAATAGTAAAAGTTTATTTCCACGGTTTTATTTCTATTATGCGGAGCGGACGTTCACAGGTTGATTTACGTCATACAAAGAGAATACAAAACGTAGTTTGTGTTATAAGTTATTATGCACTACTGGCAAAGGACGAATGTTTTAAATAACAATTTGAGTTTTCTTCTTGAGAACTTTTTTACAATACACAGATTTTACTTAATAAAATATCTTTCTGACAGTTGTAGCAACTCGTAACGAAGCCAAAAAACCAGAAGTCTGTCAAATAAAAAGTCCAGAGAAGCAGTTTTCTTACTTAAAACTGCAACCTACCTACTTCTTTGGTAGAGGTACCTTTACAAGCTATAAACATTTCTGTACCATTAAACCCAGCAAATAAATTTAAAGTCATGTCTTTTACCTTTAATTTTCGTTTTCATTACATTGCACAGATTAAGGTCGTGTTTCCTTAACAGTACAATGATTCGAGCACCGTGGTGTAACAGGAGCCCCGGGTCAGGCTATTAGCGCAGATGACTTGCTGGTTTACTGGCTCGATACCAGCGACCCCACCGAAACTGCATCATAACCAACCCACCGAAATACATAATTGGAGACAGTCATTGTTGTACTCACAAGTTGTATGAACCACACGTGCGACCGCCTTAACACTTAAAAACATCGTCTCATATAACTTCAAAGGAGGTTATTTTTTAAATTTAGAAAGAGTACAACCCTAATAATATAAACAAATATATTCAACCGGTATAATGGTTCGGTAATGACTCGTCCTTTAAGTCGGGCTGGCTCTTTCGTTACAGACGAAGAACAAAGAGTCTCGCTACGCTCCTGTTAATTCCTCGACACTTTCCCAGTGCACTGACGTTAAAAAGGAAGTCACGGCCCAAGGTTCGTTGCTCTACGCGACTTAATAACCCCTTCGTCGTGAACCCTGCCACACATGAAAATGAAAGTTGAGCACTGCTTAGAAGAAAGTCTTTGCTTGCCTCGCTCGAATAAAATACTTTTAACCTCATTTTCATGGCCGTTTGAACAAAACCTTCATAGTTTTAAAAGCAAATAATTGGCAATATTAGTCTATTTTCAAAATTATTTTATACGTTGTCCTGTTTAACTTATTTATTTATTTATTTACTATGTACTATGGTACTACATAATATACTTTTAAGTTCATTTCTTCGTTCATCTCAGTTCGAATTCTAGCTCACAAATTAATAACAGATTTAATGAGAACGTAAAAATTAAATAATTTATTTTTAAAATGAGTTCGAGTAACTGCAGAAATATTTTCGAAAATTCTAAGTAACCATTTTTAAATTATACATAAATTATCAATATAGCCAATATAAAAGTATTTCACGACTTTTTATTGCCTCATTTTACGAATAAAACCCAAAATTAATGGCTGAATACATTTTGAAATATGTACCACACTCGAAATTACACAAACCGATTATTTGCGCAAATATTGCACTGACATGTTATATACTTGAACACCTACCTAAATTTATATTTATATATTGTATTACAATGTTTTTCGATATATAATCTAAATCAAAATACAAATTCTATTTCTAATAAAATAAAATATGTAAATTGCGCTATTTATTAAAATGAGACGATTGATTGTTCTTTTAGGTAGGTAAGAGATAAGTGTCGGAATGAGTTGTTTTAACTGGTATCTATCCTTGTTATTTATTTCACTTTTATTCTGTTAAGCTTTCACTTTTTTATTTCATAAAGTAGTGAGTAGTTTCCTCGCAAGTCAGTACGAAGCATTCATTCATCCATCATACAAAATGATTGTCATCCCAACTTGATCGATGTTGACAATAGACGTAATTTGAAATTTTAATGTAAGCAGCTATTGTATTGCAATTTCTATAGAAACAGTATGAAAGACTACACGAGTTTTTTTTTTTTCAATCTATGGAAGGTATTATGTTTCCTTCGCTTACTTACAGATATAGTATTTACGTGTTTTGCTAGTTTGAGGTGCTGTCTTCTATCTTAATTGAAGATTTTTATTTAGACACATCTTTTAATTCAGAAAACATTGATTGTAATACCTTTTTCTTTATGATTCTTTGTTAAGTAAATTGAAAATAAAAATTAAATCCGACGAAGAAACAATACTGACGTTTAAGAAGTACTTTGATATTATATTCTCCCGATTAGAATATAACTAGGTCTATAAAAATGAGCAAGTTTGTAGTACGCCTAAGTACTGTTATGAAAATATTTATAGTCCACTTTAATCAAGCTATGTCGTTTTAAACACCATCTTAGAAGGCTTCGCCATAGAACGTGAGTGGACAACTCGGGAGCCCGGCGACGTTAAACCAGTACCCATTACTGAGCGCCTAGCCGCAAAAACAACAGGGAACGAATCGGGAATGCGCCCTGGATCAGGCCTGACGTGTGTTGCTACACTCAAGCGATTATCCTTGAATGCTGCAAAAATTTGTTCGCTCTAGCTAGTTACATTGAAATTATCTTCATATTAATCGCAATTATATCTAACTCAAATTCATTATGTATAGGAGCAATAAAACTAGCTTGAACATATTATGTTACGTTTTTTATGATACTTTCCTTCTTCTATAGCTTGAGGTTGAGAGCTTTCTCCATCCCTCTTCTGTTGAAACTGCTGTGACGTCTTTTGTCATGCGAATTTTGTGGCATCCTCATCGTCTATTATACGTGTATAGAAATCGTTTATCACATTGCAAAGTCATTGTTTTGATTGAACAATTTTCTGTAGCTAATTTTCAACATTATTAAAAGCTTTAAAACTCAGCAGTCCTTTGAGTTAACCGATAATATTAATTATTTAATTTAACACACAAAGCTAATAAGAATCGTACTAGATTCTTAACGGAAGATAAGAATTGAATGCAAGCAATGTTCAATAAAATATAAAACAAGTGCCTATCAATTAAAAACATCATTTTGTTCGAGATAATGAGATGACTTCAGAACAAAAATAGGAAAAGTAAACAAGCGACAAGATTCGACGATAAACGCCGAAATCTATGTCCAACAGAAGCTATAACAGTTACTTATGATTCTTACAAGGGTGCAATCTTATCGCCTAAGTTTGTGGTAGCAAGTACCTGTTAATAATAACCCAGCACTAAGCGGAGTTCCTCGTCCAAGTTATCAGCACAGAAGCTGCGGTGTATAAATATTTTTATAGTCTGGCACCCCGATAACGTTTCCATTAGGTGATGAAATAGCAGACGTCTCCGCAAGGACCTCATATACGATGGATAGCCATTCGATCATGAGCAATCCGGTTCTATGGTTTAATTACGCGCTCCTAAACGTAAGTTACGCATTGTTTCGTATCTAAAAATGTACTTGCTGTGAATAACATGCATGTCTTTGATCGTTCATGGAATATAGAGGTATTTTTTAACGACAGAGCACTGCGCACAAAACTGGAGCCACGAGTCCACGACGTATGCTGTTCTGTTTTTTTAGTCTATGAGTAAATGAGTGTAGACCTTTTGTGTATACTCCGGTTTTATCTTAGTGTCGCTTGTACCTTATTCGATTAACAGAAGTCGATGTGGATTTTTACCCGTTTAATCGGAAGTTCTTAAGTTTTTGCCAAACGGTCGCATATCCTATACCTGATAGTTGGTATTCTTAAGGATTCTTCGTAAACGCTTTTTTTAAATTTTTCACACAAATTATACCTAGTATATGTGTATCGGTTACGCAACGAATCAGCTAGACTAATCGGAACCGTTCGCCTGAATAGAGTTGACGTTCCCATACATCGTGAGATAGCTCGGAATCCAGCGAAGTGAATGACCAATTACATCTGAGGGCGGATGTGCGTCGGCGATTCCACTCGAAATGTAATCTAAAGGCGCCATTACCTTCACGTGGCTCCGGCTGCCTCATCAGCTACGTAATTCACGTAATAAAAGCAATCTGGTGACACTCTCAGGCCTTCATACTGACGGAACAGCGTTTATAACTATGGACTTCTTAGTATCCAATATCCATTTTGATTTTAATTGTTCATCGTATTTTATTAGTCATTATTGCGTACTGTTTTTGCTGTGATAGCTATTTAAATTGGTTTTCAATTAATTGAATGCATCATTAACATCTACAGTAAAATTGGTACTTACCTACATTTGAGGTAGATGCATCTTCGTGATAGGTCATAATGAATTAATATTATTATTTAAATTAAAATTATTAATTATTATTTTGTTGTAATTTATTTTAAAATATTGCTACTCTTTGAAATTTGAATAAATGTTGTCAACTTTGAAACCTGTCATGATGATGGTCTGATAACAAAACAATCATCGCCAGCGCAGTGGAGAGTGGACATTAATGAAGTTGCAGCATTCAGCTGAAAGGCTTGAAACTGTCGCGCTCTTCTTATTTCTATATGTATAACTATTACCCACCGTAACGCGCATACGTTAGTATTTACCATGCTTTCTTATAATGTTTTAGGTCTTGCTTCTTGAAAATCTCCCTAATTTTTGCAATTAAGTTAACACAGGTAATGATTTTGAACTTTATGTACGCACTTGTTAATCAAGTCGACCCTACGCGACTCGACGAGCTGTTCCGGGAGGTAACTAATGTCATCCCGCTCACAGTTCTCGGTAATGCGCGTACGCATCCATTAACTGATTTAATAACATGAATTGATTTAATGACGCCTCTACATCATGAAATTTAATTAGTAATCAATCAATAACCAGTGAGTTGTTTTATGACAATAACATTGAATTGTATAAATCGTAATAAATATTTATGAGTTTAAGAAGAAAGTTTAATTACTACTGTGATTAGGCCAGTAAGAAATGTTTCAAGACCGGACTGGATTTTGCATAATGTGTACGGGTTGCGCAAGTTTAAAAATAAACATTTACTTCAAGGGTCGTTGTAAACTTGAAATTATTTAGTAATGTGCGATTTCCCTCGGTTACTTGGTCCCATTACGAAGTGCAAGTACAGTGCGTGGCGGGTGGAACTAGAACGACCTCGAAGGACGCGCGGTGCGGGCGGCGGCGCGCGCGCATTGTACTCGCCGCGGTTGCGCTATATCCGCATACCTCGCTTGACCGCCCGCCACAGCTAATTAAAGCGTTGTTATGCAGAAGTACTAACATCTAATAGTTTTCTGCTAACATGGAATCAAATTTTACAAAAACTTGGTATGTTATTTGCATATTAAAAATCCCCAAATTAGGAGAAATTAAGTAGATGTGTGCCTATTTTAATTAAAATTCTATACTATGTTTTAAGCTGAAGAGTACTAATATATAGAACACCCACGCCGGTATTTTTAGGGGTCATGTATCTATGGCCTGAAACCCAAAAGTCTATGCGGTATGTATGTATCTTTGCCTAACAAATGATGGAAAGTGTAGGCAGTATACTTAGTAATCTGTTCGACATTATAAACATTTTTACAAATGTAAGGTAGGTATCCTGTCCTATTTTTTAAATTGAGTTATAAAACCGCGGATATCGTTTACTAAATAAAGGCAATCAACGTTCGATTCAGGAAACTATGGCATTCCGATCTGTTCCGCTGACTCACCGGGATGGACGACTCGCACCGAGCCTTTAAGACCTCAATCAAATGTCTTGCGAAGCTCCTATTTGCGGACAACTAATAATTGCCTTACAATTCTCGGAAGAATGTAAAGAGATTATAGTTCCATTGGTTTCTAGTTTCTACTTTCTTCTACCAATCTAAATTGAAAAGAATTTACCACAAGAAATCGGCTCGCTATTGTGACTTACTTTGGCTTTTTCGTACGTACAGAATTTAGTATTACTTATTATGATGTCCATCTTCATTCATATATTCACGAGCATCATAAAACCAAACAAATAAGCCCCAATAAAAATATATTCGTAGAGCATCACGATGGTACGAGGGACGAATTTGGGATATTCTGCGAAACAACGTTTGGGTAATATAATAACAACTTACCATTAAATAATGTAGGTCAGACGTTTTGCCAAATAGGCCTACCTAGCTACCGGCGGGCGCCCTTTCATTTCCTGAAATGTAATATTTTATACAATACATTTATAATACTAAACATGAACTTTTGACGCTAACAACAAATAAAAAGAATAGATAATTGTTTTATTATTTGTACGTACCTACTTCAAGTTTAAATAGTACCTAATGCTAATAAGAATCACTTACTTTTTTAATCATCAATGCTTATAAAAGAGAAGATTCTCAATTTTCCTATGTTTTATATGCAAATGCATGCATATTTTTTTTGTTTATAGATAGATTTTAACATTTACACTTTTTTTTATTTGAATAATTACGAATTTGAACATCTAGGAAGTAAAAGGTTCCTTTACTTCCTAGATGTTCCCGTATGAATTCTATTGGTGTTTAATCATGATTCTGAGGAAATCCTACATATTATGTATAGGTACAGGTATATAAGTAGGAATGTATATAAAAATCGTGAAGTCATCTTTCTTTTTTACGAAGAGTTAAATAATTATGTGAGTTTAGAAATAGAATTTTCTTTTAGTGATGATTAAGTCAAAATAGATAACAGGTCTCTAATGTAATGTGGAGACGTGTAATCATCATTCTAAGTGAAAGTACGCGCACTAAGTACGATATATCCAAATGCCGCAGCGATACGCAACGTGTGTAAAAGTAATTTTGATCCTCGATATGCGCAATAAGCTTGTATTGATTGCTCAAGAGTGTTGAGTAGAAAGAGTTTGTTATAATCATAGAGTGGGTTCGAATATCACAGGGAACGTTATAATTCCTTAGGAATATGTTGTACACATCAAAATGTTCCAGTATAAGCTGACCCCTCAATTAAAGGATAGCATATGCAATGCGATGCCAGTCTATACTGGTAATTATAGCTTGAAGATTCAGCATTGTCATCCTCTCTTAAAATTGGTAAAAGTTACACGCACTCACTGGAGAAAATTTCAGCCATCAACCATATTATCGGAAATGCTAATGCATCATTCAATATTGGCATTTAAAGAATTGCATGACTCGTAACAAGAGTAAAGTGTGTCGCGTGCACAGTCAGACAAAGATGCTCTCCGCCCGCCAATCATTCTGTTAATTGGAGAGAATCATCGCCGTAGAAAGTGCGGTGGTGCAGCTTGACGAGTGACGCCCGCGCCCGCGCCCGCCGGTCGTCGGGACACGGCTCACACGGCACGTCAAATAGTGACGAGTGAGCCGCAGTGTCAACGCACACGGCCGCGCGAGTGCAACAAACTACGCTGGACGGTCGTTCACGTCACCATTAATTTTTACACAGTAATGCCTTGCCACGTCCACAACACATGAGAGTAACAAATGAATTATGCGCAATACGTGCGGCATCATGGTCTACGTGGTATCATTACAAAATACACTTTTTGAACACATTTGTGTGCTCGTCATCTGAAATCTCTTCCGCTAACTAATGACTTATCAAATTAAAAAAGCTTTTGGAACTGAAAATATAAACGTAACTTCTGCCAGTTACTTAAGTAACATGAGATAGCAGAAAAAATAATTTCAAATCCAATCCAGGTTACAGAAATCAGATTATATAAGTACCACCTATACTGTTTGATTTGAATGACTTTGATGATGAAGTAGAATGGCATAATAGTCCACCTGCCGACACCTGTCATACCAAACTAGGTAGAGTCTATAGATGCAAATCAATAATGTTTATTGCGTCATCGTTTGTAAAGGTCTATTGAGAATCGTGAAAGGCGTGTGGGGTGCGCGCATAAGCACATAAGGTCGCTGAGTCAGTGGCCCTTCCTGCGCGCGCGCCTTTTGGGGAAATGTTACGTGAGCAGTGGGACGCGAGCTGCACTCCAATGCCACGCCGCATTGTCTGACGAGCCTTGGCTGCTAACGAAGCTCCCAAAGAAGCTGATTGATTGATACTCCTTTATTGTTCTATCTATGTCTAGTACTATGTACTATGCCCACCTACGATGTAATGTATTTCCAATATTGGTGTCGATTTAGTGACCTGCACCCTTAGGTAAAAGGGTTTATTCTACCCCTCATTTTTTTTATACTCAACAACTTTTCCTACATAACATACCATCACGCCTGTATTCCCTGAAGGGGTTAGGCAGAGGTGTACTTAATGTACACCCACATTTCGCCGGTATGTTTAGGTCCCACGTAATAGGGGGTGAGCCTATTGCCATTCACTGGGCACAAATCCAGACTCCGAGCTGCTACTGAGAATTTCATAGAAAAACCCAAATAACACTTTGCTCGACCTGGGGATCGAACCCAAGACCTCGAGCGTAGCAGTCCCGATTGGGACCATTAGACTAACGAGGCAGTCGACAACAACGTTTCCTGTGAAATCCATTGCCAGTTCCTGAAAAATGTATACCGACATCTTCCTATACACAAAAGTAAGTAAACAGACCACATGTATGAAAAGAATATATGAATAATATTTTATTTTTTACGTATCTGTAATGGGTTTAATAGGGAAAGTTGGAATCACCCCATTATGATCAGGTGCGGTGACTAAATCGGCATTTTGTAATTTATTAAAATAGATTACTCGTCATTTTATGCGTAATCTCAAGCTACATTCCACATAGATAACTCGAGACGTGTTTCATTCCAGTCATAGCAGTAATTGATATAATAGTATATGTATTCACAAACGTTATTGACCTGATTGTACAAATAACTTGGTAATTGTTTATTACTCGGCTATACGACATAAACACAAAGAATTCCTGTCTGAAGTCTGTTCATTGATAATATCAACATCAACACAAATTACACACTGACCGATAGTAGACCGTCTGGTGGCCTGACGCGTCGGACACGTACACCAATATCTCAGCATAAATATACATATAATGAATGGGCCAATTTAAGGATAATCCAGTCAAATTAGTCATCAATCGCATTACTGACGCATTATTTACCTACTTATTATTATTCCCCAGAAAATACTGCCTCATTAGTCTAGTTTTTCTTAAGCGCGACTGCTACGCTTCGTATTGGGGTCGATTCCCGGCTCGAACAGTGCTATTGGGTTTTTCTATGAGAATTCTCAGTAGCAGCTCTGAGTTTGGGTTTGTACCCGCTTAATGAAATAGGATTGCCCCCAATTAGATGGAACTTAAACATACCGGTGAACTGTGACTCTACATTAGTACACCTCTGCCTAACCCTTCGGGGAAAACAGGCGTGACGGTATGCAAAATATTTTAACAAAAACACGTAAAGAAATGGTCCTTGTAGAAATGGCGATTAATCAACTCTATAGGTATGCTATATACTAAAGCTTAAACATAGAATGAAAGCACGTCAGAAGCAAAGGACTAGAATGTCGCGATGTGGCCGCCGCTCGATTTGTCAACGTCGCGGGACATCGGAGCGGCTGTCAACCACAAATAATAAGCAAAGAAAACATCAGAAAATGGATGTATTCGACGAGAAAAAATATTGACATGAGATTTGATTCCGTGTTGCGATGCTTGTCAGTTAATGAGCTTCATTTACATTGCAACGTCGAGCTCAGATAAATATTTCAAAATGTTGATTTAAAAATACTTCGGTATGTGCAAGTATTAATTAGAACACAGGTGATGGTAGAGACGTCTGAGCATTAATTATGAGTAAGCTCATAAAACTAGTTCTCAAGGTAATCCAAAAAATCTGTAACTGGATTTTTTAAATAGTAGGTAGGTACAAAGCTGAAATACTCGTTGATAGTCGCATAAGAGCGCGGGACAGGTGTCTAGATAGGTTTAATTTTCTGAGGATGTTGGGTGACATTTTTCAGCCGGTTAATTGTAGGGACTGTCCGTTCCAGCAAATAAACTTTTTTCGATGGACTACTAGAGGAATCTTGTTGACATTCGCATACCTATCTAGTCATGCAACCATTCAGTTGCCTAATTTTTCATTTCTTCATACGTTCCGTTCAGCATAAGTCAAATATCAAATTGAAATCCAGACGTTAATTGAGCGTGCAACAAAAATACACTAACGCAACAAAACGGACGGCCAAAAAACTACAGGACTGCTATTTGAACATCGTACCTATAAATTATTGGAAACGCATTCCTCGTCGATCAAATGAACATCAATCTTTCGTCATTGGATTTTATAAACGTAACCCCGATCCGATTGCAATTTCTAGTGGTAAAATATGAGTTGACTAGCCGCCATGACGGATGCCTGTTTGAAATACAATCACACGTTGCATCGCGAAATTCAACGCGTTTTAATGCAAAGTATTATATTATACACAGATGGTTAATTACTATGTTCCGACAATCTTAGTAAGCCATCTAATGAGTATTGCAAATTGCGCACGTGTTATATTTATTGTTAATACATAAAATAGCGTTACGTTAATATCACTAAATTGTTAGCATTATCACTTAAAGATGCAAAACTTCGCACTATCGTGCAACAATCTCACGTGCGCGTAATTTCCTGATCAAGATGATACAAATTAAATAATTGGGTCACATAACTCTGTTTACATTCGAACATCACGACGTTGTGTAACATTAAACGAACGAAATATACTAGGAACTTTATGCAATGACCAGTGAGTGTAACCTAAGGACAGGATTGCAGCGCTAAGAGGCTTACAGAAGGCTTAGCTCATATTAGTATAATAAACGCCTGTCAGAGCAAATTGGATTGTACAGTTGAACACAGTGCGTGTACAACGACTATAAATTAAGATTTAATGCTTCAGTTATCCTGCGCAATGATGACCCGAATAGTACCGACTTACACTGCAAAGTCATAGATGCAAACACTTAATAGCTCACATTTGTCAATCCCAGTTATTTAGTTCAGCAAGTGAATACTGTGGATAAATGCACCGTAATTATTATTGGTTGTTAAACTACTAACTAAGTACCATCCTAGCCTACAGAGTTGTAATTTCTTTTTCCTTCCTTGAATTCACCCTGTTACGTGGAACCAGATGTTTCGGTTTTATTATTTACACTTTAAACAGATTATAGGTTATTTAGACTATCTGCATGTAAAACATCTTGGTTCATTGTTCTTTTTGAGTATTTTAAATGTGTCTTCAAATTAGGACAGCACAGCTGAATCCATTCTGTAATAAATTTTATTGTTATGATTTTATGAGCGTTTTCGGTAAGTATTAAATAAAACTGCAAAAGCTGTAACAAACTGCAAATAAAGTTAAGTATTTTATTGCTATACAAAATGCAGAGAGCTTAAGTTGTCCTTCAAAATTAAGATCACACCAGTAAGTTGAAAATTTATTCACTGGTCAAAGATTTATTGCTGAAGTCGAATACTTATAGGTGATATCAGTTAATTATAGGTTGTCAACTTGTCACCTTGACACTTAATTGAAATCATTAACTTAGTCAGAAATCCGTTTGATTCAATTAACCTTTGTTTTGAATGATATTTAATTAAAATAGAAGAAATTAAATAAATAATAACGTAAAACGTGGCGGATATTAATATTTATCGCAAGGTGAGCCCGCGTCCGCCGTTGCAAAACATTCATAGGAAGGCAAGCACCGTGCGGGTGCGCATCTACGTTTGGCAACATTTGATATATATACAGATAGAATTAATTACGCGTATGTTCTGCATTCTTTGGTTTACTATTGTAACGTCCTCGACATCGTAGTCCGTTTCCCAAAACGCTCGTAATAACCTCAGGATATTAACGATTATATTTGGATGTGTTGCACAAAATTCAATCACAATGCTTAACTAATTTACAGTACGCTGTTATCGGCCGCGTGACGTATATGTGCGAGTGGAACGTTTCACGGTGCATTATTTCAATTATAATATTTAAATACGACAAGTGCAAGCGTTTTATAAAAAATAAAAGAACTGTTTCCATCAAGCAAAAAGCAAATACGATCGGACTGGTTCAGTTTTTTGGCCTTTGCACAGTGTATAGCATGTCATAAAAGTTGGTAATACAAACAGCCTAAGTACCTAATTGTTTTTAAACGTGTTCTCTGTCGAGTTTATTAGTGTCACTAATTCCATATAAAGTAAATATGAAATATGTGTGATTTAATAACAGAATAAAACTTACTTTGAGTTTGCCTGTTTGTACGGTCCATACACAGACGGCATTTTTCCGAGTTTGTATGGTTTCTATGTAAATTAAATGCCCGGCACATCGACCCTCTTGTCGCAGTGCCAACTGGATAAATATCACGGAATGAAACCCGTCGAGGATAGCCGAAATATTCCCGTGAATAACTGGTATTAGGTATTCGTGCATAACCACAACCGTACATCATTTTGTAGCGGGTTATGTGCCAGACAAATTGGTAAAGTTTTGCTGTGTTCAGCAATTAGCGGAACATGGTATTTTTAACGTGTCCGCTGCGTTCTATACACGTGCGTGCCTTTTACGGAAAAGTGTCGGGCTATTGTAGAATAGCGCGACACTTTTGTTTGTAAGCATGTTTAATTTGTAGAAATTAAACATGCTTACAAATCATACAGCTAAACTTGGAACAATTAGCGTTTTTATTTTTGTTTAAATAGGTACCTACATAAATCGTTAAGCGGTGAAGATAATCCTGCATTATATAATTGGCCTAGCTTTATATAAAGCTGAGCTAATTAAAAATCAGGTTTTGATTACTTGACTTCTGCTCTGACTCCTTACGACTCGGTAATTTGATGACAAATATGTAGTTACAAAAAAATATTAATAGTATTGGAGACCTATATCACAAAAATCTGCTGGATGTAATCTGCAATATATGGCAAGCTGATTCAAATGAACAAACATGGATTTGGTAATTTATATGAAGAATAAAAAGAAATTAACGTGTCTCGTTACAAATAACCTATCATCTATCTGAATTAACTTTAGCCCCAGTTATAATAAGACTATTTTGGAAACAATATTTTCAAAACAACACTATTTTGGATTATTAATGTCGTCACGGGGTAGTGGGAGAAATTACCGTGGTGAATTTGAAAACGAGTTTCAGACACTACGATCACAGGGCAAAGGAAGGCAAGTGTATTTTGCAATCGATACGAGTCCGACATACCCTGCCATCTGCAGGCAGCAGATCCATACATTTTTTGCACTAGACAAAAAAAGGTTTGTTATAGAGGCTGAGGTGGACACAATCCTGAAGAATGTTAGTAATTATCTATCAAGGTTATATCACGAACCATGTCAATCTGATTTATATAATGTTATTAGCCTTATCTATGTCAAGCGCATAAGGTGAGGGCCAAACAAATCTAATTACTTGAGCTAGATGACAGGCTTTGATTCGCTGCTGTGACGTAGAAGACAAACAGGATTCAGTTAGGATGTAGCTTGTTGAGTGTTCATGTAATGTGTTACAAAATAAAAATCAACTGTTTCATACAATTTAGCTTTTTATAAAGCTGTCGGTCTCATTTATTTATTTATTTATTTATTTTATTTGGATCTCCAACAAGAAGTACACCTTACATACTAATTATAGGTACATAGAATATTTGAAGATGCCTTGTGTCCTCTCAATTAAAGGAGACCACATCATGCAAATTAAAAGAAGAATATTTAAAACTTAAACAATAAGATTAAATTAAATTAAAACATTATTTATGAAAAGTACTAAGACATTATTTAAACAATATTTAAACAATAAAAATAAAAAAAAATAAAAAAAAAATGGGACAAATGAGATCATACAGTATTATTTATATTAGACAATGTAGTAAGAAAAATAGTCGTATCAATAGTAATATCAAATTTATTAACAGTATCAATAATTATCAATAATTTTATTTATATTCATATAGTAGGGACGTCAACAGTTTGTTAGTTTAGCGCGAATTAAATAGTGAATAGTGAAGGTTGTTTATAATCACGAGTACATCTCTCCCTTGAAATGGTTAACACTGAATAAAACATCACAGTGTACCTACCTATAGAAAAACACGTCCCATAACGATATTAGAAAACTGAATGCATTTCAATCAATTTTTATCAATACTGTATAGAGTACTGAGACCATTCTGAATTTCCGCTACCGATGCGTGCGATAATGCGTTTACCCAATATTGATGATTTGATATTATTTGTTTTCACTTTTACTACTTACCATTTATTTTTGTTTTGTTTTGTGCAGTAGGTAATGTTAAATGCCTTTAATTTTTCTCGTATTTAAACATAGTGGTGTACACGGTGCGTGAATATATGTATTTCAAAAACTAACTGTAAGTACATCGCCTCAGTTTTCTTTCTTATGGTATGAATAATGAATTAATAGTAATGAAAAGATTTGAAGTTTTTAGCGTTGTTGGTTTTACAACATCGCTTAAACCTGCCAGCTAGTTAATTTGCAAACTAACCGAGAATTCCCGCATACGGCAATAATAAATTGCCGTATGCGGGAATTCTAAATTTTATATCAAACTTAGTATGCATTTCACAATTAAAATTGTCCATGACTGTGCGAGTAATTAAAGAGTAACGGTCTTGTCGTGCTCTGGAGCATGTAGAAATGTTGCCAAGTATAATATAAAAAAGTTGGACTATCTATATTTTGTTTACTTGAGCTGTAGCTGGTTGTATAGACGATCCGAGAAACACTCAAAGTATACCTTAACTACTTTATTACTGGTGATTACAATTTCTGCCATTAAACACTGTAACTGTACATTAAACATTACAGTAAGAGCCGAAATATGTACAACACAGGTTTTTAATTATCTATTTACCATACGTTCACCATTCATTCACATAATTCGTGACTCGAGTGTGAAAACCGCATAAAATTGCAATTTTCCTCAAACTATTCATAAACATTGTATTTTCCTTTTAGGCAATGACGTTTAAATATTACAAGCGATAGACGGGAATAGTAAAATATTACTTTTTTCTAGTTTGAAATTAATCGCTCTCTCTAAGTCGCTCTGTCGCTGTCATATGGCAGACTGACAAAGAGAGAAAAAAAAAACAAATCGGCACCAAAATGTATGAAAATGTTGCTAATGTAGGTACACTTTATGACTTTCTTAAATCGCATTAGTTAGAGACAGTTTTAGGACAGAAACAACGCCATGAAGTAACTCTATCTGTTTGTTGGTTTGTTTAGTTTTCACGTATATGCCGCTGAATCATTGTTTAAAGCTATATTTGGTCTCAAAAAGTCCTTTGGGGTGCGAGTAAAACTGCGGGCTACAGTAGGTCTTTTATAAAAATAATCAGTAATTGATGTTCATTGGTAAACGCATCACCTGCGAACGGCTTAACCAATTTGGATTTTTTTATAGATAAGTATTCATTTGTTTTAGTTATAGAATTGTCGTGTGGACAGGACTGCCTCATTAGTCTAGTGGTCCTGAGCGCGACTGTTACGCTAGAGATCCTGGGTTTAACTTCCAGGTTTTCGAGATGTTTGAAATGTCTTTAAACAGCCAGTTTATGAAAAATCAGATCAGAAAGTTCGTTGTCGCTGATAATTAAAGTATCGTAAAGATATTGGAATCGGAGTATTATGTAAACTTAATGTCGTAACTGTTTTTGAGCGAATGATAGTTTTGTTAAAAGCGCCAAGTTTCGGCTCTTACTGCACTAAAATATTTATTTTAATTTACACGTAATTAGGAAAGATCCTGCCTGAGGTAAGTATAAAGGAAACAATTTATATATACATAATACCTTGTCTTAACGTAATAGGTACGGAAAAAACAACCTAAATAAATGGTTCGAATTAAAAAGTAATACTATATAACCAATAGAGTGGTCTCCAAATCAGGTCAAGGTCAAGCAAAATTAGGTCCATAAAGGAACCAATGTATTAAATATGTATGCCCATGTTTTCTCGAAGGCATCAGGATTCAATCAATTTCCTTACCAAATTTTATTGAAACTTTTAAGTTTTTATTTTATCGAAATCTGTTCAGAGGTTTATGCGTTTAAATGTAACAGAAAACGGACAGATTTACTTTCAGTTTCTTTTACATAAAATGTATGGTAGGTATATAAAAAATAAAAAAGTGTATTGTTGAATTTAAACTTTCTACTTAAAGTCTTTTATTAGGTATTCAATTTTTTCAGTGAGTACTGGACACCGCTCTGAAAGAAAATAGATTGCGTGGTGCACCAGGATTCCTTGTGGCTGTTTTTGAATTATCCTAGGACGTACTGGTACTTTGAAAGGTTTTCTATTCCCGTCAACAATAATATACAAACCATGACAAGACTACTGTTTCTAATGTAAAATGTAATGAATCGTTCGAGAAATCGTTCGTTGTTTTATCGAATCCTTAGCTCTCCCTAATTCGCAACTCTCTAGTTCTAATATTATACTGAATTTTAAAAATATAAGGTTTCGTACAATTTGTTTTTGCATGCGCTATTTTATAAGCTAGTATTAATAAGATGTAACTGTCAGCGGTTATCAAGTACCGCTCGCTCGACTCTTTGGTAAACATTTTAATGATTTTCAACATTTATTTACCCCCTGTGTGTTTTTGGTAAGTAGGTTCTTAAACTGAACTGTAGGTAAACGTCATTGGAAATAAGAATACGTGATTAAATGTTCGGGTACTGTACTAATCATTTACGTGAGGACGAACATAGTAAATGTAAACAATAGCCTCATTGACACATGACTCTTCATATTTTAAGTTTACAACAAAACAACATACTGCTGTAGGCGCTGGATACAATTGTTATGATTAACTACAAGTAGGTATATGGTGAATTTACGTTGCGCACATGCGATCAGAGTAGGTCTTGTTTACTAAAATACAATGCAGGCCAAAAACAATAGGCCTAGATTGTTATCTTCGGCTTTATTCATAAATCCATTGTTTGAATCGATATATCGGGGGAGTGTAACCGCGTGGAATGAATGGATGCACTTGTCGCGTGCATGGAGCTGGCTTATCACGTAGCTTAGGAGCTGGTGGGCCGCGGCTGGCGGCTGCGGGCGGCTGCGGGCGGCGCCGGGCGGCAGTCAGTCAGTCAGTCGCGCCGCGCGCACCAGGCCCCACGCTCCTCACCGGCCAGCTCCGCGCTCTGCGCCCGCCCTTATCAAAACATTCCCGCATCGGGATCGATCCGCATGTCTTCACGCGCCTCGCACTGATAACGAGACCTCACGACGACGTGACACTGTGACTTGTGCCACTGGATACTCCCAAATACTTACGTGTTTGTGTTTCACTTGTGATTTGGTTTCTAATTTTTTAATTAGACAGTTCAGGATAAATACAAGTTTCAAGTTTTATATTCAAGGATTAATGTGAGTGCTTGCTTTAATTTATTTTCGACTTTATTTATGTACATATATTTTTATGTAAGGACCTAACTACCTGCAATGGTAAATAAAGGAAGTAAAGAAATCTCAATAAAAAAAAAACAAATTACTTTATAAAACATGCTGTATACACAAATTTCCACACTTAGGTACGCGACTATACATTGAAACAAAACCACTTTTACGAGATTTAATGATATCAATAACGCAATAAAAAACGTTATAATTTTCATGGATTTATTTCAACATAAAACAAATTTACAATGACATTTATATAATTTATTCTTTTTAAACACAAATATAAATAGTTAACCGATAAACAAAAAAGTAGAGCATAACCACATAAATAACATAATTAATTAACTGCATTTTAAATGTATATATGTACTTACAAATTTTCAAAATGTAACTACTTTCACATAAAATTTCACTATTTTGGAGAGCGTCGAAGAAAGACATCACCGCTAATAGATCGGTAAATAAACTTAAAAAATATTACACTGCTCAGTAAATAACGAGGTCAGAAGATACGCTTTGTGAAATGTTAACTTCAATGTCTTCAATTAAAAGGCGTCATTGTAAATTGTTTTATTAATGTGGAGTTGAAACAACTTTTTGCACCTACACAACTTTTTACAATTTGCTACGAGGTAGCCGCTGTGATGCCGCGATAATCTCGTTGTTACAATTGCCTGGGAATTTCCCGAAATTCCGTCTATAAGTAGCTACGTCATGTATATGGACCCCCTTTTAAAATTTAACTCTAACCTAACCTAACGCTTCTTGATCCACTGTGCATATTCTTAAAAGATTAATATCACATAGGTATGGAATAGGCTCTTTATTTATTATAGGGAAACCTAGGTCTTATTTACAAAATCTTTCTGCGTTATAAAACAGCTAAGTTGGTTTGCGTCTTAAAACAGCGCATTTCAGGATGTTAAGGAAACATCACACGAGATATTTTTACCATCCGAGGCGAACATTAAAGAGTTATCGAATGAAACGAGCTGAACAGCTGCTCTTAATGATACAAACTTCTCTTTACGAGTATAAGCATGCTCTTCTTATATTTTCATATTCTTTTTATGATATTGAACAGAAAGTAGTTTTTATTACAGCCAAGGTTGTAAGTTTTACGCAAAGTAGTAAATACAAGAGTTAAATTGGTGTTGCGTTGTATTGTTTGCGTGAAACACAGCGATGGAAAATATTTAAATGCTTAGGAATACATTAGTACGATTACAAAGCGTTATTAGAATAGGAGCTTAAGTATCTAAGATATATAGAAGAATAGCTTTTTTAGAATATAATCTAACTAGACTAGTCTAATCGAATCTAGATAGTATACTAGTAGTAGTATACTATCTAGATTCGATTAGACTCTATCTGGCAATAGGCTCGCCCCCTATTACATGCCGGCAAAGTGATGGTGTACATTAGTACACCTCTGCCTAACCCCTCGGAGAATACAGGTGTGATGGTAATATGGTATGAAATCTAACTAGAAAAAAAGCTAAACCGCCTTCAAAAAATAATAAAATAATTTTGTCTAAAACAGTTTGGGAAGTCGGTGACTTCTATTTGAGTGGGTCTTTTATTTTCGCCACCGACTTCCCAAACTGTTTTAGACAAAATTATTTTATTATTTTTTGAAGGCGGTTTAGCTTTTTTGTTAAAAGTAATTTTATTTTGTAATTTTTAGTGGAAAGTTTTGTTTAGAAATACTTGTTAGCCAACTAAACGCACTGCTCCAATAAGACAGCGATGTTTCGGAGTAAACGATAATATCATCGATGTAAACAATTTTTAGATTTTTGTTGACATTTTCAAAACTGTTCAACCGATTTCGATAAAATTCGATGAACGGGACCACCTCTGAAGTATAACCTACCAAACAAAAAAACAATAATTAAAATCGGTCCACAACTGGCGGAGATATCGCGTAACAAACATACAAAAAAAAAACATACAGACGAATTGAGAACCTCCTCCTTTTTGAAGTCGGTTGAAAATAGAGCTAATGATAGTGACAATATGCATCAGTGCAAAGTTGTAGCGGTTTCGATATATGGTGTGGTCGCGAAATATCTTACACAAGATTTTTACACAATGTTTCATCTACCTTCAATATCTTGATTTTATAAGAACTGCCTCACTGGGCCAGTGGTGAAAAGCGGGACTGCGTAGTCTTATAAGAATATGATGATTTAATTGGTGCCCAGTTAATAACATTAAGTTCGCCCTCTATTAAATTTGACCCATAATATCAAACACGACCACAACACCTCTGCCTAACCTTTTTGGGAATACAGGGGTGTTTGTGTAAATAATTATCTGACCTAATAACCTTAAAATAATTGATAAAGTCGCTTTATGTAGAGCTCAGATAAAGATAATAAATGAGTATTTGTATAATGTTTAGCAGTAGAGGGTTAATAACGCCTCCCCGCACGTTTACTACACTATTAACCCTTTTCGCCCAATTGACTTTTACAACTGTACGGGTTGATAAGCAACCGACTTGCAGGCTCCTTCAAATTCCAGATTAGCGTGAGATATTGGTACCTACAAGTTTATAAATTCATTTATTATGCAATACTCTTAATCACAGAAGAAGATATCATTAAAGATATCTTAATTATTTCAACCAAAACTGGACCACTGCTACTTTATCTTTATGTTATTCAAGGTCAGGGCATAAATAAGTTTTCATAGAAGCAATGGGAATCAGCAGTGTCAAAGTTGCATTTGATAAAAATAAATAATCGTTTTCGAAAAGCTATACAGTAGTGTGACATAATATATTTTAAAAAAGTGATGAGACGACGCATGCATAACCACGTGAAACGATTTGATACCGTGCAACGTGCTTAAGATGTGTATGCGCATGCATGTTTGATCGAGAACTTCGAATCAAGATCACATCACACTTAGCAGCGTCGCAGTGACTGGCACGTTCACATTAGATGCCTAACGACTCCTGGGGCCGTATTACCACGTATTAATGCCATCATTGTTACGTTGTGAAAGAGGGACGCCACTATTTAACCTGTAGAGCGGCATCCCTGTCTCACAACCTAAAAATGATGGCATTAATACGTGGTAATACGGCCTCTGCGCACTTTATAATAAACACTCCGAGATGGCCGTGATTATTCCGAGCACAGATCTCAGTGAATGGTTGTCAAAGGGTGACTATACTCCGGTAAATGAACGTGTTTTGGTCGACGCATTGTAAAATGCCATCGCAGGAGTAATTGTGGCTAGAGGCTTAGGTAATTAGATGACGATCACCATGGGAAATATTTGAAGTTTGGTTTTATAAAATACAAACATTAATAAAGAGTTAACTAATATAAAATTTGTTTCTTGTTTGTTTGTTCTATGATTAATTAGCTTTTGTTTTTAAATAAATCAGCCATTTAGATTTTGTCCTAGTTATAATGTGGAAGTGTTTACAAATATAAATTTTCAAGCAGCATTGATTTTTTGTTTTTTCATCATATATCTAAAGATTATTCAGTAAATCTGTATTTTTTTAAAGACATTAAATTTATGTAAGCTATGTAAATGTAGGTAACTAATTTATTATCTATAATTACTAAGAAAATGAAGTCTTTTTTATTCTTTCTTTTATAAACCTTGCATTAACATTGGTTTACTTATAATGACTAAGTATTTTTTTATATTTTTAATAGCCTTGTATATGCCCCACGAGCAAAGGCATCCCCTTTCTCTTCTTTTTTTAGTAATATAAGAGTTATCGTCATAAATACATTTTATAGAGTCGCCTTTGTAACTACTATGGTCCTCATCTTTTACGAAAGACCTGCAGACGAAGCTGCAACAAGCATCGCTTAAATATTTATTAAAAGTTGTCCATGACATAATTAACAAACATAGTTACATCACGGTTCGATTAATTTAAATTGTTAATTAAGAAATACATCTATTTATAAATTAAAAATAATCTAAATCTATTCCTTACCTATACTGTGAAACTGCGCTTAGAAATGCCTTCATCGTCACATCGTTATAACGTAAATGGTATAAATATGTATACAGATTATAAACAAATATATTTATGTAAGTACTGGTTATTATAAGAAAAAACAGCATTTCTTATTAATTACAGACAGTTGTTAATCGATGCTTGAAATGCTGCGACATTTACATACTCAAGGTCGCAGTTGCGGTAAAATAGTCTTTGTACCAAGTTTAAAACGTAAACTTACTTAAAATATGTTGTAAAGTACTTTAACATATCCGTTATGGGGTATCAAAATATGTGAAACAACATAAAGAACTACTCGTATGAAACCATTCTGTATACTTATATAGTGGGCAATGTGTGTGTTACTCGGCATCTTAGCCTTGATTATAAAATATTGACCATAAATATAATATTAATTATAATATTATACGGAGTGGATCCTTAAGGAAAGTCGTCGACGCCAGCAATAGACAGGAGCACGTGGCATGGTATAGGGGAGACCTTTGCCCAGCAGTGGGACAGTATATGTAGAAATGCACTAAACAGGTAGAGGATGTTCTCTAAAAATATCTCAAAACATTTTTGACTCTAGCTGTGCCCCCCGACTTTACCAGCTTGCTCGGCTCCTGAGAGTCATAGCGTCACTTTCATCAAGAATCGGGGATATGAAATGCAAAAAAGTATTCAGATCAGAATAGTACAGATATCAACGCATTATGAACGAAACTCGATAGCTGTATTATATCCCTAGACACTGTTTTAACATCATAATCTATTAACAATTGTTCGCAGTGCTACCAGTGTCGATCCCGTCCTTCCCAATCCCATGGGAATTCCCCTTAACCCTTTCATAGCGGATGCCTATAAGGAACCTGCCAAACAAGTTTAAAGGTTTTATACTTGCTAAGATTTCGTGGTTAGTAAGCTAGTTATTTTGCTTTTATAATTTAATACGGTGTAGTCCAGGAGAATTTTTGGGTGTAGTGTACCGGTTACTCGCAATAATCTATTAATTTTGTCGTACTTGAGGGTCGCCTAGGGTCGGTACGGGGCTAGTTTCTTGTGAAAAATTGTATGCCTCTTGCATTGATTGTCAGTCAAGCTTCAGTTTAGAGATAAATTAACTATCGCAGCATACATTTATATTATTATTATTGGCCTCCTCAAAGGTGTACAGAATGGCAGTTGCAGAATTTTAAAAGGTTACAATATCAGGTTATATGCTTGTCATAAATCAGGCAAACTAATCATGAAGATAGTATTACAAAAAGTATAAATGTTTAAGCATATTATATTATCATTTTAAATAGTAATCTGTGGAAAATGTAGTGGTTATTATATTTTATTAGTTGATTTATAACAACTGTATGTGTATTTATAATTTGCCAGTGTTTATTTTCCCTAATAAAATAAAATAATATAAAGAACATACTATACACGACACCGTTACAATCATAAGATGCGTTCTTTCTTATAAAATCTTTAACGTATACTCAATATATATATATATTCTGTGGTTTACGCTGTTAACGTTTACGCCATGCTTTATACAGCGTGTTACACTTACGTACGTACAGTATGAGCATACATTTTGACCGAGTTAATCTGCAAACGTTAAAGTTTTTACATGAGATAAAACAGAGCTCATTGAGCTCGGTCGCAATGGGCCGTGGTGTGCACGCACATGCGACCTGGATGCCACCAGACCGTCCCGCACATTAATATCTGGACAATTCATCAACATCGCTCTCGGTAATTAAACATACATCTTGAGACGGACCATATTTAACCAGAATTCATTTCCAAAGTGTTTAAAGTTATAGAGGAGTGTCGGTTGCCGATAGTGAATATTTTTGAGATTAAATAAAACAGATGTGACGTAATTAAGATCAATTTATGACATTTGTTGCAGTTTAGGCATTGAATTGACTTAACTTCGTATGTCTCACGACTGATAAAATAAAAAATATCCTGTTTCTTGTGAAGCATAAATTTATATGGGAAGTATAAATAATATATTAAATAAAATACATAATAAAATAAGCAGAATTAATTTAATATAAAGAGCACACACCTGCTGCAAATTGTTAAACATATTTTATTACTACGGTTTTATATATCTAATTAATTCAGAATTATTAATAGTTAGATGACTAATATTATTTTATCGAAGAACCATTTATTAAAATGCAGTTTTGGTTTCGGACACCGTTTCGCCTTCGCACACAACATAATATCGTAAACATGTTCAGTTGTATGCGTTGCACGCACGAATTTTCTCACAAATATCAGCAGCTAGTTTGCTTATTGCAATAACTTAGATATTGTAATGTGGAATGCAATATAAATGAACCAAATGAATTTAGAGCACATTGTTTTTTTTCTACGTGCACGGATTTTACAGTTAAACATGGTTCTAGGTCTTTTAAAAATGTCCTTACTTAATCAGTGACAAATAATTATATTATTTAAGTATTATTGCATAGTGGCCAAAGAGAATTTAGTCTTTGATAGTGGCAGTCCCGGCACCCCTGTGGCAAAAAGGCGTGAGTCTTATGAGCAGTGACCAATTTTTCGTTTTTAGTATCTTCATCCTAATTGCAATAGTGTTCAGAAACTACCGAAGGGTAAGGTGCTGAATGAGGAATATTTTTTTTTTAAATGAATACTCCTTACTACGAGTACTATATGACTACGAACCGATCACTTATTGTATTTTTGACTGATAAACGAAGGTGGAGGCCTGCCGGTGGTCTTCTAAGATGATACGGTGGCCCCACAGATTCCTAATCTGAGGGTGGCCCTATATCAATATGTTCTACTTACTATCAATATGCTAAACAGTGTTTTTTTAGTAAGGTATGAAACAAAAAAATCCAGTATAATCCCAAAAAGCCGGGTAAATCTTGAAGGCTTTCTCCAAAATAAATGGTGTAAAAAACGGTACCAGTTTTATTATAATTTGAAAACAGACAGTTAAGTGGACAAGTTATCGGAACGCAAAATTTTATTGAGATAACACGATGATCAGAAAGTCGTTTTTATTAGTTCACTTGGCAAAGACTTTGTTGCAAATTGTATGCTTATTCGAAGTTTAATACCTACTTTTAATAAGTGCCAACTCAGCGACACATTTAAATACCTGCAATTGTCCATTGTTGTTCCTTTCATAATGCAGCTATGGCTAATTTAGGTAATTAATTTATTAGTTAGTTAATTTAGTTAATACCCAAAAAAATGAATCTGTCGAAGTGTAGCATACTTAGATCTTTACTCACGAAAGATAACGCAATTGATCAAACTAGAAGTACATACCTATACCTATTAATTTAATTTATGTGTTAACATCTATTAAATTGCCTAATCGAGCTGTTACATAATAACAGCGCAGAGGAGCCATTCAAACATTTTAAAAAGTGATTACAAAAAGAACAAATTGGACAGAGAACTGGTTTGGCGTAACTCCGGAAGCGGACAGGTTCCACAGACCTGAGATAAGTATTAATTGGAATTTTAATTTTTACTAATGAAAGATGGATCGCAGCTGGGAATCGGTTTTTCTGAACGTATTACGTATATTGAGTAAGGCGGCTTTCACTGGATCAAGTTATTCGTTATTACAATCGGAGCATCACGCAACGGTTTTTAGGTAACTAAACTGCTCGCACATTTGACTACGTTGCGGTGGATCGGACACGCTCAGCCATAAACTTCACACAATATCTACCACGTAATTCTGGACAGGCGTTCATTCCTTAATTTCATTGATTCATCAAAGAATCTTAAAAATACTAGAAAAGAACGGAAGGGGTTTAAATATTAATCTATCGATATATAAGTTAGAAATGTTGTCATACAAAGTATTGGTTACTAGTAAATTTAACGCAATTTTCGTTCATCGCTTTATGATACTAAAAATGCAAAATGAATCATCTTTTCTTCTTTATATAAATTACCTCGAAAAAAACATTCCATGACCGTGAAGCATAACCAACAACTAGAAATAATTGCTCAAGATAATTGGTGAATTCTGCTGATCACACGTGGAACAAATCGAATTTGCGAGTTCCGGATAATAAAGTGTGGTGTGGCGATACGATCTACTTGTTTTGAAAACTGAAATGCGTGATCATGACGTGAAAATTGCTTATACTCGTAGTAGTAAAGGTAATTCTAAACGCTATGAAAGTAAGTACTCGTATTGTCTTTATATAGGGTTGTGGGAATTTCTATTGTATAATAATATCAACTTTATCCTCAAGTAGCATCGGCATATCTTTTATGCTTCTTTTGCGGTGGCAAATGAGTCGCTGATCCTACAATATTACAATAAGAACACTAGATCTTTCTTAACTTATATTACGAAATGGTATACCTGCCATAGGTGCCATTTTGCGTTAATTCACAAATTATGAAAATGTATGAGATTGATACATAGAGCTTTTGCAAATATATAAATGTGTCAATATGTATGATATTCGTTATATTTGCTAAAGAATGGTACTTGTTTAGGCAGTATTCAAATTAATGGATGGTACAGTTATGTAATTAATAATGAACGCGATTGGGATTAAGTCAGATCAGTAGAGAAATCCTTTTCGAGGAATTATTACGATATGCTAATATGTAATCGTAAATACGTTGAATGTGAAGTGGCTGGGATCCAATTCAGTGACAGGAAACAGTCGAGTTTGTTTTATTGCGAGCTATTAATGTCTCATGGCTGGACGTGCTTGATTTACCTTCGTTCGGTTTACGCAAGGTGGAGCCACTTAACTTCCGATACCGTTGCATAGTACTTATCAAATGAATACCATATGAGAAACGCTGACCAACGCCGCCACGTTTTTTTTACCGTGGTAATTATTAAATCTAGTAATAAAAAACGGGTTTCCTATTTGCAGAAAAACGGTAAATAACTAGGGTAATTAAAGGTATTAAAGTGATTGTTTCAACAAAGACCCGCTGTGTTTACCAGCCGGCTACATTCCTGTCATTGTTTGCTATATACAACAGCGTTGTAAAGGTATTAGAGTTTTACTAAGCCGTGTTTTGTTGTAAATCGTAAAAACCGTGTTTGGTTGTAGGAGGATAGATAGTTACAAAGAGCATTTCTCTTGAATGGTTCTATCCGCCCACAGTGCGCGTGCGCCCGCCCACGCGCTTGTAAATTGTTCCCTAACTGTACCCGCGACAAATTGCCCGTGTAGCGTCGACATAATAGCGGTCCTTTAATCTTAATATGATGGGGATCGTATTTAAACGTACGTTTATTCGATGTAAATCAGAATTCTAAGTAATGGCTTTAATGCTTACCGCGGTTATAGCGAAGTGTGAACTGCAGTAATAAATGCTTAAGTATAGATCTGTTAATGTATTGGTGAAGACGATGCCTTATAGCGGTATTGACTGTGTTATTATTGGAATAACGTCATTTTTTTTTTAAATATCACCTAATATATTTATTGTTGTATGACTGTCTCTAATAGCAAGCGTAGCTGCTGAGCGTGTGGTCTTGGTTTCGATTCCTAGAACAATCAAAGTATTTGTTGGGTTTTTCTATGAAATTCACAGCCGTTCGTAATTTGCATTTGTGCCTGGTTAAAAGGAATAGGCTCGCTTCCTCTTACATGAGATCAAGAAACATACCTACCGGTGAAATTGAATTTTGAAACTAAGGAAACAAACATACGGTAGAGCAGCAACAGTGTTATTATACGAGCATTGTATTTTTTTTTACTTTTACGCTCATAATACATTCTATGCATCCATCTGTCATCTAGATTATTGTATGGCGGTAGAATATTTGGCAATGCAATGGTACCCAAAAGAGCTGAATAGAATAGAATATTCTTCATAGCACACCAAAAACTTATGCCAAGAACAATTTTAATATCAAACAGTGTGGTACAATCAGAGGTTAAATCTTAATACCAGAGTGCTTCCACCTCAAAAATATACTTTATACAAATAAGTATAGTATTCTTTTTTCAATAGACGACTTGCCGTGCACCTGCGCATGTCAGCGAGATGCCAGCTTCTTTAGATTAACGGCATATCGCTAATGATGTGCAAATAACGCCAACCAGAACCAGTATCGCTTAAATAGGGAACGCAATGCCAGTAAGCTAACAATGTAGTTTACCTGCCTACCTACGTGATGGACAATTATCTACAACTACCCAGCAGCATCGGCTGCCGCCGGTCCTAATTACAAAATCGTAAGTGGATTTGTCTACAAGAGATAGGATTTTGACATTACTTGAATAGACCTTATGTCAAAAATCCATCTCTAGTTAGCAATTCTACCGACTGTTATTGGTATCTGCGGTGAGACGGTATATATATATATATATATCACTTTTTGAAAAGAAGAAAGAAGAAGAATTTCTAAGAATTTTTGAAACTTATCTACTCTAAAAGCGTGGTCTCTTGAGAAGGCATTAGATAATTTGATATACTTTGCATAATATGTAATTTGTAACTAATACACCATCGCGCCTGTATTCCTCCATAGGTTAGACAGAGGTGTACTAATATACACCCACACTTCGCCTGGATGGTCCTACGTAATAGCCGGGCAACAATCCAAACTCCAAGCGGCTACTGAGAATTTCATAGAAAACTCATTAACACTTTGCTAATGTAACTAACAATGTAGAGCAAAGACAATGCCAAGAAAGTGCCATTTCAACTTTGAGTTGATTGTCCCAACTGACGTCACGCATCTATTAACCATTGTGTAGCGTAGTTATTATTTAGGAGTAGAGTGTATTGGAGAGCACAAGACTCGCTATTGTTTCACTGACCGTACATATAGTTACTAAGATCCTCTATTGATACATATTTAAGTGTTATCCGATGTATTAAATTAAATATGTGCGGCGCATTTTATCTGGATACATTAACCTGACGGCAATATTATCTCTTACATATATTTCCGATGTAATTTACAAAGATAAAAAACAGTTACCGCTAGAAACTTATTTACAAAGTAAGAAATTCACATTACGATTTGCGGAATTACAATCTGCTGTTTACATTATAAACGTTCCTTATGACCGAGTGAAACTCTATACTGATGATCTTGCCCCGGATAAGCTGTAAAAGTGTATAAAACACTTTACGATATCCTATTACTATCAGAGCTAACTAAATTTTAATTTGGAATCGTTTTAACTGGGACGTTTAGTCACAGATCAAGTAACAGTTTAGTAATTAAAAGCTTATACTTATTCTCCTCTAAGCTTCGTGTAAATGAGTCTGTCAGGTCAAGTCATGAATCAGTGGTCTTGTAATTCTCTATGTAGGTGCAACTGTGGGAGTGATTCTACTTAATTTATTATAGGAAGACCTAAAACAAAGACTTTATATAATCAAACATGGAAATACTTACTCATACACAAAAGGAAACGAAAATGATTGTGTCGTAAGAAACCTGCCTTGAAACAGTGAGAAGTACTTATGTAGTATTTTGTGCCACGTGGAAAAATATTTAAGAAGAATGATCACGTTGTACTAATTTTCCTTTCACAAATTAATAAATGTCTAAAGACAATTTTTTTTAATCAATGTATGCTACCTGCAACCCGACAAAGTAGCACATGTGTGCCGCAAGAGTCGCTCAAAGAACCATGGAGCGTGCCAAGCTAGGAATTCATCTGGTAGATCGAATACTAATTGACGAGATGAGACGTAGAACAAAGGGGGATACGAATCGCGAGACTTAAATGGAGATGGAAAGGGCACTTGGCGTCACGGAACGATCTTAGTCCAAAGCAGTTACCGAATTGTGTCCAAGGGGCAAAGAGGATATCAAAAGATCACATGATAGACATCAAGCCCGATGGCTGGATGATATTGCGAGAGGAGCGGGGAATCAGTGGGTGGAACTTGCACAAGGTCAGCAACTATAGCTTAATAGAGAAGAGACCTTCGCTCAGCAGTGGATAATACCGGATGAGTAGATTGATAGATATAAAAAAATAATTGAAATTGTTTGTTATTAAAATTATAATTCACGAACATATTATGGTTAAAATAATGTTTTCCAATAGCTTTTACCCTGGGAAACGAAGAGAAGAAAGTTTAAACTCTATCTTAAAGAGATAGAGAGAGTATACCCTGTGACATAAGCATGTAGAATATAATATTTATCGTGAATATGTCAATATATAATATTGTTTGTTTGTGGCCACAGGTGCTACTTGAGTTGCCGTCAAAGCACGTTTATGTATTTACATTGCACGTCAAAACAAAGAGTCCCTTTCCCGATTTAAGTACCTAGCAGAAAGTTCGTAGGCTCATCAACATAATGTTTTGTTTTATCTTTGTATTCTGCAGGTCCCTCGAAAAGGTATGAGCACGAATACACACATGCATAAAATATGAATACATATTTGCTACTTACGTAGGTAACTTAAGAAAAAATGGTATTATTGATTCATCCTTTTTTAAGTCTATTTTCTTGTTATATTTTTATTTCTAATATAATCAATGTGTACAAGACGTAATAAAACTATTAAGTATTCCGCCTATAAATTAGATATGAGTTCTACAAAACCTCGCTGAACTGTGAGTCTAGATAATCACATCTCTGCATAACCTTTCGGGGAATATAGGCGTGATGATATAATATCAATATATTCATATACAGCACCTGTTTAATCATGACTAATCATTTGTAACGATTACCTTGGAAATTTGGAACAGTATTTTTGAAGATTTTATGCGACGTCCTACGACGGCCTACTAAAAAAAAAATTAGGTGTGTCAGTAAACAATCCTACATATTTGTCAACCTAACGTGCACAATCCACATTGTTGTATTGTAAAAGTTCACAAAGAAATTATGTAATTTTTAAAACAATGGATACTCGTCTCATCCTTTTTAATGTTGGAAATTTCAAAGTTACAGGTTGCGATAATTTATTTAGTGTCAAACTTTCATATTAAGTTATCGTCTTCCTTTAAAATACTTAAAATAAGTATTTCAAAGAAAGGGGCATTCAAACATTTTAGTCTTAGAAATTTAACAAAGAAAAATGTTATATTTTGTAAAAGATTTGCGCACCTACCTATGAATCAGGGTCGGTATATTTTACATAGAGGTAGTAGCGTGTCATGTCTCCCGTTGTGCCGTTCAAACATTTACCATTAAGCACTCTTTCAAGCCTCCCTATTGTCCTCCAATAGATGGCGATAAAACATTACGTGATGGAATTTTTATGTTTCCGATCCTTAGACGCCACTGGCATTATGATATTTAAAGGTTTTTATACATTATTGTTTATAAAGTAATTATGTATAATTGAAGGATTGAATTTTTAATAGATTTCTTTTTCATTACCTACTAGATACTGATACGGGTTTTTGCTAGCGTGCAACACGTGATGTGTGATACGTATCCCACGGCTATCATGTAAAATTGTGAAAGTCTATATAGGTAATTAGCAGTAAACGAAATTGAATTTCCTTTCGATAAGAATGATATTATGTTTCAGTGGAGCGTCGCGTTGCCTGCGCCCGCGCCGCCTGCATCGCTGTCTGTCTCCCCATGTGCACTGGTATGAGGTGAGTCATCGCACTCAATTTAACTTCAGTTGCTATGTTCACAAACGGGGATGGGAATAATAAATAGATGCAACGCGCAAAAAAATAAATTGTTATTTAGTGGGTGTCTATTATGATTCAATAATTATTTACGTTAGTAAATTATCACGTAGTCGCAAAAGTAAAACATGCAGCATGCTATACATATAATCGTGAGGTTGCTATTAGTTACCGCCGCACACCTGCCTCGCCACTCGATGTCAATGTCCGTCAAACGCGAGCCTCTTGCCTTACTTACTAGGCACTTACTTATAAAAATGCATACAATAAAATACACCACACTAAACTTTAGGAAGATACCATTGACCACAGAAAGGGATTTGTAGTACTTCGTTACTACGACAAAATATAAAATCACTACAATAAACTGTACCTAGTTTTTATAAAAACTAAAAATATAGCCGTTTTCCGGCCCATTTTAGACGCCCCCGTCCGTGTACAGTGCCTACCATAGGAGCGTTGTGCCCGCTAGAAATCTTAAGAGGAGAGTAATCTACGGACATTTAAACTATTACGAGTTACCTGGCTAGATTCGTAACTGTCGTCAGCTCACTGCGAGCTTGCGACACTTAAATTACTGCTTAGGACATAAATAATAACTGTCAACCGACGCACGATGGCGGCGGAAGAACGGTATTCCCTAATAATATACAAGAAAATAACAATGTTTCAATTTTTCGTAAAGCGAAAATTTTATAAATTACACTACCAATACAATACAAATAAATAATAATTTAGGTAAGCAGTCAAATCCTCTCGAGAAGAAATATAATCTAATGTTTATATAATTTTATTATTTATTTATTGTTAGTTGTTTAAATATTTTCGCATCGCGCATACAGTCACGCATAGCAAGTGTCGGTGTAAAGTTGACATACGTGCGATTTGCGGAGGTGCACAGAACAGTAACACGATTCAATATTATCTAAGGCTATTATATATTATGTAAAAGTCAAACAGACGTACGATGCTATTTGTCTACTAATAGAAACTTGTACGTCCAGAAGTAGCGCAGTATCTGAATGACCGATAACCGCGACGAGACGCCCCGGCATGCATCCGGCAGGAACCATCGCTTCCTTAATCCATCACGCGTTACATCATTAGTGGCCAGTCCCGAAATACTTCGCCGGCTAACAAAGTAAATATAATGGCATAAATAAAACTGTTTAATAAAAATACGACTAAAGAAATATCTTTCACACAAAACAACAATTACACAATTTTATAAAGATAATAAATAAAACGGAAACTCAAAGTCAGGATTGTTATTTTAATTAATTTTTCAATTTAGGTTATTAATACGCTACAAACATTTTCCTATATAGCAATGCTGAATTTTAATCTATTAACATTTCCTGTAACGTAATGAATGCTGGGTAATTTATTATAATTAACAGTTTCTCTGGAGTAAATAACACACGGAGAGTTCTTGCAAGTGAAAAATATCGTGAACTAGATTGGAACGGGATGACAGTCATTAGATAAGACTAACATCTCGTAGCTTGGATTTCCGGTCATCCTGTAAGACCACTGGCCACTCGTTTATGACTCACTACAAATGTGCACGCAACATTAATGTCCCTACTCCTGGCTTATATTATGTTCATAGTTACCGTACTCGTATAATTACGTCGTGTGTCAATCACATTGGTGTAATGATAGTCAAGAACGGTTTACATCCTCAACAACGTCGCGTGGATTTGTTTTCAGTATTTAAGTACCTTTTTAATTAATAGATTATGTGCCTGAATATTCCATATCCATCCATAATAATATTTATTATTAATGCGAAAGTTACACTGTCTATATGTCTGTTACCTTTTTACGCCTAAACCGCTAAACAGATTTCTATTTAATACGCAAGGAGATAGATTGCACCTTTTTATTCCAAAAAGTCCTTTGAGAGGCGAGTGGAACCACAGGCATCATCGAGTATTTACTAGTACTACTATATTTCAGAACAGAAGGCGCGTGCGGACTGGCGCGATGGTTGCGTGATAGGTCATCATGCGCCTCTTCCGCGGGCCGAAGCGCAGGGAAGTGACCGGGCCGCGAACCGTCGCGACGCCGTCTCCGCGCCGAGACGCCGCCGCCGCAGACATCGCCGGCAACTCGCCGCACGTTGTACCCGACTTCACACTAGTAACCGCACTACCAGCCATGGTAATGGAGGAGGATGTCAAGGAGATGAAGAAAGGTAAGCATCGGTTTGCCACTCCCCGTAAAGTGGTTATTCTACATGGAAATCAGATTATCATATTCACCTTTTTACATTGATTAATTCGGTCATGTCCCCGATTTGTTTTAAATACAAGTTCTTAGTATGGGAGTCCTATGAATTGAATACTAGGTACTAAATTAATAAAGTACAAAATCTTTCCGTTTTAATAATTTAAATCATTTTTAATTTATTGCCCTTGGATCAAATGATTATATACTTAATATCAATATAAGCGAATGTTTTATTTGCTAAATGTCCAAATCTGTTTTAATTAGGTATTTGTTAAGTCAATATTTGTATGGTTTTCAGTGTTTGCTACGTGGGGTCGCCGTATGGGAAAAAAACTGGAATTGTTAAAGAAAACAGATTCAAAAGAACCACTGCAAGAACAACAATCTAACGAAGACTTGAATGAAGAATCTACTACTGTTCTCACCGGCCAATATAAGAAAAAGCAACATTGGAAAATGGGACGAAGTAGTTCAGATTCGACGTCATTAAAAAAGGACAATGACACTGACTCGATTCGAAGTGGTTCGAGGGATAGATCTCCGAGCCCTTTTAAATCATTTTTTCATAGGATGGGATCCACGGGAATGTTAAATTCCGCTAAATCTCAATCTCTTAATATGCACAAAACTCCTGAAAATTATCCTGTTGCCAATGGGCCTTCTTTGTACCGTAGTTGTTCTACTTCGCATCTTTCTACTTATGTAAAAGCTGATGATCCATCAGATGACATTGATTTACAAAATTCCAATAACGAAAGTAAAATTTCTCCTAAAAAGCATAGTAGTGCTATGTCTGAGGAAACGTTGGTGACATCTTCAGCTAAAGCGGTTAGTTGTGATAATATAAATAATCTAAATGATGGACAAGCCAATAACGGAGCCTCGAAAAAACCAAATTTTCCTTACGCATTCCTGAGATCTAAGTTATCAGTTTTACCCGAAGAGAACAGTATAGCTTCCCAGCAAAGAACGAGCTCTCTCAGACAAAGTCTTTCTGAACGAATTGATAGAAAATCACCGAAATTTCGAAAAGAAAGGATGTGCTTACCGAACTCACGATCAGAAGAACGATATCAGAGTAGCGAGAGCATATCCATTCACGACGAAAATTTATTATTTAATAATGCTTTAAAAAAAGATTATGATTTTTCAAGGAGTTCTATGAGAAGTATAAACGAAATAGATGGTAACATATATCCAATTGGACGCATTGATGACATACCTCGTAGATCATCAATGATTTCACATAGAGCACCTTTAGATTACGATCCTATGCTTATACCAAGGAATAGGAACAGTTTACCAGTATACGAATACAATTCAGTGCTAGGTTCAATGCGAGACCTAAAAACTGAATTTAATTCCTCTACCCAAAGTATTCACCATGGCCTTGAAAATGTTGAAGTGCAAGCTCATCGTCTCAGTAATTACGTGAGTTCTAATGAGTCTGGGTATGATAGTGATGGACGACCCACCGATGAACATAGCAACCATTCTCCTCCAGGATATTCTTCACATTTTAATAATGCATCCGTTCGAAAAGAACCATTAGATTTTAACTGTGAAGAAGGCCAAGGAAATTTCTCAAGACAATTTAGTTTGAACCATAAAATAAACATGGGTAGAGTACAAGTTCCACTTCGACGAAGTTCTACACCCTGCGCACTGCTTCCTGTTGAAAAAAATAATCCTTATGAATATGGAAATGAAAACAGGGACAATATCCATAAGTTTCCTAGTGATAACGCACAACATACAATTTTTGACCATATAGAATCTAAACCACCGCCACTTCCAAAGAAAACAATTAACAAAAAACTACCATATGTTTACAAAACAATAACATTGGACGAGAGGGTCCAGACTAGAAAGATTAAATTCCTACATTCGCAAATGCTTTCTATTGAGCATTCATCAAATCAAGACAACAATGTTGTTGCCGATTCTCCATCAAAAGTACAGCATATTTCTGCAATCGATATTTTGGGTAGAGGACCCTGCACTAAACGATTTAGAAAAATAAGATTATTGAAAACGAGGTTAGACGAGAGTCTAGGAGTTTATTTATCCCAACATAGGGTAGACGTTGATAGCAGCGGGTCAAACTATGAAATACGGTATATTGTAGTAAAACTGGATTTCGACGGAATAGCACATAGAGACGGAAGACTAAGAATAGGTGACGAAATCGTCAATGTCAATGGCAAAGTGTTACGGGGATTGTCATCTTTAAAAGAAGTGCAACATATAGTCAATTCTTGTTCGACTGAAGCCGCGGTGAAAGATGGTGCATTATTTCAAAGATACCAAGTCGACCTAGTGATGGCTCACGATGAAATAACACCTTTAACATTAAACAGAATTATAAACAATCAGGCATTAGAAAATAATTCAGACACGCTCCCAGCGTCAAACGTTCCTCCAGATATTATATCACAAACTGTGCACAAACCCTATCCGCCTTCCAATCAAATAACTATTGAAACACATTTCCCTACCGAAACCCAGTTTTATCACAGTAACGTTAATAGAACCAAAGAACACTCTACCGAACCGATAAACTATAACGCTAGCGCAAGCAGAACAGATCTTTATAGGAAATGTGAAGTCGGTATTCAAGTAAATAATGGTCCGCTGCATTCAAACCAGAAAAGTGACGACGAAAAACTGCTAGAGAGGCACTGTTATTCGCAATCCGCGTCTTTGCAAAATATCACAAATATTGAAATTTCATTAAGATCGTCACCAACACCAAGGTCAAATCAGGGCAATAATTACAGACCAATATCATTTCATACTTCTAGACCAGCGTCAACTGCTGTACCTTACTCTGTCTACAATGATAATGCGAGTAACGAAGTTAAAGAAAACTTTTCTCATTATGTAAAACACGTCCCAAGACTTTACCAAAACAGATCATTTGAAAGTATCCCTGAACAGTTGAGAAGTAGCAGTCGAAGTAGATTCTTCAGCAGAGTGGGTTCGCAGCGATGCTCACCTAATCCTGGCCCACACATATCTAGACTTCAAGAACATTCTGCAACATTACATCAAAACAACCAGCATGGAGGACATTATGCGCACAGTTCTTTACATAAAGTCGAATTTTGGAAAGGTCCGGGACATAAAAGTCTCGGTTTCAGTATTGTAGGAGGGACCGATTCACCAAAAGGCCAAATGGGTATATTTGTTAAAACCGTATTTCCAAATGGGCAAGCAGCTGACAAGGGGACTATTTTTGAAGGTAAACATTTTAGTTTAAACAATTATTATATTCACTTGATTTGAACGGATTCGAAACTTCAGATAATAATATAAAACTGTTTCAGGTGATGAGATCTTGTCAGTTAATAATGTGCCAACACGTGGACTGAGCCATGCTGGGGCCATATCTCTTTTTAAACAAGTTAAAGAAGGAAAAATAGAACTGACGCTTTCAAGAAGAAGGTAAATAATATATTATTATGTTTTGTTTTTCAAACATAACATTTTCCTTTTCTCTTAATGTGGTCTACAAAAAATCAACACCAGACAAGATTTGTTATTTTATTATTATATTAGCATACTTGATGCCATCGTTTTGTCTGCCTCTGCGATGTAAGGCCATGTTGTTGATAAAACGTAGACTAACGAAAATACCGTCAATATATTATAATATTTAAAAGACTGCATCATTAGTCTAGTGTTCCCAAACGCATATAACATATAACAATAGAGGTCCTGGGTTCGATTTCCGGGTCGAGCAAAGTGTTATTGGGTTTTACTATGAAATTCCCAGTAGCAGCTTAAATAAAAGGTTAAATAAAAGAGGCTCGCCTCGCCCGTTTATTACATGGGACCCAAACATACCGGCGAAGTGTGGGTATACATTATTACACCTCTGCCTAATCCTTCGGGGAATACAGGTGTGATGGTATGTATATTATTACATAAAACTTATTTTATATTACAGAGCACCTAGGTCGAGATCTGTGGAACCTCTCGGCAATTTTCGCGGTGATGGAAAACGGGAATAATTACTTCTTCGTATCCCAAAGAGACAATGGTGTTATCGAGTGCAATAATTCACTTTATTCATTAAAGCCAAAGGCAAATCTAAGATGCTTGTTTCACAGAGATTTATTTCAGTTAATTTAATTATTTTAGGCCGCATTTCTCCCTGTCAGAATTACCGCTACTCTCCAAATTTATAAAAAACTGGAACCGATTTTGTATGAAATATGGTGCAAAGTAATTTAGCGGGAACTTATTCAGAGTTAGTGAATTACGGCCTAACACCCTGAAACTAAATGATCTGTAAGAAAATTATAAATATTTGTCTTATAATTATTGGATAACTAACAGTTAGGGCCTTATTCCAAAACGCTCCGTAAATTGTCTATAAAACAATTAAAATTGTATACAAATCTGTGTTATTTCGATGTAAATGAAGTGAAATTGCACTAGATATAGCACTTTAGCTGTCTCTTAGTTAATGAGCGTTTTGGAATAAGTGGTAGATTCACATTGTATCGTATTAATATCACCATAAATATACGTGAACATAAATTTAAACGATATATAAATTATGTGCGCTGATATCGGGCTAGTTAAAAACTACGATTATCCACATAAATCATTTTGTTTTAAAGAAATGACAGGCTTTAAACTTCGCTATGGCAAACTGAATTCCAATGAATATCGTAGTTTTTGAATAACCTTATTTAACGGCACTTTAATATTATGTATATCAATCATGTATAATGTTTACGCTAAATTTTATTAGCTTTGTAAAATAAGACTGTATGTATAGCCGCAGTTAATATAATTATGTTTTGTTGTAGTCTGTTATATGATAGGTATTGTTAAAGTATGTTAGGAATGCTAGATCTCGTTATTTGCTGTAACTTGTATATACTAGTAGTCTTAGAACATTTTTGTTACGATGTTATCTATCAATGAAGACTAGACTTCCTTAACAACAGCCACATGACAATTAAAACGCCAATCAGACTGATATTTTTAAATAATGATTTGAGTACCTATTTTACTGCCAAAGCTTTAGACTTAACGAGAAAATTTTCGAACATATTTCTCTTAAACAATGGAAAATGAAAAAGGCGTCACTTCCGGGTGTTAAGATAGCTTCCGGGTGCTGATAGGTTCCATGCTGATCTTACCCTCCTGAAGTGTTGTCGTTTATGTAAGGAGACATTGTATTCCATACCATATTAACAAGTTTCCGCATAGGTACCTAGCTAACTTGTGATTCATTGTAAAATATCCAGCGAATTTACTCCGTCCAATGAGATTGTTACATTATCGGACTATTGTTTCTGAATTTCACTGTGTTACTTAATTTTATCGAGTTTAAGTTTCAACAGACAACTTTGTTTTTAGTACGAAAAGGGTACCTACAAAAATTATTTCCAAAATATAACATAGCATATCCATCCCCAGTATTGTTCGTTACGTTTGATGTAAATAAATTGCAATACCTCAATGCTTTTGAAATTATACACAAATATTATAATATTTGATTTATTTAAATAAAACATTACCTTCTAAAAATCTCAAAAAAAGAATAACATAATCACAATACATTAACCTTCTCATCTGATTTACGGTAGTGTCACTTGTCCGACATAGATATAAATCGGTGAATAAATACGACTTTGACTGTGAAAAATCTCAAAATGATCCATTACTTAATGTCGCACAACATAGCGACGCCTCTTAGGATCCAGTGATCAGGGTTCTTGATAGTGGGAAGCCACAGCGGGGTGATGAACGTCAAGCCGGTGCGCACCGGTTTCTTGTACGTTGGACACTGGAAAACACCAACCACTATACTGGGTGACTGCCCCAGAGTGGGAATATTCTGGAAAGCGGCTTCGCTTGCGTAGGTTATCCAACGGTTTAGAATGTTAATTGGTGAAAGAATGATTAAAATCGATTCAGTAGTCGAGTTTATCGATTACAACCAAACAAATCTTTCCTCTCTATAATATTAGACCACAACCAGCCATCCAGTAGCGGATCATGTCTAGTTCTATGAGAAGTTGAATACCTGGTAGAGTTTGGGGTCCTTGGGTGCGGTGGAGTTGATCGCGTACACGTGTACGACCGGCAGCACTGTGTACACCACCTTCAGCGTGGACTCGCACAGACGATTGTTGCGCCGGTCCCAGCCCGCGCCGTCCAGGAACATGCCGTGAATGTACACACCTTCCTAAATAAACAAAAAAATCATTGCGTATAACAATGAAAACCGCAAAACGTTCTTCATAAATAAAAGATCTTACCGGTGGCGGAGCTTTAATTTCTTCTAAATTAAACTTAGTGACGTCGTTGTGTAGCGCGACCATGTCTAGAGCCCAGCCCTTGTGCGCTCGTGTAACTTCTTGACGCATGGCCGTCAAAAAACCTACAATTATCAGAACAGAAATTAGCTTATGATATAGATTTGTAATTTTGCAGATAGATGGGACCGTATCTTACTGTAAAAATAAAACGGAATGGTGTATCTGTGAAGTATGTTGAGTTGTTTAGTGACATGTACGGTTGATCTAAATGCGTTCGGCTGAGGTGCAATAAAAGAACTTCCACACAACCATATACGAGTATATATGATCGCCTTGGAAACACCCTGAGTAGACAGCCTCGCCATCAATTTGCTGATCACTTAATCATGGCCAAAACTAAGACAGAACTTCTTAAGAATGAGCTAGAGACGAGATAATTGCCGAGAGACGCATAAAGAAGTATTTTATTACCTTGTGGATTAAAAAATCCAGTCATCCAGAAGGAGTTTGGTCTGGCCTGAAAGCACCACGTAGAAAACTGTATGGTTCTCTCTAAAAACTCAGTGAACCAGAAACCTAGAGTAGAAGATGACCACGAACTTCTAAACCAAATATTTGGGACCTTCGCGTCATAGATACTGTCTAACGAATCTCGAAGTGCCTGAAATAGTAATTAATATATATAAAAGTTCTCAAAAGCATTTAACAAAAAATATTTATAATCAATTGGGGAGTTGCTGCAGGCAGCGTAATGATTTCGGTTAGTACCACTTTTCAAAATAAGTTCTAAGAGGAAAGTACTATAGACTATCGTGAGATATTATTAATTTATGAATTTATGTTTATTACCTCATTCATTATAATAGTTCCATCAATAGCCAGCAGTAAATCCTTTAGAGTGGTTCTGACTAGACTAATTACTTTTTGCATTCGATCGATTTCTTGTCTCAAGAAAATCACCATGGAATTTAGTATGCCATACAGTCTCAACCTAAAAATGCATTGGATTTATTTAAATATTACTTCACAACCTCTTCAAATATATCTTAAATGCACGCTGTTAGAGGGTCTACATCCCATAATAATAATAATAACGAGTCAGAAAACTAACAGTCAGTGATATTACAATTCAGATAACAAGTGAATAAGGCGAGTACTTTATAAGTATCTCTGCTGAATAAAATATGATTTAATTTTTATGGGACGCAAATGCGCTCACCAATTTTAAATCTGAATCTTGATCTGACAATCTGTACTAGCCTATATCAGTCCACTGTTGGACGTAGGCCTCCCCTTGATGATTGGCCTAAACTGACGAACCTGTTCTTGGCCTAAACTGACGAACAAATGAGGCGATAGTCAATGTACTAATGACACTGCCAACTCATTAGTTCCACTTGTTTTAAGCTTTTCGATAAGAAAAACAATAATACTTAATGGTAAGGCTAATTAGTGTGAAGGAATACCTAGCAATAACTTCGTGAGGATCAAAGTTGGGCGGGACTTTTTCAAGCATTTCCTTTGACTGTCTGTATACCGAGGCCTCGCGCGTTTCACCGCCTCCTGAACTTGATTCCTTCGGCTGAATAGACAGTATCGTGTCCAGGAGTTCTTGAGTGGTGTTGCGCTGATATCTAAAGTTAGTTTATCGAAATAAAAATTAAAAAATGCAAAAAGGTATACAAGACTTACTGTTATATTATAACTACAAGAATATCACTACCATGATAAAGAACACGAAATAACAAAGAACACATATGTGCAGTGATAGCCTTGTGGTATGACCATTAGACTGCTAAGTCAAAGGTCTCGAGTTTGCATCCAAGGCACGCACCTCTGTCTTTTCGAAGTCATGTGCATATTAATAATTAATTATCACGCGCTTAAACGATGAAGGAAAACATCGTGAGGAAACCTGCATGCCTGAGAGATTTTCTTGACGGCATGTGAAGTCTGCCAACCCACAGTAGGCTAGCGTGGTGGACTATAGCCTAATCCCTCTCGTTCCAAGAGGAGACCCGTGCCCAGTAGTGGGGGACAATGTAATGGGTTGATGATGTAAATGTAATAAAGAACACGCTAACTAACGTGATATCAGCATTTGTATGCAAGCCGTAAGCTTGTGGTGGATCAACGGTTTTCATGGTCTCGATCTCCTCGATGTATTCAGGAATGTTTTTGTACTTCATGATACCATATCCCTTGTAGAAATGGAACTCCTCAGTGAACAGTTGGTCCGAGAACCACACCCTGCAGAAGGTGACGAGCAGCCGCGTGTCGTAGTCATCGGTGACGCGGCCACCGTACTGCACCGCCGACACCATGTAACTACAACAACATGCCACGTAATATCGCGTTTACCATACGACACAACCTAGTGCCTGCCGACATAACACTCGTATTGACAAAGTGTGACATACCGCACAGTGGTCCAGCTTACTGTTTGTCCCGGTTCTAAAGCATCCAAATGGTTTTGTACAAACATGCACGACGCCAGCCAGTCAGCTGAATTGAACTCATAAGGTATATTCCAACCTAGAGGACCGAACTTCCTTCTCTCTTGTACTACGGTGTGCAAGAAGGAGATCGTGTAAATTAGCGGCAGATAGAAAGGACTGTCGCTATAATCAAGGAAGTCTTGACTCATCGAGTCGTACGTCCTCATAAGACCAGCCTTGATTCCTGAAATTAAACATTATGTATTATACCCATCAAAGTTTATATGGAAGAAAATATGAAAAAAGTAGTCGTACCGGAAGGCGGCTCGCATGTATACTTTATAGACATTTGCAGAAGAGTAATGGGGAATTTTGGATGCACCTCCGTGGTAATCCACAACCTACAAACGAATAAATAAATATGTTAGCAAATTGAAACCTTTTTCTATAATACAATTCATATAAAACTAGGTAGTCAATAAATAGCTTTTATATGTTATACTTACCTAAACATTTCGTGTACTTGCTCTGGGTCCTTTTCAAGTTCGCCGAACTGTTCCATAATCTCCACCATGTACTCTAATCCTAAATGGCAGTTTTGCAGCAGCACCCACAAACCCTAATAAGAACATAGGATGTGCATTATTAGAAATCAAGTCTGCACTTATGTAATACTTTGACTGATAATGATTTGTGATAGGTACACCGTAGATTATTACCTCCTTCAGAGCACGGTCTATAAGTTTTCTTGCGTGTATTTCTTGACCTTGCCCCATAGATATAGACGAACAAAGATTCTCCATTCGCTTGGCAGTTATCTCAATAGATGGGGTTGGATCAGAACCCATCGCCAGGAATCCGATAAGGGGGACCAGTGGCCGAGACTCTAACACCATATGCTGAAATACATAAATTCTCCGTTATGTCATGTATGACAGCTTTGCAGACTATAGTTTCCTGAACAGTTTACTTACCTCGTAATTCACTATAACGGCTTCAGAGTATCGAGCACCCATAGAGTGTACAACGTACTTCCTATAAAATATCAAACCATAAAATGATTACATGTAATAGATAGAGGAAAGTTTCCAGAACTGGTAACAATGACGCAACTCACAAGCTTTGCGCTAGGGTTCTGTCGGGACACCACGCGCGCACAACCAGCAGCTTCCTGAACACGTCGAGAGTGTGATACCCGTCGGGTAGCGGCTCGTCTTCAGGTGCTTCCTTGTCAAACCTTTTCAACAAAAAAGCAATTCACCTCCTTTCACAATTCACGTCCTTTTGGGTAGAGTCAAGTAGAGTGAGAGTGTGGGTTTGTGCGAGTGCTTTGAACTTTGCGCTTATAGCTAGTAATTGCCACTAAGGAAAGTTCCGTAGATGAAGCAAAAGAGGTGTCAAATAGACCAAGATAGAGCCTGCGTTCCCATTGAGGGACCACATTTGAATTTTGAGCTTTTGAATGCGTCAGCCTTTAGTAAAAGTTCCCAAACAATTGTAAATTCAGCCAATAATTTGTAAAAGCAGCCACTCAAAAGTTACAATAGGCCAAAGGTGGTCCCTCAGTCGTGACCCACAGGCATCCATATCTCGTGACCTAGTGAAAATTTACAACTGCTGTAAATGTCTACTCTTAGTAAAAGATTTGTAAAACAAATTTACCAAATATGAACCCTTTCCGTTCACTGTGTAAAAATTGCTAGCATGCAGAAGGTGGTCCCTCAATCGTGCACTATAAGTTCACCTTGAGTGAAGACCACAATGGAATTAAGAATTTTCGTATGGTTCTAGCGTTAGTAAAAGTATTGAAAAGATTGTAAATTCAACCTCTAGTTTGTAAAAGTAGCCATTCAAAGAGTATACTGGATTGAAGGTGGTCCCTCAATTGAAACGCTTGTCAAAAGAAAATATCAATTTACGTAGCATTCGGAAGTTTAATAGACCAATACTACAGTCTATCCTTTAGTAAAAATTTTTACTAACGATTACTATACTAAACAGTATAAAAAAACGTGTAGTTTTGTGTTAAATAACAATAACATTCCTGCGGAAAAATACTAGGATCGAGGTGACCACACAACAGTATTTTTTCGGATAAATAAAAACTAGTGACTGGTTTTTTATCTTAATCTTTATTTGTATTGGACTTACCTGTACTTATGTACACCTACACTTTACCGGTATGTTTAGGGGGCGAACCTATTCCTATCAACCGGGCACAAATCCAGATTCCAAGCTGCTATTGAGAATTTCATAGAAAAACCCAATAACACTGCTTGACCTGGGGATCGAACCCAGGACCTCTAGCATAGCAATCGCGCTTATGACCTAGACTAATTATAAATTGAAAAACTAGACTAATGAGGCACTCATTAGTATAGTAAATTTTTTTTACAACCTATGACGTCATAACACAATTTATATGATATGAAAGCTTGTCGCGAGATTTACCTGTGTAGATAAACAAGTAAATTAAATTAATTTAATTATAATTGAAAAAAAAAAACAAACTAAGTAAATACGAGTACATAGGTACAAAAATCTCGCGACAAGTTTTTATATCATATAAATTGTGTAATTACGTTATAAGTTGATAGTAAAAGTTTTAAATGAAAAGTTTATTTTGTTATTTATGGCGCATCTAAATAAAATCTTGTTTTTAAAGGGTTTTTTTACTTTTAATTTATTTTTTTGTGTATTTTATCGACAAACCTGAAGAACCGATTAGCGAAATACCTCGAACAATAAAAGTCAAACAAAATGGCTACAAATTAGTTGGGGCTTCATGCCCGGACATAGCGCCAGTGATAAAAAAAATAACAATATGCATGATAACTAGGACCTACAAGGCAACTCAGTCAACTTATGAGTGTGTAAAAAAATATAATTAAGTCGACCAGTTACCACAAACAGCACCCGATCACCAGTATAACGCACGGATTTAATAGAGTTCAGTCAAACATTACAAATGAGTCAGTAGCAATGTGTATATTATTTTTTTTTCGTTTGGAGGACTTTCATAAATGTACCTAGGTTTTATGAAGTCGCCATAAATAAAAGTAACTAGTAAGACTTATAATGGCCGAGGTCGCTGGCGCTATGCCCGGTAACAAATTCAAAAGCCCCAACTCTTCGAAGGATTTCGCTAGTCGGTTCTTCAGGTGTCGTTTAAATCGAATAGTCTCTAGAAAAATCCTGCTGTGTGGTCACCTCGCTCTAGTATTTCTCCGCCGGAATGTTATTATTATTTAACACAAAACTACAAAAACGTGTTATACTGTTTAGTATAGTAATCGTTAGTAAAAATTCCATTGTGGTCTTCACTCAAGGTGAACTTATAGTGCACGATTGAGGGACCACCTTCTGCATGCTAGCAATTTTTACACAGTGAACGGAAAGGGTTCATATTTGGTAAATTTGTTTTACAAATCTTTTACTAAGAGTAGACATTTACAGCAGTTGTAAATTTTCACTAGGTCACGAGATATGGATGCCTGTGGGTCACGACTGAGGGACCACCTTTAGCCTATTGTAACTTTTGAGTGGCTTATTTTACAAATTATTGGCTGAATTTACAATTGTTTGGGAACTTTTACTAAAGGCTGACGCATTCAAAAGCTCAAAATTCAAATGTGGTCCCTCAATGGGAACGCAGGCCAAGATATACCGTAGCCTGTGGAAATTATATACTTAGTCTGCTTTCTTGGGGTCCCTAAAAGCCACTTGGGATGTTGAACACTTACCAACGTTAAAACCAACTATAGTAACAACCATGCGATTCGATGACATTCGCCACTACCATATCTACTAACTTAGTCTCTTTCTAACAATAAGAATGAAGCCATAGTTTGACCACATTAATAGGAGGCAGCCCTGGCACGAAGAGTAGAATAATAAGTAGTGTCTCTATGTAAGTCATCTAAGTAAGAACTTGTTGTAACTTCTTAATTATGGATCTCACCAAGCCTTCCATCCCTTCTCGTTATTGCAAACTTGGTTCAAAATATTAGTGAACTGTCGCAAAGATTGCAACTGTACCAAGTTTAACCAAGACATATCAGTGACCCACTTGTAAGGTTTCGGAGGACAAGCGTTAAGATCCAATGCAGCGCCACCTTTAACAAATAGGTCAGTTTTATTTAGCTGCTATCACATAGGGATCGGTGTCCCATGAAGCAGTAGGTATCTAAATAAACCAAAAGAATACTTTTTTTTTTAAACTTTGTACCAAAATTACTAGAATAGTTATAATACTAATTACTATTGCATTACAAACAATAAGTTACAGTCATTACGTTATATCTATACTCTCAGAAACAAAAATGTTTAAAACAAATAATTAAACTTAGCACCTTTAATAAACGTTTGGAACTCTTCAAATGTAATGTATTCTTTTTGTAAATCAATTTTCAAAGTTAGCAGCACCGTAAACAAATACTTGTGCTTTTCATAAAAGCCACGACTAATAAACTTGAACACATCGAATGTCTGCAAAAGACGTATTTGATTATTATTAGAATTATGACTGGATATATTTTATAATGGCATATTATTTAGTTTTGGCAAGCATATTCAGATAATGGGCCAATTAATTTAAATTCAATGGAATGCATATAATGCATTCATCCTGCATGGATCAAATAAGGTACTGGAATCAAAATAGAAAGTACAAAGCTAGAAGCTTCTATCCTTATACCAGTAGCTTATTTTGCACGAAAACTGAAGAAAAATATTCGCCACCAAAATTAACAAAAAATGCAGTTTGTTGATATTCACCCAAATCCCTTTACCCAAGTTTTTCAGCCTATTTCTGATAGTTTCTAGTTGAAACTCATTGTAAAAACAAAACTTCTTAAATATGAATCGAATATGAAAAAACAAATCAAGCTCTAAATAATGCCATAAAGGCGCCAGGTGGCTTAACCCACCAAATGTTTAATTTTATTTGATTTTCACAAATTACAAATTTACTTATAACCCATACTTTTACATTCATAATAAATTAAACTCAGTACATATTAGCTACATAGTGAAAAAAAAAACAAACCAAGTATTCAATAATGTAGCCGATTCTCCTAAAGGTAATAGGGCTCTGGGGCGACCGGTCCAAGGAGATATCAAAGCGCTCCAGGAACTGCGCCAACGAGGTCTGGTACATGTTGCACACGAGGGACATGTTGCACACGAGGAAGTACAACACGGAGCCGCGCGTCGCCACCGGCCGATACTCCTCGCGCGCCGCGTTGATCTTTATCTCCGTCTCCCTCGCTACGTCTAATTTCTCTTTTACCTGGCGCAAGACAATCAATAGTATTCACAAAAGCTACCAACAGTTCTAGTATAAGAGTCACTGGTGCCACAATCTGCGCTCACGTGCGCTTTCCTACAATTGAGACAACAGGGAGCGCCATAACATATCAACATTCGACTAGGCTATATGGGTAAGGATTAGGATATGAATGCTTCACAATTACATCAGTAGCCGTAGCTTTAGTGATGTTCAGCACTTGAATAAGCGAAACGTCTTCGACGAGCGAGCCCTGTATAGTGGTCAATTTGTGCAGTAGATTAGCTTCAAGCTCCTGCATCTTGCGTCGGTTGGCAGTCACGTCCATGATCAGCTGCGTGCGTTCCGCCTCCATCTCCGCCTTCTCCGTTAAGATTACACGCCCTAGTAACTGATCTTCCAGACCTTTAAGCAATGGGATTGGATTATAGATTTACGCCATTATACTATGATTTATATACTACTCCGATTTTTTTATGAAAAATATATGAAGTCGTTTTAAGGGCTTATTTGAATGTTTTTCTTTAAGATAGCGGGCATTGTACCTACGCGCATGTAATATCTTGTCACATTAATTTAACTTATATCTAAATATAATAAAATATTCATAAAGTTTTGGTTCAAAATCAAATAAACCCAGGGATAATAAATTATTTTTCATTGTAAATTAACAAAACCTCATCAATATAAGCAAAAAACAATTTTAAAATTAAGTAATAGATTGAGTAATCACCTTGCATTGTCACAGTGAAGTCTATAATGGAAGTTCGAGCTGAAATTTCAGGCGTGTAAGCCGGGTTAGGTAGTTTTGTTGTTATATAAATCCTGTGACCGGCTGTTACATCAATTTCTTTGTCTCCTAATTTTACCTAAAATTTCAGTAAATCAGTTTTAATTTCGTTGTTTTTTACTTTCTGCTGAAAAATTTGATTACAGACAAACGTGAATTACTATTTATTTTGTTCATTTTCGCTCAAGATTGTAGTCAACGGCGTGGTCACAGTAAAATTTTACGTGTTGAATGTATGTTTACATTACGAAGCTTTCAGGTAGATACCTAAAAATTTTACCAAGTGGCACCTTATCAGCTTTGGAAAAACTTCAATTATTTATAATTTTACATGTTGCCCTACCTACTCGAAATATTTTTTTGTTTAAAATATTCTGGTACCTACTAGTAATAAAAAAATATCTGACGTGTAATCCCTTGTTAAAGTATCAAAAATTTAGTTCGCGTAAAATACGCGGAAATTAACCCCCCATTATAAGATGTTCATATTTATGACATGATATAATACAATATTGGTAACAAGTACTTTATAGGAAGATCCAATTTTAATGTAATTTTTCTCGAGAACGTTGTCGAGCACGGGATCTAATTCTTCGGCAACATCTTCTATTAACATAGGCCTGCCTAAAGATACGCAATCTTCTATATGATTCCTGAAAAAAAAATTGCCATCATAGTCTTCAGAAATAATATGAAAAAATTTAAATAAAAAATAAATAAAAATAAAATAAAAATAATTTAATTCAGACCATCAAGTCTATAATATGTATGTTAGTAACAGGAAAATTTTACTTTTAATTTTAAGAAAGCACGGGACCAGTTATTTTTTTAGGTATCAACATTGCAAATTTATATGGGTTACCTACCTGAAGTATTTGTGATTAAGGGTGGTGACAATCAGGCTATTGAGTTTTTCAGTGTTCTTGATCCAAATCTTGCCCTGAGTCTGTGGGTCGATCAGTAACGGAAAACGAGCAGCTTTTGTCACGATAATGCCATTTTGAATTGACAATTCGTCCGTAGGTAATCCGCATAAGTTCCATTCGCCGATCTATGCACATTGTGAAGGGTTTAACATTTCTAAAATGTTTTTTTTTGTCATACAAACAACTAAAATTACAACCTACGGTATGGTCGAATACCGCTTAAGGGGCAGGGCCATTACTTGTGTGTTGTCATCTTGAGACGCCAATTGCTTTTTTTTAATAATAATAATATTTTATTTCCAAAAAACCTAATTGCGTTGGTAGGCCATTGTATTCACTAAGTGATGGATAGGATGTAGCTTCTGTAACCGAGCTTGCGAAAAAAAGTGAATTGCAAGAACTCATCCACCCAGTAAGTAATAAATCTTCTAACCGAAACACAATGACGGTAATTTTACTGCTTAGCGGCAGAATATGCGGCAATATGGTACCCACCCACCCGAACTCAACAGTAACACACCCTAAACTAATACCAAAAGGTATATTTGGATATGCATATTTAGATATCACTAAGATTTGGCACATCGTAAGCTTCTTAAGTCTCCCAATGGAACCTATAGGTTAAGTTTAGACTGTAGATACCGTGTATAAGTAATAACCTATTTAAAGTAACATAGTCTAATTTATTACACATTCTGCTAAAACTTACAGTGGCAGTGTCTGTAAGCTGGTCTGTGATATTTAAATTCATAGATACAGGTATTTTTCTTCTTATAAGCTCACTGAGCCAGCTGGTTATTAACAACGACCGGAACTCTTGATTAAATGGTCCTGAGTATGATAAAAATCTGAAAGAATATACAAATTAATTATCTGCAAAGTGCGAGGGTCCAAATCCGGGAGATTTCAAGACTCCTACTCAATACGCACCCGGTGAGCAGTAAAATGTCACCGACGAGGCGCTCGATCTCAGACTTGAAAAGCGCGGACTGTTCCGTCCAGCGCACGCGCTCGCCGCTGAGCCCATTGATGAGCGCGGTGGCGGCGTCCATCTTCTGTTGGCATTTGGCCGCGTCGTCTAGCACTGCCTGCTTCAGCGTCATCGCCTCGTCGAACTGCTTCTGTACATGCGCTAACTCGCGCTGCAACGAAAACACGGGTTATTCCTGCTACTACGATGTATCAGCATCGAATGGTTATTGTGATCAGGGTCGGCACGCACCTCCTTGGCTTCGAGCTGTGCCTCGGCCGCATCCAGCTCCCTCTTGGCCGCCTGGTACTTGCCCTGCATCACTGCCAGGTTTGCCTTCAACGGCAACACGTCCTTGTTTACCGAATAAAATTGCGCCATGGCTATTGTCCAAGATATTAGACCCGCCACGTTACCACACGCTATTTTAGCAGCTTCGAATGTGTATTGGCTATAATTTAAACAAAGGAAATTGATACAAAACTACCATTAAAAAATACTGATTATACTTATAGTATTTTTGTTTGAATAAAATATTTACAAAATCAATTGAGAGTAAAGCTGTTATTAGATATGCCCATCAAGTCTATTTAAAGTATTGGTCATGAATTAAAGTCGCACTGTATTGTATTTTGATAAAATAACCGTCGTATTTACAAAAATATACAAGTTGGAATAGATTTCCGTTAACTATAATATGTCTTCTTTTCCCTGTCACAAAATATCACATGTCAAAACAAGACATTATAGTTCTAAGAGGCTTATTAGACAGGCTCTTGGCTAAAATGAGGCACAAACTGACAATCCCAAGAAGATAGCTTCAAAGTTTTGACGTAACTGTCGCGTCCAGACTGAAAATCCGATCGTTATACATAAAAAGACATACGGGAACGTGAAATACGGCTGCAGTAAATCAACCATTTCAGCATTTATTTCATCTTTTGGATAGTTCTTCAAATTACTCAGGAATCTTGCATCTGCCATGACCTAAAAAATACTTTATTTTATCCTCACCTCACTTACTAGGTTTCAGATTTGTTTTTTTTGAGACTTTATCAATAGTAACTTGAATTCACAATATACCTTAAGGGACTCCCCCCAAGACGCTGTCAGAAACTCTTTTTCAGGGTCTGCTTTTATTGGGTCAATCCTCTTCCTGAACAGTAGAATGACAGCGTCCATAATGAGTGTGATGAGATGGGGCGGCTTGCCGAGTTTTCTGACAGTGGCGATGTCGGCAGCGTTGATGGTCTGTAACAGAATGTCGTTAGACAAGGAGTAACAAACACATGGAGCGGACAGGCAGCACGCACCTGCAGTGCGGCCTCGGCGGCGTCGAGCGCGGGTTTGGCGGCGGCCAGCTTTTCCTCGGCGACGGCGGTCTCGGCCGCGATCACGCTCACGAGCTTCACAGCACGGTCCTTCACTTCCAGCACCTCAGCCTTTACCACTTCAGCTGCCGCCTGCGAGTCTGCCACGGCTTCGAGCACCTGTTGAAATAATATCGCCGTCAGAACAGTCACTCGATGGCAAATAAATCAGTAACCATTCGTGACGGCATTGACCTCTTCAGCTTTAGCCGTGGCTTCCTTGATTTCTAGTTCTTTTACTTCCAATTCTTTCTTTAGTATATCAACGCTTGCTGCAGCTTCAACTAATTTATCCAAACCAGTAGTCATTCTAAAAAATATTGAAACCACAGTCAGTATAATACGGGCACAAAGTTGCAAGGCCAACTAGTAATTAAAACTATGTGAGGTTTCTTATAAAAACTCTTGTACACACGGCTACATGTCAACCTATACAAATCTATGGACAAATGGCTTCCCATACACTAAGAGGCCAGTGTAAAGTTTTTTAGCATTTTTGTATACTTAATATACACATCAACGTACGCACGGCTGCAGCCGTTCGTACAAGGATCTACAAGCATAATTTTACAGTAGTTGGACAGTGTTTAATACATATAAATATTATAAGATGTGATAAAACAAATCCACCTTCTTGCCATTTCTGCTATACCCTCATGTTTTTCTTTGTAAAGCACTTTATAACCTTCAAGGAAAGATAAATACGATTTAGGAGTAACATGTGTTTGTCTTCTAAATCTGTCATAGTATGCGGTGCAGGTTTCCGCTACGTTATCCTGCACAATGCCCATTATCTCAATCAACTGCTGCTTAGTGTCCGTCGAACAAATGACCTGAAAAGTATTATATTTAACGAAACCAATATCAAATCGTAAATACTACCTGTTGACCGTTTCACTCGTATTTAAAAGGGACTTCTTGAGACAAAAGGTAGACTATGTCATTTCCCAGAAAGAATAATCTATCATTACAAAATTTTATTGAAATCTGTTCAGCGGTTTAGGCGTGAAATGGTAAAATACAATCAGATACAGTAACTTTTGCATTGTTAAAATAAGAATAGATATGGATATCTCAGACACAGCGATGAAATCGTCATAGTAAAACAGAAACTTTGAACTCGATGCTTAACTGTTTCTAACGTGCGCTTTGCCGTACCTAGTTGCATGCCGCTTTGACCGGCGGCTAACAACTTAATTATGGTGGCATGCGATAACGGCTATAAGCTGGAAAGTACTTTTTCTGGACCATAGAAGAATTTGCTTGTTTGTGTTGTTGACTGCCTTATTAGTCTAGTGGTCCTAAGCGCGACTGCTACGCTAGAGGTCCTGGGCTCGATCCTCAGGTCCAGCAAAGTTTTATTTTTCTATGAAATTCTCAGTAGCAGCTCGGAGTCTGGTTTTGTGCCCGGCTGGTGGCAATAGGCTCGCCCCCTATTACATGGGACCTAAAAGATACCGGTGAAATATGGGTGTACAGAAGTAAACCTCTGCCTTACCCTTCGGGGAATACAGGCGTGATGGTATGTTTATGTACGTTTAATACTTCTTAGTAGTTTTTTCGTAGTTGGATTTTATTTCATACCTTGAATTCCCATAAGAAGTGGTGTGCTACTTCAATGAGGGCTTCTTTGGGCCACTTTTGGAACCAGTCCATTGTAGATCCGGATATAAGACCAGGGAATTTTAGAGCCCGACTCCTGAATTTCTCACCCACCTGAGTAAATTGGGAATTCGTGAATCACCTAATAATATATTAATATTATTCATTTTACTTCCCCTTTACTATAATAATATATACTTTTTTTATATAAACTGCTGTCATATAAGTAAGGTAAATTTACATCAATTTTATAATTATAATTATAGGCATGTTGTGTTGTGGCGCATTGGTTAAGACTTAGTTTAATAGCTGTTTCAATGCAAAGTCATTCCTTGTTGGAGACTCAATAAATTAATACATATCTAAAATGATCGTTAATGAGTGTATAGTCCGTTGCAAGTATTTAAATAAAAAAATAAACCGCTCCAGACTGATCTAATCACACGGGCCCAAAAAATATATCTTTTAAAATATTTATTTACTAAATTAATTTGAAATTTAATGACCCAGGCTAGTAGTATCTTAAAACAATACACAACAAAAACGACAATATGCCAAATTTTAAGGCAACATTGTTACTGAGAATAACACGAGTGTAGATATAGACAGATAAAAAAAACAGCACCGACGGCTTCCGTTTGGTCTCTCTTAATGGTATGTTACGTTAATTATTTACAATAAAGACGTCACTAACCGGCGAAAAACAAAGGACAACGTGTAAGTTAGCTCTGGAACGTATGATAAAGTACTCGTACAACACATCTGGAACTGGAATCCTTCTTGGTGCGTACTTCCTCATGATCGGCGTCAACTCGTTCATGATCTCATCTAAAATAATGTTTTTGATAGATAATGTCAAACTCCAAACTGATAAGATAACTGGAAGTTGCTGAGAAAAATGGATGTAACATACAGATGGACAGGAATCAGTCACCAGGGTTTCTTTTTGACGTTCTTGGACCAGAACCCTTATAACCGGCTCCCAACAGCAAACACAAGGATATCATCTATAAATTTTGATAAAAACGGGAAGTATTTGAAGCTCAAGAACAAGGTACAAGAACTAGGTACTGAACCGAATTGAATGAAACCAAAACAATTGCAAATATAGCCTACTACTGTGGAATTTCTAAACCGATATGGTTTAGAAATTCCACATCTTTCTTGATGGTCTATCGGGCATACGTCATCTGGAGAATACCCAAACAAAACTTCTTCGGTAATGGACTTTTTAAGTTATTAAGCTCACCCATTTCTTCTTTAGGGAATAAATTGGCAATTTCTCCTGAGCTGAGTATATTGTTAAGGAACTCCAAGAACTGTTCGTCTTTGATATCGTTGTCGGTGAATATGAAGGTGATGCCGCGTCCCTGCAGGCCAGCGACGCGGTACAACACTTTTATGTCGTCCATGAAGTTATTCACGTTGTAAGACCTTTAAAAATAATTATAGATCACAATAAACAGAATTTATTTTGGTAGTTAATTTATTTTAAAATAATTATATAAAGTACCTCGTTAAAGTTATTTGATAGAACGAAAAGTTCGCTATAAATGATGCCAATTTCGTTAAACTTTGTTTTCCGGACCCACCTACACCTACCAGTAAAGCGTTACCACTGTAAAAAAATGCATTGATTCAATTACTAAAATAATTTATATATTATTGGTGACAAGTTATAGAGTAGAACTTACCGTGGAGTGTTAATGACACGCGATATAATAAACAGATGGACCATGGCGTCATGGAAGAATACCAAGTCCAAGTGAGCTCCTCTAATTTGTTCATTAAAAAGGTCTTGGAACCCTGTAAGTTTTTTGAGTACGAAATCCCAACTGTAACAATATAAATCAATATAAAACGGCCATGGTACGACTCCCGAACTTATTTTGTTAGAACTAACACCTGCACTGTCCACGAAGAGTAAACTAGAGATTACTATTATAACGTTGGCGTGTCTCTAAGGGCCGAGATTTTGTTTTCACAGAGTATCAGATATAAGTAGGTAATGACCACGCACAAAGGAGTAGTACTTCTGAATGCGTCGCTTTTATATATCTACGATAAATAATTTTGATTTAAATCTCAAAACACAGTGTCCGCATATTTGTTACTAGCTTTCCGCCCGCAGCTTCGCCCGCGTAGACAACACGATTTTGACTGTTTAGTTTTTTCCAATTCTGGCGGGAAATTGCAGATTATCCTTACATATCTTTCAGTCCGCTTCTTTGCTCGGGTAGACCACAAAATTTGCCCAACTATATTATTTACCGAAATATAAACGCAGCTTTCCCAAGGTCTAGTCTATTTTTCGTCAAAATCCAAACGGACTTTCATCCCCTATTTCATCCCCACACAGTTTGAAATTTTAAAAACCCCATATCAGATATTTATTTATTTCTTATCAAGTGCCTAAACACAAAGTTTCAGCGTTTATCTTCAACAATGACAAACTCCCGTACAATTTTTTATCCCTTATTACAACCCCTTTTTTACAACAAAACGTAGCTTATATCCTTTCCAAAGGTCTAGTCTATTTTTGTTCCAAACTTCATCAAAATCGGTTCCGGGGTTAAACTTGAAAGCGTGACTTTGTTTGGACTTCTAAACGAACTTTCATCCCCACACAGGCCGAAATTTCAAAAACGCTAGAACAAATATTTATTTATTTCTTATCAAGTGCCTTAATAAACAATTTATTTTAAAATACGTGTTTCTTTAATTATAATGAAGAGTTTAAATACTTAATCTCAAGTTATTATGATAATAAATAATTTATTTTCGTACAAAATTTAACACCCCTTTTTAACCCTTTTAGAGATGAAATTCAAAAAGTCCTAAAATACGTGATTCTTTAATAAAATTATATTGAAGAGCATAGATATTAACGTTCAAGTAATTTTGATAGTATAAAAAATATTTTCCATACAAATTTTAAAACCCCTTTTTTCTCAATTAAGGGATGAAATTAAAAAAAATCAAAAATACGTATTTCTTTAATTGTATTGCAGAGCATAAATATTAAATTTCAAGTAATTTAAATAATAAAAATTTTTTTTCCATATAAACTTTAAAACCCCTTTTTACCCCTTTAAGGGATGAAATTCAAAAAATCCTGAAATAATTGTTCCTTTAATTATATTGAAGAGCATAAATACTCAATTTCAAGTAATTTCGATAACAAACAATTTATTTTCCATACAAACTTTAACCCCCCTTTTTACCCATTCAAGGGATGAAATTTAAAAATCATTTAAATACATGTTTTATTATTTTATATTTAGAGGCTACATACCAATTTTCATTCATTTTAAATTAGAAATGACCGAGTTTCATACAAACTTTAAACCCCCATTTCACCCCTTTAGGGGATGAATTTCGAAAAATCCTTTCTTAAATGACGCCTAAAGTATAAAAGCAATATTCTCACAAAATTTCAAACTTCTATCATTAGTGGTTTCGGCTGGGCGATGATATGTCAGTCGGGACATTGCCTTTTATATATATAGATAGATAGATAGATATAGAGGTACTAACGATGGTAATTCCTCATATACTTTAGGCGCATCGGTACTGAAGTCTTCGTCTTCGTCGCCAGTTGGTTCAATAGGTTCTCGCAAGAAATTAACAAAGAACGTTTCCTGTTCCGGAAATTCGTTCACCATATCCGGTAGCTCTTGTGCGGCTGTTTTCCAGAAATTAGCCACAAACCAGTCTTTATCATCGAATGTAGTGAATCTAAATAAAACGAAATTTAAGTACCTAGATTCAAAGTGATTTTTATGTCGTTTTTTAGAGTATGTGCATACCTGTCAGAAATAACTCTCAAACATTCGTGGAACCAGAGTTTAAGAGCCGTTTTAACATTAAGAAGTTCTTCTCTCTTAATATACAGAATGCCTTCCCATATGCGTGACAGATCCCTAAGATTAAACACGTAGTGGAACTTTGCTGGTGTCGGTAACATTTTTATCTGCACAAATTAATAAACAAAATATAATAGCATTCGTTATGGTAGGGCCACGCTGTTCGCAGCATGAATGGGCCGGCTTGTCCGGGGAATTACCACACTCTCGCAGAAGACCAAGTGTAGTAGCATTTCGCTATTGTGCTTCGTGCGGTGAGCGAGAGGGCCGGAGGCCCAATTCCTCCCTAAATCCCCTTCCTTCTCCTTTTCTCCTTCCCCTCCCTTTCCCTAAATAGGCTCGGCAACGCATCTGCAACACCTTTGGTTTTGCAGATGTCCATGGGCAGCGATGACTACTTACCATCAGGTAGCTCGCCTGCTCGTTTGCCGAGTAACCTATACCATAAAAAATAACCTAAAGAATAGAACGTTAATGTACGTACTAGTTCAAATGTAACGTTTGACATACCTTGGTCTGCTGCCACATTATACGAGTGACCGGTACCAATCGAGGCATAAATTCTACTATCTTTTTGTCGTAACGTGTTTTACAAAAATGTCCAACACTTATCGTCTCTATAAATAAAGAAAGATTAATTAGGCACTCTCAATTTCTAAATAAAAACGAAAAAAAATCTAAGAAATAGTTTTACCAAATATTCTATCCATAGAAATTATGCTGGGTAGTGTACAATTAAATATATTGAATTGCCTCTTTAAACGTGGAGGGATATCATTACGACCACCACCTGTAATTATTGTGATAAAAGTATTTATTTTGAAATCGTGGAAATATCTGGAAATATGTATTATATTTTTACTACAAATGTTATTGTGTAATATGGAGTCCAATATTAAAGCTACACAATTTCAAGCACCAACTTAACTGAAAAACATGGTTCAAGCCAAGTTCTTTTGCAATCGTTTATGAAAATACTCTATGAGTATACTAAGTATACATTTTCTTTATTATAACATTATAACTATATGAAATATTGCTAAGGATTGTTGTAAACAATACCGGGATGTATCATTGCCCCGAACATCTGGATGTCGGCAATAGTAGTGAAGTCGCCTGGCTTCTCCAGCGAAAAGAAGCCGCCGCATTCCATCATTTGTCGCACTATTTCGTTAGTCACCTAAAATATTTCATTTCATAAAAAATGAAGACCTAACATAAATGGGTCACCGCTTGAGTTATTTATTAGGTGACTCATTCAAATAAATTAAAATGTCTAACAAAATTATACTCACAGGCAGGATTCAATGTTATTAAGAAATTTGTTATTGTATGCATACAATAAACGCATTAACGAAATAAATGATACCATTGAAACACTACATTTTGTATTGCCTCGCTAGTGAGCCTAGAGATGTAGATTTTATGTGCTGATAATCTCAAACAGTTTGAGGAAAAACACCAAATTCGAGGTTGAAGAACTGAACATACCTCTAATGCTTTGTAACACCATTTTTTCAGGAGGTAGTTATAACATTATAATTTATTTTATACAGTTTATCTTCTATTTTACACACGCAAACGCCGCATGCAAATGAGCATAAATCTGGTTTAAAAAGCCAATAAGGTATATTTTTACCTGATCACCCCACTCGTTTACCACGGGCATGTTAATATCGTCTACGAACACTGTCATCGCTCTACCACCTGGAGGCCCATACGTCATACCAACACGCTTTTCCACGTAGGATTCGATAATCCTCTATAAAATTATAAAAACACAACATAAGTAGTAAATATCAAAATTTGTAATCAGAACTTTTAATTAAAAAAAAGGATAAATAACAAAGGAAGAATGGAAGGACTCGCTTGATCTGAGCCGAAGAGGTACGTTGGCTTTTTATTTCAATAGACAATCGAGTCCTTAGTTTTTCCTAACATTTCAAGTGTTTTTTTCACTTACTTGAAACATATTTGGCGTAGTAGCAGAGGAGAAGTTAATGATCTTGAACAGTTTAACCTCGTTGTCGTACTTGGTCATATAACTCTTTAACATGACAGTCTTGGCAGTGCCTTGTTCACCGATCAGCAACACTGCCTTGTTCTGTGAGGCGATGGTGTCAATCAGGAACGTGATGCACACGTTGTCTATGTTCGGTACCAATATAGACGCGTACTCTGGTATACTGTCGGGCGGGTAAATGTAGTCCTCGACACTCTCAGACCTGGAAATATTAAAACGATACAGGTAACAAGAATTTTAATGAATAATATTGTTGATAATTACTTATACAGTGAAATTCATATATTTTGTACATTATGTATGGAAACCGATACCGACCAGTGCTCCCAGACACCGTGGTCATTGACCATGTACTCGAATGGCATGATCCACTCTTTTGACTTAGCGCCGGGCCAGTCAATTTTCACGGGAAGCTTGAGCATGAACTCAGCCATGCGTGTCCGCATGTCGAGCTCCAGTACAGCCCCTAGTGACCACATCATCGCAAAGATGAAAAGCCGCTCCAGGTGACGGTCGGTGTGAGCCTCTGAAATTTTCAACAAATTATTTAATTTCAAATTATTAGCATTGAATTTTCCTTAACATATAAATACATATTTATCGCATGGTATGACTAAGCAGCGTTTATTTGTAAATAATCATAAAGTGAAGTACATCTATTTATATTGTTAAAATATAAAACTGTGTACTTAACCGCCTTTCGATTTTGAACTATCGAAAGTTTACGCGTCATAATACTGTAATGTTGATTACATGTTCGTAATTTTTCGTCAGTTTTAGATCATTCGTTTATTTATAATTAATACAACGATATTGTATTATTTATAAACTAGTGACCTTTTCAATGGTGACATATATCTACTATGAAATTTAACTCAGATTAAATTGTGACCGATTGTGATTAACTGTTCGTAAGTCTAGTTACTCACTGCCACCGGGTACTTCCATACGTAGTAGACCAGTCAGAACATCTACACATTGTCTGGAAAGGAAATCAAATAGTCAGCATGCTATTATTTATATTTAATACACATTGATAATCTGGACATTGTGATCGAACCTTATATAGATAGCTTCAAGAAGTTTCATTTTTGCAACTAACTTCTGCTGTACATATTCATGTACCTCATCATATACTTTAGAGAAAACATTTCTAAAACAATCAACCTCTTTTTGGGAACGCTTCTTTAACCATCCCTGTGGAAAATAGAATCAAATTGAGATAAAGCACCACTGTACTATCCCAAAAAATCTTTACAATAAGAACAATAAGTTTACCTCTAATATTGGTTGCCACTTGAGTACTGATGAAGACAAGAACACCATGCCCATCCGACTGACGGTGGCGGGTGAGGCGTTGTCCACGTTGTCCGGCTCGAACACTAGCTTGCTGTTCTGCGCCATCGTGATGCGGTCACCATTGGCTAGGGTCAACGTCTTATTGTCATCTAACACTGAATTTAAATTCTCAATCCAAACTGCATCCACCGGACCATCTGAAGAAAACAAAGGACTTACAAAATATGTTCTCTTTTGCCAGGTGACACTTGAAAGGCATTTTTGTCATACCCAAAACGATCCAAGTCGTATCAGATTTCTTGACCTTCAAAGCCCGTCGCCATAAGGTAGAGAAAATACCATCAGTCCAATCATTAGTTGCTACATCTAAACGCCCGAACATCTGAGGTGCAGTGATTGCCTGGAATGTTTTCACGTTTGTTAGAATGGCACAAAACTTATTGACGCAGTTTGACGATCTGTCAATAATATTGCAGGCAAGGCACCTTAGGATTCATTCTCATTTCCCTATGTGGCTTGCCAACTTCCGTCAGGGCCGCCATCAGCGTGTGTATGCAGGTGGTCTTTCCGGATCCTGTCGGTCCCATCGTCATTAACCCGTGCCTCACCAACGATGTCTCAAACAACTGAATGATCTTCAAGTTCCAATCCGGGTGGTTGACAAGACCCGTACGTTCTGCAACTATGACTATTGCACGTTGCATTTCCCTAAAATTAAAAAGAAAGAAAGAAAATTTTTTTTTCCAAAATCGTACAAAAAAACTTTATTAAAAATAAGTACAACTTAATTAAAAAGTAAAAAAAAACAGTAGCCCTGTACGAGATCAGAAAAGGCTCCCATCTCAGCATAATGCTGCGACATTAACAGCATAATGTCACAGCGCTGGTTTTCAGATAGGACCTTTATTTTTTAGTGATGTCAAAAGTTAGTAAAAAGATGTCAAGACTGGTTATTTCTTATAATTTATCTTTAATTAACAATCTTAGTTAACATTATTAGTAGTACCTTTGAACAGTTTGAGTTAGCTTCATACCAGGGAACAAATCTTCAATCAAGGAAATAAATAAAGGTTCATCTTCGTCTACTAACTTTGACACGTTCATTTCCCTGTAAAGTAATTTCATAATCATAACGATATTCCAACAAAATTATGTACCTATAGAGATACATCATTTTACTTTCATTTACAATAGAATCCTCTTATAAGGGATCTCTGAAGGAGTTTTTCTGACTGGGTAAGATCGCATGGCTAAATGTTCCTCCGCTAATCTGTAGTATGCTTTTATTATTATGTTTCTGTGACTTAAATTACTGGGCCAATGAGTTATATTTCATAGTGGCAACTTATTTACAATACTAGTGCTAAATAAACCTTATTTGTATTACTAACTTCAACACTCTCATCATGATGTTCTCCTCGGTACTCTCCGGATTGGCTCGTTTCTGTGCACCCATAGTCCGCAACACGGACAAAATGTTCCGCAATCCGAAATCATAGTGCACCTGCTTCGACAACTGCTCTTCACAAAGTTTGTACAGCGTGAAGAACTTACGAGCTGGAATGAGTGCATGACTTTGAATGACCAATATCAACCTATTTACTCTCATGCCGCTGGAATTCACATTAAGTGCGAATCAGTGCGGAATGGCATACATCACACATTATTGAAGCAATAACACAGGCGTGTAAGTTTTCGTTTTCTGGCAATGTTTTTCTTTGCCGTTTATGCTGCTTATTAGTGATTATCTTATAAGTATATAAAATTCTCATGTTACAATAAGTAGATAAAATTCTCAGGTTACAATGTTATTTACCACTCCTCCGAAATGGCTTCACCGATTTTTATGATATTTTATATGCATAATCAGTAGGTCTGAGAATCGGCAGCTATTTTTTTTTAATATTCTTTTTGTAGTATACATTTTTTTTAAATTATTATATATAACTAGCTGTCCCACGTGGGCGAAACCGCGGGCGGACAGCTAGTTATATAGAATTATCACTAATAAGCTACTTAAAAATTAATATATATATTAATTTCGACAATTTCTTTCAATTTCTTTGGGTAAAATGCTCAGTGTGATGATCAGAAATGCCAAATCTAAGTATAGATTTGTGATAATAAAATTAAAAGAAATAACAATTGAAAGGTTAGGCTAAGATACTTTCAATTACTCTTAGATAAATATATTGTTATTATAATTTTATTATTCATATAAGTTATACCTAACACAATGTTATCTTTAAAACCGCAGCTGGCCAATTTGACTCGAATGATAATCTGTCTATCCGGTACCATCATAGCAACGGAGCGGAACTGAATCTTCAAGTTTTCAGGCAATTCCTGTCGTCCAGCATAGCCAGGGTTCATGGTGATAATAAACGCGAACTCTGGATTCAAACTAACTGTGTCGCCATCGCTACGAGAAACAAGATATTATAAAAAAATAATACTTTACACGCAACGATAACTTCGGAGAGAAAATACGTTGCACATTATGTTTTTTTTTGTTGGAAGAAGATAATATTGAAAATAAATATTTCCATACAATTTGAATACCTTCTGATACGTAGAATGACTGGTGCGCAGTATTCGTACCTGAATATAAAGAACTCCCTCTTCTCTCTTCTAGCAGTGAGACAGATGTAAATCTGCTGTGCAGCCACGGACAACACAGGTAGTTCGATGCGATTGAACTCATCAAAACAGCCCCAAGTGCCCGACTGTGCCAGGCCCTTGTAGATACGGCCCAAACCTGTCCAACATCTCGTTAATTTAGAACGTGTTATGAAAGGTCTTAAAATAATAGTTGTGATATTAGACAAGCATGCACGTGCACCTCTGAAGTCCATCTGGTCGGAGCAGTTGAAGACGATGACGAGCTTGCCGAGCGTGCGACCCATGTCCTTGGTAGTCTCGGTTTTGCCGGTGCCGGCGGGTCCAGCAGGCGCGCCGCCCATACTCATGCCGATCGCCTGCGACAGCGTGATGTAGCACCTGTCCGTCAGCGGCGTGATCACCAACCGCTCCGTTATGCCCAAGTATTCATTCTGTGACCGGATAGAGTTAGATTTCCTTTTAGATTCGACGATACTTATTATACTGTCCCAATCAAATTGGCCATAGTCTTGCTTACCTGATATATAAAATCTACATCGGTAATGGAGACTAAACAATCGTCAGTGTCTTCAAAGTAATAAAACCTGGCTTGCTTTTGCCATTCGAAGTCTCCTGGCGTTTTAATTCTCATCTTAACGAGATCATCGAAAATATCTCTGAAAGACAATGAATGTTACTATAGTAAAATTGCTGCCCAATAGTTGTATTTAATCACAATTTTCATATTTGTTTATTTGTCCCGAGGCTTTCGAATTCATCTATTACCTAGAATCAATAGTTAAGTTACGTTCACAACAAAACAAGTTATAATGCTTCTCATTTGGCTCTAAACACAAAAGTATAATGCCATAAATAAGATAAAAAGACGCCTGTTACCAGGTATTTACATACTAAAAAAAACTAAAAAACTTACCTTTGATGTACATGGATGGTGATCATAGTTTCAACTTGCACTCTATCAAGAGGTGCTATATCTTTGATTGTTTGATCAATGAGACCATTCAGTAAATCCAGAAACTTTTGATTAGTAATTCTCATAATATAACGATCCGCTTTAGCTTTCTTAAGAGCATACTCTGCATCGCTTGTCCATAGAATTTGCATTCCTAATAAACCGGCCTTAAAAAAACAAGTATATCCCATAAAATAATTAATTAATAACATTATTCCTCCACTAGACTGCCTCATTAGTCTAGTGGTCCCAATCGCGAATGCTACGCTAGAGGTCTTGGGTTCGATCCCCAGGTCCAGCAAAGTTTTATTTTTCTATAAAATTCTCAGTAGCAGCTCGGAGTCTGGATTTGTGCCCGGTGAATGGCAATAGGCTCGCCCCCTATTACATGGGACCCAAACATACCGGCGAACTGTGGGTGTACATTAAGTACACCTCTGCCTGACCCTTTGGGGAATACAGGCGTGATGGTATGTTATATGTATGTTATTATTCCATAACTAGGCGTTGATATTTTACAAATTATATTTACCTGACCAGGGAAATGCCAAAATCCGACCAAGAATTCAAATTCTGGGTCTCCTATCATTGTTTGAGCAATATTAGCGATTATATTTTTCACAGTATCTTTCATTGTGTCTAGTAAAGTATTTAACCAGATCTGTAACAATTTGTGAATAAGTTATCTGATAGATTCTTTAATGTATATTATGTTGGTAAAGGAATAAGACCTCTCACCTCTACGCCTCCCACGCACGCCACCGCTCTCTCAAGAGGTATAGTCTCTCCATTACTGGAGTTCATTTTAACTATTCTCTCCTTATCATCGAAATCTACTGTATATACCGCATCGAAAATGCTGGGCAAATGTGACTGAAACAACCGTATAGATTAATACTGAAAAACCTTGAGGACTAAAAATTACATATTGATCAATCTCACTGGAATAAATTCATATTTAGAATCCATAAATTCAGTTATGGATTAAGCAATTTTCGAATGTGATATTTAACCAAAAGGTTATGAATCTTGATCATATCAAGATTCATAACCTTTTGGTTAAATATAATGTAGGTTAGGATAAACTACACTTAATTTAAACTAATGGCGATTTTCAAAACTAGAAAATCCTACAATAAAATCACACTTTACGCTGCAGTAGGTGCCAAACAGGTAGATGCAGTCAGATTTTTTCCTAGTCATCTAATAGAATAAAATTGATGATTTTATTCTACAGGGCAGATCAAGTACAAATAAAAAATGCTCCAACCTGTATAGAATGAGGATCTGAGGCCTGTCCAAGGATCTCGAGCAGCACAGGATCTGATACGAAGAAGAACCTGGGGAAGATGAGTCGCTTGGTCTCCAAGTAGCCAGTGAGCGACTTCTGGCAAGCCTCAAGCTGCTCGAACAGGTGCGGCAGCAGCTGCTTCAGCGTGTCATCCGACGTACACGTCTCCACACAGTTCACTATGTCGCGAGCTCGGTACATTATTTTCACATAAGTTTTGTCAATTCCCTGTTAACGTAATATTTTTGTTAGTTATTTCTACGGAAACAAGATTTCTCAAACGCATTCCCTTCATAACATGTCATACGTATAACTTAGAAATACTGAAAACACCGTACAGCAAATCGTTTGGCTTCCGCTGGCAGTTGTTTTGCGATGTCACCACCAACGAACACCGCCTCTAGATACATCCACAGATTCTGAACTTGGAGCCATTTCTCTAAGATCTCGCTTGTGCTCACTAATTTGTTTATCCATAACAGTATATCTCTCTTGAATGGTGCGTTGTATCTAAAATTTACATTAGAATTCATAATCATCACATTGTGCAAATGAACAAAACCTAACGTTTTATTATCACTAATATTAAAGAACTAACAACACTAACTTGGCTGTAGCAAGTAAGTGATGTTTTAACTTGATATAAAACTATTTTTCATGCAATATACCGGAAAATATATTTCACTGGGCTGTAGTACATACCACCTTCTTTGAACTCCATCATAGATACTATCAAACCTTTAAAACTGAATAATAAATCAACACAGCTGAATTATACCTATTTGAAGCCAAAGAATTGAGAATCATTAAAGAATCCTCAAGCAAAGTAATGATGTCAAGTGTCTCTTGCGGTTTTATCAGAAGTTCGCCTCTGTTCTTGAAATTAGCGAATGACAGATCGATTAACGCCCAGTCTGCGGTGACTTGCTTCAACTTAGCTTCAATGTCTTTTTCTTTCACCGCACTTATACAAATGTCCTAGGAAATAATTATACAATATTTTTTTGTATTCTTGACTAACCAAGTTTCTAACAAAATATTGAATAGGTATCGCCACAAACCTCTACGTCTTCCTTGTATTTTAACAATGGCGCCTCCATCACGTTTGCCAGCGTGAATGCTTCAGATTCCACATCCAACACGCAATCTGCGGTAATTTTATATCATAGATTTATTACTTATTCTATGTTTTTTATTAAGTTTGTTCAATACCGAAAAATAAAGGCCTGATTTGGTTATACTGACTCATAAGTTTTTCCAATCTCCTCCAATGTCTGTCCTTCATTGATTTGTCTGCCATCAACTCCAATAGAGGACAAGTTTGGTTGAAATCGTCGATCTTATTCTTCAGTTCAATGAAAGCAGGCCAGTCCTTCATGCCTCGCGGTAATTTTCGGCACCTTTAGGAAAATATAGACTCAACTGTCAAGAAGTGGACTTGCATCCATAGGTTAGAAAATCTGATTCAGAGTCATCTCCGAATCTAAAGGTAAGAGTTGATATCGCATCGTCGTTGAACATTTTGTTGAGACTTAAAATAAAATATGTACGACGTTATTGAGACACTTTCAGTTTATCGATGATTCAATCCTATTGATTTTTATAATATGTAGGATTAGGGAGTGTTTTTTTTTAAGTCTAAGTATCCTTTAATATTATTACCTGACATCAAATTCTGCCAACTGTGCAACTATTTGCTCTATTGCAATTTCCACCCACGGCGTTTCAAAGTAGCCATCGATAGAGTTCATCACAGCTAAATACAAACTGTACCTGTTAAATAAAATATACATACTGAACGATGTGAACCTACTCGTAACAGAAGCATTTAGCTTACCACGAAAGTTAACAATAATACTAGTACTGTGCGTACCCACACTAGGTAAGTTTTTTTTTACTATCACCAATACTTATTAGTAATTTAAAGAGGAATTTCAATAGTTTATTTATCATAATATCATTTTGGGTATCTAGTTAAACCGCAGGAAAAAGCTGATACGTATTGAATACATAATACATTTGTAAATAACCCAGTGCAGTTTCAATATCTAAACTAAAATAGTTATTATAAATAAAAATCACACTTATAGATACTTATAGCACTTACAATTTGCTTAACAAGTTGAACTCCTTCTTCTTCTGGTGTAAAATTGGATAGTCTTTTACTTCCATACCAAATAACTTTTCACCACTAGAATACATTTCAAATCTCCTCCATAGCTCGTCAAATCTCGATTGGAACATTATCACCCTATGTAGATAAACATTTTGAAGTGAATGTGAAAGTGATAGAATAATTACAAATAAATACATACCATAACGACTGTTTTCCCCGAAGGGGTAGGCAGAGATGTACTTCGCCGTTATATTTAGGTCTCATGTAATAGTGGGTAAGCTTTTGTCAATAACCGGGCACAAATCTAAACTCCGAGCTAAGAGTTTTATAGAAAAACCCAATAACACTGCCATGCAATAACAACGACCTCTAGCGTTACGGTCACGATAAAGAACCTTAGACTATTGAGGCAGAAATAAATATAGAGTTATAGACGTGGCTAGTATAATATATATATAGACGTATAGCTTCTTATAAACCTATTAGTCTAACATTAGAAATGGCTAAATAACGCTCGTTTTTAACTTTCTGTCTGTGAATAACATACATTTAATTAGCAGAAATAATGTAGATACAGTTAATTATAATTAACTTAATTTAATGAATTTATAATTATAAATACCCAATACTTGGGTACTGTACGGATTTCATTTAGCTCAAGTTCGGTAATTTTATTAAGAATCAGCATATATTTATTTTTATTTAAGACAAAATATACCTATCGCTGGCTTCTCGTGCAGTGAGACCGGGAGTCAAGGGTCCAAAAGCATCAAAATCAGCATCAAACTTGAGCACATCTTCTAAGAATGTAGCTACACCTTCAGTTAGCTCCCGTTGCAGCGGCCCTTGCATGTCTACTATTTTTTGTTGTACTTGCTGTGACTGTGCAAAAGTTATACAAATATTTTAATATTTAGGTACTATTCATTTGATGAAACAGGAAAACTACTTGTTAGTAAGTACCTAATTTTTAGAATAACCACCATCGTCTTAAATTATTGGATGTCAACCACTGCTTAGTTAAGTACAATTTGTGAAATGTCAGATGCTGGGACCAAGAGTAAACCTAGGATGAAGAATGAACATATTCTAGGATGGGATATATAATACAGCTTTGTTTATAATTAACAGCCATTAAAATTATTATATTTTATAACTTGATTTCAATGATATGATATTATTATAATATTATTAATAGATGCGCCATGACATTATCTGTCAAGTACTCAAGTTACAATGGTTGAGACAACCGCATAGGTATAGGTGTCACGAGTTTACAAATTGACCACGATTAAATTCTTCATATAATAGTACGAGAGCCCACGACCAAAACCATGTCTCATAGCAATACGGCAAAAACCCTATAAAATCGTTAGATTGTATGATTCTGAACCCGACTAGGTGTGTAGTAACGGTCGAAAGTGTAGCAACTGCGTGGGAGGCCATTTCTGCTGTGTCAAAAAAAAGGCAGTCGGTATTATAGCAATACGTCTGATAGTGAAAATGTACATAGATTTTATAATTGTATTACGAAAAAGTTTGTTTTCAGACATTTTGCGCGTAGCATATAGCCTGAGCGCATTTTCGAAAATGTCAACAAATTTAGCCGACCTGTATCATAGCAATACGTATAATTATTTTTTTTCAACTTTTCGTATTGCTGCCGTCATTACCAAAAACCTGTTTTCAGACACTAAGTGTAGCATATACTCCCAAAAACGAAAATAACGTTTCGGAGTCGCCTGGCCGACGCCTCTGTTAAATGTTTTTTTAAATTTACAGCCTTCATAGATATTCAAGAATCTCCCTTGTATGTTGTATGTACTTTGACAGATGACAGATGTCATTACTTATTTCTTTTGTAAAAGTTACTCAAGTGTGCTTTAAATAAAACCAAAACTATCAAATCAATCAGTATTTAATTTCAACAGCCTCAGCGCTTGTTACGCTCCTGCCCCTTTCTTACTATTATGCAGCTCACTCGCCGACAGCGATTGTATACGAAAAATATTTTGTAACTTTGAATAAACCGTTTTTTTTTCAACTTCATCCCAGTTTCCTTTTGTGCGATTAATTTCAGTCCTTCAACTTCAATGTTACGGTTTCGGGTAAATTCTTTGTTAATTATCATCTAATAAATTCAGGGTCGCAACGTATTCATTGGTTTGTAACAGAAAATTCAAGATGCCTCAATACGATTTTTAAATGATATCTGAGTATCGAAAAGTTGTCTGATAGAGAAGGTGCTACACTTAATTTGTCTGATATAAATTTTTTGCACATGTGGACAACTTATTTTATCATGTCCAACAATTTTCAGACATATTGCTATGATACCGATCGGTAAAATTTGTTAACATTTTAAAAACGGTCTCAAAATTTAATGCGTTCACATTTCCGTCTGAAAATTGTTTTGTTCGCATCAAATAACTAAAATTTGAAATAATAAAAAAGATTTTCAGACGTATTGCTATGAGACATTTTTTTTGTCTCATTTTTATTTTTTTTAAGTGATTTTACGGGTTTGCGCTACACCACTAACGTCTGAAAAATATGTTTCCGGTATCTCAGAACTATCATTCAACTACAGTCTGCAAATCAGACATATTGCTATGATGCAGTTCGGTAAAATTCTTTGACAATTTTGAAAATTCGGTCAGATCAAACGCTACGCGGAAAATGTCTGATATTGGTATTTTCGAGTTCAGGATAATCGTATCTATCGATTTGATGCGGTTTTGGCCGTATTGCTATAAGACAAAAATTTTGGTCGTGGGCTCTCGTACTATAAGTAAACGTGGCTATAAGTAAACTTGTCTGCGTCTTTTTAAACAATAATAATGGCGTTGCTTGTTTTATTTTTATTGTATCTTGTACCTGTAGAGAGGCGAGATGTATTGCCCCTCCAACCAAAGGGAGGATCCCCCTACCAGGCAGGTGTTTTTGTCTGGCGGGCTACGGCCCAAAGGTTGATGTCAGGCGGTTGTATATACTCTAATCGCGCGGTAAACTCCACTTGTGCGATTCAGGATTTGCTCTACGTAGTTCCATGCAGCGCGCTAGATGTCGCTACATACCTTTGTTTGTTTACGGGGGAAATTTTTATGTACCTACTTAAGATGACAAAAAAGCTTAAGGGAGTAGTATCACTCACGCGTTGCCAACGTGAGGTCGCGAGACCTCATCAGTTATTAAGTCTCTACATTTGCCCAGTAATTTCACTGGCTACAAACTAAACATAAGGAGATAAGTTTAAAACATTGTATAATACATACTGTTAATAACATATTCTGGAAAGCGTAACGTAATCCATACACCATATCGGCGTCCTCTTTAGGGACATCGATACTAAACTGATGAAACGTCGCGTAGCTCTCTTCGATGAGATCCAGTTCCATATCCATGCTTAAAAAATATAATTCCACTAGTACAATTTACTTTTTGCCTACCTTTTTGCCATAAACTAGCAAAAATGACAGGACCGAAAAATAAAATTTATAGTGCTATTTTTTTATAGTATGTAATTAAAATATGCATTCTCCTCCAAACTAAAGAAGTACCTATATGAATATGATTTTGCTGTTCGTTTTAACATAGGGAATTTTGGTGGAGGCACAAATAAATAAATAAATTTAAAAAATACCCAATGAATTCTTCTCTAATAAGTTCGAGGCACATCATAGCAACTCTGACGTCATCCAAATCCTTTATCTTTTTGCCCATGGTTTTCATGCGGTCGTTGATGAACTGCATGAGTTTTATGACTCTATCTCTATAGGCGTGGCACAGTAGTTTACCTAAGATTCTCTTCCACTCAACTGATTCCAAATGCAAAGCTAATTTTATATGTTCTGTAAATATAAATAATATTCACTTATGTTTTAGTGCGGAACATTTTTAAAATGCATTAATTTTGAAATTAATTTAAGTTGTACAGATTTTATTACGAATATTGACTTTATTTTATTGATAGACTTTGACAAAATCCGTAAGTTTTATGTCAATGTCTGATGTCAGAAACCAGTATAATTATCGATTTTTTACTTAACTGTAGGTTGGGTATCAATAATGCCACAGTCTATTAAATAAAGTGAATCTAAATACCCATATTAATTTGAACAGAGCCGATGATATGTCGTTTCGGTAAGCTCAGGACCTCCTCTGTCTGTCCTTCGTATTTATTAAGCATATCTTTTACTATAACGTTGAGGGGATTTGAGTTGACAAACTCTTGCACTTGATGGACTCTGTCTTCTGCCCACAAATGTGAGAATCTTCCATAACCCTACAAAATAATATGTTAATCATTTACAGAAAACTAACTTCTACCCGCGTCTTCATCTGCGTACTTCGTCTTTGTAACAAAAAGATCAATTACGGGATCATTATCATCATCATCAGCCTATAATTAGTCCACTGCTTGACGTAGGCCTCCCCTTGTGTGCGCTATTTCACCATTCACGAGATAACTTACTTAATTCACTGCATTTTTTTAATAACCATTGTTACGTAGTACGCTATACTTAATACTAGTTACAAACTAAAACTCATGCCATCCATATTTAGAATCGATCCCCAGGTCGAGCTAAGTGTTATTGGGTTTTTCTATGAAATTCTCAGTAGCAGCTCGTAGTCTGGATTTGTGGCCGGTTAATGGCAATAGGCTCACCCCCTATTACATTACCTAAACATACCGACGAAGTTTTTGTGTCCATTAGTATACATTAGTTTATATATAGGCGTGATGGTATGTATGTACTCGGAAGAATTGTTAGGCTAGGATGTTTGGTACATACTATTGCATACTATGTTACATACCTTCAATAACTTCTCTATGTCAGGTTTGTACATGTACATAATCCCCTGTAGAGCCATTACCGACCTAACAATATCCTTATGTTCGGACACCATTCGGAAATAGCTTCTTACTCCTGATATGTTAGATCCCGACCGAGATCCTATAAATATTTTATTCACTTAATAACACGAATCATTAAAATAAAGTAGTTGTTGCACGCGGTTTCACTTGCATCCCAAGAGATTTTTTGAGACAATAGGCAGCCATATTTTTCGAGGTCTTATACGCCTCTATACCAAAATTCATAAAATATGGTTCAGCGGCTTAAGCGTGAAAACTTGTCAAACAAACAAAACAGATAGGTAGTTCATTTTTTTAGTAATGTTAAGTATTGATGGATTCGTTACAGCAAAAGTATCATACCAGTCGTGCTACGTATTGCAGTTGTAAGCGAAACGCCGGCCAATTGCTCCTTTTTTATTTGCTCCTGTTGGCCCCACATAAATACACTGCGATGGGTATCCATTATACAGTTTAACACCACCTAGGACGAAAAAAAAACCTTCTAAAATAAGAGAACCGACAAGGCAATATCTAGGTAAAAAATATTCATATGGCACCATCACGGAAGTAATTATACCTACTTTATCAGATAAAAAAGAATGGTATATGTCAATTTACTTATAAACAACAAAGTCGAGACATAAAAAAGTCGAACATTTGATCGACACTGTGGTCTAACAATCGGCAACTGCCCTAAGCATCGCGCGTTCAATCCCCATTCGGAGCGGGGAAAAAATTAAGTATGGGCTACAGATTGTGGGTATTTGTATACGCGCCCACGATACTGCAAAACATTTTAGGGGGTGGGGGGCTAACGATTAAAATGTAAAGTTTTAACATACATGACAAAAATATACAGACGAATTCAGAACCACCTCCATTTTTTAAGTTGGTAGTGAAGAATTTTTGATGTTAGTACCCAATTATAACCAATTTAACAATAATTATTAATTATATTACCTGGGAGAACGAACTCTGTATCTCTTCCAGAGTTGGTTTTATCAATATTTTTGGTATTTGTAAATACATGTTAGACAACATAAGTGGTTTAAGTTTCTTTTGCTCTGCTGGATCGGTAGTCATTGTCAAGAAACTGAAATTCATCAAGGATACAGTTATCGATTTTGTAAAAAAAAATGTAAGTTAGTAATAGAATATCGCTGAGTTATAAAATTGTTGTACCTAGACACTGAGGCCCTTCGTCTAAGCATATCAAGACTTTGTCGAGTACATTTAATTAGTGATTCCACACACTTTGTGGCAAAGTAAGCGAACAGTTCATTACACTCATTTATTGTGGGTACCACGTCGAATCGTTCCGGGGTCTCTAACTCCGCAAATACTGCAACACAAAAATTGTCTAATTATTGCAATCCACAGCCGAATAACACAATAATATAGAACATTATTTTTACCGGCATCCTCGGCAATCATTCTCGTAGCTGAAGTTACTTGTTTTAAGGCTTTCTCTATGTCCAACCTTAAAAAAACAAAGTTATTATTATTATGTTCAGGCGTAGCCTGTTATTATTTTATGCTACATCATATTATTTGCTACATCTGTACGAAGACCTCTTTTTGTACGGAAAGCCTATATCGATGCGAGATCAGCTTAAACTGGATATGTATAGTACCTGTACGTATAATAGTAGGTACGTATGAACAGGAATGAATAAGTAGTGTATTTTAACTACACAGTGCATGTAGGTACCTAAGTACTACTTAAAAAAAATACTTTAACAAATTTATAGCCTACTGCTACTCACCACTTATCTTTTAAAGCTTGTATTTGTTTGGAAGGAACACTTTCTAAAAACTTATTGATAAGTTCAATAACAGCAATTTCAGCGTTCCATGATTTTTGTTGGATTTCCGCGGCTAGTAAATAAAATACCATTATTAAATGAAACACATGTAAATACATTATTAAATTTCGCACGTTCATAACTAGAATGGTATCAGCTAAAATACCATAAATTATCTCATTTGTTTATTGAATGCAATAGCAAAAATTAAGCAATAATAATTAAAATATTTGAATTATATATTTTTCACCTTTTTCATCCCGCCTTAATAGATTATCTTCGTAGAAGACAGCTGGGTCTACTGCTTTCTCAGGTAAATAAACAAGAACTGTTTTGGTAATGGACTGTAAAATCGCGTCAATACGTGCTTCTTTCATGTCCACCACCTATAAAGATCAAAACGGTTCTGTTAACACATTCAGCTGCTTCCTACATCTTAGGAATTCGGTATTCTTACCTCTTTGACGAACAAGTCGACCTCAGTGAGCACTTTCTCAATGCTTTCGCAATATGAGGGTATTTCTAGCGAAGTCCATGTAATTGTAGACAAACCAGGTTGGAATGCCTTCTCTAATTTTACTATTTGCGCACGCAGCAGAGGTAAATACAATTTTGGCATGCTTCTGTTAACACAAAAGAAATATCTCTCATTTACAATATAATTATATATCCGTGTACACGATGTGGCAAAAGAGCTCCTTTTTCTAGCTTATGTTGCTGTAGCTTACTATTACGTAAATGTAAATTTATTAATTTATTCTTAACCCGTTCGAAAATTCCTACGTATACCAGGGTCGCATGTTGACCTGTGTTGAGCCCTGTAATTCAGCTCAGCTCAAAATTATCAGGTGTTTTAGGATTAGTACCTATTAAGTGAAATGCTTATAACGGGATATTTCCTTAGCCTAAAAGTAAAACACGTAAATATAATTTAATCAAGTATTACCTTCGAATCTGATTGTTTCTTTCAACCAAATATTTTATTTTCTCAAAGTTTCCTAGGATTTTATCCTTACAAAATGCTACGATCTGAGCCCCATCTGGTACCCCTAAAATTTCAAAGATTAAGGTAAGGGCATGTGTTGGTAAATATTTTTAAGAAAAACGAATCATTGTGCTTACTTAGCCCCATCTGCCACATATACTCCACCTCTCTGATGCACTCGGGAATGTAAATACTGAAGTTAATCATGAACATGTTTGTTGTTGGATGGCGTATCAAAAGTGGAGCGATAAGACCCAATCGTACCTGAAAAAAATAATATAAATTTTACATTATTTGAATATGTCCTCAGGCAAAGTATATCGGATTTTTCTGTAAAAATCTCGTTATCAGTTTTATGTAACAAAATATCAGTTTAAAACTATTTTAAGGCAGGAAGCCGAAGAATCCGAAGCTTTTGTATCTTTTTTTTTCTAAAGGATCATTTACCGTAATTCCTATGAATCTTAGGTATTCAAAGTTATAAGTGAAAATATCTAATTACCTGGCCAACATTATCAGCCCAAGCGTGATGGTAGATCAATTCGAATTCAGTGAACACAATAGACAAAACATTGTATAATTTTATACATCTTTGTGTATTCTGAAAGTAAATAAAAGTACTTAGTACGTGTTAAGTGATCAGTTAAAAGGCGTCCGCTATTGTTAAATTGTAATATAGTAGATATTTCGCATTCGTGATCATTTTCTTGACTAATTTTGTTTTTTTATGTACCACAACTGAATAAGCCATTTTGACTGTGCGGCAGTTTCGAATGGCTAACTTCGGAGGCGCGCAGTTATTTCAAACGAACTGTACTGTACAAACTGTTAATAGGTTCTACTATAACTGCACCATATTATAGTTACATAAAATAAAAATAAAATAAATAAATAGTCTGGTAAGTATATCTTCGGAACTGATTCAAAACTAGAAACCACAAAGTTTTACAGGGGGTAGGCGGAGACTATAGATTTCCACTTGCTACGATCCTGGCACGCTACTTTCACTTCCTCTACATTCTTTATCTCTTCGTTGGTTTAGGGTGCTCAGAACCTGGCCTTTTTAAGGATAACCGCAATTTACTTTAATTGAAGATAAAAAATGGCTAAGCTTGGTTTATAAACAGCAACGTTATGCGTTTAATTAACTCAAAACATAGTGTCACCCTTCAAAAACCGCTAAAGACACATCCGTCTCTACATACCATGTGCGTAATGACTTCATGGTGTTCTTGGAATGTCTGCATAGGTTGCTTAATGTTTTTATCATAAAATCGAATCCACATGATGCGTCCGGCTACTGGTGGCATATTTCTTGGCAGTTCTGGGTTATCCTTTTCTTCGTTATACCTAAATTGTTACTGATTTTAAATACAATTTTGAATCATTATAATACTTAGATTCAAGGATACCCATCTTCACTTTGAGCTATACATTGCCAGTATGACGAAAAGCCTAAGTACCTATACAATGAGAGATCTTATACTGGAATAAGTAGCACCTACATAATATTTTTATTATTCAGCACAGTTAGTTATAAAAATAATAGTAAGTGATTTCAAAACGCTTAGCAAACCTATAGTAAGGAAAGAAACTTTAAAATACCCCGCTGTCTTTATTATTTCAATGTCGGTAAAGGATGACAGCACTAGAGATAATACTCAAGCTGTATCTTTTGGAATAAGGGGGTTAGCTATGATAAATTCAGGTCATTTTTTATTTTACCTATCTCTTAGTGCTTCAATTTCAGCTGTGTATGTACTGATCAAATCATAATATTGATCCTCAAGGTACAAGCAGTCCAGCTTTAGTTTCTCAAATCGCGTTAACAGGTGTAATGCTATTTCCGTCGTAGGACATTTATTGACACTCTGTAATTTTACAGAAAATTAATTAAATCTGTAATCAAATACCACTACCAAACATTAAATATAAAATGTTGGACTTTTTGTATAAACCTCAAGTAATTTTTAAAACAAATACTTACTTTAATATCAGTGAAATAAAATATCACCGCAGTTATTAAGAAATATTATTATTATTAACTTTTTAGGTAATTGGAAACAGAATCTCTGAAGTTAAGTCAAATAGCATTGATACTTACATTGATCATAAAGTTTTCTAATAACAACTCTTGACTAGCAACAGCGTCCATATATATTTTGTAATCCTTATCGAAATCTGGCCGCCTGTTATTCAAAATAATTTGATTAACATACATACCATGACGGCTGTATTCCCCGAAGGGTTAGGCAGAGGTGTACTTAATTTACACCCACAGTTCGCTGGTATATTTAGGTCCCATGTAATAGGTGGCGAGCCTATTGCCATTCACCGGGCACAAATCCAGACGCCGAGCTGCTACTGAGAATTGCATAGAAAAACCCAATAACACTTTGCTCGACCTGGGGATCGAACCCAAGACTTTTAGCGTAGCAGTCGCGATTGGGACCACTAGACTAACGAGGCAGTAATTTGATTAATAAATACTTAGTATACTATAATATCACTTATTATATTTATTATTACTTATACAATAGAATTAGAAATAATGACAGGGCGTGTACTCCTAAAAACTTCATCAATCTCCTAGCAATAAATACATTAATTACATAATATTCTCAAACAATGTCCCACAGATCTAGCAAATAATATTTAAAGAATTTAGCTTTGAAACACTAACTATAGGTTCAAAATTAATCATAGATAGGTATTCCCTACTTTCGAAAAGCTGAGAGGAAAGAAACTGTAAACCTGTGATCTAATGCGTCGTAAGTTTTTGTTGAGATGGATTTAAATAGTTTATTGAAATTGGCAGCAAATTCTTCGATACCTTCCAAAGTAGTTTTATTCAATACATAATACGTGATATATGTTTGGAATAAATCTATCACCTGTGGGAATAACATGAGGAACATTTTAGTTTCGTTTTATTAACAGCCAACATAATATATCATAATAAATCAATCAAATCAAGGTTAAAAATATATTGTAAGAAATTAGTAAGAAATAGATAAATTACTCACTTTAATGAGTCTTTTTCGAAAAGTTTCGAATTTTCCAAATATGTACATTTCGGAACAGTCGAATGGTCTTTCATCGGCCGCTTCCATCATTTCCTTCTGTGTCTCGGTATAACATTCACGATAGAAGTTATAAAGACTTAAACAGAGCTGCAAAATGGTTCCATTAATTTTAATAAAGTATTTTGTTTTGTGCATAGTAAATCATAATTAGTAATTACTCTTTATGTTTATTTCTGGCAATTCTAGATAGACGGGAAGGCAATTTCAACATATTTGAGAAAAGAAAAATAAATCTTTTTTTATCTAAGTAGGTAAGTAGGTATATTAAAACGTTAATAGACCTGCCGTTATCTAATAGGTCTATTTGACTTTAATATTTCACAAGAAATCGATAAATCTACTGAAATGTCTCAACTATCGGTTTTTTCTCAACCGATTCTTTGATTCCAAAGGATTCCGACTTTCCGAATCTGTTATAGGTATTACGACAGTTCTAGTTATGCAAAATGCGAGCACAGCAAAATTACTAAAGGCTTTATTTTTTACTTATAATAATTTACTCGTTAAATGCTAAATAAACATCTACTTTAAAATACTATCAGAATAATAATAATATCTTTATCTAAGTAGTTCATAAGACATAATGGAGTTCTGACTTTGGCTTTATATATAAAATTCAGCTTGTCTTGATTCCAAATATTCTTCTTGCCTCCATTGGTTAAGAATTCCATGCACATGTTAAGAATCTGATTGGTTACTTTGACCAATAAGGTAGATATCTGTTTGGTAGTGTTGTAGTATCTCGACGTTGCAAATATCATACGAATAGTGTACAGTAAGCCAGGTATGAACTGTGTTGTTGTGGACGGATCACATCTGCCGGAGTTAATCAATTATCAGCGACAGTTAATTTCCCAACTTATTTATAAAATATTAATAACTTACTTCAAAGATTATGGAACTAAGCATGGGAAACACATTATTCATTAATATATACCTGTACAACGGTTCACAATATTTTTCTAAAGCATATAAATATTTGACATTATCAAAAGCTTCATTATAATAATCCGTAACTAGATTATCCAACTGTCTCCATTTCTGAAAATAATACAATAACAACTAACACGACTTTTCATGACCTTTTTACAAACTTATTATGCAAAGATGTTAAGAGATTTAATAAATAATTATCAGAAAAACCAGATATCAAGGTAAACTAATGAATGTCTATTCACTTCAAAAACATAACATACCTACCATCACACCTGTATTTCATGAAGAGTTAGGCGAAGGTGTACTACTGTACACCCACATTTCGCTGATGTGTTTAAGACCCATATAATAGAGGGCTCGCCCATTGCCATGAACCGGGCACAAATCCAAGCTCTGATCTGCTACCGAGAACTTCATAGAAAAACCCAATAACACTGCTTGACTCGGGGTACGAATACAGGAGCGTAACAGTCGCGCTTAGGACCTTTAGACTTATGAAACAGTCAAAAAGTCAGACATTTCATTATTATATAAATTAATTAAAAACTACTGAATCGAAGTAAATCCAAATTATGCGAAATAATCTTGACGGAGTCCTTCTAAATAGAAAAAGGAATTTAAAAATCAGTTACAAGTATTTCGCGACGAAACCTAAAATAAAATAACAGTCGAATTACAAACTTCCCCCTTTTTAAACTTTACCTTTAAAAGCTTTGATTTTGCACGTATCAACATATGTATATACATCATGGTAGGTTCACTCTTGATATGCTCTATTATAGATGTAAATGTGGTGAGTTGACGTCGCCAGTGATCCAACTCAGCTAGCGGTCCAATATTCGAAGGTTCACGTCGCAGCTGCTGACTCTGTACTAACACCTATAAAGAAAATAAACCTGGCTAAACGCTTGCTGAATCTGTAGAAACCCATCAAGCGAAAATAAATCATAGCTTTAATGTTAAAAATCGCTACAAAGTACAACTGCCATATCCTAAAAAAGTACTACTGTAAAAAATCATAACTTTAAACTAGTAGAGTAAGACAGTTGAAACTAACAACCCTGAAAGATACGGTCGTGAGCGTGGAAAACTAACAGAAACCTTCAAAATCTTTAACTTTGCCTGGTGCCTAACCAGGACGTACATGATTTCGACCAAAATATATTGTAGCGAGACAATAATACCCAGACAATATCTCAAATTAACGTTTTCTCAGAACACAGCATCATAGTACTGAGGGAGTGGAATAAACTTACTGAAGGAAATTGTTTTAGCGCTCAACATTATTATTTTACAAATTTGGGATGTAGATCTCCTGTTGAGTCAGCTAGTAAATAATAATAATATAATATTTAAAGTCTCTGAAAATCATAACCCTTTGATCAAATCGAGTATTTAAGTACTCTTCTGAACTAAATTCAAGAACAATCATAAAACGTTCTATTACCATTGTTATCTGCCTAATCCATTGCTTCACATAAGTACATACTTCTTCTAAAACTGGAGTCTTAGTAATGGCCTGTTTCATTTTCTCTGGATCAGACAACTCGTCTTCATACAAAGCCAGATTGACTTTGAATCTTGTACAGCAGTCCAAATCTATTTTCGTTTCTATAAATAGGTATGTAAATATTATAATAACCATAAAAAAACTCCTACCTACTGAGCATGCGATACTGCCTGTAACAAATTGCGATTATCTTTTAAAAGTTTTCTTTGAAGCTCGATGCATTTTTAAATAATTCTATTGATATAAAAGGGATATGTCTAAGTCATAGGTAAGGATCATAGCCCCTTTCAGTAGTTTTGCCTTTTGCATATTGTCTGAAATCATCAGGCAGTAAACTAGCACTCAACTTTTTATAATTATCATGGTACTTATAGATTTTATCTCGAGCCATACCATCACGCCTATATTCCCCGAAGGGCAGAGATGTAGCAATGTACATCCACACTTCGCCGGTATGTTGAGGTCCCATGTAATCAGACTCCGAGCTGCTACTGAGATTTAATAGAAAAACCCAATTACACTTTGCTCGACCTGGGGATCGAACCCAGGATCTCTAGCGTTGCAATCGCGCTTAGGACCACTAGACCAATAAGGCAGCTGATCTCGAACCAGTTTCCCATTTATTACTATAATTTGAGACAACGCACTTACTTGCAAGATAATCGACAAATAACATTATTTTCGAAATGTACGTTTTAATGATATCAGTACTGTTAGGGTTGGGGGGATTAATATCTCCCCACCCTTGGCACGTCTTTAGAGCCGGAATATACACACGCTGCATGGTTTTGTATATACCAGACACAACGTTATCCGTTTCTGGATTTACATCAAACATAACGAAGAAGTAGTCCTGCAATTGTCAACAATAAATATCGGAAATAGGTTTCTGCCCTTGACTTTTGCTGCTGCTTATTTTTTTTAATTGTCAGACTGTTCCGTCTGTCCACGGGAATTTAAAAGCTCATTATTTAAGGCAGTTATGGAAATAAATGCATTTATCATATATCTAGTTGAAGGGAAACAGTTGGGGCAGCAGCAGTTGTTTCTGAAAATACTAGGTCAAGGTGAACGCACGGGAGACTTTAAAAATCACTTACATCACCAACATTCCGAGCGTCAATGGCTTTATTCCTGAATCTGTACATCGCAACACACCTGCCCTCGGTTCCAATGGTTGATGAATCAGATATATACGTCCTTTCCATTTTACCCCTCTGATTAGGAACAAACCGACCGGATTCTATAAAGTGAAATAAGATTCATCAAACAAAATCTTGTATTATGTGCTTAACACCTTTCAGTTCGCTTAGATGTTAAGGTCCCACGTAATAGATGGAGAGCCTATTGCCGTTAACTAGGCACAGATCCAGACTCCGAGATGCTACTGAGAATCTCATAGAAATTTAGAAACAACACCTCTCGACCTGAGAATCTAATACATGAGTTCGAGTCGAGTCGAAGCTGTGTTTAAGACGACTACACTGTGAGGCAGTTAGTGAGACGGAATCTTCGATGGACAATATTTTTTTTACCTAACCTCAATATTTCCCTCAATATTACTATGATTAATACATCTTTATTCTATTGCTATTTCATTATATACATCTACTACTCGTAACTATGCTGATACCCATTTTTACTGGCTGAAGCAAAGCGTCACATAACACAATACAATTTCTGCCACCTTCCGCGATTGCGCTATCCAATAGCTCAATATGAATATCCGCATCATAAACACCGTCCTGTAATGAAACGATAATATCACACATCAAAAAAACTTGATGCTGATAACGTGCTGTTGGATCAATAAGTACCTATTTCTCATCGATACGTTTGTTTGTATTTTTTTTATATTATTTTATATACTATATATTACACGACAGTATCTATATTTCGCACCGGCATAATTTTTATTGTACGATTGCACATCAAGTTACCAAAAAATGTCAAATTTTCTCAGTTGATTTTGAACTTTCTTCAACAAAGATATGGATTTTCTAATTAAAGAAAATTCCTAGTGAAAGAAAAATTCGATCTCAGGCAGGGTTTGAACCTGCGTCCCTCTGGTTAAGTACACCAGGCGCTTTGCCAACTAAGCTACCGAGACCACTGCCTGTGATGTCGAATTTATCTTCCACCTTTTACGTCTTATGGCGACGTCAGCTCATGGTCATGGTCTCGGTAGCTTAGTTGGCAAAGCGTCTGGTGTACTTAACCAGAGGGACGCAGGTTCAAACCCTGCCTGAGATCGAATTTTTCTTTCACTAGGAATTTTCTTTAATTAGAAAATCCATATCTTTGTGAATATTTCGCAATATTTAATGCTAAAAAATTATAAAAAAGTAAGCATTTCTTCAACAAATTAAGGTTTAAAATCATTTGGAGAAAATTAAATGATAAACCGTTATTTGACAGTTTTGTATACCTTGACCTGCTGGCGACTGTACTATATTAATTTTATCCAATTAATTTAATCCAAGAATATGAATTACATATTAGCTATTGATATGACCACTACTAAACTTACCAATACATATTCAGTCGGCCTATTCAATATATTAGCGGCATTCTCTAGCAAATATCTATGCTGTTGCTTCAGACCACCAACACGATTATTACGAGCTTCTTTAGCTTTAGCCTACAAAAAAAAACAGATTCGACTGTTGGCACCCAGCTATTTACAAATGAAACGATATTTGGAATCTAATTATTCAGTTTATTTACTTGCTTGTCTTTATAAGACTCATGAGCCAATGCTAACGTGCTCATAGACAGTCTGCTCTTCTTCTGAATATCCTTTAGACGACAACTGACGTCTAGAATAGCTTCAAGAGCCGTTCTATCCACTACAACGCGTTCCCCAGCATAGGAGAATCTTCGGATTGATGATGCCTTGGCCGTCAATGACTTAGCGATCTCTTCAAGTTTCAGGGCGGTTAATGATATATCATCCTCTAGGGCTTCCTCTAGGGGCTCTGCGGGCTCAGTGGGTTGATCCCCTCCTGCAGTTGCCTCCGGTTCTGGAGGCTGGGCCTCTGGAGGATTCTCTTCTGGTGGAGCTTCACCGACTGGGTCCTCCATTACTTCCCAATTTTAATAAATATTTATGTAAAAAACCCTTTTCTAATTAAAGTTTTCACACAAGTCAATATTCGTACAAATAAGAACATGAAATAAGTAATTGTCAATATAGCTTCGATATTTGAATATCAATTTAAAACTAATTACTTCTGCTAGTTCGAAAAGAGACCTTTGTCTGAAAAGAGTACGGACTCTAACCGCGTTTGCAATAAAACACCCTATAAGCTCCTATAAGATAGTACGTGGTCAGTAACATACCATCACGCCTGTATTGCCCGAAGGATTAGGCAGAGGTGTACTAATGTACACCCCCATTTCCAGGTCCCATGTAAGGCGGGGGCGAGCCTATTGCCATTCACCGGGCACAAATCCAGGCTCCGAGCTGCTACTGAGAATTAGATAGAGAAACCCAATAACACTGCTCGACCTGGCAATCGAACCCAGGACCCCTAGCGTAGCAGTCGCCTTTAGGACCACTAGACTAATGAGGCAGTCGTAATAAAGTCGTAGTAATAAAATCTAAACATAATTTAAATTACAAGATTATGGCCTGCATTGAATAGAAAGAGGAACCCCTCTTTCAGGAAGGTATGAATTATAATCTTGCTTACTTAGCCGGGGTGGAACGTGAGTACGTCATAGTTATTAAGATGAAGTGCTCAATATGTACAAACAATTTTAGTATTATCGATTTTATTAGTAGATATCATGCCACTATTTAAAACAAAAACATTTCATCCCTCAACTAACTTAAATCTTTACAGATATCAATCAAAAATAAGTCACTCAAATTACTTAACGTCGCATAACATGGCGACGCCCCTTAAAATCCAATGGTCGGGATTCTTGATAGTCGGCAGCCATAACGGAGTAATGAACGTCAGTCCAGTGCGCACCGGTTTCTTGTACACTGGAACCTGCAAACCACAACCAATCAGGATCATCTAGAGGATCATTACGGCACTGAGAACTGTGAGCAGATGAAATACCTGGTAGAGTTTGGGGTCCTTGGGTGCGCTGGAGTTGATCGCGTACACGTGTACGACCGGCAGCACTGTGTACACCACCTTCAGCGTGGACTCGCACAGACGATTGTTGCGCCGGTCCCAGCCCGCGCCGTCCAGGAACATGCCGTGGATGTACACACCTTCCTAAATAAACAGCAATCGATTATACACTACAATTACAATGCCCCACTGCTGGGCACGGGTCTCCTCTCAGAATGAGAGGGATTAGACTATAGTACCCCACGCTAGCCTACTGCGGGCTGGCAAACTTCAAACGCCGTCAAGAAAAAATCTCAGGCATGCAGGTTTCCTCACGATGTTTTCCTTCACTGTTTAAACGCGTGATAATTAATTATTAATACGCACATGACTTCGAAAAGTCAGGGGTGCGTGCTTTGCATTTGAATTCGAGACCAATGACTTGGCAGTCCAATATTGTCTCACTATGCTATCACTGCACTTACTACCTATACTTAATTTATGTATCAACTAATTATTCAAAAATTCTGGAAAATGTCTTACAGGCGGCGGAGCTTTGATTTCATCTAAAGTAAACTTAGTGACGTCATTATGTAGTGCGACCATGTCAAGAGCCCAGCCCTTGTGCGCACGAGTCACTTCTTGACGCATGGCCGTCAAGAAACCTAAAAGGTCAGAAAGTTTACAAAGAATATTGTTACAATTTATTCACAAAAAAATTTACTCTTGACTAAGTTATTTTTATATTTCCAATACACAAATATTTTTTTTATGAATTTGCTCGTACTTCTGAATAAAAGTTGAATGATAATCTTACTCAGCAATAGGTCTTATACCTGTGAATAGGTCAGTGCCAATCCAAGTTGAGAAAACCTAAAATGTTTTTTAACTTTATTTTACCTTGTGGATTAAAAAATCCAGTCATCCAAAAAGAGTTCGGCCTGGCCTGAAAGCACCACGTAGAAAACTGTATGGTTCTCTCCAAAAACTCAGTGAACCAGAAGCCTAAGGTGGATGACGACCATGAACTCCTCAACCAGATATTTGGAACTTTTGCATCATAGATATTGTCTAAGGAATCTCGAAGTGCCTAAAATAAAACACAAATACTACATGTTTATTACATAATACGACGTCTAAATCTCCACATTTTTGCTTTCAACCGTAGATAGGTATATACATACTTAAATTCAGGTTGTTCTTACTAAACATTGGCGGAGAATTTCATAGAGGTGTGAAATAAATAAATCACTCAATGATTTATTTATTTCACATCCGTATTTAAATACGGATTAACATGGTCGATAAAGGCAGGGTAGAGGAAAAATAATTACTTCATTCATTATTATAGTCCCATCAATAGCCAGCAGTAGGTCCTTTAGTGTTGTTCGGACTAGATTTATAACTTTCTGCATTCGATCAATTTCTTGTCGCAAGAAAATCACCATTGAATTCAGAATACCATACATTTTTAATCTAAAAAGGGAAAAAAACATTGAGGTAAGTATATATTTCTAGAAAAAGTGTGTTAAAAAATTTAAATATCCAAATATAATATAAACCTATTAAGCACTTCGTGAGGATCGAAGTTGGGCGGGACTTTTTCAAGCATTTCCTTAGACTGTCTGTATACCGAGGACTCGCGCGTTTCACCGCCTCCTGAACTTGACTCCTTCGGCTGAATAGACAGTATCGTGTCCAAGAGTTCTTGCGTAGTGTTGCGCTGATAACTAATAGTAAATTTATCAAAATGTGCAAGAATTAGTAAATGTACTATGTATTTATTACACTGTCATTCATTAGACGCTAACTAACGTTATATCAGCATTTGTATGCAAGCCGTAAGCTTGTGGTGGATCAACGGTTTTCATGGTCTCGATCTCCTCGATGTATTCAGGAATGTTTTTGTACTTCATGATACCATATCCCTTGTAGAAATGGAACTCCTCGGTGAACAGTTGGTCCGAGAACCACACCCTGCAGAAGGTGACAAGCAGCCGCGTGTCGTAGTCATCGGTGACGCGGCCACCGTACTGCACCGCCGACACCATGTAACTACAACAACATGCCACGTTATATCGCGTTTACCATACGACACAACCTAGTGCCTGCCGACATAACACTCGTATTGACAAAGTGTGACATACCGCACAGTGGTCCAGCTTACTGTTTGTCCCGGTTCTAAAGCATCCAAATGGTTTTGTACGAACATGCACGATGCCAGCCAGTCAGCTGAATTGAACTCATAAGGTATATTCCAACCTAGAGGACCGAACTTCCTTCTCTCTTGTACTACGGTGTGCAAGAAGGAGATCGTATAAATTAGCGGCAGATAGAAAGGACTGTCACTATAATCAAGGAAGTCTTGACTCATCGAGTCGTACGTCCTCATAAGACCAGCCTTGATTCCTGAAATTAAACATTATGTACTAACATGAAAATTGCATGGAAGAAAATATGAATAGATTCAAATGGACTTACCGGAAGGCGGCTCACAGGTATACTTTATAGACATTTGCAGAAGTGTAATGGGAAACTTCGGATGCACCTCTGTAGTAATCCATAACCTGATAATGAATAAATATGTCAATAACTAACTGAAACTCACATGTTAATCAATTTCATATAACAGAAGTTAGTAGCTTTTAGATCTATTACCTAAACATTTCGTGTACTTGTGCCGGGTCCTTCTCAAGTTCACTGAATTGTTCCATAATCTCCACCATGTACTCTAGTCCTAAATGACAGTTTTGCAGCAGCACCCAAAAACCCTAGCACAAAGTTAATAAGGTACATCTGGTGCATGTATAAATAAACTTAGTAATCGTTTTTACTTATAATATTATTATTTGACGAAATTACCTCCTTTAGACCACGAAGTATAAGTTTTCTTGCATGTACTTCTTGACCCTGTCCCATAGAGATGGATGAACAAAGATTCTCCAACCGTTTGGCAGTTATCTCAATGGATGGGGTTGGATCAGAACCCATTGCCAGGAAGCCGATTAATGGGACTAGTGGCCGAGATTCTAACACCATTTGCTGAAATACATTAAATCTCGATTATGTCATGTATGACAGCTTAGCAGACTAGAGTTTCCTGAACAGTTTACTTACCTCGTAATTCACTATAACGGCTTCAGAGTATCGAGCACCCATAGAGTGTACAACATACTTCCTATAAAATATCAAACCATAAATTGATTACGTGTAGCAGATAGAGGAAAGTCTCCAGAACTGGTAACAATGACGGAACTCACAAGCTTTGCGCTAGGGTTCTGTCGGGACACCACGCGCGCACAACCAGCAGCTTCCTGAACACGTCCAGAGTGTGATAACCGTCTGGCAGCGGCTCGTCTTCAGGCGCTTCCTTGTCAAACCTTCAAAACAAGCTTTAACTTTTAAATACACAAATTAGATATTAAGTGAAATAAACTTATTATGTTCCTAATTTCTTTTTGTAAACCAGAAAGAAAGATTTATCATGATTCAAAGTATCTGTGAACTTGAATCTTACCAAGACTTCCATCCCTTCTCGTTATTAGTAACTTGAGTTAATATATTGGTAAACTGTCGTAGGCTAGACAGTTGTACCAAGTTTAACCATGACATGTCTGTTAACCATTTAAAGGGTTTTGGAGGGCAGGCATTAAGATCCAATGCCGCACCACCTATAAATAATAATCGTATGAAGTAACTGCATAATCATAATAACACAGGATTAAATAAAATCAGTATTAAATGAAATATGAATAAATTATACCTTTGATAAAGGTTTGAAACTCCTCGAATGTAATATATTCCTTTTGCAAGTCTATTTTTAAAGTAAGCAGAACCGTAAATAGATACTTGTGCTTCTCATAGAAACCGCGACTTATGTACTTAAACACGTCGAAAGTCTAAACAATAAAGTTATAGAGTAAGCTACAAAGTTTCATGTGCCTTTCAGTAAGAATTATTTTGCTCTTATCAATTTGCTAGGGATCGGTTCATTATGTCTTTGAATAGTAATAATGTATTTTTGGGAAGAATTTGGAAGAACAACTAATAACCTGAACGTACCAAATAATCAATAATAAAACCAATCCTCCTAAGTGTGATAGGACTCTGAGGCGACCGCTCCATAGATATATCAAAGCGCTCCAGGAACTGCGCCAACGAGGTCTGGTACATATTGCACACGAGGGACATGTTGCACACGAGAAAGTACAACACGGAGCCGCGCGTCGCCACCGGCCGATACTCCTCGCGCGCTGCGTTGATCTTTGACTCTGTCTCCTTCGCCACGTCCAGCTTCTCTTTTACCTGGTGCAAGACAGCAAAGTTTCTACAGTACCATTTAAACATTTTGTACGGGGATAAGTGCAGACAAAATCTGTGTCCACATCGTTCTTGCCTCAAGAATTAAACTCATCTCGGGAGTAAACTTTTAAGAAAAAAATTTATCGTCAAAATCGGTTCATTAACAAATGTAGGTATACTATCTTTTTGTATTTTTTAGGCATTTTCCATGCAAAGATTATTAAGTTATTTTAGTGAAGGAAAAATACGACCGCGGGCAGGATTCGAACCTGCGTCTTCTGGTTAAGTACACCAGACGCTATGACCGCTAAGCCACCGCGACTCCCACCCGCCATGTCGAAATTTGCCTTCACATTTTTAATTTACGTCTTTGAGGCGACGTCAGTGACATCTGTTGAAAATTTGCTTCTCAACCGACATGACATGCTTTACAGCAAGTACGATGTCGTACGATGCCACCTTACCTTTTAACTATCTTTTTGTATTTTTTAGGCATTTTCCATGCAAAGATTATTAAGTTATTTTAGTGAAGGAAAAATACGACCACGGGCAGGATTCGAACCTGCGTCTTCTGGCAAGGTAAGGTGGCATCGTACGACATCGTACTTGCTGTAAAGCATGTCATGTCGGTTGAGAAGCAAATTTTCAACAGATGTCACTGACGTCGCCTCAAAGACGTAAATTAAAAATGTGAAGGCAAATTTCGACATGGCGGGTGGGAGTCGCGGTGGCTTAGCGGTCATAGCGTCTGGTGTACTTAACCAGAAGACGCAGGTTCGAATCCCGCCCGCGGTCGTATTTTTCCTTCACTAAAATAACTAAATGTAGGTATATTTATAAATACATCCTTAAACAAAGAATTTGCGTACCTCCGCCTGATTAAAGTCGGTTAATGATGTAGTATGATGAGAAATAAGGAAAGCTTTGTAGTTACATCAGTCGCGGTAGCTTTAGTGGTGTTCAGCACTTGAATAAGAGACACATCTTCTACAAGAGAACCCTGTATGGTGGTCAACTTGTGCAGTAGATTAGCTTCAAGCTCCTGCATCTTGCGTCGGTTGGCAGTCACGTCCATGATCAGTTGTGTCCGTTCTGCTTCCATCTCCGCCTTTTCCGTTAAGATTACGCGTCCTAGCAGCTGATCTTCGAGACCTATTTAGTTAATATAGTAATTTACAGTTCAACTGCCCCATTAATCTAGAATTCCTTAGCGCAACTACTACGATAAAGGTCCTGGGTTCGATTTCCCGGTCGAGCAAAGTGTTATCCAGTTTTACTATGAATTTTTCGGTAGCAGCTTGGAGGTAGTGTCCGATTAATGGTAATAGGCTCACCCCCTATTGCATAATCATACATTACTTCACAAATGTACATAAAAGTACACCTCTGCCTTCGGGGAATATATATAGGCGTAAAAGTGCAAGGTTAGTGTTTCATAACAAAATTACACACTCATCCGACCTCACTACCCCAATGTGATTTTACTTTGTAAAAAATATCCAAAATTAGTTCTTCGATAAAAAAAAGCTCAAGATAGGTAATAAAAATTTATACGATCGACTTTTCCATCATCAGATATCTTTTATTTTTAAATTTTGAATAGAAAATCTGTCTAAAAAATATTTTTTTTCGTCTGATTTAAGTTACCCAACTATTGAAAAATCAGCCCTAAGTATTCTAAATAATATACACTTAACATTAAAATTTATTTTGATTGTAATGTATTTACCTTGTATAGTTACAGTGAAATCTATGATAGATGTTCGAGCCGAAATTTCAGGCGTGTAAGCGGGATTAGGTAGTTTTGTCGTTATATATATTCTGTGACCGTCCATCACATCTATTTCTTTGTCTCCCAGTTTCACCTAAAATATTATTGTTACGAATCCATAAAAAATATCTCGTCAGTGGTTCAAACTGATTGGTACTCTACTTACCTTATACGACGACCCTATTTTTATATAGTTCTTCTCAAGAATGTTGTCAAGGACTGGATCTAACTCTTCCGCAACATCTTCGATTAACATGGGCATGCCCAAAGATACACAATCCTCTATGTGATTTCTAACGAAGCAAATTCGTGTTGGTGTTAGACTGATATGATATTGTGTTAAAAAAATATTCAATATAGGTAGTGTATATATAATATAGTCACCTGAAATATTTGTGATTGAGGGTGGTGACAACCAAGTTATTGAATTTTTCCATGTTCTTAATCCAAATCTTGCCTTGTGTCTGCGGGTCAATGAGTAAAGGAAAACGAGAAGCTTTTGTCACAATTATACCGTTTTGTATAGACAACTCGTCTGTTGGTAATCCACATAAGTTCCATTCGCCAATCTGGAATAAGTATTATAGTTTATTCGTGACTGAAATATTTTTCCAAGACTTTTTAACAACCAATACGCACTGTGGCGGTATCTGTCAGCTCTTCTGTAATGTGTATATTCATAGACACAGGTATTTTTCTTCTCAACAATTCACTAAGCCAACTGCTAATTAATAATCCACGAAACTCTTGATTAAACGGCCCCGAATATGATAGAAATCTGAAAGAACAAATAAAACTAAAATATTCACAAAGCGCGAATGTCCAGATCTACTCGGTGCTCGAACCGTGCATGATACGCACCCGGTCAGGAGCAATATGTCGCCGACAAGGCGCTCAATTTCGGACTTGAAAAGCGCGGACTGTTCCGTCCAGCGCACGCGCTCGCCGCTGAGCCCATTGATGAGCGCGGTGGCAGCGTCCATCTTCTGTTGGCATTTGGCCGCGTCATCCAGGACCGCCTGTTTCAGCGCCATTGCCTCGTGGAACTGCTTTTGAACATGCGCTAGTTCTTGCTGCAATGAAAACATAAGTTATTGCTGCTGACCGTGACGTAGAAATTAGTATCGAGCTACAATCGTGTTCTGGGTCGGCACGTACCTCCTTGGCTTCGAGCTGTGCCTCGGCCGCATCCAGCTCTCTCTTGGCCGCCTGGTACTTGCCCTGCATCACTGCCAGGTTTGCCTTCAGCGGTAACACGTCCTTGTTTACCGCATAAAACTGCGCCATGGCTATGGTCCAAGATATAAGACCGGCCACGTTACCACACGCTAATTTGGCTGCCTCAAACGTGTACTGACTAAAATATTTAAATTATGCTTTATTTTACTCTTTTTTTTCAAGAAAAGAAAAATAGTACCTATAAGTAGTGAAGTCTATCTTATTTTAGGTATCTGGGTGCATAGTAGAACATTGCACATGCGTTGTTTCGTTTTCAGCCAAGATTTTAAAGCATTTTTACGAAAGTTATCTTTAGCTTACCTAAAATTAAAGTATGGTTGCAATAAATCAACCATTTCTGCATTAATGTCATCTTTTGGATAGTTTTTCAAATAGTTCAGAAATCTTGCATCGGCCATTACCTAAAAGGATTAAAGTTTGAATATTGCATTAGAAATTTTTTAAACCCAAAATGACCATAGAAGGGAAATAATCTACTTACAGTAAAGCACGGAAGAGATAAATAAGGTTGGAAAGGCCCTAGCTGCTATTTTGTTCTAGGACCAGTGTCGCCGCTTTACTCCCACTACTTCAATTCTCAAACATACGCAACACTATCTTTACAAGTTTTTGGCACACAATCAAATCACACACACATAAAGCGGTGGGCAGCAATTTGTTCACACACTAGCACCAAGCTCCCGTAGGCATAAGACACACACTCGCAACAAGCATACGCTAGTGCTTGAAAAGCTGATATTTTTTATCGATAAATTCTGTCCGTTATTTTTTTGTATATTGAATGAGTAAAAGGGGAACATAAAAATCAAGAACTATTTTTATTTAATATTAATTAATTTAAAAGAAACTATGTCCTTGGAACAAAACGTAATCATTAAGAAATTGGGGGAAATGTGACATAACATAATAGAGTTATAACATAACATAGAATAGATATATAATAGATAGAATCAAATATTAAAACTTAAATAAAATAGTAGGTATAGTATTTGACTTATATTTGACTAGACTATATTGTATCTATTCAGTATTAAAATCTTAGTTAAAAAAATAAAATGGTCTACATGCCACTTCATCTTCATTCATTCAATGATTCATATAATATAAAATACATCTAACTAAAAATATACTCTCATCAATTAAATATTTAATATTTCAAAAATAATCTTTGTCAAACGTAAATATAGTTGAAAACTCTATCGATGCTTTTATTTAACTACACGGTCACCTCGATATCGATAGATGTACGCCGTGCATCACTCACGGCCAACCCCGGCAAACGACTAACGACGGCCATGGTTGAAAAGTAGAGAACGCAATGCATGCAGTACATTGCAAGCGGACTACGACATCGTGTTGATTAAGCGAGAACACATCGGGCAATGTATTTTATTTGTAACTTGTTGCAATAATATGATTGATGTTTGGAATTTCATAGTGATCAGTATATTTTTATGTTTTTACCAATTATTTTGCAAATAAATGCAATTTTTGGCTTACAGATGGAAAGATATACCTCCTCGCTATATACTGGAGGTCTGACATTTTGTCTATCACGTAAGAATAACACAACACGGCAGTTTAAAGCGGAGCTCTGTTCTCTGAAGTAGTCATAAGCACACTAAACGCGGCGAATGTATGATTCGGGCGAGTTATGATTTTCTAATCAAGACTGTGGCGCGCCTGCCCCGCCCACATGGCCATTCCAATCTTATTTATCTCTTCCGTGCAGTAAAGCCTGAGTTATTTATTGAGAAATCTGATTAGAAAAATTAACAATAACATCATATGTAATACCTTCAAAGACTCAGCCCAAGAAGGGGTCAAGAATTGCTTATCGGGATCAGGTTTAATGGGATCAATCCTCTTCCTGAATAGTAGAATGACAGCATCCATAATAAGTGTGATGAGATGGGGCGGCTTGCCGAGTTTTCTGACAGTGGCGATGTCGGCAGCGTTGATGGTCTGTAACAGAATGTCGTAAGACAAGGAGCAGCAGACACACGCAGCGGGCATCGTGCACGTACCTGCAGTGCGGCCTCGGCGGCGTCGAGCGCGGGCTTGGCGGCGGCCAGCTTGTCCTCGGCGACGGCGGTCTCGGCTGCGATCACGTTTACGAGCTTCACTGCACGATCTTTCACTTCTAGCACATCTGCCTTCACCACCTCGGCTGCCGCCTGCGATTCGGCTACCGCCGCCAATACCTGCGAAACGCTCGGCATTAAATTACTTGCTATTTGTACAAAATAAACTACCATTTTGATTACACAGATTGTGATACAATTCAGACCTCTTCGGCGTTGGCTGTGGCTTCCTTGATTTCCTGCTCTTTAACTTCCAATTCCTGCTTTAGTATGTCCACACTCTCGGCAGCCTCCACTAATTTACTGAGACCAGTCGTCATTCTATAAACGTAATCATTTTATAAATGCAGGCCGTTCATCTAATAGACGTGACTGCGTAACATTTAACAAATAACTGCAATACTCTTAAATAACAGTATTGCTATTTATTTTATTACAAAGATATTATTAAAAAAATATATAATATACCTTCTGGCCATTTCTGCGATATAGAAATGTTTCTCTTTGTATAATGCTTTATACCCTTCCAAAAAAGATAAATATGATTTGGGTGTTACATGAGTCTGCCTCCGAAATCTATCATAATAAACTACGCAAGTTTCTGCCACGTTATCCTGGACAATGCCCATCATTTCAATTAACTGCTGCTTTGTCTCCGTAGAACAAACAACCTTAAACACAAATAGGGACAATCACAGGTACATAAAATGATGCTATGCAATATTTTTTTTAAGGTAACCAACCTCGAACTCCCACAAAATGTGATGGGCCACTTCGATGAGCGCTTCTTTGGGCCACTTCTGGAACCAGTCCATTGTAGATCCAGATATTAGGCCAGGAAATTTCAAAGCTCGACTTCTAAATTTCTCACCAACCTAGTACACAAATAGGGCGTAGATACAGATAAATTACTCAATAATATGTATACCGGTAACCGGTAATCTCAATTCCATCCGTCCTCAAAGTGAAACGAAGTAACTAACCGGTGAAAAACATAGGACAACGTGTAAGTTGGCTCTGGAACGTATGATGAAGTACTCGTACAACACATCTGGAACTGGAATTCTTTTGGGTGCGTTCTTCCTCATGATAGGAGTCAATTCGTTCAGGATTTCATCTGATAATATTATTTGATTAAAACTAGTCATTAAATTAGTCTACCTTAGGTGGTCAAAGCAACAATTCCATGAATTAAAACTAAAATTCTCTTTTGTAATGTATTGAAAATATAAAGCTGGACCACCTGGACTTACCCATTTCTTCCTTAGGAAATAGATTAGCTATTTCTCCGGAACTGAGTATATTATTAAGGAACTCCAAGAACTGTTCGTCTTTGATATCGTTGTCCGTGAATATGAAGGTGATGCCGCGCCCCTGTAGGCCGGCGACGCGGTACAACACTTTAATGTCGTCCATGAAGTTGTTCACGTTGTATGATCTTAAAATGGTACATAAAATAACAAACTAAGAGATAGTTTTCGATTAATCACATTAAGATGACATGTATTTCAATGCTTCTTCTTACCTTGTTAAGGTTATTTGATAGAACGAGTAGTTAGCAATGAACGACGCCAATTTCGTTAAACTTTGTTTTCCAGAACCGCCGACCCCCACAAGCAAAGCATTGCCACTAAGAGAAAACAAAATATTGATAACGAAGACCAAAGCTGACCTATATTGATACATGGATGGCTAATAAAGGCTAAACAAGAATAAAAAACAAAATCACTGATTCAATATCATCGACTTACCGTGGAGTGTTAATGATGCGCGATATAATAAACAGATGGACCATCGCATCATGGAAGAAAACCAAATCCAAACGAGCTCCTCTGATCTGTTCATTGAACAGTTCTTGAAATCCTGTAAGTTTCGATAGCACAAAGTCCCAACTGTAAAAATAAGTACAGTACTTATTGAGTAAAAAGGCAGTTAGATCCAGTTTTCACAACATGCAATTAAACTCATCTATCATATAAGTTCATGCAAAGGCAGTAAACGTACTTTTTAAATCCCGTTGGTCTTTACTTGAACAAGAAGTAGAGGTGCACTGAGACTTTGAAATTATACATTTCCGGATAACTTTCCACCATTTGATTTTCTAATAACAAAAAAATAAATAAAAAGCCAATTGATTTCTAACGCCTACTAGAAAACAAAATAAAAATTGTACAAAAAACATGAACAAAAATTAATGTTAATGCTACTCAATTTTGCTACACAAAATACCACAAAATAAATATTGTTTATTGTAAGAGTAAACAATAAACTTCTTCGATGTTTTTAAAATGCCGAACTGTGTTGTCCAAAAACACAGTTCGAGTGTGGAGCGCGCTGGACACTCACTTCCTCCCTCAATCTCCTCCCCCTTCCTTCTTGTATTCTCGTTTCTCTCCCTTTTCCTAAGAGTGTCAGTGGCATGGTAAGGTATTCTAGGAGAACACAGGCAGTCGTTTAGCGCCTGTGGCTAATTACTGATAGGTGAGCCTTTTGGAAGCGTGCCACAGTGAAATGTAAAAAAAAAAAAAATGGTTTTGTCCACAAGTATTAAATTCAAAAGCTTTTTCAATATTTCGATGTCAGCAGTCATTAAATTCTAAAGCTACTACTAACGAAGGCAATTCCTCGTAAATTTTAGGGGCATCAAGGCTAAAATCTTCATCCTCATCGCCAGTTGGTTCAATCGGTTCACGTAAGAAATTAACGAAAAACATTTCGTCTTCTGGAAACTCTGTGACAACATCTGGCAGCTCTTGAGCGGCTGTTTTCCAGAAATTTGACACGAACCATTCTCTATCATCAAATGTAGTAAATCTGAATAAATAGGAAATCATATTGATATGTTAAAGTTTCAATGTTTTAACCGTTTCACACTCGCATAATAAGTACCTGTCAGAAATAACTCTCAAACATTCGTGGAACCAGAGTTTTAAAGCCGTTTTGATGGACTGAAGCTCTTCTTTGTGGATAAATAGAATGCCTTCCCAAATACGAGACAGATCCCTCAAGTTAAACACATAATGAAACTTTGCAGGTGTTGGTAACATTTTCACCTAAATTAGAAAGATAAATAAAATATATTAAAGGTAAGACAGCTAAAGGTACCAACGTACCTAATGCAAAAAGTTACATACCTTAGTTTGCTGCCAAATCGTACGAGTAACCGACACGAGTCTTGGCATAAAATCGACAATCAGCTTATCAAAACGATTTTTACAGAAATATCCAACAGTTATTGTCTCTAAAATAAGACATTGAGTATATAATCTTTAATTAATCTATTAATAATAACTACTCTAAAATGAAATTATTTAGTTTGGTAATTCTACGATAACGCCTTCAAAGTCTTTTTAACGAATATAATTAAGATATCAAGATTTTTATAATTTACCAAATATCTTGTCCATAGAAATGTTACTGGGTAATGTACAATTGAAAATATTGAATTGTCGCTTCAGTCGTGGAGGTATATCATTTCGGCCACCACCTATGGGTATAGGGAAATATATTTAGATATAACATACAATGTATACATAGATATCGGCAAGTCCATCATGATAGATTGAAAGAATTTATTAAATATATTTCACAATTATGGAAGTGGTTATGCATGGACTAAATAATAATAGTCACCCGGATGTATCATAGCACCAAACATTTGGATATCAGCAATTGTTGTAAAGTCTCCAGGCTTATCCAATGAGTAGAAACCTCCACATTCCATCATTTGCCGCACTATTTCGTTGGTTACCTAAAATTTAGATTATTATTATATTCTCACAAAACTAATAGTAGGAAGTATTAAACTTAAGCTTACAAATATGTTAATAATTGAATCCATGTGTATTCAGTACCTACCTAAAAGATTTACTCATTTAATTATATCCATATAAATCATTAACTAAATCAGTATCTATATATACTGTTTCTTGTGTATCAATATTGGTATTACATCCAAATATTAGTGTGACGTAAGTTTGTTTTAATAATTTGTTTTGTCGATACCTGATCACCCCACTCATTCACCACGGGCATATTAATGTCGTCTACAAACACTGTCATAGCTCTGCCGCTCGGAGGGCCGTATGTCATACCAACACGCTTCTCCACATATGACTCGATTATTCTCTGCGATAAAACTAAATGTATTAAACATTTAAAACTAAAGGCTTAGAGATTGGATAATAATAAATGACCAAGTCTTACTTGGAACATGTTCGGAGTTGTAGCAGACGAGAAGTTAATTATTTTGAACAGTTTAACCTCATTGTCGTACTTGGTCATATAACTTTTTAACATGACAGTCTTGGCGGTGCCTTGTTCACCGATCAGCAACACTGCCTTGTTCTGTGAGGCGATGGTGTCAATCAGGAACGTGATGCACACGTTGTCTATGTTCGGCACCAATATAGACGCGTACTCTGGTATACTGTCGGACGGGTAAATGTAGTCCTCGACACTCTCAGACCTAGCAAAATTAAAACGATTCAAGTCGATACTTCAAATTCTTCAATGTTATGAAACAACTACTTCTGTACAGACTAGAGGCTGGCACTGACCAGTGTTCCCAGACGCCGTTGACGTTGACCATGTACTCGAAGGGCATAATCCACTCTTTGGATTTGGCGCCAGGCCAGTCCATACGCACGGGAAGCTTTGTCATGAATTCGGCCATGCGCGTGCGCATATCTAGTTCCAATACTGCACCCAGAGACCACATCATCGCGAAGATGAACAGACGCTCCAGATGACGGTCCGTGTGAGCCTCTGTAACATCGGCACAGAATGATACAGGGGATGATGTTGATGCTGACGACGTTCTTGAAGTACAACATGGAAAAACCTTCTCAATATACTACACATGCGCTGCAGATATTATATGAAATAGGTATATATTCCACTGCAAAAAGCTAATCTTGCATATAATTTACCAAAACTATTTACTAATAAAAATTTAACAGTTGCTATAGGTACTCACTGCAACCGGGTATTTCTATCTGCAGTAATCCAGTCAGTACGTCTATACATTGCCTGGAATTAATAAATGTTTCTTGTCATCAATCTGTAGTTTTATAACACAAATATTAAGTCACAATGTACACGTGATACCTGATATATATAGCTTCAAGTAGTTTCATTTTGGCGGTAAGTTTTTGCTGCACGAACACATGCACCTCATCGTATACTTTATTAAAAGCTGTACGCAGAACATCACATTGTTTCTTTTCTAGTTTCTTTAACCAGCACTGTTCGAAGTACAATAATTATAATTTTATTGGCTTAATTAACTTCATATTTATTAATGTTATTTGTAATTTATTGGCTAAGCTTAACAGCCTTAATCTATTGGTTGTGATTTATGCCCATTAGAATCCACGCATATTTATATGCGATTATTATCAAAATGTAAATATATCTCATTAAGACGTAGAGCTACTGACAACAGATTTTTTTTCACAGCACTAAAATCTTAATTAGCAAGTCGTGAGTGGGTACCTCACACTCAGATTCACTTAAGACTCATGTCATTACAGGAAAGAACGAAGCCCGACAAAACTCAAAGTATATAATAGTGTTATTGTCTATATCATAAAGGAATTTAGTACGTAAGGTGTATCAAACCTCTAATATTGGTTGCCACTTGAGTACCGATGAGGACAAGAACACCATGCCCATCCGACTGACGGTGGCGGGTGAGGCGTTGTCCACGTTGTCCGGCTCAAACACCAGCTTGCTGTTCTGCGCCATCGTGATGCGGTCACCATTGGCTAGGGTCAACGTCTTATTGTCATCTAACACTGAATTCAAATTTTCAATCCACACTGCATCCACCGGACCATCTGAAGAAAACAAAAGACTTAGCAAACAGGACTTTCCAACTCTCTACCTTGTCAGCTTTTGAAAGCAATATTTCATACCCAAAACGATCCAAGTTGTATCAGATTTCTTCACTTTTAAAGCTCTTCGCCATAGAGTAGAGAATATACCATCTGTCCAATCATTTGTTGCTACATCTAAACGTCCAAACATCTGGGGCGCAGTGATTGCCTAAAAAATATGGTAAACGTCTATTGATGTAAATATCTAACTGCTGACCGTAAAAGTATTATGGTCCATCTGTATTTGGCTCTGCAAATGCAGCGGTAGCTATAAACGGAATTATGTTTATTATGACTAACTACAAGATACGCACCTTAGGATTCATTCTCATTTCCCTATGTGGCTTGCCAACTTCAGTGAGTGCCGCCATCAGCGTGTGTATGCAAGTGGTCTTTCCCGAGCCTGTCGGTCCCATCGTCATTAACCCGTGTCTCACTAACGATGTCTCGAACAATTGAATGATCTTCAAGTTCCAATCCGGGTGGTTGACAAGACCAGTGCGTTCTGTTACTGTTGCTATAGCATTTTGCATTTCCCTGAGAATATTTTACTTCAGTTTAGAAATTAATAATTATGGGAGTGTTTTATTTTTTCTAAGCGACACAAATATAAGTAATTTGGCCATACCTCTGAATAGTTTGAGTAAGCTTCATACCAGGGAACAAATCTTCAATCAAGGATATGAAAAGAGGTTCGTCTTCATCAACTAATTTTGACACATTCATTTCCCTGTGCAATCATTTTATAACGTTTAATTTATCTAAGAGAAAACAACCTTGAATGGTGTTGATCCACGTTTGTATTACTAACTTCAGCACTCTCATCATGATGTTCTCCTCGGTACTCTCCGGATTGGCTCGTTTCTGTGCACCCATAGTCCGCAACACTGACAAAATGTTCCGCAATCCGAAGTCATAGTGCACCTGCTTCGACAATTGCTCCTCACACAATTTGTACAGCGTGAAAAACTTACGGGCTGGAATGTTAATGATGTATTATATGCGACCTTGTTAAATTTTAAGGGGAGGACTGGTTGTGATAGACATCTTAAAACATTTGATCAGGACAGGATGATAGACAAACACAAAGCTCGAAAGTTAGGGTAAGAATAGCCAAGTTTACTTACTAACTAAAGATACTTAGAGTTGTAAATATACCTAACACAATATTGTCTTTAAATCCACAGCTGGCCAATTTGACGCGAATGATAATCTGTCTATCTGGCACCATCATAGCAACGGAGCGGAACTGAATCTTCAAGTTTTCAGGCAATTCCTGTCGTCCAGCATAGCCAGGGTTCATGGTAATGATGAAAGCGAACTCGGGGTTCAAACTCACTGAGTCACCATCACTAAATTATGCATGAATTACAGTTTGTTCGAAATAAGTAAGCCGATCGGAAGTTAGCCGTTCCGAACTACCGCGGTGATAAAATCGTTTAATTAAGTGTTTTAATACATAATTATCGAAATTAGTAAACAAAATAATTAGAAATGTGAAACATATATGACTCCAATTATCTTTACACCGACTCTTTCTATTAAAATTTACCACTTCTAAACCACTTGCAAACAACTTCCAATCGGCTTACTTATTTCGAACAAACTTTAAATTATATACGTAAATTTTGACATTTATTTTTGGAAAGTTACAATAAAACTGTACAGATTTATTGTGATTGCTTGTTATAATATACACATAGACATTCAAAGCATAGCAAATCAGTATCGGTATTATCAACAAAATAATACTACAATCAACCCAATATGTTAGGTACCTGAATATGAAAAAATCGTTCTTCTCCACCCTGGCAGTGAGACAGATATAGATCTGCTGTGCAGCCACGGACAACACAGGTAGTTCGATGCGATTGAACTCATCAAAGCAGCCCCAAGTTCCCGACTGTGCCAGGCCCTTGTAGATACGGCCCAAACCTGTCCAAAATTGATTTAATTAAGCAAACCCCGAGCCAAAAGCCGCCGCAAAAATAAGTCTTGTTACTAAACAAGCAAGCAAGCGCACTTACCTCTGAAGTCCATCTGGTCGGAGCAGTTGAAGACAATGACGAGTTTGCCGAGCGTGCGGCCCATGTCTTTGGTGGTTTCGGTCTTGCCGGTGCCGGCAGGTCCAGCGGGCGCACCGCCCATACTCATGCCAATCGCTTGCGACAGTGTGATGTAACATCTGTCCGTTAGAGGCGTGATCACCAGCCGCTCCGTTATGCCCAGGTACTCGTTCTATGACCGGTGAAATATTTCCTTAATTAGGAAATAATAGAAATAGGGAGGGAATCCTCTATACTGCATATTGCAGCACGTCAAATTGGTAGGCTCGTACATAGTCTCAAGCGAATCGATACAAAAGATAAAATTTATTGTTTGATGCGTAATGCCCTGTATATAAAATTTTATTAAATTTGTAACAAATCTCATGTCAAAATCAATTGCTGAACTTGCCTGATATAAGAAATTCACATCGGTTATAGATACGGTGCAGTCGTCGGTATCCTCGTTATAGTAGAACCGGGCTTGCTTCTGCCATTCAAAATCTATTGGTGACTTGATTCTCATTCTCACCAAGTCATCAAAGATATCTCTGTAAATAACACAAATAACACTTCCCTCGTCTAAATATTCTATAATGTTGCCCATTGTTAATAATAGAAAAAAAAAATTGAATTTCTTACCTCTGGTGTACATGTATGGTGATCATAGTCTCGACTCGTGTTCTGTCCAGAGGAACTAGGTCTTTGACAGTCTGGTCAATGAGACCATTAAGTAAATCTAGGAACTTTTGGTTGGTGAGTCTCATAATAAAGCGATCCACTCTTGATTTCTTAAGAGCGTACTCTGCGTCACTAGTCCAAAGTATTTGCATACCTAACAAACCAGCCTAAAACACATAAATATAGTAATTTGTGCAATATACTATAAAAACAAAATATACTAAGGAGTGACTGAACGTCACGTGCTCTTTTTTAAAATGCCCATTTTGTGTGAGTCACTAATGTAATACTTACCTACTCCTATGACGCAGCGGCGTCTCAAATTAAGACTTAAAATTAAGAATTAACTTTTCTGACATAATTATGGCACACATCTTAAAGTATCGTACATACCTGACCAGGAAAATTCCAAAATCCAGATAAAAATTCAAATTCAGGATCACCAGACATAGTTTGTGCAATATTAGCAATAACATTTTTGACTGTTTCTTTCATAGTATCCAATAGCGTATTTAACCATATCTGGAAGAACGTGTCGTTTGAATTTAAGACTTATATTAAATTAATCTATATTTCCGTCTAATTCCGCCAGGAGGACCGTTCCCAGTTTGACAGTCTTATCAACTAGATGGAGCTCGGCAAATTTTAATAGCCATAAAAAATAACGTAACGTTCCTCATCACATGGTAAACCTGGCCTTAGGTTTCTGTTGAGAAAGAACTTTAATATTAAAGGCAAAAACACAGTAGTTTACTGCAGTATGCGATCGATGGAACTTTAGGTCTCGAAGTAAAATCCACTCGATTGAAACTTACCTCTACACCTCCTAAACATGCCACCGGTCGTTCAAGGGCAATAGTCTCTCCATTATCAGAGTTTATTTTTATTATTCTCTCTTTATCGTCAAAGTCAACTGTGTATACCGCGTCAAAAATACTTGGCAGATGTGGCTGAAACAGTCGTACTATCTGATGAAACCAATCGCGAAAAAATTAGAAGAACTTTTATTTATTTAATACTACGTTGATAGCAAGTTTACTACCAAATTCAGTATATCAGATTAAAATAATGCATAAAAAGGGCTCATACCTGTATGGAACGAGGATCGGAGGCTTGTCCAAGGATCTCGAGCAACACAGGATCTGATACAAAGAAGAACCTCGGGAAGATGAGTCGCTTGGTCTCCAGGTAGCCCGTGAGCGACTTCTGGCAAGCCTCAAGCTGCTCGAACAGGTGCGGCAGCAGCTGCTTCAGCGTGTCATCCGACGTACACGTCTCCACACAGTTCACTATGTCGCGCGCCCGGTACATTATTTTCACATAAGTTTTGTCGATTCCCTGCCATGTAACCGTTATCTTTTTAGTCAATTGATATAAATACAGTAGTAGAACTATGAGAATTAACTAACAGGGAAATAGTACATAACTAGTTTTTTTTTGTAGACCATTATTAGCTCGTCAGGCGTCCTCTAGAGGGAACTAGTCTCTATTACTAAATCTATATCGTACAGCAAATCGCTTGGCTTCCGCAGGCAGTTGTTTTGCGATGTCACCACCAACGAAGACAGCTTCCAAGTACATCCACAGGTTTTGAACTTGAAGCCACTTCTCTAAGATCTCGCTAGTATTCACTAGTTTGTTTATCCACAATAATATTTCTTTCTTGAACGGTGGATTATATCTGTAGTAATAATTGGTTCAAAAAACTACTATTTTCTTACTAATTATTAAACTCATTATTTATAAGATCAAACGTGAAAGCAAGTTGGAATATCATACCTGTTAGAGGCTAAAGAATTGAGAACCATTAAGGAGTCCTCAAGCAAAGTAATGATGTCAAGTGTCTCCTGTGGCTTAATTAAAAGTTCACCTCTGTTTTTGAAATTAGCGAAAGTCAAATCGACAACTGCCCAATCTATGGTTATTTGTTTCAATTTGGCTTCGATATCCTTTTCTTTGACTGCACTAATGCAAATATCCTATAAGTAATTAAAATATGAGTGGTTGTTTCAATCGGGAAGAGAAGTAAATGTTAACTTTAACCAACCTATAAGTTGATTTTGTCACCAACCTCTACGTCTTCCTTGTATTTCAACAGCGGGGCGTCCATGACGTTTGCCAGCGTGAATGCTTCAGATTCAACATCTAGCACACAGTCTGCAATAATTCAATATGTCGCAGTTATTACTTAAGTTCAATATCTAGACAAAATATCAGACTAAGCCCTAATTTAGTTACTAACTCATCAGATTTTCCAATCTCTTCCAATGCCTTTCCTTCATGGATTTGTCAGCCATCAGCTCCAAAAGTGGACACGTTTGGTTAAAATCATCTATCTTATTCTTCAATTCGATGTAAGCTGGCCAATCCTTCATACCTCTTGGCAATCTTCGACATCTTAAATAAGCCAGCAATTATTCTTTTAATTTGGGCTTATTATATGCTTTACTCATTCAGTTCCTATTATAGTAAACTTTACTGATGTTGCGTTACATTCTGTTCTTACCTTACATCGAATTCTGTCAACTGTGCGACGATCTGTTCGATATCAATATCCACCCAGGGCGTTTCAAAATAGCCATCTATAGAGTTTGTCACCGCCAAATATAAACTGTACCTGTAAATATTTTAAATATACGTAAACCGTATCTAAGCAATTACTTGCGTATAGAACCGGTACATTTGTACATAAATGAGGAATTAACAATAACATAGCTTACAATTTACTTAATAAATTAAATTCCTTTTTCTTTTGATGCAAGATTGGGTAGTCTTGTACTTCCATACCAAATAACTTTTCACCGCTGGAGTACATTTCAAATCGCCTCCACAATTCATCGAATCTTGATTGGAACATTATTACTCTAAAACAAAACACCAAATTTATAATTTGAATAGATCCTGAAAAAGCCATAAAACCTGTTGGAATTCTTAAACAAAATAGAAAAAAAAAACAGATAATACTCTTGCTCTAGGTCAAGGCACATTTTAAATTAAAGACCGTAATAATTCAAACTTTCGTTAAGAATCAGAGGGCTATGCAGTTTGGGGATGCATTAGATACAGGGTTAGAAACATTACGTTTCCGTTTTTTTGTTTAAACCTTACTAGCAATGTGGGCGCACAATACGACGTATTCCACATTGGGCACCCGTTTAAACGGCACCTGAGTGAATGGCACCTGAGGTATTCCACATACGGCACCTATGGATATTTTTCGCAGGTGCCATTAGTGGAATAATTTATTATTTAAAATTTTATTCCACCAATGGCACCTACGGATTAGTAGGTACTAGTGTTGGGATGTTTAGTTTTTATCTTAGTTAACTTTGTCATATTAATGACATATTTTTTTAATATGACACAGTCGGTAAAATCAGTCTTGAGTTAGTTATTATGTAATATAAACGTCTAAAGATATAACATAATATTTACTTAAATAGGCACAATTATATTTTTTAAAGGTCAGCGCATAACTTACTTGTGGCTAAAAATGTTCAATAGATATTTTATTAAAAACGCAGTTTTTCCATACGGTGACCAAGAGAAATAAACCCATTTTGGTACTCTTCTACTATATTGTTAATTAATTGGTTCCTACGTTCTGCATATTTTTGTGATTTTGACTTTTCCATTTTTCCGAGGATTTCAGCGTAATTCTTGCAATTTTCTTGAAGAACCCTTAAAATCTTTGCCAGAATTTGGTGGAATAAAATTTTAAATAATAAATTATTCCACTAATGGCACCTGCGAAAAATATCCATAGGTGCCGTATGTGGAATATCTCAGGTGCCATTCACTCAGGTGCCGTTTAAACGGGTGCCCAATGTGGAATACGTCCACAATACTAGTTATCTTGTTAACCCCTCGTACTAAGCTAAATGCTTGTATTCGGTACGTGTGGGTTCACGTCGGTAGTGCAATGAGTGGTTATCGAACCGGCAACCACATGATCGCAAGTCCGACGCCCTAGCCATTAGGCTACCGCCGCTTATAAATGTAACATTAAGATTATGTTACATTAAGTTAGTAGGCAATATAGTACCTATCACTGGCTTCTCGTGCAGCAAGACCGGGAGTCATAGGTCCAGCTGCATCGTAGTCAGCATCAAACTTGAGCACATCAGCAAGAAATGTCGTCACCCCTTCAGTCAGCTCTGTTTGGAGCGGACCTTGCATGTCAACTATTTTTTGCTGCACTTGTTGCGACTACAAGACAATGTTAAGTAATACATAGTAAATCACTTTTGTATCTTTTGTGTGACATACTTATAATTCCAATATTATAAGTATCTATTGCCAAAGTCACAATAATTTATTCAAGATATACTTATACTACTCGGTAGTACTTTTTGAACGCCATTTTTATAATAAAGACAACCCCAAAACGCCCGCCCTTAACCGCCTCCTAGTGTTTTTGCTGGGCAGCGCAACAAACTTCCCAGCAACACATTTCTGTTTGCTTATTTAAGAAAGCGTTATTATAATCTTATGTTATCAATATAATATGATTATCTTATTAATTGTGATTAGATTATCATTATGAAAGATTTCAAACATTATTATTAGAGAAATAAACTTCTTGATTTGGTACATACGGTCAGTAACATATTCCGAAAAGAATGTCTTAAGCCGTATACCATGTCCGAGTCTTCTTTAGGTATATCGATATTGAACTGAGAAAATATTGTATAGCTTTCTCCGATTATATCTAATTCCATATCCATTCTAAAATAATAACATACAATTACATTCAAAAAGTATAAAAGCAAATCGCAATGTCAGCTTAGGACACTGTACATTTTTTAAATGAATTGAGTCGTGTCTGTTTGTCAGAGTACAATAAAATGAGCTAGAGGTAACGTAATCATCAACATAATCTACTTTACGGAATTCACTTAATAGACTAGTTTTTATTAGGAAACCGATGGCGTACATAAATCCAGTGTACTTAACCGGAGGGACTCAGGTTCGAACCCTGCCTAAGGAGGCCTAATTCTTCTTACACTAGAAAATTCATAACTAATTATATGATATGATATTTTTCATTATTGAATACTAAAATATATGTATTAAAAAATAAATAAGAGACTGATATAGAAAGCGTTACCCAATGAATTCTTCTCTTATAAGGTCAAGGCACATCATAGCGACTCTGACGTCATCGAGATCCTTAATTTTTTTGCTCATAGTTTTCATACGATCGCGAATGAACATCAGAAGCTTAATCGCTCTTTCTTTATAAGCTTGACATAAAAGTTTACCCAAGATTCTCTTCCACTCAATTGATTCTAATTGCAATGCCAATTTTATACGTTCTGAAATAAAGTGTTAAAAAGGTGTAAATTAATATTAATTTCAATGGTAACACAATTTAAGAATAATATTAAACTAATATAAAATGGGGGTTCATTAAATGAGGCAGTCATCGTCTTTATTATAGGTAAAGTTTCGTGACACCTTTACTTCAAACTGCTCGCCCACAGGTTATAAAAAAATGTAAGCATTTAGGTACCCATATTTATTTGAACGGAGCCTATTATGTGCCGTTGTGGTAAACTTAATACTTCCTCGGTCTGTGCTTCGTATTTGATAAACATGTCCTTAATAAAGACATTAAGGGGATTTGAATCCACAAACTCCTGTATTTGATGCATTCTGTTTTCAGCCCATAAATAATGAAATCTCGTATAGCTCTAAAACAAAAAATAGAGTAAATAACAAAATACCTTAATATTTTTCCGAAAATCAAAAAAGCAGGACAGTACGTTTTTAGCCAATACTTATTTAAATGTTCCCAGAAGACTCAGATAAATTAAAAAGTTAACATGGAACTTTGCGAACAAAGAAGTGAGGCCGGCTAAAACTACGCCTTGCCGTGTACAAACACAATAACAGGCATACACGTATACCGAAACTACGCCTTATCTTGTCAGTCGAGCAGAGTCGAGCTATTGCTGCACATCTATCATAACGTTATTAACGATCACGTGCGTGTGTGCGTGTAATTGTGTTTGTATACGGCAAGGCGTAGTTTTAACTGGCTTCACTTCTTTGTTCGCAAAGTTCCATCTTAACTTTTTATTTGATCTGAGCCAGTACATGAAAAAACTTGTTTTACAGCTTTTACTTCCTATACTTACTTCCTTTCGTTCATACCTTTAACAGTTTCTCAATATCGGGTTTGTACATGTACATCATTCCTTGTAACGCCATGACCGACCTGACGATATCCTTATGCTCTGACACCATTCGGAAATAATTTCTAACTCCACCAACGCTGGAACCGGCCCTGGATCCGGCCCTGGATCCTGAATATATACTTATATTTCTTTTATTTGCTACGATTATATGCTACCGAACCATCTTTTGGAACAAAATAGGTTGTGTATTGGTTATATTTTTATAAGTTAAAGTATTATAAGTTTGCATACCGCTGACGCTTCGTTTTGTTGTCAGTAATATTCCAGTTAATTTCTCCTTTTTTATTTGCTCTTGTTGTCCCCACATGAACACATTACGGTGAATATCCATGATACAGTTTAATACCAACTGTAAAATATTTACAAGCATCCTTATATTGACTAGACTGTTTTTGAATTTCAAATACATATTCAATATCTTATACTTAAAATTAGACCTTAAACTTTCATTAATGGTAATAGTTCACCTGTGAAAATGACGTCTGTATCTCTTCCAAAGTTGGTTTTATCAGTATTCTTGGTATTTGTAAATACATGTTTGTCAGCATCAAAGGACTAAGTTTGTTTTGTTCTTCAGGATCAGTAGTCATAGTTAGAAAACTGTAAGAGTCTTTGAATATAAATACGTCCTTCACTGAAGTTATTCAAATTAATTTTCCATTCTCACCTTGAGACAGAAGCCCGTCGTCGAAGCCGATCAAGACTTTGTCTAGTACATTTAATTAGAGCTTCAAGGCACTTAGTGGCAAAATATGCAAACATTTCATTACATTCATTAATTATAGGCACCACATCGAATCGATCTGGGTTCTCTATCTCCATGAAAGCTATGAAATATAAATAATGTATGTAGTATAATGGATGAAATGCGTCCATCCATTCGCTAAGCACAACACACACAAGCATTTATTGATAGTGAAGTACCTCACTATTATCATTTCAGAAGAAAATGTTTACTCATAATACATATAGCTTTTATAATAATATTTATACTTATAGTGTTTCGAATTGAGGCTTCAATTATTGTGTTCGTATACATCTAAATTACCTGCATCATCAGGAAACACTCTCGTGGCTGATGTTACTTGTTTCAAAACTTTCTCGACATCCAACCTAACAAAGTTAAAACGGTATGGTTATCAGTAGTTACAACCACACTGCGTGTCAAACTACAGAATGATGAATACTGCTGTACAGAGTGTTTAATAACAAATAATTATTTACCAGTTATCTTTTAAGGCTTTTATCTGTTGTGAAGGCACACTGTCGAGGAACTTGTGTATAAGTTCTATTACTGCAATTTCAGCATTCCAAGATTTTTGTTGTAAATCTGAAGCTAATAATGCAAAAGAATATATTATCCATTACCGTACCACTTGTTAGATTATGTAGCAAACTTTGTGTAGCTGCGTGTTAACTAACCGATTTCATCACGCTTTATGAGATTCTCTTCATATAGAACACCGGGATCTACTGCCACGTCAGGTAAATAAATTAACATTGTTTGAGTTATAGATTGCAATATTGCGTCAATGCGAGCTTCTTTTATATCTACAACCTGCAGTAATAAGATTCTCATTTAAGTATCCTTTTCATTGATATCATTGAGGCCTATGGTGTTGTAGTTTACCTCCTTTACGAACAAGTCCACTTCATCCAAGACTTTCTCGATACTGTCACAATATGATGGTATTTCTAGTGAAGTCCATGTCATCGTTGATAAACCAGGCTGGAAAGCTTTCTCTAATTTTATCAACTGCGCGCGGAGTAGTGGTAAGTATAGCTTTGGCATACTCCTAGTGTTAACATTTTAACAATTTAGTATAATCCTGCGTAATCATTGTTCTTAATTATCATAACAAATGTCAAAATTACCTTCTGAGTTGATTGTTTCTTTCGACCAAATATTTAATTTTCTCATAATAGCCTAAGATTTTAGTTTTGCAAAATGCTACTATCTGAGCACTACCGGGTACACCTATAAATATAAACTAAAATATTCACTGCATCATACACAATTTCTGTAACATAATGAGGTATTCTATGGTATTAACAGCAAGCTTTGTCCGGCATTGCAAGGCCCCTTTTTTAAGGACGCTATCACATTTTGAACTTGCTCAAGTTTAGGTATCTTATTTGCAACACAACAACATTACGCGCACGCACACATTGAAACCGCTGTCCGGACGATTTTATACGTAACTTAACTAATCTTGATACTTGAAGGTATTATTTTTTAATTTATTTTACTGTTGTTAATTGAGTCAAATTAGTAATAAGGTTGCAATCGATTTTGTTAACCATGTAAACATGATTATCCCTGGTAGGTACCATCTACGTGATAATCATGTTTTCAGTTATTTTTATAGTTTATCAATACTCATTACGTACATAATGTAGGTACCCAAAATAAATGGATTAATTACCATATTCATACGAAACTAACGACCATTTTGCTATTACAAGGAAAACCTACGATCCCCATTTTGAAAAGATGTAACTACTTATCTGCTGACAATTGTTGGATCAATATATTTTCAAATATTAGCCTAGCATACTTTCGTTTTGATATTTCAAAATGATCATTCCCTTATGGAAACTATAAGTATATTATTTACGATGAGATCAGTATTTTTGATAAAAATTAAAACAAAAGTAGGTAGTAAACAGTATAATGTATTGTAAATAGGCAGGATAAAAGTCGCAAAATGTATACAGTACTGTACCGAAATGAAATGATATTTATTTCGGTAAATAGATCTTTTAAAGACACTTTTACAAGTCAATTTTTTTTTTAAAGTAGGTGGCGGCGATATTTTCTTCCCTACGACTAGGGATGTGACTTTACGGTAAAAATATCGATTATTTGAAAATCGATTTTTATTTCTCTCAAAAAAATCTATTATATAAAAATTGATTTTTCATAAGATAATAATCGATTTAAAAAAACGTTTTTTTAATAAGATTAACAAATAATCGTTTTTTTATAAATAATAATCGTTTTTTTTTAATAATACCGACGACGTCTGAGAAGAAACAAACTCAGAGAACCATGGTCTTTTTTAAAGTCCAGACAATAGTAATATCATAGATATGTGAATTTTACAATTTAGGGCAAAATCAGAACAGGCCTTTTGAAGAAAGAGCCATAGCAGCTTTGAGTTGATCTGTCCTAACAGACGGCAAAGAAGTTTTTGCAAAGAAGTTCAAAATTAAAATGAAGGCCAGCCTTTTTTCAACCGAACTCAAAAAAGGAGAAGGTCCTCAATTCGTCTGTGTTTTTTTTCTTTTTTTTCTATGTTTGTTACGCTATATCTCCATGAACTATTCCTGCTCCTGAAAACAAAAAGGCAACATTAGTAGGTACCCAAGGAAAATCAAATAAACTTACAAGTGAAATATCATTTTGGTCATCATCACCTACGGAGACATCTAAGCTGCACTCCCCACTCCATAAAAAAACCTACTATATTTTCTAATATAAGGTATGGCATAACAAAACTCCAGAGTAGATTTCTGACTACTAACAAAGTCTCATTACTTTTTTTTATTGATACGTGTGCAGTTTTTTTGCTCTTTGTCCAAATTTCCGAAGTCACATCTATAATAACAAATATCAATATTTTAGCAATGCCAATGCACAACAAAAAAAAAGCACATTTGGTGTCAAAAGTTACAGCCATGCGCCTGTTTGATTTACAAACGCCAGCACATCAGGATATACAAAACTGTCAAATTTTTCCCAATTATTTTAAACCTTAAGCGTTGGTGATTAAGTTCACTATCGAGTGAAAAAATTTGTCAGTTTGTGTAACCTGATGTGCTGGCGACCGTACCAACTATGTCGATCTATCACAAAAACATTACATCTATCATCTTGAATCAAAAATTGAATGGTATATTCATAAACATCACCTCCACAATCAATAAAAATATAGATTTTTTATAAAAAAAATAAACCCGCCATTTTGAATTAAAACATAAATGACGTACACACGGCTACAGGTCAACCTATAAAAAACCAGTTTAAGCTGATCTCGCACTGTATAGGCTTTCTATACAATAAGAGGCCAGCGTACACTGGTTTTGTATAGCTTAATGTGTAGCCGTGCGTACTCGTAATCACCACCCCCAAAAATACCAAAATCGACTATTAGTATATACAGTATCGCATGTCTCAAAAATATTTTTTTACGCCATTTTTTTTGTACTATAGATAATAATATCATTATTTATCCGTAATCTACATCCATTACTGCCTAATTAGTCTAGTGGTCCTAAGCGCGACTGCTACGCTAGAGGTCCTAGGGTTCGATCCCCGGGTCGAGCAAAGTGTTATTGGGTTTTTCTATGAAATTCCCAGTAGCAGCTCGGAGTCTGGATTTGTGCCGGGTTAATGGAAATAGGCTCAATGTGGGTGTACATTGGTACACCTCTGCCTTACCTTTCGGGGAACACAGGCGTGATGGTATGTACATCTATTATACAAAAAATTACAACAATGTATTTATTTCTAAAACAAATTTCAATACTTGTACTTACTTTTATTTCGGACCGAAAAAGTATCAACATTTTCGAGACCGAGTCCAACCAGAGTATACAACAGGGCACTCACCTTTTACGTAATATTTTTTTCGACAGCATGCGATACACCCGTGCTTTCGCGAGCGCGTCTGAGCGCGGAATGACGAACGGCGAGTAGAAATTGTATGGAGAAATTTGGCAGCGTTTCATATTTTCCTCATAAATTAAAAATTTATTCATTTGGCTACAAAATTTTTAGCCATTCGTATAGAGGACTATATAAGCAACATTTTTCTATTATTTTTATGTTTAAATTTGCAGTGGATTTAGCTATACTGGTACTTATTCAGACCCCATTTTTTTCATTTTTTTGCGATTAGTGTGATGGTGAAATCGTATTTATGTGAAAATGTTGTATAGGGTTATACAATTTTTATGGAATCATTGTGGAGATGAATATATTATCTTTAATTTGAAACCAAGATATCCTCGGAGTTGTGCTCCTAATTCGTTAAAATGGTACCGGAAAAGCACTGATAATTGTAGAAAAATGTGATAGCGTCCTTAATGTCAAGGCGCACTCAGGAACTCAAGACAGTTTTAGCGCAATCGAATGAATGGTATATAAACTAATAGAGGAGGAACAGACGAATAGGTAGATCAATATAATTTACAAAAAATAATAATATATTGGCTTACGAAGTCCCAACTGCCACATGTATTCAACCTCTCTGATGCACTCCGGAATATACATGCTGAAGTTAACGATATACATATTAGTTTTCGGATGGCGAATCAACAGTGGAGCGATCAGTCCCAATCGCACCTAGAAATTGAATGGTCTAATCTTTAGTATATTTTTATGGAATTATTGAATCATCAAATGAAAATTTAAGAAATCAATTATAATATTATTTATAAACGAAGCTACTTGATATTTACAGGCTATAGACAGAAACATATGAATTATTAATACCTGTCCCACATTTTCAGCCCAAGCGTAATGATATATTAGTTCATATTCTGTAAATACAATAGTCATAACATTGTGCAGCTTTATGCATCGCTGTGCATTCTGGAAAAATAAACAAGATTTGGGTTCATTATATTTTCAGAACGAGCAGCACCCATCGACGTATTGAATGCACTAATATGAATACAACTCTAAATCAAATAAATAGCATAAGTACCATGTGAGTAATAACTTCATGGTGCTGCTTAAATGTATGCATAGGTTTTTTTATATTTTTGTCATAAAATCGTATCCACATAAGTCGTCCTGCCACTGGTGGCATATTTCTTGCTAGCTCTGGTTGATCCCTTTCTTCATTGTATCTAAATAAAAATTACAACACTTAATAACGTTTAATACCGAATATGTTTCAGAATGGCATTGGTTGAATTAAATTGAAAGAACATAATGGATACAAGCGCCTCGAGAAAAAAATGTTTTGATTGTACCTGTCGCGTATTAATTCTATTTCAGATGTGTATACACTTATTAAATCGTAATATTGATCTTCGAGATACAGACAGTCTAATTTCAGTTTTTCAAATCTGCTTAATAGATGTAACGCTATTTCCGTAGTGGGACACTTTTTCACACTCTGAAAATGAAAGAGCGGAGATCTCATATACATTATCATAGCATACTATTTAACTTTGCAGAATGGAAGAGCTCGCTGTTATTGTTCACGCTTTTAATTACTTTTTATACTTGTCATGTCATGTCATCAACACATTACATTGTCCCACTGCTGGGCACGGGTCTCCTCTCAGTAGGAGAGGGATTAGGCTATAGTACGCCACGCTAGCCTACTGCGGGTTGGCAGACTTCACACGCCGTCAGTCAGAAAATCTCTCAGGTTTCCTCACGATGTTTTCCTTCACCGTTTAAGCGCGTGATAATAATACGCACATGACTTCGAAAAGTCAGAGGTGCGTGCCATGGATTTGAACTCGATACCTTTGACTTGGCAGTCCAATGGTCATATCACTAGGCTATCACTGCACTTTTTATACTTAATTTTTATAAATTCAAACGAAATGCAATAATTACACTATATGTTATCTATACCTTATACTTTACCACTATATACCTTAATCATAAAGTTTTCTAGTAACCGCTCCTGGGTAGCCACACCGTCTTTGTATATCTTGTAATCCTTATCAAAATCTGTCCGTCTGCACTAATAAAACATTAATTAAGTAATAACCCTTTATATTAGCAAGTGGCATTATTGTAACAAATATTATTTTGACCTGTGATCCAATGCGTCGTACGTTTTTGATGAAATTGTTTTAAACAGTTTATTGAAGTTAGCCGCATATTCTTCAATACCTTCCAGAGTTGTTTTATTCAGAACGTAGTAAGTTATGTATGTTTGGAATAGATCAATTATCTATAAAGACATGTAACTGATTAAACAAGACTAATAACATCCTACTACGGAATCGTACTACAAGTTGCAGCTGACGGTTTTCTACCACGAAAGTGTTTTTGTCCCAGCAGTATAATCGTTCAATATTAACGATTTAACTTCTTATTTTGAGTTAACGTTTCTTCCAGATTTAATTGTTATTGGAAATTTAAATTCATTGAATGATTCATATGGCAGTTAAGTACACAACGGAAGTCATAGGTAGATCAATTCTGGAAATTTTACCGCTTATTAAGTTCATTTCGGTACGATCGACGTGAAGATAAATTGTATCTATGGTTAAAAGAGTACTTACTAAAATAATATAATAAATTGATTGATACCTTTGTTAATCTTTTTCGGAAAGTTTCAAATTTACCAAATATGAACATTTCAGAGCAATCAAATGGTCTTTCACCAACTGCCTCTGACATTTCTTTTTGAGTCTCAGAATAGCATTCACGATAAAATTTGTACAGGCTTAAACAGAACTAGAACAGGAACGGGGTTATTATTCGTAAACAATATTAAAAGGTTTCAAGTTCAAGGTCTTTAGCAAATAATGCCTAGAAATTTTCAAACGGACGCCCATTAGGAAAATTCTATGCTTTATGTTTCAAACAAATAAAACGTACCTAATAATAAATGCTACTTCAAACCGTTGTTAGACGAGTACTGGGGCCGAATTACCACGTATTAATGCCACCATTTTTAGGTTGTGAGAGAGGGATGCCACTATTTAACCTGTAGAGCGGTATCCCTCTCACACAACCTAACCTGCAGGTAAAACTTACCAGTAAATAAGTAAAGTAAATAATTTAAAAATAATTTACCATAAGTATGGGTTTGTAATAAACATAACAATAAGAGATCGGGCTATGTGGCGTTTACCTCTGAGACCTACGTCCTGCAGTTGACGAATACGTGTTAGGTATAAAGTGTCCCTTACCTTAGCTTTATGAATAAAATTCAGCTTGTCTTGGTTCCAAATATTCTTTTTGCCTCCATTGGTCAAGAATTCCATGCACATGTTAAGAATCTGATTGGTAACTTTGACCAATAAGGTAGATATCTGTTTGGTAGTGTTGTAGTATCTCGACGTTGCGAATATCATGCGAATATTGTACAGCAAACCCGGAATGTAATGCTGCATTGTGTAAGGATCGCACCTGTAGATATAACAATCATACTATACCATCATGTCTATCTCCAAAGTTTTAAGAAGTCATGCTGATATACACCTACAATTTATCGATAGTTACAGGTCCTTAGAGGGTAAGTCTAGTGCGATTAACCGGGTACAGTTGAAAACTCCGAACTGCTACTCAGGGTTTAATAAAAAAAAACCAACAACACCTGGGAATCGTAGTCACTCATACTCTTATTTAGCAATCCTACCGCTGCTAAATGTTACACGTATTTTAATAATTGTGCCTTATTATCCTCAACTGGATTTCACTGTAAATCACAATCATGCCCTTGCGTAGATAAGTATATTCAGCGGTCATATCAGCAAAGCCCATACTCCCGGGCCCCCGTGTACAATGATAGATTTTACATTATGTTACATACGCAATGCAAAATCTATTGTCTTCTACCCCCAAAATTGATAAATTGAAGGGTTAAAATATAATTCAGCAAACTATTAACACAAAGCGATAGACATTTTAACGAAGTTCACGGTGTTAGTAGTCCGAACTAGGCTCTACCTACACAGATCCGGAAGACGGATAACCGAGTGTAGGGCGGAAATTTCTTATTAACAAATGACGGTAGTTTACCTGTACAACGGTTCGCAATATTTCTCCAAGGCGTACAAATACCTTACATTGTCTAAAGCTTCGTTGTAATAGTCCGTAACATTATTATCCAGTTGTCGCCATTTCTAGAAATATATTATTGTATTTACGCATAAAATGACACTTAAAACTTGTATTAATTTCATCTATTATAGCTGCATCCTGCCTGCACGATGTATGGCAACGGATTATCCGAAAAGTGACATCAAAGACCCTACAACTCCATTTCAGTGACCTAAGGTTTTTGTTAAACAAACATAATAAAAAAACGGGTTGTACGAAATAATAAACCGCCATAAGCATCTTTATTCTTTATATTATTCTGTCTCTGCAAAGGAACATAATAGATTCACCGAAATGCACCTTAAGAAGTTTCGATTTTGCACTTATCAGGGTGTGAATGTACATTGAGGTAGGTGTACTCTTGATATGCTCTATTATAGATGTAAATGTGATAAGTTGACGTCGCCAGTGATCCAACTCAGCTAGCGGTCCAATATTCGAAGGTTCACGTCGCAGCTGCTGACTCTGTACTAACACCTATCAAAATACAAAAGAATATACCTTTATGTCACGGTGAAATAGTACCTTCTGCAGGGATAACTTTATTATTTGGAACTCGTAGCCGGTCATCGGCAATTAATTTTCTAATATAGGTATTTCATATTGTCATGGTTCATTAAAAACAATCAATATAGCCCTGCAGGTAGCCAGAAGTTTTAAATCAACATTACCATCGTGATTTGCTTCATCCATTGTTTGACATAGGAACAGATTTCTTCTAATACTGCAGTTTTAGTAATGGCTAGTTTCATCTTTTCTGGTTCAGACAACTTATCCTCATATAAAGTCAGATTTATTTTGAATCTTGTACAACAGTCCAAGTCTATTTTAGTTTCTAATAAGATAAGGATTTATTATTTTCAAATGTGGAAAAATTAAACTCGCACTTCGGTGTCTTTTAGGTCCCAAAAATATGTACGCAACAGTTCCTCCGTTTTCATAATACCGTCAAAAACATTTTAGTAAGTGTTTATTGTGTTTATAGTTATTAGCGACCTAAACATACCGCCGAACTGTGGGTTTCATTAGTCCACCTCAACCTAACCTCTTCGGGGAAAATAGGCGTGATCCGATGCCTATCAGAGGTGTTTTCAATCAAAATGGTATGTCTAAATCTGTCCAGGTCATTCGTGCGAAATTGCCAAGCAGCTTCATTATATTAGAAAAATAGATATATCAAGAAGTTGTCATTGACATAAATATATATAATTCACAGACGGCCGAATTTGAAGGCCTTAGTATACATAATATATATACTTAAATGGTCTGCTCACCATTGATATAAATAATATAAATAATATTTATATCAATGGTGAGCAGACGATGGTTCTTGATTGGTTATTGATGGTTCTTAAACGTTATTTTATAAAAATTAAGTAGGAAACTACCATAATATTATACTCACTTGCCAGATAGTCAACAAATAACATTATCCTAGAAATGTAGGAACTGACAATGTCATTACTTTTAGGATTGGGAGGGTTAAGGTTTCCCCAAGCTTTGCAAGCTTGAAGAGCTGGCACATATACACGTTTCAAAGTCTTGTAAATACCCGATACCACATTTTCAGTCTCTTGATTAATATCAAATTGTGCATAAAAATACTCCTGGAAGGATAGGTCTAAGATGAAATTTGAGAATAGTTCCTTATTTATTACCTATGTATGGTATTATATCGGCTTTCATGCCGATGGAAGCCACTCTATTTTATGCCACATGCGTATGATAGGTAGCCTACAATTCCATCGTCCAAATATGACTTATAATTTTATATACAGGGTGGAACAACAACCGCTTACCATGAATTCAGTACGTGATTCTGATGGCCCATGCGTTTTTTTTTGCCTTTGCTTTTTCATACAAAAGTGCAATACCTACACGGTCAAAATATATGGAACAGCTGCTTTTTTTTTAATAACTGTCGATAAATATCTACGACTATCTATCTTGCAGCTGGCAGCAACTGGATGAAAAGAGCTGAAAATCGGGCTCTGTGGCGTTCACTTAAAGAGGCCTACGTCCAGCAGTGGACGAATACGGGCTGATGATGATGATGATGATGAAATATCTACGCAATGGGGTCCATAATCATGTTCTAAATTCATGGTCGGCGTTTGTGCGTTGATGTCCCTTCCACCCAAAACCAAAAAAAAAAAAAACAACTAACTGCTTTCTGCATTAATTCATTTGTTTCTAGACAGCGACGATCATGAAGTGGGCAGCATTTTATGTAATTGGTCGTCTGATAGGGGGAATAGAATTCCATGACTTATTCAAAAATGTACCATTCGTGTTTTTTTATATATCAATACTTACATCAGCAACATTCCTACTGTCAATAGCCTTGCTCCTCAATCTGTATATGACAACACACCTACCCTGAGTTCCGACTGTTGATACATCAGATATGTAAGTCCTCTTCATTTTACCCTTCTGATTGGGAACATACCGACCAGATTCTACAACATACAATAACATATACAATCAAACTGGAAAGGTCCTAAATTAAATAGGTAAAGCTAAAAGATGTTATTATGTTATGTTACCGACCCATCTTAACGTGTGAAAGCATTGCATCACACAAGATTATGCAGTTACGACCACCTTCAGCGACTGCACTTTCTAATAGTTCTATGTGTTCATCTGCATCATATACACCTTCCTGCAAAAACATCAGTAAATATAACATAACAGTACCTAACTTAGTACCTATATTGAATGACACATTTTCCTTACCAAAACGTATTCAGGTGTCCTGTTCAATATTGCAGCTGCGTTATCAAGTATAAATCTATGTTGTTGCTTGATACTACTCATACGATTGCTACGAGCTTCTTTAGCTTTTGCCTATAAACAAAAAGTTTTATTGGGATAAAGGATAACTATGAAATAAAACAATTAAAATCTAATTATTCAGTTTATTTACTTGCTTGTCTTTATAAGACTCATGAACTAATGCCAGCGTACTCATAGACACTCTGGACCTCTTCTGAATATCCTTTAAACGACAACTGACGTCCAATATATGTTCCAGAGCCGTTCTATCCACATCAACGCGTTCTTCATTGCCCAATATATTCGGGTTGGTGGACTGCCTTCTTAATTGTATTTCAGTCGCCTGATCCATTTTGGTTTCAGTTTCTTCCGTAGAGTCTTTCACGGCTTCACATTCTGCTAGCTCTGAACCGGCAGAATCTGACAAATCTTCGCCTTCTATTGCAGCCATTATTTGTGTTACTGAATTGAATAAATTTATAAACTTGTTTTCATAATTCCACAATCGAACAGTACCCAGAGGTGGAAGTGAATTTATATGAAAACAAAAACAATAAAATCGTTTCAAATGGACCTTAATGATTTGTTATTCGAAGTTCAAAGGTTTTATTTTATTTTAGTTACGTACCTACCTACCTACCTGACCTAATCAGTCCTTTTGAGTAAGTCGTAACTGAGGTCATACAATATTATTAACTTAAAAATCGGTGAAAATTATGATATTATGGTAAGAACCAAAAGAAGAAGAAAAAAGTTGAATAAATTTTAAATCCCGCAAATATAGATATTTACGTGCCTCGCATGGCAACCGCAAAGAGTTCTTATTGACCCTATTGAAGCACCCAATAAATAATCGGTTCTATTGGACTCAGAACCTCGTTCACCATGACCTCAATAGTTCCCATGCTTATTTCTATCATTCCTCTTAGCCGTCAAGCCCTTTGTGTTTGTAATTCTGCCGTCCTATAACTAGAAAGCCGTTAAGTCAAAAAAGGTGTTTCCGAGAAAAATGCAAAAATGCGGGGATCGCTGTGTCTAAAAAAACTATGATAAGTACTAAGATAAGACACATCAATTGATATTTTTTTCCCGTTCATCCTAGGGAATCCTTTTTCTTGTCGACATATTGTTTTTGATAGTCGCTTTAGTTTCAATGGAATCATGAAAAAATCACTCACTTAACGCCCTACGAAAGTTTTATATCTCGAGAACTACTTATGCCTAATTATATTATGTTTCTCAGATAGAAAGATAGAGAATTTTGAACTATATCACTTCCCAGTAAAAAGTCAAAATTGACCATTTGAGGGTTAACGGCTTTGTAGTTAAAGGACGGCAGAATTTATGTACAAACACAATGGGAAATGTATCGTTTTCAAGCGGCGGGACCCCATGACGACTGAGTTTTTTTACTTAGAGCAATTTAACTTTCTTTAAGGTCCAATAATGTTAGTATTAATTAATCTTCATTATTATATACTTCCGGAATGTTCAAAGCTCCGAAACGGACATAGTCTTCACAATCGTTACAAAATTCAAGGCCCAAGAATCATTTCAAGCTTTATGGGATGCATTTTTTTAATCTTAACGTATCGATAGCACTAGCAGCAACACTATCCACAGATTAGAGAAACTGTCTGAGGCACGATCACACTCACCCCGCATGGCTACACATCAAGCTATACAAAACCAATATGGGCTGGCCTCGCATTTTGCAGAAAGCTTTTACAATGCTAGGTCGTGTTACAAGCTCTGCTTCGCGTGGGGCTAGATGGTGTTGTATAAAATTGTCTCAATAATATTTATTATATTTCTTTGTATTATGACAGTGACATGTCACAAATGCCTCTGAAGCCATGCCAAAAATATTACAAAAAAAGTACAGTAACAATGGCACAAAGGCTTCTGAAGCCATGCAAAAAAAATATTACAAAAAAATTACAGTGACAGTTGACAGTTGACACTATTTTGTAAACAATGGAGAGTAATGAATTGTTGATCGTGGTGTGCCGATTCAATTATTTTACTAATCGATTAACCGTTTATGCGAATTAATGTTATCGATCATTGTTCGATTTTATTTCGATTACAAGTCTAAAATTAAACATTTCTTCAAATTGTCTTAAGATTTTAAAAAAATCACGGCGTGCTGCGGGGACAAATGTACTAGGGAATGAGTGCGGCGCCACGGCACAGAGCGGCACGGACGAAATGTAAAACAAAATATTTTAGGCGATTTTGTATCGGTAATTATTTTATACAGAGACGTTCATCACTGAAATTTTAAATCAACCACCTATACGTATGTCAAAAAATCCTAAAAATAAATTTAAAACGTACCTAATTAAAGAGTTGTGGGAAGAAATAAATTCACGATTTAAATAGCTATATTTATTCAGTTCATGCACTCATTCCCTCATATTGAGTTTTTATTATTTTAAAAAATATAATGTTTTCAAAACGGAGAAGGGAAAACTTAGATAACGTCATAATTTTGGGCACGTTTCGACTATCCAAGTACGTCCACCTCGGCCGCCACCGCTCACCGCTATTGAGGGTTCGTGGCGTGCACAAATAGCAAAATAGCAAATAGGATTATCATAACTTAAATGGTTTTTTACCAATTATCGATATTAATCGATTAACTAAATAATAATAAATTTAAAACAATTATTTTAATAATCGATACCGTACATCACTAATTGTTGAGAATGAGAAAAATTCTTCAATATTTAGCGGGAAATAGTTTTATTTTTTATTTGTTCGATTTGTTTTTGTTCAAACAAAATACATCGAAAAATAATATAAAATGCGTCGCAACTGGAGAGGTCGATATAGAAACAATTGGAATCGCGGTCGAAATAATCAAAATAATAACTCAGACAATCAAAGTTTAAATAATTCAACAAGTACTCATCGAGTGTCTAGTACTGCAGGATCATCAAGAGCACCTGCCAATCAGTTACCCACTGTGCTGCCTATTGATGAAAAGAATATATGGAAGCTTTACTTTCCTACTGAAGGTATGGTTACTGTTATTCGTAACAATAAATTATGCCATACTTTATCAAAAAGTAAGTAAAAAATAACAAGATGTATATTTTTTTTTTTCATTATAGATCTACAATCTAAGCCTGAATTAGGCAGTCACATAAACTGTTTCAAAAAGTTTATTGAACAGAACCGAAGTTTGTTTGATTTGGAGAAAATTGATCAAACTCGCAGTGTGCCATTGGATGTGACCAACTTATTGAATGATACTGAGTTTTTGAGTGTCTGGCCTACTTTTAACACAGAGTTGTTTGAATATCCAGATAGTACTTTAAGGATACTAGAATATTGCTTACATGAGGTAACTTTTATTTTTTTTACTTACATTATTATTTTAGGGGTATTGAGCCCATACGTTGCTTAGCTAACATGTTCACCATTAAAATAGTAAGCTAGGTTAGTACACCTATCCTCTGACAATAATATTCAGGTTTACCGTAGATATATTGGTACTTTATCTACTTATATGATTATTTTTCAGACTCTCAAGTTTGAATCTAAGATACGAGTAAGAATACTCAATCATCAGCCAGTTATTCCATTAGCTAATTTAAAAGTTAACTACTTTGGTAAGTTGCATATTATTGTTAGATCACAAAAGACCTAAGCGACTTTGAATATTGAGAATTTCTGTCTCTATGGAATCCTAAAATTTGTACCAAATGTGAACTGTGTCTATAATATATTTATATTAAAATCTAACATGGGGAATCCTTAGATTTTAGATGGTAATTAATAGCACCAGATAGAGTACATAATATAGTCTTTTAAAGTATGTGATGAGTTATAAAGTTTCTGTAGAATAAAGATATTACATATATCAAACTTCTATTACAGCCTGCTGACTGCCTAATGAGTCTGGTGGTCCTAAGCCCGACTGCTACGCTAGAGGTCCAGGGTTCCATCTCAGGTCGAGCAAAGTGTTATTGGGTTTTTCTTTGAAATTCTCACTAGCAGGTTGGAGTCTGGATTTGTGCACCGTTAATGGCAATAGGCTCGGCCCCTATTACATGGGACCTAAACATTCCGGTGAAATGTGAGTGTACATTAGTACACCTCTGCCTAACCTTTCAGAGAATTAATTCAGGTGTGATGGTATGTTCTCTTACAGGTAAATTAGTAACTATAAAAGGCACAGTTATAAGAGTTGGAAGTGTGGGACTAATTTGCACATCTATGGCATTTGAGTGTTCCAGCTGCCACAATCTTCAAGCAGTTGTACAACCCCAGGGAGTATTTACGGGTATATAATTGTCCTACTGTTCAGTCTTCGTAGGTTCTGTGAGGGCCACAGCCCTGATAGAACACAATCATGATTTGAAAGTTAGTTTGCTTTTGCTTGACTTCTGAAAGACTACAATATTTGTTTTATCGCTTGCAGCTCCAACTACATGTCAAAGCTGTCATGGTGGATCTAAGTTTGAGCCCTTGCACTCATCACCATTCACCAACACAACAGATTGGCAAGTCGCAAAAATACAGGAGATTCAGTCACAAGTATGTATGCCTACTTTTTTTAGAGCGTACTAGTGATGTAGGTTGCACATTACATGTAGGTTGCATTAGTATAGTGCAATGGGTGGGGTTCGAACCGGTAGCCACATGATCGCAAGTCCGACGCCCTAGCCATTAGGCTACCGCCGCTTCATGCATTGTTTCTAATTCTCATGAATTTAAGCACCTAAAAGTATTTTTTCACCCAACATTTCAGAGCTTATCTGGAACCATACCAAGAAGTGTTGAGATAGAATTGCAAGGTGATCTAGTTGGCACTGCTTGTCCTGGGGATGTGCTGTCTGTGACAGGAATTGTACAGGTATTAGTTTTAAGTAAAGTTACTGTAGTGTTATGACATCCTTACCAAGGCACGCAGTTAAATATTTTGCAATGACCCTGACTGACGAAATTATGTTCTGAACAATTTTCGAGATAGTTATACATTTATAAAAGATTTATATGTAGTAGATGAATTGAAGCCCAAAAAAGATCAGAATTCTTTCAGTCTGCACAAAATGTCTATGCAGCATGTCTGCTAGTTAGAGACAGAATTTTTCTGATAGTATTTGGGCGCTCTAAAAGTAATCATCCTTATTACACGTTATACGCGACTGTATATATCACTAGCCGTTGCCCTCGGTTTCCATCCCAAATGGCTTCTTGAGACAAAAAAAAGCCAATATCCTTCTCCATGATACAATTTTGTACTATCGCTAAATCAAAATTCTTCGAATTCGACGCGAAACCTTATCAGAGAGATACATAGATATACTTTCGTTTTAATAATATTAGTTTGGATATGTTTGATAATTAACTAAACATTTATTTTCAGGTTCGCGGTGAAAGCAAAGGCGGCGAAGACGGCAAAAGAGCAGCAAGGCTTCTACAACTCTACATTGAAGCTGTTTCAATTCATAGCCACAGAAATCTGAGTAATCCAACATTGTCTTTCACGCTAAAGGATTATTACGCCATTCAGGTAATCACTCACCTATTATACAAAAAAGTGATGGTACATTGGAATATTAAATCTCGTGTTCATATTTCAGACTTGTATTCTTATTTTTACTAAATCCTTTTTTTCAGGAAATACATGCATCAGAAGATGTTTTCAGATTACTAGTTCATTCTCTCTGTCCAACAATATTTGGTCATGAAGCAGTGAAAGCAGGACTCATACTGGGCCTCATAGGTGGTACTGATCTTGACAATGGACCAAGATCTAACCCCCATGTATTGATAGTGGGGGACCCAGGGCTTGGGAAGTCACAACTACTACAAGCTGCTGCTCATAGTGCTCCAAGAGGTAAGATGCTTTAGATTTTACAGATCAGTTAACCTTTTGACTGCCTCAGTCATGTATAGATGAAACAAAATGTGCCCAGCACGCCACGGTCACGACTACATCACAGCTTTTTATACGTATTTAAGTTTGCGGCGCTGATGGCACGGTTTTCCTTTTTTGACGTGGCGGTCAAAAGGTTTACCACCCTTCTATTATGTCTCACTCCCTTTTACTTTTAAGAACCAGCCTTTTTGAAAATCCCTTCATCTCCGTCTAGGCCGGCCGCGTTGTTGTCGGCCATTAAGTGGGACCCATTGGGTTGTCAGTTTGAAGTGGGGAGGCCTTTGTCCTGCACAGGGACACTACAGGCTCGTAATAATAATAATTATTATCAGTTAACCCTTCAAGTCCCATATAATAGACACAGCGCCAAAACGATACTTTCAGTCTAATGAGACCGGACCGGGCGAAGCTTAAAGAACATTTCATAAATTCACAGACAGGTATAATATATAACTTTATTATAAGATCAATAATAATACATAAGATTACATCATCTTTTCCTATTGTTGATGTAAAATTATAGGTAAGGTAGTTATATTACTAAGGTTATTTAAACATAATACATACATTAGCAGACCTAATTCCTTAGACATTCTCGACCATTCAACAATAGGGAGGTGCAGATATGATGAGGTAGATGCATCAGTGAAATATATCAGTAAGTAAGTGCTGGTGTTGGTTATCTTTTATACGATGATTTCAGGCGTCTACGTATGTGGTGCCTCCGCCTCCGCGGGTGGCCTCACCGTTGCATTAGGCCGAGAAGCGGGAGGGGACTTTGCCCTAGAAGCAGGTGCCTTGGTGTTGGCTGATAAGGGTGTATGTTGTATCGATGAACTAGACAAGGTACCTAAATTAATAAATATGCAACAGGACTTTCCCTAATAAATTTAATAACCGTAATCAGCTATAATTGAAGCATAAGTGGAATTCTTGTTAAATAATATCTATTTAAACTTTTATTGTTAATGATCGTCAAGTATTATGCAAGTATGACGTTTTCAGATGTCCAGCCACCACAGTAGCCTACTAGAGGCCATGGAACAGCGGCGCGTGAGCGTGGCCAAGGCGGGCGTCGTGTGCAGCCTGGCGGCGCGCGCCACCGTGCTGGCCGCCGCCAACCCCGCCGCCGGCACCTACAACAGGTGACGTCACGCACACTGCTACCCATAGAACAGCGGCGCGTGAGCGTGGCCAAGGCGGGCGTCGTGTGCAGCCTGGCGGCGCGCGCCACCGTGCTGGCCGCCGCCAACCCCGCCGCCGGCACCTACAACAGGTGACGTCACGCACACTGCTACCCATAGAACAGCGGCGCGTGAGCGTGGCCAAGGCGGGCGTCGTGTGCAGCCTGGCGGCGCGCGCCACCGTGCTGGCCGCCGCCAACCCCGCCGCCGGCACCTACAACAGGTGACGTCACGCACACTGCTACCCATAGAACAGCGGCGCGTGAGCGTGGCCAAGGCGGGCGTCGTGTGCAGCCTGGCGGCGCGCGCCACCGTGCTGGCCGCCGCCAACCCCGCCGCCGGCACCTACAACAGGTGACGTCACGCACACTGCTACCCATAGAACAGCGGCGCGTGAGCGTGGCCAAGGCGGGCGTCGTGTGCAGCCTGGCGGCGCGCGCCACCGTGCTGGCCGCCGCCAACCCCGCCGCCGGCACCTACAACAGGTGACGTCACGCACACTGCTACCCATAGAACAGCGGCGCGTGAGCGTGGCCAAGGCGGGCGTCGTGTGCAGCCTGGCGGCGCGCGCCACCGTGCTGGCCGCCGCCAACCCCGCCGCCGGCACCTACAACAGGTGACGTCACGCACACTGCTACCCATAGAACAGCGGCGCGTGAGCGTGGCCAAGGCGGGCGTCGTGTGCAGCCTGGCGGCGCGCGCCACCGTGCTGGCCGCCGCCAACCCCGCCGCCGGCACCTACAACAGGTGACGTCACGCACACTGCTACCCATAGAACAGCGGCGCGTGAGCGTGGCCAAGGCGGGCGTCGTGTGCAGCCTGGCGGCGCGCGCCACCGTGCTGGCCGCCGCCAACCCCGCCGCCGGCACCTACAACAGGTGACGTCACGCACACTGCTACCCATAGAACAGCGGCGCGTGAGCGTGGCCAAGGCGGGCGTCGTGTGCAGCCTGGCGGCGCGCGCCACCGTGCTGGCCGCCGCCAACCCCGCCGCCGGCACCTACAACAGGTGACGTCACGCACACTGCTACCCATAGAACAGCGGCGCGTGAGCGTGGCCAAGGCGGGCGTCGTGTGCAGCCTGGCGGCGCGCGCCACCGTGCTGGCCGCCGCCAACCCCGCCGCCGGCACCTACAACAGGTGACGTCACGCACACTGCTACCCATAGAACAGCGGCGCGTGAGCGTGGCCAAGGCGGGCGTCGTGTGCAGCCTGGCGGCGCGCGCCACCGTGCTGGCCGCCGCCAACCCCGCCGCCGGCACCTACAACAGGTGACGTCACGCACACTGCTACCCATAGAACAGCGGCGCGTGAGCGTGGCCAAGGCGGGCGTCGTGTGCAGCCTGGCGGCGCGCGCCACCGTGCTGGCCGCCGCCAACCCCGCCGCCGGCACCTACAACAGGTGACGTCACGCACACTGCTACCCATAGAACAGCGGCGCGTGAGCGTGGCCAAGGCGGGCGTCGTGTGCAGCCTGGCGGCGCGCGCCACCGTGCTGCCTTCAGAGTAACTATTCCCCAGTAACATCCTGGAACTGCACCAGGATTATTAAATCCGTTAGCCTTAAAAAAGACTCGTGTCACTTTAAAATAATTATAAAGCCCATCTACAAATTATGCTTACTATTTCAGAGCTAAAACGGTTGCAGAAAATCTGAAAATGAATTCGGCTCTTCTGTCAAGATTTGATTTAGTTTTTATTCTTTTGGACCAACCGGATGAGGTAATTAAACATAACACAACTATAAAAAAAAATCGAAGTTAGATGCCGGGATAATCATCCCTTTTAAATACTACACTCAGCGGCACGGAATGTGGCCCAAAAGCTTATTTCGCGATTAGTCTCGATAACAGGAGCTTTAAGTGTTTCTAATGATTGTTTCTTATGGAGCTAGGAAAAAAATGTCTTCCCCTCGTTCATGAGGCTAATCGACTATGTTTCGAGTGCACTGTGACGTCACTTTTAACTTTTAGTTGGATCAGGTAATTTGAGCCACTAACTTGAAGCTTTAAATTTGTGTGTTGTGGATGTATGATATTAGGTTATTCAATTATTGTGATTCCGTGCTCTTAATTCCATTCCTAAAGGTACTAAAAAAACAATAAAAATGCCATTAACACCATCACAGGTTGCACAGGCGGTTGCATTAATCGACTAAGGGCTGACACAGTGTGAAGTGGCTGTTGCTCTTGATGTACCTCGTTTTTCAATGCAATATGCTCTGAAATGGTACTAGGAGAAGGGCCACTTCTCCCACAGATCAGGCCGTGGAGGTGTCATAATGCGTATCGGCTTTGGATAACAGCTTTATTGTCCTCAAAATTTTGAGAAACCGTTGCCTTACCGCTGTTGAGATACGCTATCAGCTTAAAATCACAACAGGCGTAAATGTTACTGAGCATACGGTGAGAAGACAAATGGAGGAAGTTAATTTAAAATCCCGGACACCAGCACGCGATCAGTTACGCCTCAGACAGCACCGAGTAGCTCGAGTTCAGTTTGCAATTGAGCACGACATCTGGACACACAAGCTGTTCACAGATGACTGTCAAATCGCTTTATGTGCTCCAGATGGTCGCGAACGAGTGTGGGGAAAACGAGGAGATCGGTTTTACCCATTACCACCACACAAACTATAAGTTTCCATGGAGGGAGCCTCTTTGGAAACTTACAGTTTGTAATGGTTCAGACGAGAATAAGTTCCGAAGCTTGTACGGAGTTAATTATAGTTGACAACCGGTTAACTGCAGCTCGATACATCGAGGAGGTCTTCCAGGAACATGTTCTACCACATTCTGGGTTCATCGGGTACGATAAATTCCTCCTAATGCATGATAATGCACGCCCAGTCGTTGGAAATATCGTAAAAGAATACCTTGAAGAGGTCGCTATTCAAAAATTGCAGTAGCCAGCTCCTGTCCACTATCCCGGTGCTGAACCCAATAGAGCATATCTGGTACATGCTAAAAAAAAGGCTGGCCTGGCCGAGGAGGAAACACTCGATATGAAAACGCATTGACAATAAAAAAGAAATGGTTATTTTTCATTTTGCAGTAATTTTCAATTTGAGAGTGTAAAAATTCTAATTTCGGTGAAAGTTTGTAATTTTAAAAACCATTGTTATTGGTGCAGTAATTTTACAATTACTAAGTTCTAAAATCATGAGAAACCCTTATTCAGTTAAACTACTTGATGTAAAAAAATGATTTATTTATTTATTTTTTATTTATTTTTTATTTATTTTTATTTATTATTTTATTTTATTTTATTTATTAATTTCAAATTATCCACGAATTCACGTGTGGGCCAGTTTCCGTGCCGCTGAGTGTATATGGTATATATAGTACTATAAGCCCCTTTTTTTTTTCATTCGACTGCCTCCACCAAACTCAGGTTAGTCTGGTGGAGGCAGTCGAATGAAAAATAATATTAGCTGTTTACCTGAGAAGCATTACACTGTAACTCCGTTTTTTCGATTTTGAGTTTTTTTACACTATCCTATTGAATGTGTCTTCCTCTACAAAACCATAATACTGTAACTAATAAAATCGACTATTTCAGGGTTTAGAAATTGTATTAGGTATATTGTATGTCTGGGAACTCTGGGAAATATTCTAAAGCATAATATTGTTTTTGATTAATCGTAAATTTATTGATTAAATCTTAAAAAAACGGAGTTACAGTGTTATGCTTCTCAGGTACAGATTACTGTATTCTGATTTCGGGTGGAGTAACAAAAGGTATGAGTTCCGTTTCACCATCTCCATTTTACGCGTTTGACTTTCTGATTGGTAAATTGCTTGGAACAGGCTTATCAGTACCTACGCAGAATGCGGTCGAACCGTAAAAGATACCTTGAAATGAAACACACTAGGCCCTCTGACCATTATCGTCATTCAACGTTCATAAAGTTATAATAATGAATTAAGGAACCCGTGATATTGTTCTAGAAAATGGATGCAATGTTATCAGAGCACGTACTTGCTCTACATACTGGCCAAAGAGGAAAACATTCTACGAAAACCAGCAACCTGAACGCTACTATCAATTCAAGCCAATGTGAAAACGAGTTATCGCTTAGGTATTTTTTTATGCTTAATAATTGATTTTCGGAATATAGAGCTGCCACCATAGCAGTACTAATCACATTGGGAATTGATTAATAAAAACATAGCTTATTTAATTACCAACTCTTTATTCGGATACCGGAGCATGTAATCTAATTAATCATTGACTAACCGACTTATGATGATAGGATCATTAAAGATAGGTAGAATATCTGTTAATGTTACAGAAAGCAACTGCAATAATCAGACCTCTACAACGCAATTTCTAGGCAATAGGTATTCTGAGTACTATTAAAATAATCTGGCTAATGTATTGGCTGACCGCCTATATTTACATATGTGTGTCATACACTGGAATAATAAGATGTGGGAACATACATTCAGTAAACTTTACGTGTAAAAGGATAATGAAAAAGTCAAATACCATAAATAACTGGCCAATAGTAGTTGCTTTTAACTGATGAACGGAAGATCTACTAGCATTACAAAACTAATTCATCTTGCCTTTTATGCCTTTCAGCCAAAGATTACGCCTTAAACCTGGTGAGGTAATCGACCATCTGCCATTAGTACTGTTAAGAAAGTATATAGCTTATGCTAGAAGATATGTTCACCCGAAAATTAGTAAAGAAGCAGCAAATGCCTTGCAAAACTTCTATTTGGAACTCCGACATAATCATCAGGGCGGCTCTCACGATGGAACACCTATAACAACTCGACAACTTGAAGCGTGTATACGGTTGACTCAGGTGATCGTTTTTTGTATGTTGCAATAGCCTGTAATAATGGATTGATTATGATATGTATGTGTAACTCAAATCATTTTTTATTTTAAAGGCTAGAGCTCGCGTTGACTTGAGAGAAGAAGCCACAGTTAGAGACGCCAATGACGTCATAAGCTTATTAAAACATAGCTTAATAGACACATTCAGCGACGAATTCGGAAATATACAGTTATCTAGGTCAATAAATGGGTCTGGAGTTAGTTCAAGAAGCAAAGTAAGAAAATTTATCATATTCTTAAAATTTACTTAACTAAATATACTTGGTACCTACCTATTTCATATTCCCGCCATAGAATTAGGTAAGTATATAATATTAACGTTTTCCGTTTTAGTTGAAGAAATTTTTAGACGCGTTAACGAGGCGATCGCATCAATTAAGGAAAGACATATTTACGAGACAGGAGATGATACAACTACATAAAGCGGCTGGGATAGCTGGCGATCCCAATGATTTAATTGAAGCAATGCATACACATTCATATCTATTACTAAAAGGCTCCAACACGTATCAGTTAATAGCTATTTAAAAATATATTTTTATACACCTATTTTTGTTTCTTTCTGTATTTTTTAAGAATTTAGCTAAGATTATACTTATTTTAGAGAAGCAAAAATTCGATTGCGGGCAAGATTCGAACCTGCATCTTCTGGTTAGATACACACCAGATGCTATGACTTTAGTAGTCAGCCACCATGAGTCCGACCCGCCAGGTTCTTACCTCACAGACGTAAATTTATAATATGGAGGCAAATTTCGATCTGACGGGTGGGACTCCTGGTGGCTTAGTACTCATTGCGTCTGTTGTATCTAACGTTTCAAGAAGCGAGTCCCCGTTAGGTTTGAAACTAACACATTATTTGGACGTGTTGAAATGAAATGAAATGATATTTATTTCTGTAAATAGATCTTTTGAAGACACTTTTACAAGTCGTTTTCTTTTACATATTTCTTTTTTAAACTAGATGGCATCGACATTTCCTATCTGACGACCTCTGAGAAGAAATGTCGAAACAAACTCAGAGAATCATGGTCTCTTTTAAAGTCCAGACAATAGTTATATCATAGGTATGTTGATTTCCTAGTTGGTTTCTATTCATGCTGGGATGCATTCTTGTGCGAAGAACCAAAGTTGTCGGCATAGCTCAAAAGAATAGTAAGCTTAAGTGCCAATGCGCGGGACACATAGCGGGCAGAACTGATGGCCGCTGGGGCAACTGGAGTTGAGACCACGCACCGGAAAACGCAGTGAGGGATGACTTTCAACGAGATGGACAGACGACATGGTAAAGGTTGCTGGGAGTCGTTGGATGCAGGCGACATATAACATTGGGGGAGCCCTTCGTTCATATTTTATCTTTCAGCCTAAAAAATGAGTAGGTAACTAATTTCCTATAATGAACGAATATAATAAAATATAATGAAATTTGAACATAAATATCTGGGTAGGTTTTAAAAAACAAAGGCTTATTTTATCCAATGTGTATTTTAGAAATCATATCAAATCATACCTTACTTCCAACAAATATATTTCATTTCATTCATTTTTTATACCGTGTTACTAAAATAAATAGCTACAGTTACACTTTCGTAATTTATAATACTTTTTTATATATTTCAGTCTATTTTTATAAAATTATAATAATAGTGAAAAGCAAATTTATTGCAGTTCATTACATTACAATACAGTCTTATTTTCAATTTTCCTAACGTCAGTTCTGGAGGAAACATCTTGTAAAGCAATGGCGACATGACAACTACAATAGAGAGACATGTAAACAATCGTAAAATTGTACAATGTTGGCCATTTCAATAGCCCAAAATACAAATTACCAATTTCACTGCCAGCAAATAAATAGAAATTTGATATAGCTGACAGACCTAACAGAGGTGCACATAGAAAAGCTGTAAACCGAACTTCCATTGCATCTGTTTGTAAGACTTTTTCTTTGAATTGTTTGTACTTTTCACTTTCAGAAACAGCTTTCCCAATATATTCCATTACAATTCCAGCATAATTTAAAACTGACCACACGAGTATATTCCATGTAGTTCCGTGCCACATAAATATGAACATGAATGTGATTAGTGATGCAATCAATTTATAGGTAATGTTGGACATGGTAACAATAGATGACAATGTATTTACAACTGGTTTGTAAATGTACCTGAAAAAATACAAGGTAAAATTAATATTTCCTTCAATCACACCATAATTATTAGTGTTAAGGTAATTTATATGGAAACTCACTTCAACAAAAACCTGTAAAGACCCACATCAAAATATCTCCACATATGTGAGTAAACATGTATTCTAGCGATGCACCTAGGTGTTGGCGGAGGCTCGACATTATCTAATCTTGAATATGCTGCTGTAGTTCCGTAAGATATGACATATTTCATGTGAAACTCCAAGCCCATCCACAGTCCCCCTCCACAAAGTGCCAGTGATGGAAACTTATCTATAGCCTGGAATTGTTTATGTAATTATCTATCAACACAAAATCAAGTTATCTTAAAACCAAAGTAGGAAAGTATCATAAGTACCTCTATTTGACTTTGCATTGCATAAAAATATATGTAATGTAATGCAATTTCCAGGATAATTGTATAAATTAAAAATAGCATCATGTCCAAAATAAATCTTTTTAGCCTCAATAACAATTTTTCATTTCTCATACGGAAACTTTTCTCAAAGTCCTCATAAAGTAAGATTGGTCCAACATATAATAATGGCAAATACAACACATAACTGAACATATTTACAAGTTCTTCAAATACTGATACTTCACAATATTTTTCTTTATTTTCAGCTTGCAAGGCTTTCTCCATTTTGTCCACATAATCAAGACAGAAACTAATGCATCGCAATTCAACCCAAGCAATTGCATATAACATAACAAATACTTCCTCATCTTCTAAGTTTTCAGAATCCAAAACACGCCAAAAGAAATATTTGTATTTTAGGGAGTTATAAACAGCCAACAGTAAAATGCTTGTCAGCCAAATACTAATCCGTTTACCTCCAGAAAACACAATCACTGAAAATACCATAGGCTGAGCAAAAATTATTACTAATTGTCTAATGCCCATGTAACTCGTAATAAAGATTATGCTTGATATTATATACCAATATTTCAGCAAAGAGGTATATTTTGTTCTTCGCAGAGTCTCTGATACACAAAATTGTATCAACATATAAAACCATGAAGTCTGTATAAGATATTTCCATGTACTCCATTCAACATCAGACTCATCTTTCAGCCTCGATATAAATCTCCAACCAGGATTTAAGTCCCTTATTTCATATGTAAGTTCCGGATAATTTTCTATTATTTCTGTAACAGGAAGATGGTTATCTCCTAATAATAATAAAAAATACACCAGAACTACCGATACACATAATTAAACAGATACAGAAGTTAGGTATTATGTGATGATAAACCCATTTTAATTGAGGAATACAAATTAAATTCAAATAAATCTGAGCAGTAATTACCTGTCTGGGCCTGAATTAATCTATATAAAGAATAGAAGCATGCCACTGTCCATAAACTAAAGTGGATAATATTTTCTGTGAGGTTCAATTTGTCTTTCATTGTGTAAAAATATAATTTCAAATCGTTTTTATTCCTAAATAAATAAAAAACACAACATGATTCAGAAGCACCTACAATTTACACCTTTCAAATTTGACGGTAACTGAATGAATGAAGACTAACTAAGCTAACTGTCAACCTGTCAACAGTTCAACACATCACCTGAGTGAACGAATATTACACTTTATAGTGTTTCGTTTATGTTTTTGTATCCGTGTAATTAATTATGTACTAACAAAGACATATTCGATTATTCAATCATAACCAATTCCAACAAACTGCTATTAATTAAACAGTTTTTTAATAATTCATAAAGTTAAGTATACCCACTTTATTTAATATTTTTATCTTATAAGTATATATTGTCAGTGATAGCCTTGTGATATGACCATTATACTGCCAAGTCAAAGGTCTCGAGTTCGAATCCAAAGCTCACTAATCCAACCTCTGTCTTTTCGAAGTCATGTGCATAATATTAATTAACTATCACGCGTGTAAGCACGTATAGTTTCCTCACCTTGTCTATTTATAACATTGTTATCTTCTACAACTAAATATTGGTTACTTAGCTGCAATACAATTATTGAATTCATAATATCAAAATGTGGGTATTTAATAAATCGTAAAGTGAAGTGAAGTATATGTATGCTCCCTTAGTTTATTTAGTAAGTACGCTCCTTTATAAAAGTAAGTATCATATTTTGTTATGAGTTAGCATTTCTAACTTGTGGGAAACTAAACTTGTAATTTTCTATTAATATACGTCTACACCTTGGTACTTACAGAAGTCTTATTTTATTTAAATCTATACCCCTTGCCTTTACATCTCATGGCGACCATGCCAGGGCGTCCTTGAGTCACAAATATTTTTTGGCAATAGACACGATGTGTCGTTCCACCGTCGAAAAGGACGAGGTATTTATTGCGCAAAACGCTGCCGGAAACAACGATGCAACCTTGAAAGATGTTGGGCAACACCTGCAGCGACTAGATATTGCTATCTTCATGATGCTGGCCATAATTATCATCGTGTTTTGCTGGTTCTTGTTACGTCTCTACAAAAAATTCCATCGCCAGTGGATTCAAGAAGAGATGGGTATTCAAGCCATGCAACGTATCCGTGCCTCACTACGGGGACGTCAGCGTGCAGAGGCAATGGAAGAGTAGATTATTCGTCGACCTTGACCGTGAGTTACTTTCAATACTTGAGTGATGAAGTGATAAAGGTGGTGATAAATAAAATTAATTTGCGTCAGTGCGTATACATGTGCGTTATATTTTCGCGAATGAACGTCCGAAATTTTGTTACATGAACTTTAATTCATACCCAATTACTACTTAGTTTAATTATTAATTAATACTTAGATCTAAAAATCGATTAGAGATGTTAATATTACTTATAACTATCCTCGATAAATTGTCAAAAATCGTGCACAAACACTCATGCAATAAGATACCTTGCCGCGAATATTGCAACGAATGCATTTTTTACATGCACCTGCATGGTTTAAAGTATCTTTACTTATGTTTTACGTAAATTGTACAAGGTTGATGTATTTTTTTAGTTCTATTTTTAGATTATGTTAGAAACATTAATAAAACATTTTGATATTTTAAAGGAAATAAGGAAATATTTAGTTAAAAAGGGTAAATCTAGATATTTGGGTAAGACTATCGAGGTTAAATCAAATGAAGCGAAAAATTGCTTTAATAAGTGTAGTGAATTATTTTTACTTTTAAAATCAGAAAAGGACCCCAAAATTATTACTTCTGCAACCGAAATTTTTCAAAATATAAGACAAATTTATGAGGATATTACTAAATTGTGTATATGTCCAAATATAAATATTTCCAAAATGGAGTTCGAGTTGAAAACGGCTTGTAGTTTGTTGCCTGTTATGGACGGTTCAGAAGATGTAACAAAACGCTTGATTGATGGTATAGAGATGTATTCTAATATGATTAGCGAAGATGATAGGCATTTATTAATAACATTTGTTTTAAAAAGTAGGCTTTCGGAAACTGCAAAACTGCGAATGGCTTCGACCTATAAATCTGTTTCGGAACTTGTCAAGGACATGCGTAACCACTTTTTGCCTAAAAAATCGTTTATGGCAATTCAATCGCGACTTCAAAATATTTCACAAGGTTGGAGATCTATAGAAGAATATGGCTCAGAAATTGAAAAACTTTTTACGGGCTTGACAATTTCTCAAGCAGACGGCGAGTCAACTAAATATGATATTTTGAAGCCAATCAATGAAAAACAAGCTATAAGAAAGTTTTCAGATGGTTTAAAAAATTCTAGATTGAGTATCGTAGTAGCATCTCGTAATTGTAGCTCCTTAAAAGATGCTATACAGGTCGCGAAAGACGAGGAGTCTCTGAATTTATCAAATCCAGGTAATGTTGCATTTTACTACTAAATATTAAGACCCTTTCAGTCGTTTATTAAAATTTAGATTAACACTTGAGGAATATGACTATGAAATAGTTTATGTTAGAGGTAAAGACAATGTTGCTGCAGACGCATTGTCAAGGATTGTGATAACATCAGATGAATTGAAGTGTATGAATAATGACGTAGTAAATGTTCTAACTAGAGCTCAGAAGAGAAATCTTACGAATAATGAAAACAAAGAGGATACAGATTTGCTTAGTAAGTCCGTCAACACAAGGTCTGATCAACCAAGAGTTGCGGAAATATTAAAGAAATCTAAAGACTATGTAGAAATGATTTTGATAAAAGGAGATGATTTGAATAAGTTATTAAAAAATAATAGGATATCCTTTGAAGAAGAATGTTTTGCTTATGAAGAGAATAGAAAAATTATATTTGTAAATCTCAACTTCAGGTTACATTTTACGCGAGACGAATTTGTGACGAAGTTGAATGAATTTTGTTATAATTTAAAGATTAAAGAGATTTGTATAATTAAAGATATAAATAATGCTAGCTTTTTGAAAGAATTATGTAAGGAAATCGATTCAATGAAAACATGGTCCGGACCACAAATACATGTCTTGAGAGGTGTTACAAGAATTTATAAAGATGAGGACATTAAGTTTATCTTACATGATTATCACTTATTACCAACCAGTGGACATGCTGGTATTCGTAGAATGGTAAATAACATTAAAATACATTTTTACTGGCCAGGTCTTGAAAAAGATGTCCAAGATTTCGTATCAAAGTGTGACAAATGTCAAAAAATGAAATACAGTAAAAATGTTAAGGAACCTATGTGCATAACGACCACGGCATCGTATGCATTTGAAAAAATATTTTTGGATATTGTAGGTCCACTACCACAAGATTATGAAGGTAATGTATACATTTTAAGTCTTCAATGTGAACTAAGTAAATTCGTGGAGGCATATCCACTTAAATCTAAGGACACCGTAACTGTAAGTAAGGCATTAGTAGATAATTTTATTTTAAGATTTGGACTACCGAAAACCATTGCAACTGATCGCGGTACTTGTCATCAACTTTAGAACAGGTTTGTAAACTTTTAGATATAGATAAAATATCCTCTACAGCATACCATCATCAGTCTATCGGTTCTTTAGAAAATTGTCATAAAAATTTAGGAGCTTTTCTCAGAATTCAATGCAATAACAATCCACAGTCTTGGTCACATTGGCTACCTTACTGGTGTTTCAGTTATAATACAACTGTTCATTCATCAACAAAATATCAGCCGTTTGAACTTGTTTTTGGTAGAACTTGTAATATTCCTTCTAGATTAACTAACTTAGTCGAACCCTTGTATAACCCTGAAAATTACTGTAGTAGTCTTAGATATAAGCTTCAAATAGCTAATAGAGATGCTAAAAATAATTTAATTATGAGTAAATATAACCGTAAAATTAATTATTATGATAAAAATGTAAACCCTGTTCAGTATAATAAAAATGATTTGATATTGTTAAAAAATGAAGTTGGAGGAAAACTAAATGCTCTATTTGACGGTCCTTTTACTGTTTTGGAAGATATGGGATGTAATGTAAAAATTCAAAAAAATAATAAAATTGATATTGTACACAAAAATAGGACCAAACTTTTTGTATCCTAATATTGTATTCTTTACTAAAAGTAAAAAAAAAAAAAAATGTTCAAGTAACTTTTTTTTTTTTTCTAAATTGCCGGAGGTGAAGTATATGTATGCTCCCTTAGTTTATTTAGTAAGTACGCTCCTTTATAAAAGTAAGTATCATATTTTGTTATGAGTTAGCATTTCTAACTTGTGGGAAACTAAACTTGTAATTTTCTATTAATATATTATTATATTACTATTATTATTGTACCATTTTATATATAAAACTTGTACTTGAAAATATTTTTGGTGTGCAATAAAGAATATTCTATCTATCTATCTATCTAATATACGTCTACACCTTGGTACTTACAGAAGTCTTATTTTATTTAAATCTATACCCCTTGCCTTTACATCTCAGAAGCGCCATCCCCACTATTTGTTTATAAAAGGGGGATGCCGCCATAATTGCGGCCAGTCTTGCTTGAGTTCTCGTAGAGTTAACAACAACGGTGCGCCTGTAATTTATGTAAGTTTTACTTATTTTTTACACTTTTAATATGTATAGAAGTATAATAATAGCAACGATTTATGTTCATAATATTCCTAAATGCATAAATAAATGTTAATAATGGTTAATAAAAATATATTGAGTATTAATGTCTTTGTAATTAATAATATTGTTCTTGTTTGATGGTTAATAAATATATAATTACTCAAATCTAATCGTTTCTTTACAATTCAGAAGTGGGATATGTAACTCATTTCTTTGTATGTTTTGTTTTCGGTCGAGTACTATGGATAACGCAAGACTATCTGCCTCCCCGATTTTGGGTACTAATTAATGACTGCGTTTCCCTCCGACGAAAACTACGGTCAAATGTTAGCGGATATGTTAGCTAGGCGCGCACGATTTGGTGATTCACTCGAAGAATATTTTTATGACAAAATAGCTCTCATTAACCGATGTAGTATAACTGGCAAACGAGCAGTAGAGTGTGTCCTACACGGCATAGACGATCGGGCTGTTAGGTTGGGAGCTGAAGCAGCCCAGTATGAGGATTTAGATAAATTGCTTACTTATTTACGAAATTCAAGGACCTTGAAACAACATTTAGAAAGGAAATCCGTTGGTAAAAATCAGTTTTCCACAAGCTCCTCTGAATCTAAATCAAAGAATCCAAGTGTCAAAGACAAGACTCTCCGTTGTAATAACTGTAAACAGGAAGGTCACTTTGTGAGTCAATGTACACAACCAATCAAAAGATGCTCTAAATGCATGAGAATTGGCCATGATGCGGATAGATGTTATTCTAAGACAGTTTCAAACCAAAAATCTGTTAACAGAGTGGGTAATAATAGTGCAATCTCTGATAAATATTTTAAAACTGTCCGAATTAACGGTATAGAAATGGATTATTTTGTCGATCTTGGCAGTGAATGCTCTATGGTTAAGCAATCTGAATTACACAAATTAAGGAATGTTCAAGTTATAAATAGTGATTTACCCGTACTAAGAGGGTTTGGCAATGCTATTGTCCATACCTTGGGTAAAATAAGTACTTTAATTGAAATCGATGGAGTAGGAGCTGAAGTAGAGATATTAATTGTGCCAGATGATGTTATGCAAGTGCCCCTCATGATAGGTCAGACCTTTACTGAACAACCCCATGTAGTGATTGAAAAAACGTGTGACAACTTTAAAATATTACATAATGAGTTTGATGTGAGTCACTGTAGTAAAATTAAAGTGTTTACCCGTAAAGCTATGGAAATTATTGGTCTTACTATTTTAGAGGTTTTAACAGAACCTAAATTTACTGGTGACCTTTTGATTGAAGGAGGCTTGCGTAACAAAGATAACTGTATGCATTTTATTTTAACTGGAATTTATCAATTCAACTATGAAGGTTATGGACAAATTGTTATTAATAATCTGAATTCAACCCCACTGCATTTGAAAGAGCATACTTTACTCGCACGAGGTACTATTGCTAATCAAAACATTTGCAAAAATATCTTGAGCATTACCAGTTCTAAACTGCGAGATCGACAGATGAGCTCCATTTCTTATTCAGACCTGAATATTAGTGGCGAGCTTGATCAAACTGTAACTAACGACTTGCTTAACCTATTAAATAGATATCGTCATTGTTTCGCTCTTACTCTCTCAGAGTTAGGACATTCTTCGGTCTGTGAAATGGGCATTGACTTGGAAAATAATAAACCTGTAGTCTATAGGCCCTATAGATTGGCAATTAAAGAAAAAGAGATAGAGATATGGTAGATGAACTTGTTCAGAATAATATAGTGCGCCCCTCTGTTTCCCAATTTGCTAGTCCTATTGTTCTCGTGCGGAAAAAAACAGGTGACTACCGACTGTGCATAGATTATAGGGCTTTGAATAAGAATACCATACGCGAACACTACCCAATGCCACTTATTGATGACCAGATCGATGCATTAGCTGGTAATGTTTACTTTACTGCCCTTGATCTAGCGTCTGGTTACTACCAGATACCCATCAGGGAGCAGGATAGGTACAAGACTGCGTTTGTAACGCCGGAGGGACATTTTGAATTTAACAGAATGCCCTTTGGTTTAGCAAATGCCCCGGCAACATTCCAGCGAATGATGCATCAGGTTCTCGGGAACTTGCGTCATAAAGAAGCATTGGCTTATTTGAATGACATAATTATTCCATCAAAAACTATCAAAGAGGGTATGGAACGATTAGAATCGGTATTAGTTTTATTATCGAATGCAGGCCTTACCCTTAAGTTGTCAAAATGTGTTTTTTTTAGTCAGTCAGTAACATATTTAGGTTTTAATATTTCAAGTGAAGGTATTCGACCCGGAACCGCGAAGATAGAGGCCGTGGAAAAATTCCCAATACCAATAAATCAGCACAATGTTAGACAGTTTCTAGGGCTAGCCAGCTTTTTCCGTAGGTTTGTAAGGGGGTTTTCAATTATTGCAAAACCCTTGACACAGTTGTTAAAAAAGGACTCTAACTGGATATGGGGACCCGATCAGCAAAATGCCTTTGACACGTTAAAGACCACATTAGTTCAAAAACCAATTTTAGCTCTGTACAACCCAAAAGGCATTACAGAATTGCATACGGACGCCTGCAAAATAGGTGTAGCAGGTATATTATTCCAAAAGAATGACCAAAATATTTTAAAACCTGTGGCTTATTTTAGTAAACAAACTAGCCCTGAAGAGCAGAACTATTGTTCTTATGATTTAGAAACTTTGGCAGTCGTAGCTTCGTTGCAAAAATTTCGTGTTTATTTAGTAGGTATACGCTTTAAAATTATAACAGATTGTAATTCGTTAAGGTCTACTTTCATGAAACGAGATATGATTCCCCGGGTAGCCCGATGGTGGAGTCAGATGCAAGAATTTGATTTTGAGATTGAATACAAGCCAGGAAGTTCTATGGCCCATGTGGATGCTTTAAGTCGCAACCCAACTATTAGTAGTAGTAATAATTCTGAACCATTGATAAATACAGTTACAGAAGTCGATTGGCTTACTACAGTTCAGGATGCAGATTCAGAAATTCAACAGATTATTGGGATTTTAACTAACTCTGAATTTAATAATATTGTAGAAATAAAAGAAAACTATAGATATAAGAATGGTAAACTTTTTAGAATTACACCTAATGGAGATAGATGGGTTGTACCTAAAGGTGTCCGGTGGCAAATTGTCAAAAAGAACCATGATGACATTGGTCACTTCGCGTTAGACAAAACGTTAGAGAAAATTAAATCTCATTATTGGTTTCCAGATATGCGTACTTTTGTCTCAAAATATGTAACCTCTTGCTTAGAATGTGCGTATAGTAAGACACCTGGTGGGAAAAGACCCGGCTTTTGCACCCAATACACAAAGTTGATGTCCCGTTCGACACAATCCACATAGATCATGTAGGTCCATTTGTACGAAGTAGTAAGGGGAATATATATATTCTCGCCATCATTGACGCATTTACTAAATATATTTATTTGAAACCGGTTAAAAATACAAAATCCAATACTTCGATTCGGGTTTTACGAGAATTCATTAGCACATTTGGTGTCCCTAAGCGCATTATATCTGACCGTGGTACATCGTTCACGAGTGACCTTTTCAAAGAATTTGTACTAGATAAGGGCATTAAACATATTTTGAATGCAGTTGCTACTCCAAGGGCCAACGGGCAGGTGGAAAGATATAATAGAATTATCGTTGATTCATTAACAGCTAAATGTATCGGTGCATCCGAAAACAAATGGGACGATCACCTGCCCGATGTCCAGTGGGGTATCAATAATACATTTAACAAGGGTATAAATAAGACTCCCGCAGAAGCCCTATTCGGAATAAGACCACATGGCTCAAGTGACAGTAGGGTAATTTCTGCAATCGATGACGATATCACTTCGACAAACAAAAGCATCGAAGAAATTCGTAGTGAAGTCGCTTCTCATATTGAATCTTTACAAGAAACACAAAAGGCATCATTTGATAAGTCTCGCTGCAAACCTATCAAATATAATGTTGGCGATCTAGTAAGGGTTGAGCGCCAAATACCCGCTACAGGTGGAAGTAAAAAGTTAATCCCAAAGTATCAAGGTCCTTATAAAATCACACAGGTTTTCGATCATGACCGTTATCAAATAGAAGACACGCCTATAACAAAAAAAGGCAAAAGGAAATATTCTAATGTTATTGCTATAGATAAGTTAAAACCTTGGATTTGTTTTAATAGACCTCATGATGATGCTTTGCAAAGTGAAAAGGACTCTGATACGAATTGATAGCCCTTATAGCACAAATTGTATTCAGACCAATGGGGTCTAATTGTATTCATACGAATGGAATCTAATTGTATTCTATTATGACCAATGGGGTCTAATTATGTTAAGACCAATGGGGTCTAATTGTGTTAAGACCAATGGGGTCTTATTGTGTTAAGACCAATGGGGTCTAATTGTGTGAGACCAATGGGGTCTAATTGAGTGAGACCAATGGGGTCTAAGTGTGTGAGACCAATGGGGTCTAAGTGTGTGAGACCAACGGGGTCTAAGTGTGTGAGATGAAAGAAAATTTGAATGTAATAGATATAGTAGTATTTGATTGTCATAATTATATTTTTGGGTATATTAGTATAAGTCTAAGTTTATTTTGTTAACTTGTGTTGCAGCTAAGTACGAGGACGTACACTTGCTCGGATGGCCGACTGTAAGCACGTATAGTTTCCTCACCTTGTCTATTTATAACATTGTTATCTTCTACAACTAAATATTGGTTACTTAGCTGCAATACAATTATTGAATTCATAATATCAAAATGTGGGTATTTAATAAATCGTAAAGTGAAGCGCCATCCCCACTATTTGTTTATAAAAGGGGGATGCCGCCATAATTGCGGCCAGTCTTGCTTGAGTTCTCGTAGAGTTAACAACAACGGTGCGCCTGTAATTTATGTAAGTTTTACTTATTCTTTACACTTTTAATATGTATAGAAGTATAATAATAGCAACGATTTATGTTCATAATATTCCTAAATGCATAAATAAATGTTAATAATGGTTAATAAAAATATATTGAGTATTAATGTCTTTGTAATTAATAATATTGTTCTTGTTTGATGTTTAATAAATATATAATTACTCAAATCTAATCGTTTCTTTACACGCGCTTAAACGGTGAAGGAAAACATCGTGAGGAAACCTGCATGTCTAAGAGATTTTCTCGACGGCATGCGAAGTCTGCCAACCCGCAGTAGGCTAGCGTGGTGGACTATAGCCTAATCCGTCTCATTCTGAGAGGAGACCCGTACCCAGCTGTGGGACAATGTACTGGGTTGATGATATAATTATTGTCACATCACATTAAATTTGCTAAGATGGAGGATTAACCATTGAAAAATTGTGTTTTGTCACGACAAAAACACACCTCGAGAACCGCTCCACTGTCGACCTCATCAGAATCTTATCCTCGGCCGGCGGCTAGATGGAGGTCAAGAGCAAACCCATCTTTAACATACCATATCATCACGCCTGTGTTTCCCGAAGGGCGGCAGAGTTATCCTAAAGTACACCCATCTTTGACAATAAAAAAAAACTAGTTTATTATTCTGAGGGCGACACAAAGTAAATTTTGAAGACTTGGTTACCATTTTTTTGGTACGGAATAACTGGATTGGATCATGGGTACTACTTCTACTCCCTGAGGAGGTGGCAGGGTATATCGAACTCGTACCTACAAACCTCATTATCGTTGATTGTGTTTTTTTAATTTAGACCCCATTATAGCTTATTTTTACCAATAACCGTTTTATACCAGCGGTGTCGTGTCGACTTTGCAGGTCTGTCATAGTAAAGTTGTGAACATTAACTGATGACCAATACCAGTACTAATGGATGATGAATCTCGCACTAACTTATGATTGTAGCTTTAGTCTTGACATAATTACCAACAAGTGATAAGAAACATCCATTTGGCTTTGGGGTTATCATTTTTACAAACAAAATCTACGTAGGTATAAGTAAGTATACTGTACATAATATCTAAAGAACACTTACTGTCTTCTACTCTAGGCATATGAGCCCCCTCCTATCCACTACGCCAGCCTAGTGCGGATTGGTACCTTTCTTTTGTTTACGAGGGGGTAAACCTTTTAAGGCGTTAAACCACTCCGGTGGACACCATTAGCACATGGTGGGAGCGCACAGAGAAAAAGCCTGCCGAAATAGATTAAAAGGCTTATTACTAAAATAATAAAATTCTATTACAAAAATTTTCCAAATCGGTCCTGCTATCTTCTAATAATCGGGGAACATACCTAGATAGAAAATAAAACATTCCAACGAAATGCTAAATAACAACCTCCTCCAGTAGTCACACTGAAAGTTTTTAGAATAGGCCAGTAAGAAAGGTGGCCCATGGCAAATTCATTTTTCGAATTAGGAACTCTCTATGGGGAACCTGTTTTTACAAATAGGCGGCAATTAAAATAAATGTCCGTGTGCGTCGAAATGGATTTAAGAGAAAATTTCACTCAATGATTAATTACGACTCGTTTTTTTTTATGAGATAACTCGGCAAAACATAAGACGGGCCACCTGATGATAAGTAGTCATCGCAACCCCAATGGCCTCACATCTGCAATGCTAAAGTAGTTGCAGGCAGATGCGTTTCCGATCCTATTTAAGGAAAAGGGAGGGGAAGGAGAAGGAAGGGGACTGATGGACGAATTGGGCCTCCGGCGCTACACACTCAAACGGACAAACGTACGAAACGCAGTGCTAGATTAAGCAAGCGCGGGGCCCGTAGCATATTCTATTGAGGGGCCCTTGATCTACTGTAGATTCTCAAATATAAATGAATAAAAAACAATATGTATTATGTATTTGACATGGAACAATCCACATTCATAATCTTTTAGTATCTTAAAGGAGGGCGGAGGTTGTCGGATTTGGATACGCGGGGCCCGTAGCATTTGCTACTCCTGCTATTGTTAATCTGGTACTGACGAAATAGTAAAAAAAGACTTACATCAACATTTAAGCGTCAGAAAACTTTGTACTAGATGGATACCTCATAATTTGACGGAAGTTCAAAAACGCCGTCGTTTGGATTCGTGCGGCTAAATGCTTTAAAAGTATGACGGAGGTGACTCGAATACTGTATATGATATCGACACATTGATGAGCTGGATTGAAAGCTGGATATATTGTTACGAACCCGCAACCAAAAGACGATCTGCGCAATGGATGTTTTCATTCGAAAATATTTTGCTGACAAAAGTAAAGAAGGGCAGAAGTCAAGGAAAAGATGTTGGCCTTAGTCATAAGACGGACGAATCATTTCATAACAACTGTCATCTTATACTAATATTACCCATGAAGCTGAAGAGTTTGTTTGTTTGCTTGAACGCGCTAATCTCAGGAACGACTTGAAAAATACTGGTCCGATTTGAAAAATTCCATCAGTGTTAGATAGCCCCTTAATCGAGGAAGGCAAATATCATCACACTAAGACCAATAGGAGCGGATCATACGTCGAAAATGTTGCAAAAACGTGAAAAAATATTCCTTTTAAATGCAGAAAAGCCGAGAAACCACGCGGGCGAAGCCGTGGGCGGAAAGCTAGTAGAAGATAAAAGGCCGTACTGCAGATTGGTAATGTCTATCGAAGGTGTGGACCCGTGTCCCGACCTGGCACCTTTTGACTTTTATTTATTGCCAAAAATAAAAGACAAAGTTAGAGGTATTCGTTTTATGAACCCCAAAGATGCCGTGGTTGCGTTTGAAAATGGCGTGAAAGTAATCGCTAAAGAGTGCACCGACTGTTTTAGTCAATGGTTTATTGCATGTGACGGATTAAGATACGGAGACTACCAACTTCGATAAGCAATAAAAATATTAACACACTTCTACATTATTCCGTTTTCTATTTTCCTAAAACTTTCAATGTCCTCCACTTAGATTAAGGAATTAATCTGAGGTTCTCCACGTAATACTACTACCTATAATGTGTAGGTATACACGTGTATATTTATAACTTATTTAAGCAGTTGGTCCATTTAGGTAACTTAGTACATGGACACCTTGTATGACCTACCTTGTATGAAAGGCGTTCACAAAAGTAGGTACCTTTAGAATAATTATAAGAAAAATATACAATAGCATAATATGCTGGTACACTAATTAATTTAAAAATTAATAAAAAATAGAATCTCAAATTATCTAAAACCTTTTAAAAATTGGTTGGAGGGAGGAAAGAATGACATCAACATCATGTTATTTGTCTGACTCATACCTTACTATGGCAAAATATACTCTCGGCGGCCTTTGCGTAAAGACGAATATTGAAAACACTGACGTAGAAACTTGTACAGCTGCTCAGTTAAACAGATGAACTACATAATCTTCGAAGTGCGCTTCAAGAATACGGTTCTGTGTCGAATTATAACTTCTTGTACAACACGGATGTAGTGTTTTGTGTGGGATTACCAAATAATAATACATAATGAATAAAACTAAGAACTGCAATGTGTGCAATGTGGCAGTTTTGTGTGGAATCTTATTTGTTCTACAAAGTGGTTCATGTAAGTTTTTTTTTTTTAACTACCTACGTCTGTACTGTAAGCAAAATAATATAATAATATGAAGTGGCTATGTATGATACGATATTATTTATGTATAACTATTTTCCCTTTTTTACATTATATATGTATGGTCATTGCCAACGTAAATACCTAGCCCGCGAAATTCAAACGTATTTAATTACTCACGTAGGTAAGTACCTACCTAATTTTGTCTGTTTGAAGGAGTTATTTTCATACAGGTCATGTGTTTTAAAGTAGGTATGCACCTATTAAAGAGACAAATGAATGAGAAAGGAGAATACCTCTGCTTCAAGCAAATATAATAAAGCATTAAATATAATATAAAGATAACGGGGTCAATGTTGCTTGGCCACTGAACTATTTTATTTCTTTTTTCCTGTCCAACGTCACACATAGCCTCCAATTTATTATCATCCATCACCCCATCACATAAACCTACTTAGCTCTTACCTGTATAAATTACCCAATATTATTTCTTATTATATTGAAATAACTGTGCGAATATGTAGTTGTCCGCAAGTGGTTTAGCAGTGGTAAAAAATTAAAGTACAATACCTACCTACCTAAAGAGAATTGGGGTCTTAAATGTTTCGTATTTATTTTCCTTACTAATTTCAACAGTTAGGTACGTAAGTAGTTATAAAGACTTAAATAGATCTATTTTCCTTGCAGGTTTGGAATATAATAAACAACAGAGGCTAAATTCCAATACTGACTTCTTATTACACGAAGCTGGTCAGCCAGCAAGTGGAAATAAAAGAGACTTTGTACCGACACAATCATCTGGTAGTCAGTCGCCAATAAACGCAAGTCCAAATGGACCTAAACGTGATTACGTCGCTCAATTTCCGGCGTTAGGCCCACCACCATCGCAATCACATACGACAGGGACCAATAATAACAATAAAGGCCCGCAAAGTAATACTCAATTTACCAACGGAAAAAGGGACTACGTTGCGCCTCAATATCCAACTGTTAAACCAGTTCAAAATAACAAACCGACTGGAGGAAATAGCGGTATGCAGTTTTCACTAAATAACAATGGAGGCAAGCCTTACAACGCTGAATTTCCATCGCTCGGCCCACCATCTAGACCACAGTCGACCGCGTCTGGACAGCAAGGCAAGCCCCAAACTTCAAACGGAAAAAGGGACTATGTGGCTCCGCAATATCCAGCTTTGCCCAATCAGCATAATAACCAGCCTGCAGGAGGAAAGGTTAAGGACCTTATAAATTTTTATGACAGCCAAAATCATGGTCAAGGATCTAATAGTTACAGTTCAATTTTACAAAACTCAAACAAAAACGGGGCCAGTACAATGGTGACATTACCATCAACGAGATTCACCCAACCAGCTACACCACCGACACTTACGACTTCTTCTATTTACACACCTAAACCAATGTCCTTTAGTTCAGTTGTGTCAGGCAATAAGCCAAGTTCTTACACTACGTTTACAACTCCCAAACCTACGACAAGACTACCAACAACAGCAATGTCTCGACCTGGAACCCCTGTGTTACCAAGTTCGATATTAAACAACAACCGAGGAACCGGAACGAATACGAACGGCGTATCCGACACAGAACTAGAAGCTCTTAGCGAGGAGTTATTAAGAAAAGACACTAATAATGCCGCTAAATACATAACGGTTAATTATCAAGAAAAAACTACGTCACAATCAACAGAGGACAAAGCACCCCTTCCGTAAGTTTCTAAAATTACTTTTGCGACGTATAAATAATAGTCGACCAACTTGATCGGACTATTTGGCTTGGACAGTTTAACTACCTGATATAATTACCTACATATTACCCATATTATACAATGTATCCATGAAAATGGGACACCTGCTTAAATGGAAAAATCCTATCCGTTTTAGTTACTTACTTATAACCGTTTAAAGTTGTGAGTATCCTCACCATAATTTCGTAAACAGCTGGAACCTTTAGCTGGAAACCTGTAATCTCGTAACTTCGTAAGTTCGTCGTAGTTTTTGTGTCAATGGTGTGGTCGTAGGCAAACAAATTACGATTACGTGATGTCCTGACTTTCACCAAAAATGATTGATTTGTCTGTGTGTTGCAGATTACTCACGATATCTTCTGAAGTATGGAATATTCCGACTATTCAAAAAATCATTCCATTATTAGATAATTATGAAAGAGATACATTGGTAAATGAGCATGTTACTCCACAGGTAAGTGCCTACTTATTTTTATCCTTTAGTGACACGATAATTCCCACCTATTTACAAAATATCGATGCTATAAAAACATTTTAATCGTTGTAGGATTTGTAAGGGAGCATAGGTATATATTTTTTATATGGGCCTTGTTGCCTGAAATAAATGCAAATAATAAATAATAATAATAATAATAGGTCATAAAACTCGATTATTTCGAACCTAACCCGAAATCCTAACCCGGTCGCGGGTTAGGTTACTACCTCCTTACAATTTTTTTTCATTTTCATTTAATAAAAAACCATCGTCTCAATATTATTAAGTAATTTTTCGAATGTCGATAATATCAACTCATTTTATTTATGATAGGTATAGATCGTTGTTTGCCCAGTTTTAATTTAGAAAATTACCTTTCCAACAATATAAAATAATTATAATTGCTTAAAAAATTTCAATAGGGGCATACATCAAAATTCAATCAATTGAATTCGGTAAATTAATTGAATGGAATTTCAGCAATTTATTAGAAATTTAAATTGTATTTTATTTCCAGGAAAGGAACGAAGAAAATGCTTTTATTGATGCAGTCATGTCCACTACTGTTATGAGGCACTTAATGACTTATTTGAGGAATAAAGGTAGGTTAAATTATAACCACCTATTGAAGTTTAATTTGTATGGCCATTAACGGGGGCGAGTTTATTGCCACTAACCGGGCTCAAATCCAAACTCCGAGCTTCGACAAACCCAATAAAGATGTGCTCGACCTGGGAATCAATCCCTCTAGCGCAGGGGTCTCCAAACTTTGAAGCCTGCTCTAGCGTAGGTATTCGTCGCGCTTACGACCTCATAACTACTGAGGCAATTAATTAATTAATCATATAAATAGGTACAGTTTGTTCGAAATAAGTAAGCCGATCGGAAGTTGTCTGCAAGTGGTTTAGAAGTCGTAAATTTTAATAGAAAAAGTCGGTGTAAAGATAATTAGAGTCCTATATGTTTCACAATTCTAATTATTTTGTTTACTCATTTCGATATTTATGTATAAAAACAATAAATTAAACGATTTTACCACCGTGGTAGTTCAGAACGGCTAACTTCCGGTCGGCTTACTTATTTCGAACAAACTGTACTTAACATTATCAAGGTACCTACTAGGACTTTAAAAAAAAGTAAGTGTTACGTATCGCCTTTTCCTTTCAGGGTACGTGACACCAGATCCAAAACAGCAAAGGGACTTTCTAAAACAACTATGGTTCAGCTTATATTCAAGAGGCAAAGGAAAAATAAGTAGTTCGGGTTTTGAGCATGTGTTTGTCTCGGAACTTAAAAACGGTGGAGTTTCAGGTAAGTACCAACAGCCTTTCTGGAATCTCATCTATCCCACCCATTTAAGGGTATGTTTTTATTAATGCATATTTTACTGATAAAATTTGTATGTAGATACATTTTGTTTTTTTTTACAGGTTTGCACAACTGGATTTATTTTGCAAGAGAAGAATTAGCAAACAGAATTAATTATTTGGGATACTTAAAATACTTACAATTGAATGATGTAAGTAAAATATGCTTAATGTCTATAAATTGGTAGTATTTATATGGTATTGGTATTGACGAACGAATCATGATCATTTGAACAAATAAATGAACGCTTCTTATTTAGAAAATAGTTCGTCAATTCAAATGGTAGACTGTGATTTAGCCTTACTTAACTAATATACAGAAAAAGGAGCTAGTTGCAATCACTTTACATAAGTAACTATTAAGTAAGTACCTACATAAAGGCTATAGCTAACTAAAATTGATGTTATGAAGATGATATTGTACGGTCGCCAGCAGATCGAGTTACCACAAAATTTTCTCAGTCGATATTGAACTTAATCATCATTGCTTTAAGGTTTAAAATCATTTGGAGAAATTTGAGAGTTTTGATTAACCTGATGTGCTGGCGACTGTACTTACCAACTTAATTTTGATTAATTAATTAATTCACTTTTTACTATCACTATTATTTCAGAAAGGGGTCATCATGAAGTTCCACTTTAATCAACAAGGCGTTGATAAGCCTGTAAACAGCCTCTTCATCGGAACGTCGCCGGAACTCGAGATGGCATTATATACACTTTGCTTTGTCACTCGCGCTGACAATGATTGTAAGCTAAAGCTTGCAAACAAAGACGTCAATATCCTAACACACACTTTCCGTTACCGCAGTAAAAATTTGATTGGTAGCGCTTTTCCTCAAATCTAATTAAAAATGACAATTTGTACCTACTCATGTACCGAGATAGTTTTGACTCTAAAGTCAAGATATACCTCGCTTTAGTACGTAGGTAACTAATACGCGAATGTAAAATCTAAGTAAGTGTATAATGGCATCCGCTATAACATTATATTTTTTTTGTATCTAAGTAGGTATTTTAATAATAAGCATACTAGTTATAGTAAATAAATATTTTATTAGGAATGGCTTTTTTTGTTGATAGCGTACCGATGTATTACATCAAACAAAGTCTCCATCACATCCGACGCATGGTGAATCTCCAGTCAAGTTTCTCCGTAACGCGATCAATACAATGCCTAGCTTGCTACATATTAGTAATCTGTGGGTAGATCTAACATCTATAATCTAATATTCCTTAGTTAATGGTAAACATTGTCTAATGAAAAATTAAATCTATTGGAAAAACTAGCGTAGGTACACTAAAATATATTAGAATTCCTGCCCCTAGGCCTTAGGCTCCTGTCCGAAGAAGATTATTGTGATTCAAATAATAGAGAATACAGGCGCCTCCGCCGCCTTGACTCGTCCATTGCCTAGGAAAGGCCCAATTCCTCCCTCAATCCCCTTCCTTCTCCATTTCTTCTTCGCCTCCCTTTTCCTTAAATAGGCTCGGCAACGCATTTGCAACTGCTTTGGTTTTGCAGATGTCCAAGGGTGACTATCAGGGGCGTAGGTAGCTACCGCCGCCCGTATCAGCCGTATCAGTGATACGGGGCCCCCAACGTGTGTAACAAAAAAATTTACCTAAAATATTATCCGCAATGTCACTTAATCTCGTACTTCCCGGAAAAAAAAAACATATTAAAAACTGTCATATGACTATAGTTTTCACTTCAGAAATGACGAAGCAAAAAATGCCTAAAATCGTTATTTTGATACAGGGTCCCTCCAAGGCATACGCCCAGGGTTACTCAATACTCAATATATTTATTGCACTCCGTGTTAAACAGTAATTTAGTAGGTATCAATCATTTTTTTACCCCTAGAGCTCAACTTAAAATCCCCTAAAACTGTACTATTGTTTTGGAAAACCCCCTAAATAAAAAATAAAAGAAAATATACGTATAATTCATTATTTATTTATAAATTTTCCAGAATTTCGTACATTAAACCCACAGATTTAAGGAAATAAATTCCTAGTCTGAGATTAAACCATTTTCAATCGGTTCGACATTTTATGATCATACATACGAAAGTATAGTTCTAACATTTTATTTGTTGGAGTAAATGTCACGAAAGATCCTAATCGCTGTAGTGTAAAGTGGACCATCATCACACTTTGTAGCATTATAGAAAAATCCCTAAAAAAACCACTAAAAATATTTAGCCCCTAAAAAATCCCCTACCTGGCTTTTGTCCTCCTAAATTTAGTGGAAAAACCCCTAAGTTGGCACCCCTGGCTACGCCACTGGCGGCGATGACTACTTACACTTACCATCAGGTATCTCGCCTGTTCATTTGCCAAGTACTTAACATCAGATAGCTCTGCTCATTTGCCGAGCTCTTACCATCAGGTAGCTCGCCTGCTCATTTGCAGAGTTCTTACCATTAGCCATCAGGTAGCTCGTCTGCTTTTTTGCCGAGTTTGCCATAAAAAAATGTTGACAGGTGGTTATGTGATGCATGATGGTTGTAGGCACTTAGTACCTACCTACCTAACATGTTTTTAGACTTTATAATGTTATCTAAAATCAAATGTATGTACTTATTCGGAGCAAAACGGAAAGGGTAATCCCAATATTTGACTAACCGATTAATCGGTCATTAATCGATTTGTTCGAAATTTAACATTTCTTCAAATTGTCTTAAAAAAAATTATAAAAAAAAAACAACACAACTTAAATCACTTAAATATTAAAGAAAAACAATATTTAAATTTTAGATCAAACGGAACATACATAGTCACTTACGAGTACATATGTAAAAAAAATAACAATATGCAAACTATTAATTAAACATCAAATAGAAATTAATCACGTACTTATTTAAAAAAAAAACGATATTTAAATTTTACTTAACTTTTTACTGGTGACGGGGATTCCATTAGCAAATACGGTTACCATAACTTACATGGTTTTATAGCAATTATCAATTATTATCGATTATTTAAATAGTAATCGATATATCGATTATTAATAATCAATTAATACCGATACCGCACTAACCGCACATCACTAGTGTGTCAGTCAACTGTCACTACTGTCAGTGCAGCAGTGAGTGCAGTGCTGTGCTGCCTGAATTCGTGACGGACGGACTGACTGTGATGAGATGTAAATGTAATGTTTGTTATTCAATTATGCAACAATAAAATAATAGCTGGCACTAATCTGATATATTTTAAATAGATCCGTATGTATATTTAGTTCAGTATATGTTATAAATTTCCATAACATTGTGGCACCTATAAAATGTCTTTGATGAGCTTGCGGAATAGTTCTACAAATGGTGTACGAAAATGGAAAGCCGGTATAACACAGGTGTTGAGAAAATATCCAGAAGATTTACCACGCGGAAACTCTACAACATCACGCGCATCATATCTGAAAGAAACTTACACTCGCGTAAAGACTTTATTTCAATGTGAGTGTTAGCATTTTTGCATGTGTGCCTTAGATTATTTTTCATGATATTTGGGTTAGAGGCAGGGGCCTTTTGATTTGATATTTTGATGAAATTCTATGAAGATGTATACTTACTTTTTTTTTACAGCAAAAAAATTACCTAAAGATGTGAATCCTCTGGGGGTTTTTGCATGCAATGAAATGAATCTTGCTGATATCAAAGTATATGGATTTGACTATGATTACACTCTGGCACACTATAAACCTTCTATGGAACATTTATTGTATAAACTGGGCACAAAAACACTTATAGAGAAATATAAGGTAGGTTTAATAAGTTTGTTAGAAGCAGTATTTGACCATAAATTGACTTCGAAAATGGTATAATTTTATTTTTCCATTACAACAAAAATTCTAATTCTTGCTATACTTATAAATTTTTTGCTATTGCATTTTTTTTTCATTATTCTTTCCGTCAAAAGTAAATATATTGTAATAAGCCTGTCACTGGATCTTTGCTGCTTAAGGGATGAAGGATACATTAGTATAAAAATAACATGTTTTTATTTTATTTTCAGTATCCCCCAGAAATCTCTAAACTACAATACCAGCCCAATTTTGCCGTCAGAGGTTTGCACTATGATATAGAGAAAGGCCTGCTTTTAAAATTGGACTCATTTCTTCAAATTCAATTTGGTGCTGTGTACCGTGGTCTTAAGTCAGTGCCTACTGATGAAGTGCTCAAGATATACAAGAACAAAATTATACCCATAGCTTATGTTGAGGGTGATCCCAGACTACAGAAAGTATGTACTCAATATTCAATTCTTTATTGCATTCCATAATGTAATGTAGATAATATTTAATACAGATGTAAGGCTTAAAAGTAGAATCAATGATGGACCCTGTTAGGCACAGTACTGTTTAGAAGAAGAGAGGAGGAAGAATACTGATATGATTATATTCAATATGTATTACAAAAGATTGTTTTGATTAATGCCAGGTTTATTTACCACAGCACCTATAAATGTCATCATGGCTTACATAACCTTGTGTACCTAACAATTCTTGTGTACTAAGGTTGGAAATCCTTTGGTCAGATAATGCTATATATATAGTACCAGGCTAGACAATAGTTAGTAATCACTGGCACTTGTAGGCAATTATTCATTTGTGCTCCCCTAGCAATATTGACACAAGGACCATGTGTACTCACTGTTGATATACTATGTCATGCATACCTAATCAGTTTGTATATATATTTTTACTTGGATTTACAAGTAATATAGTTTATTGAAATAAAGCAAAAGAAATTTATGAGAAATAATATAGATTGTTTTTTAATTTCATCTTCATAAGAATTAATTTAACTTGTAGCAGTTTTGGGAATTGCTTTTTGGCAAATAATTATCATTTTGTGTATATGATTGTGGGTCAATAGTCCAAGATCATTATGTCAATAAAAGCATATTTTAAATCCAAGTTACAAAATGTGATTTACTGTTCCAGTTCTAGACGAAGTACTTACATAATAAATTCAAAATTCTATTGGTTGAGGTTGTTCCACTTGATGTTGTTTAAATAAACAGTCTGATTTATATGATTTATTAGTAAATGGTATGAAAAATATTATAATTTTTGCTATTTTCAGGCCAGCAGAGCTAAGATGGTCCATTTAGCTGATCTTTTTTCAGTTCCTGAAATGGGACTACTATGTAATGTAGCTGACTACTTCATTAAAAATAACATTCATTACAGTCCAGAAATTTTATTTTTAGATGTAAAGGTAAAAAAATATAATTATGTACATTTACCATTATTCCAATGCCCTTTTGTTTTATAAATGTTATTCTAATTTTAGAACTCTGTAAGAAGCAGTCATACAATAATGCATAATATTGTTGTTAATAATTTGGAGGAGTATATAAGGCCCAATAAAAACCTAAGGAAATATTTTCAAATGCTACAGGACCATCATAAGCAAGTCTTCCTTGTCACTAATAGCCCCTTTCATTTTGTGTAAGTTGTATTTTTGTTAATTACATTTGCAAGCAACCAAATCGAATCAACCTATAACCATATCATACCATACATAATGTGTATTTTAATATAAAAAAACCTTAGATATTCATAAAAACCTCGCCATTTATTGTGTAAAGCACACTGAGAATGGTGATAAACAAGTGGTGGTGGTGATGATAAAATAATGCCTGGAGAGGTATGTGGGGAAAATAGGAATTTGAGATAATTTGTGGTTGGTTGGTATATTATAAAAACTTAAAGAAATGCATAAAAAAGTATTGTATCAATACTAAATACCATACCATCATAACATACCATCACGCCTGTATTCCCCGAAGGGTTAGGCAGAGGTGTACTTAATCTACACCCACAGTTCGCCGGTATGTTTTAGGTCCCATGTAATAGGGGGCGAGCCTATTAAATACCAATATGTTGGTATTGCCCTACTTAGGTCTAATGATGGCAGTTGGTTCTTCATTGAACTTATTAATTAATTGAAGATGCCTTAAAAATACCATACCACTCCTCTAATAACACCATCTTTAATTAATGAATGGTCGTAGAACTCGGTTCTTGGCTCTGAACCTTGTTTGCAGCTCGCCCCTAGTTGCTCAAAAGGATTCATGTTTAGGTTGAGTGCATGAACTGCTTAGTGATACGTGACTTGCGACACTGGGCATTATCGTGACTTAACAAAAAGTTATTAAGTACCGAAACACAACGCAGGGAACCACGTAGTGTTGAAGATTGTGTTTCCTATTAAAGACATCACTCTACATCGTGTATAATTGCGCGCTGTATGTAATTGTTCAGCGCAAATCACTCGCCGGAATGCCTATAGACGCTGCCTTTTCTGTCACTGCCATGAAGGCAAATTCTACACTTATTAGAAAACAAAACTGACTCTTATTGCTCGATACTCCAATAACGATGCTCTCGAGAAAATTGAAGGCGCGCTGACAGACGAACTGCAGTAAATTTCGGTCTGTGGCAGGCCGTTTTTGAGTAGGGTTGCACCATACTATAGGCTTCTTTTAAGCTTCTCCTACTTTGTTCAGTCCTTGATAGCCAGCCTTCGATCACGTCTCTCAGCTGCAGCACATTAACACCCGCCAATAAAAATACAATTATAAGGGTGGTCCGTAGTGCAAGTTTTGGGTACGGTAGAGAGTCAATTTTCCTCGACGAGCATTTAAATTGGGTAATTAACAGGGTACTGTATGCTATAAGGGTAATGTTAAGCTAATTAATTAAGTTTTTAATAAACATTATGGTTTTTCTAAGTATCTGCATATATATTTTTATTAAATATTTACCCTGTTGTAGGGTGAGTCGATTTGGTGGGAGCAACCAATGATATTTACTAGCCTAATCCCTTATTTTGATAGGAGACCTGTAACCAGCAATAATTCAGTAAAAATTACTGATTACTGTGTACCTAAATGATTTAAGAAATTAATTATTTATGAACAATTTATAATTATGGACTAAGTAAATTCATATTATGTAGTTTAAAATCATCGTTAAAGTTAAATTCCGAGTATGAGATCATTAAAATCATTAACTTTTGTGACTACTCGCCGCGTGTCAATGACATCCAACAGGCGCGCGAGCGGTCATAAATTAAATAATTATTTTATAAGTTCTTGCAAAGTGTATCTACATCATAGGCAAACACAGAGAAATGAGATCTTTCATTATCAGAGAGAAAGGAAATGAGATTTTATTAGACATAATTATGGCACACTAAATTATAGTTTTTTAGATTATATTGAAATGAAATGATATTTATTTCTGTAAATAGATCTTTTAAGACACTTTTACAAGTCGTTTTTTTACATCTTTTTTTTATAATAATAATATTTATAATAATAATATTTATAATAATATTATAATAATGTTGCCTTTTTCTATGTACGGGAATTGAACACAACCACAACAAAAACACGATCGCTCAGCCACTAAACCAACCGTGACGTCAAATTTCAGGTACCTACAGTTCTAATATTCGTTAATTCTTTATTTTTCAGGAACGCAGGCATGGGATTGTTAATGGGCCACGATTGGAGAGATTTTTTCGACGTGGTGATCGTAAATGCAAAAAAACCCAAGTTTTTTACGGAAAAGTCGCGGCCTATTAGAGTATTTGACAAAAACGCCAACTCACATATTTGGGATAAAGTTACATCATTAAAAAAAGGCGTCATCTACTATGAGGTGAGTTGAAAACTTACTAAATATCCAATAACAGTAAATAAAAAATATTTGCGTATATTTTGACGACAACTTGTAACGAATTATTCATTTTGTCGGTCGTCAAAGTAAAGTAATATTAAGATGCGGGTGCGGCTAGTTTAACTTAACAAACTTTGGCGACTGGCAAAGTGCACCTGACGAGTATGGGCTTGCAACAAATGTAGCTTTAGCGCCATGTTGTTTAGCAAATTCTTTTCTGTGGGAATTTTCTCGAGAAGTTGTCGTTTTCGTTACTTTCATAATATACATACATACATACCATCACGCCTGTATTCCCCGAAGGGTTAGGCAGAGGTGCACTTAATGTACACCCACAGTTCGCCGGTATGTTTGGGTCCCATGTAATAGGGGGCGAGCCTATTGCCATTCACCGGGCACAAATCCAGACTCCGAGCTGCTACTGAGAATTTCATAGAAAAACTCAATCACACTTTGCTCGACCTGGGGATCGAACCCAAGACCTCTAGCGTAGCAGTCGCGATTGGGACCACTAGACCAACGAGGCAGTCTTTCATAATATAAACTATCATATAATAATAACATTATTATTTCATATAGTTTCTTCTTTCTTTCTTTAATTGTGCTGAGTAACTTCCTGACGGGTGGCTAAATTGCAAATAAACGAAGGTGTTATTTAATTATATTTTGTTGTAATATTATCTATTTACGAAAAAAAGTGTCAGTACATAACATGTAGAATATTCTCTCTAGTTTAATTTTGTGTGATATGGTTTAATCATAACATGAGTCGAAAGAGAGATGTGTCAAAATGACAAAAGTGTAATACAAAAGTATCTTTAAGGCACCATTTCGTCAATAGTGCGGCGCAAGCGTCAAACTAACGAGGTGGCAGAGATCCAGAAAGAGCACATCGAAATCTATAAAATTGCCCATTTTAAAACTCCCGGAAACATTACCATGTAAAACTACCAAATATCTGGACTAGCAGCGGTGCCACTTTATTCTTTGCCTGCTTTAGCATATTTTTCACTACGAGTATAAGAAAGGTATTAACCTAATATTATATCACAATACCTGGTATTGTTTGAGAAGGAAAAATAACAATTTTGCAGGGTACAGTAAACCAGCTACAGGAGCTTACTGGATGGAGAGGCCATCAGGTGCTGTATTTCGGCGACCATCCATACTATGACCTTGCCGATGTCACGCTAGAGCACGGTTGGTGTACTGGAGCAATCATCAACGAGTTGACGGTTAGTCCCTACTGACTATGTAATATAATAGAGCAAACTTGATCGATTTTTTATCACAAAAATTTGCTGGGGCAAGTACAGATGGAATAGTCTCCGTCTACCCCAATGGGAGACAGACGTGAGGTTATATACGTATGTATGTTTGTATTGAAGCAAATTGTGCCGCAAGTCTGCCTCATTAGTCTAGTGGTCCTAAGCGCGACTGCTACGCTAGAGTTCCTGGGTTCGATCCCCAGGTCGAGCAAAGTGGTATTGGGATTTTCTATTTAATTCTCAGTAGCAGTCTGGATTTGAGCCCGGTTAATAGCGATAGGCTCGCTCCCTTTTACATGGGATCTAAACATACCGGCGAAATGTGGGTGTACATTATTACACCTCTGCCTAACCCTTCGGGGAATACAAGCGTGATGCCACAAGCTGTATTTAAGACATGCCAATTTCAGCACAAATGGAATGTTTAAAAATAAAGGAAAATTTGTTTGCAGCATGAAATCAACACATTAAACATCGAGTCGTTCAAAGTGAACGCCAATTGGCTCCAGATGCTCACGACGCTCATCGAGGATCACCAGGACTACTTGCATCCTGAGGATCTCAAGGTCATCGACGAGTGGATGGCCGAGAGAGATTATCTCAGGTTTGTTCAAATTATTTCTATGTTGTTCTTGCTTTTTCTTTGGTAAAGTCTGCAAACGCGCAAACGAGCTACCTGATGGTAACTATTCATTGTCGCCCAAAGATTTCTGCAACGCCATATGAGTTACTGATGCGTTTCCGAGCGGTTACGGACTGAAAACTACCTGAGACCGAATGTTCTACGTTTTCGATATTTATGATTCCATTTCTTAAAAAGACAATGTAAACCACTTTAGCACTATTATTTGCTAATCATTGTAATTTCATGGTCATGGTAATTTCTGTGTGTGACTGGCTTGTATGTTTTGTTATCATGCTTACATTGTAGGAGTTGTTTTTTAAATTTCAGGAACGAAACAAAGAGAGTGTTCAACCCACAATTCGGGAGCGTATTTCGTACATACCACAACCCGACTTACTTTTCAAGACGTTTATTCCGCTTCGCCGACGTCTACACATCCAACATCTCTAACCTTCTGAACTACCCTATGACGTACACCTTCTACCCACGACGAGGTGCCTTGCCACACGAATATGGCTCTTATTTTGTTTGAATTAGATATAAAAACTATCGTGTAATCACTTGATTTAAGATAATAGTTATATTTAAAACTATTTCGTAACAATGTCATTTCGCACACCTAGATCTAAAGAGAGTTAAGTCAAAAATCTGTGTGATTGAGTAATGCTCACCATTTCATTTCCTATACGGATACCTATCTGTTTGCTAAACACTGTCTACCGATAGGTAGGTATACCGTATACCTATCTAACCAATAAAACAATGTTTTAACAAATTAAATGGCGAGCATAACTCAATCACACAGATTTTTGACTTAACTCTCTTTAGATCTAGGTGTGCGATTTGTCATCTCTGGTTGCTAAAAGATAACCTCCTGAATATTTGGGCAAAAATACTTTAAGAGACGAATTAGGTATGTGTTACGATACCAAATGTCTATTTATTAAGCGTTGTTTGTTTTAATGATTAATAATATTAATAATATTTAAGACTAACTGTGTCTACTTTGTGGATGTACACTATGTACAGTTCATCCGACGGTACTCTAGTCAAAAGTATTTAATATAATCTTATAATTAAGTCTGCTATTTACTGTCAATTCGTTCAGCTGAAACGTAAAGTGAAAGTGTGTTAAAACCATATTATAGGTATAGAGATTCTACTAAAACTTGCATACATTATTAAAGTATTTAAGCAAACTTTTAGTATTCTGAAGGTATTACGGGTGTTGGTACTATTTTTACTGTGTGTTTACTATTTATGTATGTACCAATTCGTATTTAATAACTTTAGGGCTCTTGAATTGTAATGGAAAATGGTTAAAGTTACACTTCAGATTTTTATTATCTCTGTACCAAGAATCTACATATTGTTTAAGGCTGTTGAACGTGCTTATCCGTTAAATTCAAATTTTGTAAATATATATTTTTTGTTAATTGGAGGTACATGAAAATATGAATCGAGACATTAACGATAAAATATTTTCATCTCTAATCATCATAATTATTCTTTTGTACCTAGTTACGTACACACGGCTACAGTTCAACCTACACAAATCCAGTTTAAGCTGATCTCATATTGTATAGGCTTCTCATACAATAAGAGGCCAGCGTAAACTGGTTTTGTATAGCTTGATGTGTAGCCGTGCGTACATATCATTAATATCACGATTACAACTGCCATGAACCTGAATGTGTAAATAAACCAAAATTTAAAAAAAAATGGTTTAGTTCGAACGATGAGAGTCTTAAGGATTTTCTTCAAACTTATTTAGTCACGCCAGCATTTTACGTATTATTAAATTATTTAAAGTGTATTCCTATTTTTATATACTGGAATTTATATGATACTATATTTATTTCTGTACATAGATCTGATAAATACATTTTTATAGGCATGTTTTAGATACTTATAGCTTTTTAGTTTAGTTGTCGTTGCTACAGTAGTGTTGTTTTCTGATCCGACGTCGATAAAAGCGTTATAGGGTATCTCTATGTGATTCTCAGTAATTGCTCGGAGTTTTGATTGTGACTGGGAATAGACAAGGGAACTCAACATACCGCCTTACTGTAGGTGTATTCCCCGAAGGGATAAGCAGAGATGTACTAATGTGTACATCTCTGCTTATCCCTTTGGGGAATAGGTACAGGTATGGCGGTATGTTCTTTTAGGTGTTTAATACTAGATGGTTGGGATTGTTGGTTAGAGGGGACGACCTCGGAGGAGAAACACGAATCCGAAATATATAGGAGAATTGTGGTATTATCTAAGGGCCAGGTATGGTATTATCAAGTAACGTTGAAATTCTTACCTAAGAACGTACAAGTAAGAAAATACTCTTTAAAAAAACATGGCAATTATCAAGCTGAAACAAACCTAAGTGCGTGAATTTAATTTAAAAAGGAGGAAGAAATATCATCTACTGAACAATATTGAACGAGTTTTTATAATAATTAATGATATGACACTTACGAGGTTTTCACTCGTCACCGATATTATGTGTGCCATTGTTTTTTGTCTTTTAGTATCACTGCCAGTGTGTTTTCATTGGAAAAAAAAACTAAAAATTACTGATTTTACATTAGTCAACTGGAGTATTTTAATATGATATGCCCACTTGATAGTTATCTTATATGTGGGATGGCCCCATTGTAGTTCAGGTCCAATGAAGTACACAGAAACTATGGTGCACACTATATCGCATCCCACTATCTTTTTAATCTGAGAATTAAACCGGAAAGTTGACAAACACTCGTTACTACCGATTCAATACACATATTCAGTCATACAATACGTTAGTGTTTATATAGACATTACAAAGGTATGTAAACATTTACCTACATGCCGCGGACATAAAATAACAATTATAAAAGCTATATTTTTGAGGAACTATGTACCTATTTACTCACATACTGATATTGTTTTTTTTTTCTAGATCTAAGTATTATATTTTATTAAATATATTATTATATCTTTTGAATTACAATAATTATACTTACGTCTAGCTCCAGTAAGCAATCCTATCCTTAGTAAGGAAATCTAGCAATAGATTTGTCATCGAAAATAAATAAACCGCGTATGATCCAGTAATACAATGTATAATATTATCCTTCGAATAAAAAAGTGCCATTTTGTTAATAAATCACTAAAGAACCTAAAAAACAACTTCGACCTATAAACAGATTGTATTTAACTAATGTCCTTGTCGAAAATGAATGTATTTTGAGCCTTATACTCGTCGGTGTTTTAGAGAATTTTTGCAATAAAAAAATGTTTTCATGAAATTTGTTTTATTACTTAAAACATTATCTAGTCTTATTTTAAGTGATTGTGAAATTTCATAAACATAATAACCCGCTTATCATTCGGGGCAGGACCTACGAATCGAGACAAATGATAACAACAGCTTGTTTCTAGCATTATCTATGTTATAAACTTAATAATTTAAATACATAAGTAGTGCATTTGGATAACAATTTATCTTTGTTAAAACAGCTTTAGTTGACCTTATTAATAATATCTATTTCAGAACGAGAGCTTTAGTTTACCTACTTACATATAGGTACTGTTTAATTTTCTCATGTAATTGATTATTATAGTGAATGAGTGTGTCCATTGTATTAATAGAAGGGGTAAGCTGTATCAATAAGGAGCACGTTATCGGACTTTAATGTCTTGGTTTGTATGGAGAAGTTGATGTTGTTGTAGCGTAACCTGCAGGGTCGGTCGGGGCGCGCCATGAAGCACAGCGTGTACAAGGCAGTCTCCAGCTCCGGGGACGTCCCAACAAACATGGTCACCTCGGGCGCGTCCTTCGTCTCGCTCAGCACCGAGTGTTGCTTCAGTATCATGCCTTTCTGTAAACAATGTTTCAGTTTGGTTAGGATTACAAAATCTAAACAATATAACTTTATAACTGTCTTTATTGCTGTAGGGTTCAGGACTAATTCACCACGCTAGCACCATGGACCTGACTATTAAAAAAGTATTAGCGTCGATAAATGTGAAAGTTTCTCACGTTGTTTCCGTCACCGTTAAATCTAATAATAATCAATTTTTGATTCCATACACGAATTTGAAAAGTCTGAAGATCGAGTCTTATATTCGATCTTGGTTCACCCTACACCATGGGACCGCAACGTAATAACTAGCTAACAGTGCTTAAAAAATGATGTGTAATTTTTAGTGGGCATCTTAATCTTTTTACCATAAGGTAAAAAAAATAAGTTTTGAAGACTACCATTAAAATAATCTTAAGAATGCGGGTATTTTTACGATATTTACTATCAACGTCTAGGTGAATGATGTACGCATTTCATTAAGAAGTCACAGGTGCATGCATTCAATATTTATAATTCTAGAATAATTCGACACCTAGATCACATTTTTTTAGATAAACATCTAGCAATGTGGGCACACACATTACTAGTAATCTTCTAAGCTAAATGCTTGCATTAAGTGGATTCACGCCTATAGTGCAACTTGTGGGTTTCGAACCGGCAGCCACAAGATCGCAAGTCCGACGCCCTAGCCATTGGGCTACGTAGGCCGCTTCGTAGGTTATTGACACTTACCTTGACCTTGGTCTAAGGTCATAGGTAAGTGTCAATAACCTTCACTAACTATAAGTTGTTAAACTCAAAAGTTATTCTTAGAATTTCGGAAATCACCAATCGGACCTTGATGTTAGGTATGCCCCCAGTCAAATTATTAGTGAAAGATAACTAACCATAACTAGCCTAGTTATGTACTATCTTTCACTAATAATTTCTTCTTCGTTATGTACTTCCTAGTTAAACTAGGAAGTACATAACGAAGGCAGGTACTACCTATAGGTACTGTAGTCTTGATTTCTATTAATTTTAATTTATCTATCTAGACTAGAAGTACTATATCTACGAATTATTAGTTATTTAAATATGTTAACTTACTCCAGATAAGTCTAGTTTATCGATGTAGCCCAAGTAATTGGCTTTGCGATCTTGTTCACGCTTAGCGAAGAACAACCAACTATGAAGACCTGAAATATAAACAATTTTTTCACAAAATGAATATTATCTAGATACCTACATAACAATAAAACATAAGTACCTAATTGAATATCGTCATAGAGATATTTAGACAAAGTTAAAGTTAAATAGTTATCTGTAACTCTACAACAGAGAGTTACAGATAACTATTTAACTTTAACCTTTAAACTTTATTTAACCTACACCAGTATATTTTAAGGGCTCATGTGGACAAGTCTCTATAACTGACCATTACTGTCTTGTGATAATAAAACTTTCTTTAAGAAAATCCCATTTCATAGTCGAATTCGACCACTAGAAAATGAGGCACTAGCTGGCTGACTAGTAAGTACATAGGTAGATAGGTGATGCCATAATAGGTGCCTGCCGAGTGCCTGAGTAGAACGCTAATTGATGATGTAAACAGCCAGGACTCCTTACAAGAACGGCCTCAATAATAGTGGAGCTTTTGTACCTACATATATCGTGCCTATTTTATATGTATGTAACAGGTAATCAGGGTATATCTACTGATTGAAAAATTTCAACAGAAGAACCCAAATTGACCAATTTAATTGCGAAGTACCTACCTAGGTATCTCGAAACCCAGAGCTCTATATATACAATGAGGTAATGAAACTCATGGAGCCTACTGATATAGCTATGGACTGTAGGATAGCTACCTAAGTTATTATGGTAGCTACCTCAGTTTCCATACCATAAAAGCTGTCTAAAGACCTCAAGTGAGTTCAAGGATATTTCTCATACTTACCAAGAACATCGCTAGATTTAAGTTCCGCCATGAATATGTTTTCGAAGGCGCAGCTGCATTTGCACAGGCCGGTCCAGTGCCGAGCGTACTTCGTGAACCAAATCTTCCTCAATAGCTCCACTTGCTCATTGTATTCGTTCATCTGAGTCAGACCTAAGAAAAAGTATGTAATGATTAATTGATTGGTCTAGGGCTACGCTGAGACGGTCCGCCGATCTGATGAGGATTAACATCGGTCGTGGCTGCGAAGAAACCGTTTGCATATCTTTCGAATTTTGTGTCATTCGTGATCAAATCTTCATTAAATTTAAATAAGACAAAACGGAAAGTATATCTACCCTCCCAAACTAAAGAAGAATTTTCCAAATCGGTTCATAAATGACGGAGTTCTGCGGTTAGAAACAAAAACAATTCAACAGAATTGAGAACCTCCTCCTTTTTTAAGTCAGTTAAGAAAGGTACCCTTTCGATACCTAGTTACCTGTGTAGATATGATTTGTTTAATGGCATGGGACATTAAGTAGATGCGTAGATAGAATCGGAATGTTTAACCTGTAGACATTATCGCTAGGTATCTGCTAAGGTATACACGGTGTTGTTTCTTGTAATAGGTAGGTGTCACGTGCAAAGCTGAGACAAGCGCACGCCTACTTAAAAAAATATTTAAGATAAATATCGCGCTAGGTCACCTCTCTCTTGGGCCTTATCTATAGGGCTATATCATCATTATCATCATCAACCCATTACAATGTCCCACTGCTGGGCACGGGTCTCCTCTTAGTACGAGAGGGAATAGGCCACGCTAGCCTACTGCGGGTTGGCAGACTTCACACGCCGTCAAGAAAATCTCATAGGCTTCCTCACGATGTTTCCTTCACCCTTTAAGTGCGTGATAATTAATTTAATACCCACATGACTTCGAAAAGTCAAAGGTGCGTGCCTTGGATTAGAACTCGAGACCTGTGACTTGGCAGTCCAATGGTCATATCACTAGGCTATATAAGTATATTTATTTGTTGATTTTCCGTCTATTCCAAGATCCATTTTACCTGATATTTACATGATAACAAAATGTTTGAGTATCTCCATCTAAAAGGGTAGGTAACTACTTTTAAAATACTCCTATCCCCTTATTATTAAAATGTGTGTTCTTCGTTGGAAAAGCAAAGTAGCTTTCTGAACCCGTCTTAAAAGAGTATAAAAATAATCAGGTTTGATTTACCTTTGCTAACCAAAAAATTCATCAGGCTTCTAATTGGACCGGTCGCAAGGATAGTATTGATATAAGTGGTCTGTTCCGTTTCCTCCTGCAACATGAGCAACATGACATCATCTGGCATTAGTTTACCTTGTCCGATGCAGGTGTCTGGCTGTTTATAACTATATCTACGTAGCAATGAATTATTCAATTGTAACGTACCTATAATACTATTATATACTCACATTGGGCGTGACGAACTCTGGTCTTATCACGTTTTTGTGGTAGTTGTCGAAGAGTGATACGAATGGTCTTATTGTCGGACCACTCCAAACGTTCTCAGGCACGTTCAAGAGGCTACAATGTTATAAATAGCTATTAATTTTGTTTCAATTAGAAGTACGTATTAAACTGCAAAATAGGCGGCTATAGGTACCTAGGCACTACCTAGGTCTAAACTGTTTCGACTGTAACTTAAATATAGCGACAAGGAACTTTTGAACTAACATGAAAATACCAACAAACTTTAATAGTCGTTATCAATTTTAAAAACATTTCATCTAACCTGTTAAGGTCATTGACTGATCCAAAATGACCCCTTAGTGTATATTTAGCTATACTTACCGTTATTTTTCACTGCGACAGCTACATTTAGGATGCTTTAATTAATATATTTATTTTTTAAAAGAAGAATATCATTTGTATAAAAAATTTAAATAGGTGTAAAACCTCAAACTATGGTAAGTATATTCTAGGATTTTCCAGTACTTTGATACCTAAGATTTACCAACTGAATGGTCAAAGTCCGATATATGTTTCGATTATTTCGAACTTTTATAACCGTCCACTCGGTATACCTCAGGTTTCCTCCTAGTACCAATAATAAACGGGTTACTCCTATTTCTGGGTGGTTATAAAAAAAATTATACGAAGACGATTAGTTCTTCAAATTTGAAGGCTAACCAAACTAAATTAGCCGAATAATGCTAAAGTATACATTTCAGTCTATTACTATTCAGAGTTAGTAAAACTTAAGTTTTAGTGGAAAATATTAGGATTTCCCGTAGGTGTTGCTTTTACACTTATATACATTATATACCTAGCAAACGTTATAATTATAATTCAGTATGTAAAAGGCAGGAAAGTATAAAGGAAATAACTTACTTAGATTGCGCCTCGTCATTCTTCGATAGCGGATTTGTTTTGCCTTGCAAATTCACTTGAATGTAACCGAAAGCGTTGTTGAGGTCCGCGTTGAACATTTCCTCACTAACTCGAAGGATATCGTCGTCGGTTGTGGAATCCTGCACTTGACGCAGCAAGTCATCGTAGCTCTTCTTCTTGGCATAGTCGACCACGCCGCCTACCACTGTGCCTATTTGCTGGAGAGTGTTGCCGGCTGTGTTGCCTTGTTGGCCGGTCACAGAGTTGCTGATCAAATTGGGCAGGATATTGTTGAAGATTTGGCCCGCAGCGTGTGCTAAGTCGTCGGCCCGACATACCGCCACAGAAACTAGTAATACTAGCACAATTTTCATTTTGATTTAATACGTTGTTTCTAGCGCGATCACGGCGCACTAGTGATCTCTGCGCCCGCGGCGAGCAGGCCAGTCGATACTGTGCGACCTTTTGGTGATGTCATGCTCATGTACTTAGATACGATGTGTCGTTAAGATTCTTAGCGCGAACTAGCAGTTTTTGCGACGGTGTTGGTACTGAATGTGTATTATGAGGTTCAGAATAAATACTGTCTTAGTAAACAGAATTGACCTCCACTGCTATTCGTCGTTGACACGTTAGTAAGTCTAATTTTTCCTACGCTGTTCACGTTGCAATCGTGTATGCTTGGACATCCGACACGTGTGTATCTTTTATGGTTTGTGCAACACTCTTTTGTTAACATTTTGTTTATTGAATGCGTGTTAGTTGACGGTATAATTAACCAAACCGTGAAACCTACAAAGTACAGACTTACCTACGAGTCATGGATTGGTAAAAAGCTTGTGAATATAAAATATACGGATTGTTTTTTCCTTATAAGTCGACATCAGTAATATGAGTAAGTTTCTTTTGAACACTCATCAAGGTGACCAGTATTAATATGAGTAGTGTTGCCTAAACGAGGATATGCGGTCATCTCCACTAACTGCAAAATAAACCTTCATCCAACTTAATACCTACTTACTTCCCACCAAAAAAACAAAACAAACAAGCTTAATAATAATATCTATAGGAACCAGTCGATTGACAGGTTCTAAGTATCTTGTATTGAGTGTATACAATATAAGATACTTAGAATCTTGTAAGGTTCTTGTGCTAAGGTGTCTTACTTATCATAAAGACAGTTATTTTAGTGTCAAAAAAACACAACTACGGGCAGGATTCAAACCTGCGTCTTCTAAATTTCTTCTAGAATAAAGGCACTGTACATAACATGTAGTAAAATCCTTTTTTACCTATTTATTAATATATACTTATGTATTGAGCTAAAAATATCCAGAGGGCTGGACAAAGAATCATTAATACTATTTGAGGATTGCAATCAGACGTGCATTCTGGTACACAAACACAGTTCAAAATATACTTAATTCCTATACAATCTCAATGTACTTAACTACTTATCATAAGCGACTAATGGTACTTAGTCTTCCAAATTATCAATCAACTTCTCATGTAAATAATTTATTATATTGTAAAGAAATCATAAAGGTTTAATAGTCTTTGATAAAATCGAACCATATTAAAATCACCGATTTATAGAACATTGAAATTAGATCGGAATTATACCTACAACTACACAATTACCTTTCAGTTATAATAGTGGATGGATATTACGATATCAGGATATTACAGTTACAGCTTTTGAATTTACATCCCGCTAAATAAAAGAAAGTCATCAGAAAAGAGACATTATCAGAAGCGCATCGTTGCGTGCGAGCGCGTGCGCGCAATGCAGCAGTAGCGTGCTGCGTCCGCGCACTGCGGGAAAATCGTATCTCACTCTATGTTTAATGCATTAGGCTCTCGTCCGATCCACGTTTGAATACTTGTACAGTGCTGTTAAAGAACTGTACTTACTTACTTGGTACATAGCAACCGTTTGGAATGCTTTGGGAGGTAAGGTATAACCCGATGATGATCGATTGTTCGTTGATGGCAGGTAATGTTATACCATATAATACGAGTATTAAGTATATGTTAGAGACTCGTACGTATCTTGAACTTAGTGATCTGCTTTTACCATTTCCGAACGGAGATTAACTATAAAAATATGAACTTTACTTGGGCTGATACTGTCGTAATTTCAATTTCAATTCCTGGGAAGTGTCGACTGCCAAACATACCTGAATTAATAGCGTAATCTACTAACTTTATTGTTATTTATTTGCATGTCCGGTTGTTGCGGTCTCGCCCACGTATAGTTTGTTTCATGCAGGTCAAGTGTGATGCTTCAACACATACTAAATAACATAAGTACATAGGTACGTTTTGTTCTTATTTCCTTGTTTTCATTTAAAACAATGTAAGACATCAACACATATTTTGCAATACTTATTGCTGTTATTATAAGTACGTAAATAAAAAACAGTTATCAAAAATAGTTTATTTTGTGATGTTAATACGATTGAGAATACTTAGAATAATATCTTTTTTATCTTTTTAGCTCGCAGGGTTACGGTGGAGGTCACAGTTGCAGACAGATTTAAAAAAATAATATGCTTCCACGCTTCCTATGTACCTACATAAATAAATATGATAGGTATCCTCTCATTTAGAAGTGCAGCCAGCGCCACCGACAAGTGGCAGTGGAGCAAAAGCCAAACTACCTATATAGCTCGAGTTACTTTTAAATAGTAACTTTGTTCTTAATTAATATGGAAAGTTGAAAAGTATTTATTTCATGGAAAACTTGCAAGGAATCATTTATTTTTAGGTTTCGTTGTAAAAAGGTAGTTATTTTTTTTGCTTACATAGTGTTTTTGAAATAGAAAGCTACATAATATCCGTTATTTCGTCACTGATCGACTTAAGGAAAAATAAAGATAAATTAAATGAGGAAAAATGAAGATAAATTAAAGATAAATACATTAAAGATAAATAAAAACCTTTATTATGGATTCCTAGGTTCGGCTTTGTTGCTTAGGTTATAAACTCGAGATCTCAGACTAGAGGCACGAGACTTGGCTTGGCTTGTTTTTACCATACCATCGTAACAGGTGCCATAATTATTTAATAACGCTCTAAGCACAGTATACTAATCTATCTTATATTGTGTTCTAAGCATAACATTTTATGTTTTATTTACTCAATTTTTACGTTACAGATTTAGGTGGTTATGAAGAATTATTAAGATGTCCTTTATTGGCAACGAATTTCGAAACTTCAGTCTAGGTACAATGTACCGTAGACCCAGATTACATGATATATAAGACCGTAGCCTAGACTGTTCGATCGGAAGTAGATCAAAGGCCGAATTCCAAATGATATTTTTTTTTTATTAAGGAAAAAAACAATTGATTAGGATAATACATATCTAATTAATTATAATTACATCATAGCGACTGGAATCGATATAATGCCATGTTATTAAGTACCTAGTAATAATGCTTGTAGGTACATCATTATTTTATTCAACTAAATTACGCATTATAATAAGCCTAATCGGGTGAAATGAGTTGGTATTTAGTGTGAAACATGTAAACAATTCGCTTCTACCGAGAACGTGTTATCGGTGAGGTCACGGCAGACAGAGGTCGCTGACGCAGTGACGTGACCAGTCCATGTTCGACTCGACCCTGGCAAATATCACAAACAACCAATCCGAGTCGTTGTTTAGCTTAGTTTTCATCAGTGCCGTGAGACGCTTGTACGAGGAGGCTACGTGTTTCGGACGTTTCAACATGAAGGCTGCCGCATTAATTTTGTTATTCGTCTTTTGTTCAATTGAGTGTGAGTACCGTTTTATTATTCTTTATTTAAAACACGTAGGTTTGTGTCTTATAATAAAGTTAATGGAGCCATATTGGACCGTAGATTTTTTAGTTGAATTGATATACTTAACCTAAAATTTAATTAATTAAAAGCTACCTACTAGGTCGGTAGATACACCTACAATTAATATAAGACAGATTATTTTAATTTGTTCTTTAGCCTTATCGTTGCTCATTAGTTGTCGATACCTCTACGCTCCTTACCAAGTCCATGGAGTATCAATAAGTATACCTAGGTAGTAAATTGTTAGAAAATCTTTTTACCTCTTCAACATCATCATAACCGTTACTGATGCAATATTTTATCGGTACCTATTAACCGGAACTTATTTTTATTTCAGGTCGAAAGATTGTACCATTGAATAAAAATGCCAATATCGACTTTATTAACATGGAGGCTGGTGGGGTGAGGGTTCAGCCCGCGGTTCAGCCGCAGCCTAAGCAGCCCGCGCCCGTGGTCCCAACGCCGGCAGCGACCCCGGTCGCGCCTGCACTCACCACCAAAGCCCCAACGCCTGCTGTTAAGCCCCAACCGCAGCCATCACCGCAGAAGCCAGCGCAGCCCGCCCCTACCCAAATCAAGCCCGTACCGGTCAACCCTGCACCCGTAGCTAACCCCATCACGACCCCTGGGCCCGGCAGTGTTAAGTCACTAATAAACTTTTACGACGGTCAGGGCAAAGCTAGTCCCATTCGACCCTACAGTTACAGTCAAGCTGTGAAACAAGGTTGAATAAACTCAAATTAATACAGTATAGCATTGTGCCATTCATGTAAAATAAATATAAATTGTTTTAAGACTTATGATTTCTAATGCGATACTTTTCGAAAAAGTCCATTGGTAAATGGACTTCCCTTGAATAAATAATAAAATAACGCAATAATTCATTCCGGTTAGGTAAATTGCGATATTTGTATCGCAATTTAATGCCTTTTCATATTATTATTTTGTACAATTATTAAAAAGTATCGTATTCATATTATCTACATACACTACGAAATTTACATTTTTTGTTGGACATTAGTTCTCATGGTAAGATGTAATTTGTGTTTTGTTCTGGGTACCAGGGCATATGGAGGCTTTATAATGAATGCTCATGTATTATGTGAATCTGTTATTATTTAGCTACGAGGAGCGCCTCTAGTGGATTATAAAAATAGATAATTATATAGATATTAGATAATTATATAGATATTTTATAATATATATGATACTAGCTTTCCGCCCGCAGCTTCGCCCGCGTGGACAACACGATTTTGACTGTTTAGTTTCTTCCAATTCTACCGGGAAATTGCAAATTATTCTTACATATCTTTCCATCCGCTTCTTTGCTCGGGTAGACCACAAAATTTGGCAAACTTTATTATTTACCGAAATATAAACGCAGCTTATATCCTTTTCCAAGGTCTAGTCTATTTTTGTACCAAATTTCGTCAAAATCCAAACGGACTTTCATCCCCTATTTCATCCCCATACAGTTTGAAATTTCAAAAACCCCATACCAAATATTTATTTATTTATTTCTTATCAAGTGCCTAAACACAAAGTTTCAGCGTTTATCTTCAACAATGACAAACTCCCATACAATTTTTCATCCTTTATTAGATACAACCCCTTTTTTAAAACAAAACGCAGCTTATAAATATCGTTTCCCAAGGTCTTATCTATTTTTGTACCAAATTTCATCAAATAGGTTCCGAGGTTGGATTTCAAAGCGCGACTTTGTTTGGACTTCCATATGAACTTTCATCCCCTATTTCATCCCCACACAGGTAGAAATTTTAAAAACGCTGGAACAAATTTTTACTTCTTATCAAGTGCCTATATTCAAAGTTTCATCATTTATCTTCAACAATGACAAACTCCCATACGAGTTTTCATCCGTTATTTCAGCCGCTTTTTTACAATAAAAAGTAGCTTATATCTTTTCCCGTGGTTTAGTCTATTTTAGTTCCAAATTTCATCAAAATCGGTTCCAGGGTTAAACTTGAAAGCGTGACTTTGTTTGGACTTCTAAACGAACTTTAGTTCGTTCGTTCGTTTCATCCTAGGGGAAGAAATAGGTTTCATCCCCACACAGGTCGAAATTTCAAAAACGCTAGAACAAATATTTATTTATTTCTTATCAATTGCCTTAATATAAAGTTTCATGGTTTTATCTTGAAAAATTACGAACTCCCATACAAACTTTCACCCCCTATTTCAACCCCTTCAAAACTATTTTTTGCATTAAAAGGTAGCCTATGTCCTTTCTCAGGTTTAGTCTATCCCAGTACCAAATTTCATCAAAATCGGTTGAGTGGATTAGGCGTGAAAGCGTAACAGACAGACAGACAGACAGACAGAGTTACTTTCACATTTATAATATTAGTAGGGATAGGGAAGTAGGGATAGTAGGGATTAGTAGGGATGATACAATACGACCGCTAGCTACGATAGCTACGAACAAATAGATAATATTTTCAGTTAACTATAAATTACGTATGTGCACATAAACAACAGAAAAAGCCTAAAATACTAGTGCGCGTCACAGGCAGAGGTTTCTAATGTACACGCAGATTATGTCACTTTTAATAGGTTTAGGTCCCAATTAATAGGGGCGAGGAAACAATAGTTAACCGGGCACAAATTAAAACTGAGAATTTTATAGAAAAACCCAATAACATTCTGGGAATCGAACCTAGAATTTTTAATGAAAATTACAACTAATATGATTACAGCCATAACAAGATTGAATGAGTATGTGTTTATTATTATTTAAATTATATTTGGATTAATAGGTTTTATTTAATATCTGAATAAACTTGAAGGTGTCTGACCGCAATCTGTAGAGATATCTATATAAAATTCACCTGCTAAATAAAAAGTTGAAAGAGAATATGTAATCTTGCATTTAACTACAATTAGAAACGGAGTCAACGGCCGTCACATCAGCCGGATACATGAAGGTGCGACATAAAAGGCGCATTAACAAGATATAAACAATCGCTGCAAAGCCTATTCCAGCCAGTGAAAGTGTACGGCGGGAGGCGCGGGCGCAGCGGCGGGAGGTGGCGGCCGTCGAGATTTGTCGCTCATTCATTGCTACAACATCGAGCTCTCGTAATCTCACGGCTTTCAAACACAATAGCAATTTATAATAGCCACAATACAGAACTTCATTTACAAGCGTGATGTTAAAAAAATGTTACATAATAAGCAGTTACGTAAAATTTCATCCTGATCTTTAAAATTTTAATACCTAACTAATATTAAAATTTAAAAGATCAGGGTGAAATCTAGTGGTCACAAGCACAGCTGCCAAGAGATTCGATTCCCGAGTTAAGCAAAGCGTTATTGGGTTCTTTCATAAGAAAATGCTTAGTGTCAGGTCGAAGTTTGGATTTGTACCCTTTAGGCACAATAGGCTCGCCCTGTAATACAAATGATGGGATTTTATCACGTAGAAATGAATGGAGGTACACCTCTGCTTAACCCTTCAGGGGATAAATGCGTAATGGTATGATAACTTAAGTTTGCCTCATTAGTCTAAGCGCGACTGTTAAAATGGAGGTCTTGTGCTCGATTCCCAGATCGAGCAAAGTAAATGGGTTTTCTATAAAATTCTCAGTATGTGTTCGGGGTCTGGATTTGTGCCAGGTTAACGGCAATAGGCCCCAATGTCCATGACATAGCCTAAATATACCGGCGAACTGTGGGTGTACATAACATTATTACTCTTCTGCCTAAGCCTTCAGGAAATGCAAGCGTGATAATATGATGGTACGTTAAAACAATCTGATGAAAGTAAATTACTGACTGAACAAACCTGCCCAGCATTTTCCCAAGTATGTTGTAGTTAGCTTCCAGATAAGTGACCTACTTTGAAACTTTTACATTACCAACTAAGGCACCTGGTAACCGCAATGGTATTTACACCAAAGAAAAATAAGTTCAAAACTTTTTTTCAATAATTCCGGCTTTGGTCTGTACCTAGTTTGATTCATTGTTAGATGACAGTAGCGCAATACTAGGTAAGTAATTATTAACAGCGAAATTGGAAAACATTTAGATACATGTTTGAAAGTTTGAACCCTAGTGGACGTTAAACAATGTGATAAACTGTTTATCTCTGCCTAACCTTTCGGTATATATAAGCGTGATGGTATGTACATATTTCTTGTTTGACTATTTCAAAAATAATATGGTTATTGAAATAAAACTACTTTTTACGGATTTTATCGCGTTATATTGATTATTTTAAATTCCCGACGTTTCGGATCCTTTACAGCACCAGGGTCACGGGTGGATAATATGGTTAACCAAAACAATGCGTAATTTATATTTCTGTGATTATATTAGGTACACCGCCACCGTACACCGTATATGTAAAGATGTTTTTAACACATTACTAAAACAGGTAAACATGACATCATCATCATCATCATCATCATCAGCCTATACTAGTCCACTGCTGGACGTAGGCCTCCCCTAGTATGCATCATTTCACCCTGTCCTCCATGACATGAATATTTAAAATTATTGGATACATCTATGAAATGATCAGTATCATCTCAGTGTTTAGATTAGGTGTATGATATATTTGTAATACTGGACCTATGAAAAAATACCATCGTATTCCTTCGGGGAACACGCGTGATGGTACGGGTGGGTCATATTTAAATTACCAGCCGATAGGAGTTTTCCTGTCTTTCTGCGCAATTCAAACAATTTTGTCATAAGAACCTTCTTCAGAGTACCTATAAGAAAAACTAAAAAAAAAGATGAATGAAATCGGTATAGTCGTTCTCAAGTTATAGAGTGACAAAGGGAAATAGGGATTCATTTTATCTATATATCTATATAGATACCACAAAATAAATAGTTATAAACAGTTTCATTTGTTTGTCCCGGACTTAGCAGCTGTGACAAACGGCACGAGTTTGCAGATAGGGCTGCGGGCGGGCTGCTCACGAAATATGTGCCACTTTCACTCTCCGCATGAATCATCGAGCGCGGTTACGTCTACAGGATGCCTTATAGCTCTTACATGCCACGTTCGCGACATATTGTGCAACACTGTGTCCGCATTTTCAGCTCATAATAACAACAATGAGTCAACACCCTTGCAAAATAAATTATATACTTATTTGGACGACGCCAAATTGCAGAACATCTTAAAATTTATAAGTATAAATTTCTAACTTTCTGATTTTATAAGATTTACATATTTTTCTTTATATACTTTATATGTATACGGTAGTCAGGTAACACTGACGCTATAGAGATGTGGCATCAGGTGAACTGTCCCCCCAAGTGTAGGTTACACACACAGATTGTAATTTATAATAATATGACGTCGCCGTCGGTATATGCTACTAGAGTGGATGTTAGTAAACATCTGAAATAATAAATTAAAGTGAATCTGTTTACACAAAATTTCCAAGCTTTCTACGGATAAAGACGTAACGTAATTTAATGTGTATCAACTTTCTTATCGTCGTAATAAGAAGAGCAGGTGTCGTATTTGACAATAAAATCTGTGCACAGCTACTTATATATTAGGCATATTAATTGAAACACAATGGTTTGTATTTCGTCCCATGCATGTTCCCATCATGCTATTATGATACAAAGATAGTAGGATACTCACAATGACAATAGTCAGACTTACCCAGGGTTGTCACCTTCTCAAATTATTTTACCAAAAAAATTCACTTAATTAAAAATAATAATTATGAATAAGTACTTACTTACGTGTTTCCTTTTTGCTTTTAGGCTGTCGTAAATGTATTAAGTATATAATTTTATTTCTAAGTATCAAAGACTAGACATTATGTACCGTGTGTGAATTTTACAATAAACTAGTTTTTTTAAATGTTATCTCATACTAGGATTTCTCCTGTTTTATGGGTACTGTGGCAAGCACAAATTCTCGAATACACAAAGACCCGGAACAACGTGTAAGCTGTTAGATACTACCGGTACTTCTGCACTAATGGTACCCGGGACCCGAAGCGAAAAAGCCAAAAGCCGAGGGCTCAGTGACGGCGCCATTCGTGCCTTCGTTATATATATTTATTATAACCGCCACAACTGAATAGAAAGCACTTCGGTCTAGAGTATTTAGATCCGCTTCCATATAAATGCATAGTTAGGTATATAAACTGAGTAGGTAGGCGAATATGTATGACAGTGTTACGGGGCTTGACTGGTCCAATTATACCTAAGAACAGGACCCAAGCTTGTTGACTGTGTCCAGGGGCGTAGCTACCGCTGTATCAGCCGTATCAATAATACGGGGCCCCTGGGCTACAAGGGCCCCTAATCCGTAAAGAAAAAGTAAACAGAAAAGGGAGGTTATTAAAAAAATTACCCAAAACCGAATTTTGATACAGGGCCCCTCCAAGGCACGCTACGCCACTGACTGTGTCTACAGAACTCGTAGTGCTACGAGGTAAAGCAAGCTGTTCTAACGTTTAGTGCATATAATAATTATTCTTCAAAGCCTATTCTTCATCTACAACAGTTACTTCTGGATCTAAGGGAAATTGCACATTATGGCACTTTTAGCTTTTATTATTTACCTACACGGTATTAATCGTGCTAATCACTCGCCGACCCTGTTACTATTTAAGTATTTACGACTATGTAACAATGTCTGCGGTCGCGGGCGAAGTCTACCTACCTGTAACTTTTCTTGAAATTTCAGAAGTATGTAATCAGTAACCTACGTACCTGTACATTTAAACTGGTATACCCAATAAGATCAGCTCGTTACTACCGTGGTAACAGGGGTTGTGGTTCCGGTGTCCACCCACCCGGCACACACAACGGTAAAGAAAAACATCGATAGGAAACCTGCATGCCTGAAAAAAAATCCTAGGCAGAATGTGAAGTCTATTAAAGGATCAATAATTTTATCTCAGAAATGAAATCAGATTATTAAGATTCAAATGGATTTATTTTGTACTAAAATCACACAACCTCGCGCTAGCTCGGTAAAATCAAGAGTGAGGAGCCACTTATTAATTTTGCTTGTCAGTGCATTATGACAGCACGAACGAACGAATGAATTTATGAGTGAGTGATCTGTATTGCCACTAATGTCGGTGTCATAATAATCACTAACAAAGCTGGTAGTACTATCCACACCTTAATAATAATAAACTATATAAGTATTATGGAGAATAGACCTTACAGTTCGGCCATCCTGTATAAGTGAGTCCTCTCACTTGTACATTCAAATTAATTATCTAATTATAATATACCTATAGGTACTTAAGTTTACAAAAACATCACAATAACAAAACAATAAATAAAGTAAACAATAATAAAATAATGCGTGTAAAAACTTAGATCTAAACGTACTCTTAAGTATGTTATTAAATGGTACAGTAATTTGTTCAATCAAATTCGTAATATAATTCAAAAATTCTCTTTCCATGTCTTGCACAGTTCGTTATTATCTATGGTCATCTGTGCGGTACCAATATGGTACCATTCTAAATCTGCACTGACCTCTTAACTAGCTGTGCTCACAATATAAATCTTAATCACTATCTTGCGATCATCTGTGCGACATCGAACTCGATGCCTTTCTCATTCTGCACTGATCGCTCACATAGGTCTTAATCCAGCTAATATCAATCTCAGCAATGATACACAATCTCTTCTTTAATCTCTGAGCAAAAAGATCTATAAGCTAAAAATACTAATGTTATACTCTAGATCACAATATTCACTCATCAGCCATATCAGTGCCATTACCTTGATCACTCTCTGTGCTACTGGAATAACCACTAAAATTCATCCAAGGATGTATTTTATCCAATGCAATAACATTTTCATATCTTTTATTTCCTTTTCTCGTCAGAGGAGTGTCCTCGACAAGGAACCGATCGTTAGGCAAAACTTTCAAGATTCTGTACGGACCCTGGAATTTGGGTATGAGCTTTTTTGATTTACCCACATGGTCCTTGTCAATGACAGTCCTCTCAATCCTAATAAGATCGCCTACTTTGTACTTCGTCTGTCTTTTCCTACGTTTATCAAACTGCACCTTAGCATATTCTTGTTGTTTTTCGATTTTATTTTTAGCATCTGACCTTAATTGCGCTAACTCCTCGCCTACAAGTCGTTCTGACGTTTCATCTATAATATCAATCAATAAATTATCTGACGCGCTGACCAATTTACAACCAAATAATAATTCAGACGGGCTTTTTCCCGTAGTTTTATTAACAGTAGTATTAATTCCTAGCTGTATGTCTCCAATATAGTCATCCCAGACATTGTCATTCCCACCATGACACTTAGTGCTTAAGGCATCAGATATCGTCCGATTAAACCTCTCGACCTGTCCATTCGCTCTTGGGGTCGCTACGGCGTTCAAAATATGTTTTATTTTTACTTTGTCTATGAAATCTTTAAATTTTGTACTAGTGAAGCATGAACCTCGGTCTGTTATCAGTCGTGAAGGTAAACCAAAGTAGCTAAAATGTTGTTTGAATACCTTTACTGCAGTTGTTGTTTTTGTGTCTCTAACAGCATTTATATTTATAAATTTAGTAAACGCGTCAATAATAATTAACAGATACATGTTGCCTCTTTTTGAGCGAATGAACGGGCCCAGATGATCAGCATGGATGGTATGGAAAGGTTTGTCTAATTTTGGAATTGGGTGGAGCATACCTTCCTTGGGACCGCCAGGTGCCTTGTGGTGCGCGCACTCCAAACATGCGGCGACATACTTTTTAGTAAATTTACGCATCTTAGGGAACCAAAAGGCACCTTTCAGCCTGTTTAATGTTTTTTCATAACCAAAATGACCCACGTCATCGTGATTCATGCGTAACACCTGCCACCTGCAACCCCGCGGAACCACCCAACGCAACCCGTCGTCTGAAATCCTATACACATGACTACCCTTTAACTCATAATTTTTATGAACATCTGCGACAAACTTCGTATCATCATCCTCTAATATATCTCGTATGCGTTTTATCTCACTGTCATCTCCTTGTACTGTAGCGATCCAGTCACGGACATCTACTTTTAAAACATCAATAACATGGTCGAAGTCCCCATCGGTGGGCCCACCCACAGGGCCACGACTGAGAGCGTCCACATGAGCCATTCGAGAGCCCGGTCTATACTCGATTTCGCAGTCGTATTCCTGAAACTGGACCCACCAACGAGAAATTCGGGGTATGACATCTCTTTTGGTTAAGGTAGTACGAAGTGCGTTGCAATCAGTGACTATCTTGAACTTTAGACCTAATAAATATACACGGAAACGGTTCAGTGATGCAACTACCGCGAGAGTCTCTAACTCAAATGAGTGGAATCTTTGCTCATCTACGGAAGTCTTGCGACTGTAATAAGCTACAGGTCTAAGCAAACCATCGCTACCCCTCTGCATGAGAATTCCAGCTATTCCTAATTTAGAAGCATCTGTATGCAATTCGGTTTCTAATTTTGCGTCATATAAAGCCAAAATGGGACGTTCGACTAATTTACTCTTTAAAGAATTAAACGCTTCCTCTTCTCTTTCTGACCATCTCCAAGTGAATTTGGACTTAAGTAGGTCTGTTAACGGGCGTGCTATAAGTGCAAAATCTTTCACGAATCTACGAAAGAAGCTGGCTAGTCCCACAAATCGTCTTACGTCATGGACGTTCCGTGGAGTCGGGAAATTGCTGACAGCCAGAGTCTTACGTGTTCCCGGTCTTATACCATCACCACTAACATGAAAACCTAAGAAATCCAGTTCCGTACAAAAGAAATAACATTTTTTTAATTTTAAGGTAAGTCCAGCGTCTCTTAGAATTTGTAGGACTTCTTCTAAACGTGTTATCCCTTCATCATACGTTCGTGCAGGGATCAAAACGTCATCCATGTAGATAATTATATAGCTGACCTTTGACAGTATTGAATTCATTGCTCGCTGGAAAACCGAAGGCGCGTTTGCCAGTCCAAAGGGCATACGTTTGAATTGGTACTGCCCATCAGGCGTGACAAACGCAGTCTTGTCTTGCGAATTAGCACTAACCGCAATTTGGTAATAGCCAGAGGCAAGGTCTAAGCTTATAAATAACGAATTGCCAGCCAGACGATCAAGCTGGTCATCGATTAAGGGCAACGGGTAATGTTCTTTGCGAGTTTTGTTATTTAGCGCACGATAGTCAATACATAACCTACTCTCGCCAGTCTTTTTCTTCACCAAGAGAACGGGACTGGCGTATGATGAATTGGATTCACACACAATATCCGCATCAATCATTTCCTTAACCATAGACCGAACCTGCTCACGTTCCGGGAATGAGAGCCTATATGGTCTGTAGACTACTGGACGTGCGTCGTTTAATTCAATGTCCATTTTCACTACCGTGGTTAGGCCTAGGTCCTTTAAATTATCCGAAAAACATGTTTCGTATTTCTTAAGTAATTCTTTTAATTTTGTAACTTCATAATCGTCAAGTTGTTTACCGTAGTTAAGCAAATTAGTAGTATCAGTGTTATCAAAATCTAGCAAATTAATGTTTAAACAAGTTCTAGTGCAAATAGCTCGTGTTACTAAAAAATCTTGTTTTATCATGACAGGTTTATCAGAAAAGTTTTGGACTAGCAACACCCCTTTTCCATGTTCTAAATCATACTCGCCAGGTAGCAAATAATATTGTGGCGGCGTACCTCGCAAAGAGCCCCTGACATACGTTGTGCCTGAATAATCTACAGTAGAGATAACTGGTAGTGCAAAAATCTCCTTTGGAGGGATTGTAACATCATTCTGTAGCCTTAATTCTAGCTTTATCAAATTATCACGACAAAAGATCAAAGAATCAGTAGTTTTTGTTATAACAATACCTGGCTTCTCCGTATAACTATGACCTATTAAAACTGGATATTTAATAATGTCATTATCGACAATATAAACAGTGACGTCTTCAACTATGTTTTGTATATCAATGTTGACATTCGCAACACCTAATGGTTTTACTATATTATTGCCAATACCTCTCATAGTTGGTAAATCCCTATCGGTCCATGAAATACCTCTTTTAATAGCCTCACTATGTCTCACTAAAGTACATTGGCTACCCAAATCGACATAACCTTGAACGGCTTCGCCATTGATTTTAAGATCAATTAAATATTTAGAGTCACTAGTATTATTAGTTTCAATACGCATGACGTCCTTATCTTTTGGTTTATCATTTTTATTTGCAAAGTCACTCGGCAATCTGGGGCAATTCACAGTTAAATGACCTAACCTGTTACAAACATTACATTTCAATATCTTTTTTGTGCACTTAGTGCTAAAATGTCCCGGTTCATTGCAGTTATAACATATAATTGGTGTATTTTGTGATCTAGAAACCCTTGAATCATTGCTGTTCACCGCTTGTTTAGAGTTATTGCTTGTTAACGTCATACTAGTATTAATACGTCTTTCATTATTTGACTTTAACCTGTCTGTTTCGCGAGACTGTTGCTTAATCGACAGAAAGTACTTAAGAACTTGCTCAGGTTGTTGACATTTTGCAGCCTTCGCTCCTAACCTTAGGGATCGATCGTCGATTCCATATAATAAGCAGTCTACGGCCCTTCTACCTTGTATTTCACACCGGTTAAGTAAATTAATTTTCTCATAATAGTAAAGTTCTAACGAATCGTTAAATCTAACACGTTTAGACAACATTTCGGTCAACAGCTCGGCGTAGTCATCACTACTAGGAAAAGATTCCTCCAGTTTAATTTTCCATTCAGGCCACGAAAACGACATAGTCGGGAGAGCTTGGTACCAGGTTTTGGCCACACCTGACAGTTTAGGTAAGGCGTAGTGTATGATCTGGTCATCGCCCCAATTATAAAGCCTGGCACACTCATCCACCTTATGTATCCACATGTGAATAGTTTGACCCTTAATCATCGGGTCAAATTCGGGTATCACGTTTCCTAACATTGGAAATTTGTTACTTTGTGGTCGACCGCTTGTTAAAGCCTTTACTAAGTTAGATAAGAGAGCCTGTGTATCACTACCAAGGGAATTAGCACCACTTACTTGAATGGGAGGGGTGCAACGCTCATTTGCGTATGCTACCGACCTCATACTGGCATCTCGGTGGCTGCGTCTCCTGCTGCTACGCCTGCTGCCACTGCGTCTTCTGCTCCTACGTTTCATCTTCGAACTGCGGCCAGACCTCTTGCTGTTGTGGTGTCTCTTCACACTGCGACTACGTCTTCTGCTGCTACGGCTCCTGCGCGTGTCACTCCTTTCCGTACTGGAACTGGATTCACGTTCGTAGCGGCGTCCATGTCTACGACGGTTTACACTACCGTCCCGAGATTCCCACGAACTACTCATTGCTCGATACCGTCGACGTTTTTGTATATTCGAACTCGCTCTGCTTCGGTTACGGCGTCGTTTTTGACGGTCGGGTGTTCGAGCTGGTGTTCTTCGCTGCTGGCGGCTTCTTTCATCGATTTCGTCACTACTCGTTGTATCCATGTTAGATAATCAAGACAAAAAAATAAACCACGTGTAGGTAGATTTTTTTTTTTCGATTACTAAAATTTCTTCTAAATCGTGGGCGCACTTGATATATCCCACTTCTGAGATAAAGGATCAATAATTTTATCTCAGAAATGAAATCAGATTATTAAGATTCAAATGGATTTATTTTGTACTAAAATCACACAACCTCGCGCTAGCTCGGTAAAATCAAGAGTGAGGAGCCACTTATTAATTTTGCTTGTCAGTGCATTATGACAGCACGAACGAACGAATGAATTTATGAGTGAGTGATCTGTATTGCCACTAATGTCGGTGTCATAATAATCACTAACAAAGCTGGTAGTACTATCCACACCTTAATAATAATAAACTATATAAGTATTATGGAGAATAGACCTTACACTATCAACCCAAAGTAAGCTAGCGTGGTGGACTATAGCTTAAACCCTCTTGTTTGAGAGGAGGCCCGTGGTCAGCAGTGGGACAGTATTGATGATATATGTGAAGTCCTGGTGATGAAGACACAGCCTCCTTCGTCTTTAGTCTGTTTACGGTTATTTACAGTCATGTAAAGCTTCTGTTACTTCGGAACACATGCAGCCTATCTTTATACTACCTATGTAACAACCTAACCTACAAGTCATCACAAAGTGAAGTCGTTCTCGATGAAACAAAGGGGGGTCAAATAGTTCTAATTTCAATATAAGATATTAGACATCTAATGAAAAAATGCTCAAACAATGATACAATAAAATAATTTCGGATACAATAAATAAAATAATTCCTCATTGTAGTTACTAATCGTTAGTTATTTTATCTATGTAGTCACTATACTTATTTTCCTAGTTAGTCTGTTATATAAAAGATATTCTATCAACCCTAGCAGAAGCCATGTACAATCTACTTTGTCAACTAATCTGCACACAATGACAAAGAGAACATTTTTGTGGCAAAGTATCTACACTCATTCTTAGTTAGGCGGGCGAAAGTGCCATTACGTTTTATATGCGAAAATGCTATATCACGTGATTCAATAAAATTTCATATATGTAATTGAATCAATAACAAAATGAGTACATAATATCTGCAGGCATGATGGTAGGCGATGTTTGTTGGTCTCATTTTCAATTTCAAGGAAAATATATTACAAATATAATAATTATAATGGGAATAATGTCTTGGTTTTCAGAATTAATAATAATAAATTATTTAGCCGTACATAATTTATTTTGTATAAGTACAAATTCCTCAATCAATACTAGCAGTCTTACTTACTTCACGAAATATGTACATACAAGTTTAGTAGCAGTGCGTTATTCGCTTTTTTGTGCGGTTGTTGTAATAAATTGGGAATTTCCAGCATCCGTGAGACTCACTTTCATTGAGTCCTACGGCTGCGTTGAGTTATGAAATAGTGTAAGCCCGCCCCCATTCTGTGCGCGTCCGCATCACCGGCCATTGAATAATCGAAGCCGCTTGCGTCTGCCCCATTCTAATGAACGTTTGACGTATGAGTTACTCAACTTAATATTTTTTGAACAAAGGTCAATGACGTATAATATTACATTACGCCACTTTATAATAAGAATTAATTTAGGGTAGGCTAGAATTAATTTATGATCTATAGAGTATTTGTAAACAGTCATACAAATGGCATCTTAACTGTTTCTGTCTACTTTCATTTTGTAAATTAAAGGCTGGGTGTTTGGCGATGATAACTACCTAAATACTAATTCTATTTGTTGAGAACGTATAATTATGTTGTAAGATCTGTTTTGAAAAAGGTAGCTTAAAGCTTTTTAAATTAGAACATTTCTTATTGGTTGGCCAAAGCTACATTCAGAATATACTGTCTCACACTTTTTAGATAATATTTATAGTGTTAATAAGTACCTTATAAATAAAACGAAAAACCATTTAAAAATAATAGGTAGATCAATATTTTAATATTAAGGAGTAAGTAACTTTTATAATCTCTAAATTTAAAATTCTCACGCATGATTCTTTTTTCTTTTCTTTATTAAACCTTCATAACAAGAACCGTTTTCCGCGTCAAGTACTCTTTGCATTATTAATTTTCATGAGTTAATTAGAAAAGAAATTTTAAGTATAAAAGTAAGAAAGAGTCTTACATAACTTTCTAAAATTCTTGCTCGCTCTGACATTACTAGATGACCACGCATTACAATTATTTTATAAGCAAGCAAATTGTACGCCATCGTTTATGAAAGTAGTTACACCTTAAAATACTTAAAACACTTCTTTCTGCATTTCTGCACAAGCTGAAATAATATTTATTAAAAACAAACTTTCACTTTATTAGCGTCCGATACAGTATTGACACATTTGTAATAATACCGGTAATGTTTTGTAGGTAAGCCTCTTATGTAAATCGGCACATCGGAACACTTGGCATAGACAGTAGTGACTAATCCAGCCCGAATTCAGATCGTGTTCCGTTTACAAGAAAGTTGTGACACGGTATTGTTATGCAAAGCGGATCTTTGGATACAACCGTGACACACGAGGAGACAAACGAACACGTCGCGTAGGTATCTGCACTTATTAGGTACATCTGTCAACTGTATAAATACCTACTCAAACATTGTACACAGACATCAGAGCTGCATCAACAACTCGCGAAATGTAGCCAGCTTGCTGATCTCCTCAGCTGATATCGTATTTCGTAAGCTAGTTCTAAACTTTCGAGATGCGTCTATCTATAATTATTTACAAAGCTACGCTCGAAAAACCACATTTTTGCTGAGTTATCATTTCAGATCCGTAACTTTCTTTACTCGTCAATTGTGTAAAGTTAAGAGAATTTCCAATCATTGTTATGCCGGTTACGTATCGATTAATTCTTTCTAATTAGATGTGCTTAAACAGCCAAAAAAAGCAATTATTACCTGGATGTTAGGATAGAAATTATACATATATAGTGTAATAACACGGTAGTCGGTAGTAATGATGGGGACGCTAGTTAACAATTAGCCGAGATCATTCACCTGCAGCGCGCACATGTCGAGATGAAAACAGAAAGTAATACAGCCAAATTCGTGCACCATACTAAGACAATGGGCAATTTATTCGATTTCACTCTTTCCGTAAATTTCATATTTGTGTGTGGCAGCGCTCGCAGCTCAGCGCGAGCGCGGTGCGCTTGAGAGAGCGTGCTTAAATTATGACGATTGACTCTAGGTGCCCATTATATACGCTTTTCGTAGTACCACGATAATACTAAGGTCGACCAGCAATTGTTAGTCCACCTTTCGACATCATCATCATCTACAGCCCGAATCCCCCCACTGCTGAGTATAGGCCTCCGATTGTTAAACCCGAGCGAGATGGGTTGATGAACATATGTCGCTGCCATTGCTCTTTTTAAACTTCAAGAATAATTACTGACATTGATCCTCCTTTTGGTGAGGTAGGCTTTTAATTTGACCATATGCGGCTATATATTATTATTTTAGAAGTGTCGGCATTGAGTTGTTGTAAAAATAGGATAGGAATAGGAGAAGGAAGGAGGAATAGGAGAAGGAATAGGAAGAATAGGATTGGAATGGCATAAGCTGGACGCGAAAAGTGGAGGACACGGTAAAATGGCGCACACTAGAGGAGGCCTACGTGCAACCGTGGACTGATAATGGCTGATGGTGATGATGAATAAGGAATTTCTTAATGTTTCATGAGCAATTATCGACATGGATGAAGATCATTGCATAGAAAGCTCACACACAGTCCCCGTTTTCGATCAGTCTACTAATATAAATAAGGTGTCCTCTCTATGATAATGAAAGTTTCGAGATATCATCTGCTAGGTTGTGAATAAAAATTATTGACAATTTTAACAATATGGTAACTATAATAATATGTATAACGCCATTAGACAACTGGACATCATATTTATTACGTTTCATCACCGTTTTATAATATTTGTCAAAATAACAATACCTATAAATTACGAGCATGCATATGTACATACATAACAAGCTCTTGGAGAGCTTGTTATGTATGTATTCACAAAATAACGTATAAGTAATAATATCACATTAACTTTGCTTTATTTTATATTTCCTATACGACATAGTACTTAAATAACGAAATAAAACCAGATAATTACCACTATAATTTTAAAAGAATTATATTGCTTAATATTAGTACTTATTGCTGTAAATCAAGATATCCTGATCGATATAAGTATCAATTAAACTTTTTGTAATAATGAAATCTGTTCAGTCATTGCGTCTCAGAACAAGTAAAAGTTATAATACAATGTTTTTATTTGTCCCACATAATTCTACAGATATAGATAATTCTTAAAATAGCTTAACAAACTACTACAACCAATTTACACGAAGAATAAAAAAGAAAAGACATTATAATATGTTTCGTTTGAAATATATATAAAACTTTCAGATCTAATCTAATTTTCTAAAATCGCTTTATAATTTGTAAATAATATCTTTCGTTGATACGGCATCACTACATATTTGAAATTAAAGTCCCGCCGCTCTGAGTTTGTGTATGTTCGGGTTAATCTCTGAAACTTCTGTACGGATTTTCTTAAGGATTCCACCAATAGGATGAGAGATTGTCTAAGAAGGTTATAAGTAGGCTACAACTTATATAGATACGGGAGTAATGGAATGCATTTTTTCCTTAAAGGCTTACAGTTTTCTGATACTTATCGGTCCTTGCTGCGGTCGCATGTGAGACAACAGGGATAAAAAAATGCAAATAGTAAATGTGTTTCCCTGATGATAATAAAGCCTTTGTTTCGCATAAACAAGCGAGTGACGGCGGCAACGATTTTATTAAAAAAAAGTCGCTTCTTCATATTTTCATGAAATGTTAAATTAAATTTATTTAACCTTGTTTTACACAATCATTGCATATTAGGAGTACCTACTGTGAAATATTTAATTGATTTCCCTGCGTAAATCGTTTGACTATTCGAATCTCCTTATGAAGGATAAATTAATAATGGCATAGTTTGAAAAATTACACGAGTGTTTTGTACATACATACTGATTGCTTAAAAAAACTAATATTAGCCAACTCGGGCATAATAGGCATCACCAAATAAGAATTCTTTCACAATTTAAGGCGCAGTCCATACCTGTGCGGTCAGTCATCATCCGCGATGACGTCAATGACGTCATCAAAGGATTTCAAAATCCTAATGGACGTCAGATCAGCCCGATCCAGGATCCGGGCTCGGCGCAGGCGCGGAACTTTCACGCGTATAAAACGGCTTGGTCGGCGGCCGCCGCGACCAGTGCAAGCACTCGACCTCGGCACGAGCGCGCGCGCAGTGCACCACACGCGTCGCGAAAACGAAAGTGATCCTACTAACACCAGACTGTGACAGTGATTGTGCGAACTCTGGAACAGTGATCGGTAGCTGCCTGTGTTATCCTGAAACTGTTTCTTCAATCTGGAACCACATATAGCTTTCACCTGAAAAGGTACAGGATTCTGTGTTTGTTGAATTTACAGGGATGGATATTTACGTGATTGAAAATTGTGGAAGTGATTTTTCTAAATCTCAACATAAATTTATGTTGGCAGTGTGGGTACATTATAAAAATATCTCAGAAGTGATTCTACATCATAATAAATTTCTGAGGTATCTATAATAATATAACTTTTCCATCAATTCAAATTTTTTAATAGAAGGTATTAAGCATTATTATTATAAAATTTTACTATTAATAATAAAAGATATGCATATTATATATATATGATTGAGATGCATCAGACGCATATAAACAAGCGTTAATTACGATTAATTCTCATAGAATACAACTAAGCTTTTGTCACACCGCAACCGGTGCGGCACAATGCAACGCTTGCTACGGCGTAACCCACGCGGTGCTACGCCGTAACGCTGCTACGCACTACGCGTCAATACGTTTAAATATGCGTATTTTTATCTCTGAACAATATTATTCAGTTGTAGAAAGTTGCATAATTTTTACTTTCACTCGTACTCGTCGAAATAATCTCTTCGCATATCGCAAATATTTGAACGCACTTAATTTGCATGTGTTCAACGATTTTTCTGTACGCAGCTGACGTTTTTTAAAGTAATTTAATTTTTCATGGCAATTTGTTCTTTATTTTGATGTTGTTTAGAGCTACCCGAAGCGGCGACATGTGGTGAAGCCGGTGTGTGGAAAGTAGGCCACGCGTCACACAGCTCGCATTTTATACTTCTCGTACCTGCGGGGCTCCTCATTTATGTGGATACTAATATCTAAGTGAACTTGCGATGTAAAAGTAATGGGTTTTATTATTTCCATTACACTTGAACTTAAATGTTCAAGAAATAATTTGGCTATTTACTTACTTACGCATTGCCTAGGCTTTCCCTTTGATATAGCTCATAAATGAAGCAATTTAATTGTAATTAGTAATTAAAATACTGATTAAAGCTTTCGGCTTAAAGGGTTTAGACAGAATAAATTAAGATCATATCTATTTACTCGTAATTCAGTACTATCAACATAATCATTATCGTTGTACCATAAAGAATCTTATACTTAGGTACTCGTTAAATCATAAAACTGTTGAAAATTAACAGGATTTTCAACAGTTTAATGACGCGCTGAGAAAGATTTTATCACGAAAACATTTTACTTAAAACTTAACTCGGTTACATTAGGCGCGGAGGTGACATAACTGAAATTACATTCCCTAGGTTTCTGTTAAAATAAGTAGTTAGAATTATCAAGTAGACGTCTTGTGTTTATAGCCGCGTGAGTATCTTCGCTGGCAGTCATTATGACTGAAAAGCGCGTATTCGCATTACCCTTATCTGTAGAACAGCGGATGCGACACAGTGTTCACGGCTATTACTGCAGGCTGTTGCGAAATTCGTCCACACAGTAGGACTTCCCATTCCATTGTTTGAATGCATCAAGATTTTGTAAGTGGTTTGCGTCACGGTGCCTGCCATCTCCTGGGATTGTTGAGTACTGTATTGTGAAACGTACATGACACATATGTCGCAAATATCACCATTAGCAATGTCGACTAATAATAATAATAACAAATTTCTTTATTCAAGTAACAAGTAAGTACTCATTGTGTTAATTTAACTAAATTCTATTTGAATAGGCTTCATCTGCATCCATCACTATTTTGAAGTTTTTTCCACGGCTTAGCAATATTAGACTTATAAGAAACAGTTAAATTACAATTAAATCGATTTCTACGTAAGAAATTTTAAAATTTCGCAATCGACTGGCATGTTTATTTCCGAGTTTTTCTTAAAGATACCGAGCCAGTTTTATCTACTCCGTTACCTCTTTAATTATTTATATTATACTTAGGTACCTCCTATCTGCTCACATCTCCTTATCTATTGTGTGTCTGTTGTATCATTGTTTGATTGTATAACGCCTTCATATATAATTTCTGTCAAAACATAAAACGGATTAATGATCGAAGCTTTCTACGAAGCAGCTATGTGATTAGAGCTAAAGATAAGCTACAAAAGTGTCATATTACGCAACTGTCATAAGTTTTACATAATACCTAATACATGCTGATATAAATAATTCATGTATTATGCTATTTTATTTTCACATTAGAAATTTATACTTATCGTTGCACGTTATAATTAAATTATTCCAAATATTTATTGAATATTATCTGACACTTTCACTTTCTCAGCTGGGATTTACGTAAATGGATAATTTTTCGAATGTAACAGAAACTTCTCAGTGAAAGCGTTAATGAGCATGTTCAGTTTTAATTCACGTCGAGACAACTTGAATCTAAAATTAAGTAAGTACTCAAAATAAGATGCGTCGATGCAGAATACAAAAGATAAATACATAATTAAGATTACAAAAGGCTCAAAATTAAAATATTTGGTAACGAATTAAACGAAAACTTTTATTGAATTTGATAATGAAATGGAAGCGGGTGTATGTATCGTTAGTATAAAACAAACGTAAGGGTAGTACTAGCTACTGATTAGGATCATAATTGACTTTAATCTTATTGACGTCCATTCATATTGATATATCGAATCAGGAAAGTGGTAGGTACTTTTACCTAGCTGGCAGTACACGTACTCTTAGGTAGTTAGAGAATGACAGATGGCCTTTGTTGAATGTGGTTTACAATTGTGAGATGCGTGTCATACAAGTTGTATGAGATGCGTGTGTAATGCAAGCAAGCATAGAAGCGCTTGCGTCTCGTGCGACGCATGCGCCGGTAACGGCGGCATCGGCAGCGCGACGCGAAAGCGAGTCAGTGTGTCAGCATCAAGGGGCACTCCTAACCGCTACTCTCCGTCAGCACCTGATCAATGTTTAAATAAGACCCTTTTTATTAATAACAATCACCGATGACCGCCTTCCGTATCTATTGTTGCGGTCACTTTGAAAGTGGACTACCGCAAACCGCGAATAACATGTTCGCTAGATGCCTTGCCAGTCACTTCTTTATCTTATTGAAATCAATATTCACGTGAAAGATTGATGTCTCAGAATGAAAGAAAAGAAACAATACTTACAAAGTAATATGAAGGATATTGACATTCTATTTTAGGTCAAACAACTAGAGCAGCAGGGAAGCGTAGTATAGTCTTGTATCGGTTAAAGTCGCGTACGAAGCAGGTTAGTTAAAAGGCCGGTTCCGCCGGCACAGCTTCCATAAACTGTTTGTAATTGCGCTTACGCATGGATTGGGAACGGTGAAAAATATTGCGTTAAGTGCAACGCCTTTATATCCAGACCTGATGTGTTTATGGTCTTACAGAGAAAATTATTATTTTTTTGTATCAGATAAAAGTAATTAATATTGAAAAACATTGAGCCTTCGTGCTTAAGCAGGTTTCCTAGTCAAGTTATGCTTTAAGTTGTTAATAATAAAAGCTATACGACTAACTCAACACAAAGTTTATTAATTGATCACAAATTTTACTTTTTTCAGTACTTGCTCAGTGGTAGGTATTTTATAAATGTTTTAGGTACATACCTATTTAGTGTTTCATGTTTTGTCACTAAGTATTAAGTTCCTGGCGATTAGTTTTTTTCTTTGACTGGTGATATTAAAACAAAAATACTTATCTTTTATAACAAAAGATATGGTCATATCTTCGATTCACAAATCTATTAGTCACGTCAAGGTAATAAGTGTAACCCTGTTTTATTGCCGGAACCTAGTTCAAAGTGGTCCATCTTCCCGTACCTAACGTGCAATATAAAATTTTCACTTCAAAGAGCCGACATACGTAATTGGGTATAAAGTTTAATTATTATAAGTAATTAAATTTTATAGCATACATAATTTACAACAAAATCAACGAAGTACCTAATGCATATTATGCATCTCTTGTATACTTGTAAAATATAAGTAATAGACTCTAACTCTAAACTATAGAAGGCATAATTTTTTAACGCAAGTCGTACGAAAACATAAACTTCTTACATAGAAAATTATTTTCGTTTTGTGTGTGTTACGTCTGAGCGCAGGCTGCGCCGGCGGCCGGTATTGTTCCACCGAGGCACACATTATACAAGTAGAACTCTTTTCTTTTGCCTGGGAAATGAGCCAGCACCCACCTTGTTCTCGCTAACAGGGTCAAATTACTTACACGCCATCAATTTATTTGTTAGTACCTACAAAGAAAAATAACAAATTACTTTTATTTTGATAGGTATTTAGGTTACCTAGCAAAAACCAGAAGCATCATGAATTGAACACTTTTATATGATATTTAATGAACATAAATATGTAGGTATGCAATCGGCAGACGAGAATGTAACTGTAAAAACTGTTAAGAAATTATACAAATGGATCTACGTTAGTTAAATGGGTCATAGTTATTATATTTTACATGTTGGTAGGCATCAAAAGCGGATTAACTGTTTTTTTTTCAGAGTAAACTTAATTGTTGCTAAAACTTAACAGATTCCTTTCGATGTATTAAACTTTATAGTCTTTGACTATCAATTTAATAGTTATCGGATACTTTAGACAATCATCTAAAATTAATCAATGAACATACTGCAGACACCAAAGATAACATCCTCTTCAAATTGGGCGCCTTGAGCTACAACCGACCACATCAGTTCTATTGTAAAGTATATTGTACTATGTAATCTTATCAATTACGTTGTCAAACTAATGTCAACTTTATTTAATGAGTGTCGCCAACGGATAAAATTAAAATCAATTGAATCGATTGAGATAATCTTATAAAGTGGTAAAGAGAATTATAATCTCTTCTGTCTAACATCCGCGTCAAGCTGACGTAATTTTTTCTTTTTGTCGTCGGATGAGGCTCACTAGGAATGCGGTTACGCGAACAGTGGTCAGCTACCAACAGCTTTCCACTGATTGTTTTGATCGATTCGAGTGTCGCCTCGAGGCGCCGATTAAACGCTCGTTACTAGCGATACACGTTTAGATATTCGCATTTAAAAAGCTATCCATTTTATATTCGCAGGTGTAATTTGACATGCAGGGACATAATTATGTACTTTTGATCGGGTTTTGTAAATTATTTAATTAGGGACCAAAAATGGTATGCCGTTTCATAATAACAGCGATATATCATTAGAAAGCGCCACTGTAATGCCGCCAATGTAATGTAATAACCTGCAGTGACAAACCGGCCACACCCGTATGTTTGATATAAGTGCAGAGATAGCGCCCCTATGCGCTCCCATCCGTGTGGCCGGCACCCAGCGCCTGCGCACCGGGGAAATTCAACAGATTTCACTTTTGTTACACAGTTCTATCAATGATTAGGGGGGACACTTGAAAGTTTCCCCTTCACGTCTGTACTGACAGCTTTACTTACTAGTAAGTAATACCTGTTTGATGCTGAACATTTTGTTTAGATTCGGGATAGCAAGTACTTAGCTAAAGGTTGGTCGTACAATCTTTATCTTATTGCGCGCATGTGCATAGTAATCAATAAATTCTAGTTCGAACGATCATATTAGGTAGGCCTTTGATCAAGCTTGCTCAATAAATTAATTATAGATTTATTGGTTTCTAACACTTACGCGAATATTAGACATTGAAATAAAACTACTTTTTACGGATTTTATCGCATTATATTGATATTTTTAAAATTTATTAAATTTTATTTGTATCAATATAACGCGATAAAATCCGTAAAAAGTAGTTTTATTTCAATATAGATTTATTTATTACAATTTTATACAGGAGTTTTAAGTTATTTATTTATTGCCGTACCATAAAAGAGTAATTAAATCAATTTATCGATGATCAATAATGCTTAGTATAAAATAATATATATTCGTAGTGTCAAAAAATATAATGGAAGCCGGAAGCTGTATATAATTATGATGAACACGCTTTTTATATTTAATTAAGTAGGTAGTTAGTATATAACAATGTTGTAACCACGAAGTAATAATTTTCACTAACTTTTCACTGTTACTTATTAAATAGAAACTACCAAACTAGTTCCGCTTTGTTCTTTTAAGTATTTTAATTTTCAAGAAGAAACTGAAAGTATTAATTAGACTCATGCATGAATATAGATACGCGTGTAGAATGAATTTTTATGAATTATTTAAACGTTGGATTGGAGAAAGTATATCAAATTATTGTGCTCCAATTATGACTTGAGGTTTTGTGTCACGGCAAATGAGTTTTGTTGGTGAGACAGCGGATGTGGTAGAGAAGGTGACGTTGCCGGGGCGCCTGCGCCTGCGCCGGTGGCGACGGCGGCGCCTCATTGCTCCCAGACGTTCGTCAATGCCTGCTACTCTAATGTTACGCGAATAAATAATAGATACTATTTCTAAACTGCCTCTTCCGATTCAATGATTCGATTACGAAAAGAAGACAACGGCATTAGACAGTAGTCAATTCACATTATTCCACTTCACTTAAATTAAATTTGACAGTAATATAGAGCTTACAATCGGCTTTAAAGTAACTTGACAGCCTTGGTACTAATTTGTACACAACTATTAAAGTTGTGTGCAAGTGAAATGTGGCACTTGCACAAATTATAACTGAAAATAAGAAACTTTTCAAAGATTATCTTATTTTGATAAATAAAAAAGTGGATATGCTTTTGTGATAACACTATCACAGTAATGAAACATTATTATATTCCAAACATATCATCAGATTGATACAAATAAGTATATAGGTAGGTATACTTTATTTCCCCAAATTAAAAAGTGAAATTCTTAATAGATGTTATATTTTCTGTTGAGTCATCATTTACGTATTTTCTAAATCTTACGTATCATCATCGTTGCACAAGTTTATCGAAACGATAGATTTAGTAGCTTAATCATCCGGTAATTATCTAAATAGAAAGGTATCTAAGTACTTTTGCTATATTCGACTTCACCTAAACGGGTACCACTGTCAATATTTCTTGTCGAATTACGAGTATGTTGGAACCAGTTGGACGTTGTAAGGGCTTGTGAGAATGAACTAGTGCATTATTTATTACAGCGGGCGATTTCTCGCGGCCCGTCTAAAGATTTCACCACTTTCATCTCGTATTAACGAGTACTTGCAGACCACATCCATCCACGATCACTCCATATAGTTTGACTTGCCTGACATCGTCGCGAAGATTAGCATTTTTGTCAATATAAATTAATAACAAAAATAACTATTTGTATGTTATTAAATATTTAGAATTTCTTGTTATAGCTATCTTTATAGGTACATCCGATTACGAAATATTTTTTATTTTACCAACTGGGCTCTCTAATAAATAAAAATCGACTGTCCCATATAATTATTTTTGTTTTGTTCGTATTTGTCAGGACAAGACTTGTATGAAAGAATAATTTTGAAAATACACCGGAATAAAACAAAACACAAAGTCGGAAGTTTGTATGGGAAACTTTGCGTATGTTGAAGGCGATGTTGCGAATGGCTCGCTAGTCATATATGTTTAAAAAAACAATGCAACATACATTTATTAATAAGTAAATACTTGATTGCTGCAATAAATGTAACATATGACGTATAAGTGACGTAGTGACGAAAAAAATTAAGAATATAAATTTTTATCTTAATCTGTAAATTAACCGTAAAAAGTATGTTTTTACCACATTAAATCTCTCAAATATACTTTTCTAAGCCAAAGCAAAGAACTTGTAAACTAAAACTAAGTATTGTCTCATTGGCTACGACAAGCTCCGATCCTTTTCAACAACAAATAGTTCGTGTACCTTTGCATGCTTTCACTTTCACGCACTTCCGTCGACTACAGCGCGGCGAAGCTTCCACCAGGAAGCCGGTATATTATTGTCTGGCTACATTGTACAAGGACGATTTCACTGCGATACAATGAACGACTTAGATAACTCACTTGGGTAATAGAATTATTACTGTCTCTTATGACATCATAAAAGAACAATGGTAGAGCCTTTAATAGAATGTACAATGTAACTTATTACTTTGCCTAGTCTAGCAACCTATTTTGGAAACATATTTAAGGATATTGCGATATAGGCATACATTATAACTCTTTAAAAAACTTCAGATGTTCGAGATGTTACCAAATATATTTGGATTGTGGCTTACCCCTTGGAAACATCTTGACGTGACCTCTATCTATAAATTAAAAAAGAATAAAGAGCAAAAACACAAAATCCCTTAATTACAAAGTTATGGGCAAAAATTTACATTATAACACTATTTCTTAGGAAACAAACGAATTGACAACTTCCTCAATATTTGTAATCGGTTAATATAATAATAAAAAATAAGATAGTAATACAAAAAACTTAAGCACTATGTAAGTAATAAAAGACAGTACAAAAAAATAAGCCTCCATAATTAAAAATAATCGTTGTACCCGGTTGGCCACTAGTCAGTCGTAGCTCATCTTTTTCGACCCCAGATCCTAAAACAGTTATGATAATAGGTACCTCTTTAGAGAAAAAGACGACTGACTACTTACATCATAATTACAGAACTGACACCAAAAATGTTGTGTTAAAGAATATAAACTGAATATAAAATGTAAATGTTTGTCATGAGCTGACACCACACGAAAATGTTATATGGTACCAGCTAGGAAGCATATATTCTATCAGAAAAGAAACACTGAAAACGATTCACGATTTATATATTGAAATAGGAAAACAAACAGCAACAATGAACGATACATAAAAATAACTACTAAACAAGAAAATCATTCTATTTACATTTCGGGATCAAGCATTTCTTTTGTTTTAAGATGTTTTTAGCCAATGCTAAGTAGTTTCATTAAGTTTTCCTTCTTATTGGGAATTTTTGGAGGGACATGTTTACCAACCTTAACGACGTCCATTGAGTATTAATTAGCGATCAATGTTGGCAATGACAGTGTATTGTTTCAATGCTAAATTGACGGAATGGTGTCAGACATACATTATGGGAAAGTTATAACTATTAACAACCCTATAGTTACAAACCTTTGTAACCGCAAATATTATTGAATCGAAATGTTTCGATTAGTATACCTACAAAGTGCATAAAAGGATTATTCGAATACTTAAGTGTATACCAATATGAATCCAATATATTGACCAAAATTAGTTTATTTAAATTAGTTAAATTAGTTTGTAGGAAATAAAAGTATACGTGTATTATTTGTATTCGTAATAAAAACACTCCAGACTATTTAACATATGTAAAAAACTTACAAATATTTGCTTCCTCAACGTTCACTCCACATACTTATTTATATATATTAATTATTATAACATACCATCACGCCTGTATTCCCCGAAGGGTTAGGCAGAGGTGTACCTACTTAATGTACACCCACAGTTCGCCGGTATGTTTAGGTCCCATGTAATAGGGGGCGAGCCTATTGCCATTCACCGGGAACAAATCCAGACTCCGAGCTGCTACTGAGAATTTCATAGAAAAACCCAATAACACTTTACTCGTCCTGGGGATCGGACCCAAGACCTCTAGCGTAGCAGTCGCTATTGGGACCACTAGACCAACGAGGCAGTCTATTAATTATTTTCTAAAAAATATAACTACGGATTAACTAATAATCCCCTTTCGTGAGCTTATACTAACAAAATATTTTTTTATTTGTTTCAGACTTTCCTGACTCGAGTCACATTCAAATTTATGTCACCAAGATATTTCGGTAAGTTTTTAATAATATTCAGTAATATTTGCATTTCACGCTGATTCGACCAGCGTCAATTTTTAATCTTATAAGTTACTTAGTATTTTTATAAATATCTTTCTGCATAAAATTACGAATGAAATACATATTAGATTTGTTTTGATGTAAGACTGTTTGTCATCCGTTATATAACATTTGAGTCAGAGTGTGAATTGAATTGGAGTGATGTTACGCAATGCTCGTTAAGAGCAGAAAGTGATCCATAGTTTATGTGCTCTCGATCATTTCTCGCCAAAATATATCCACTTTCTCCCAGAGTAATTACCTATGCAAGCATGAGTACATGCGAGCGAGTTACATAACATTTGTAAGCATATTTTCTGTACCGAGACGAGAGTGAAAGTACATTAAGGACACAATTTTTTGGCATTTCATACCTCTTTAATTGGCATTTAATTCTGTATTTCTCTTTTAAACGCTTGTAAGTAACTAGAAATAAAATATTATTATGTATAAACATTTTCTGATTAATTCATCTGTAGTTTTTTTATCTGAATATTCGCGCTTAGGCTTACCCTTTTAATTTTGAGGGGAGACCCTGATTCTTTTTGTTTAGATAAATTTGGGATTCTTAGTTATACTTAATTAAGAATTCTGTTAATAAAAAATCTCATCATTAAGTATTCTCTTACCTTACAATTTTCATGCGTCTTCAATGGTTACCCGCGCTGAGCTATGATTATAATTTCTTTCACATATTTTCACAAGTCAGCTTCCAGCGTTATTATAATAATCATTATTAATTTACTCTATGACTGTACCTAGTAGTAGTAAGTACTGAAAATTAAAAGAACATTCATACTTACATGACTTGTTAGAAATTCATAGATTCACCATCATTGTGAAAGCAATAGCCCTGGGCACCTTGATGATAGGTCACGAAACAAATTGGAGTCATTGTCCTGCGCTGCGCGTGCGCATGATTGTTTCGTCATAAATGCAGGGTGCGCGGGCGCTGACCATCGTAATAAATAATCTCACGAGCGTTACGCAATGGTCTACTCGGGAGCGACGCCCTCGTCCTTGGCCCGTAAACGTGAGCCGACTTTCTCTTCCAGTGGTCGCGCACCACATAAATCATTCGTTCCCACTGTTTGTTCCGGCTCCGACCGCGTGGAGATCACTCACAAAGATAACCTTTATGTTCCACTGAGTTCACCATACCTTCTTTGAATAATAGTTAGAGGTTCTTCCACATTAGAAATGATGAGTTCCTAAAATTTTATATGTCACTTATTTTTTGTATAAAATTTTTAGAACCGTTATTAAATTAATTAATCAATTAAAAATGTAGATAAAACGAGATATTATCATTATTAATTAATTAAAATAACCCAAAAGACTTGTAATAACATAGATAACCTAGATATTTGTAAGTGCCTACATTAGCAAGACTAAGTTTGAAATCCAGTAGATAATTATACATAATTTCCATAATGCATATAGGTAGTTGTTACGGGTTTACGCGCGCAGTATGCATTAGCTTAACATAGATAAAAGAGTGTTGTGGTGATAATACTTGTTGCCGACTTGTACCTACTGCTCTTTAGGTCACAAGACTATGTTCCTTTCGATTGACATAAACATACATTAAACATTAACATACGATGTTTTTAGGGATATGATTAGTAGGCAAATTATGTAGAAATTATGGTCAGAACCGGTACAAAAATACTAGCAGCATATACTTACGGGTATTGTAGAAGTGTTATTATATAGCATAGAACTTTGATAGAGGAGTTCAACCCGGCTAGTGCGATCGGGTTCAATTTCGACTCTTTCTATATAGGTACTTAGCTGCTTATTTTATGCCAAAATAATATATTGGTATATACCTTTCTAAGACGTTATCATAGAGTGTAACGAAAGCGCATTAAATTCAAGAAAGTAGAAAATAAACTATTAAGAGGTTCCTCATTAACTACTTACCTATCACGAATAATTATTACAAATCAAATGTTTACTTACCTCTGTGATAGATCAGCAATCACTAAGTTACTGATTAATTACCATCGCCTGAAAGATTAAACAGAGGTTTACTGATGATCCATGAATCTGGAAATCGATACCACAACCTGCGAATGGAATTGGGTCCAGCTATCGCGCTTGCGACAATAAACAACTACAGAGGTTAGAGATGCATTGCAAATTTGATAAAAATATAGTATGTAGGTACATAATAATTATATTTGTTAGAGTATGATATCAAAATGGACATCCGGTTAAGCAAAAAAAAATAATGTCGAACAAATCACGACCGCTCTAGGCAGCAGAAACTGGATCTTTTTCTACCTTAAAACTACTTTATGGTGGTATGGTAAATAATAATAAACATATATATATATAAGTATATATAAAACCAAACTGTACTTATTGATAGATTGCTTTAATTAATACGTATTTCACTAAACACACAACTGCGACATGTAATTTGATAGCCGATATCAGCTGTCGGGAAAAGTCTAGGAACGACTTCGAGACACATTTCACTACAGTTCCGGTTTCACTGCGACCAAAATATTCATAGGAAGTCCCTCATTACTTTGTCAATAAATCTGTACAACTCGCTTTGGTTAACTTTACTTTCCTTTTCAAAGCGTCTTCGGTTAAACATGTTTGGATGAGTAAGTACTCAGTTCTTGTTTTGGAGAACGATTCACAGATGTAGACTTGATCGTTTACTTGAAATGACTTTTTTAGAATTCAAGCATTGTCAGTGTTCAGTGTTCCGTCCATGCTAAATAAATTATTTGTATTTTATTAAATGTGGACCATTCTGTAAACGCTTGCAGAAATTATTGTGCTTATGCTATGTGTAATTTCATTATCATCATCAGCACGTATTCGTGAGTCTTCGGTCAAGTGGACCTGCTCGATACTGGACCCGCGGGTCCAGTTAACCACATAATTTATTTTATTTATTTTGATTGGCTGAAGATGAAGACTCTCGTTCACTGCTGGTCTCATGAAATTAAAACGACAGAGTCCGATCTTCTGATCCAGTAAAAGTTCATGTTAGCACAAATCCCCTTAAAATATACTAAATCTTCACAAAGAACTGAATTTTCTAATTAAAGAAAATTTTCTAGTGAAAGAAAAAATCGATCTCACCCTGCCTAAGATCAAATTTTTCTTTCACTAGAAAATTCAGTTCTTTGTGAAAATTTCGCAATATTTAATGCTAAAAAATAATAAAAAATAAGCATATACTAAATTATCACAATAAAACAACTATTGTATTGATACTATAGCCACCAAACTAATATCTAATATTTTTACATCTGATAGGGATCAATCTTTGCTAGTCAGTCTGCACCAAAGCTGCCAAAAATAATTACTTACCATTCAACCAACAAAAAAATATATCTAGTACCTCAAAAAATATAGTAGAACTACACAACTAAACTATTGATTCTTTAATGTAACGCGTAGACGTATCATAGAAAGACAAGCATGTTTCCAACAAACAAAAGACGATGAGTACTTATAGTTTTAATTACCTTTCATAAAAATCCATTAATCATAGCTCAGCAACTAGAATGGGATCATTTACATTGTGTGGCCAGCGGCTGCTGTACGGCGATATACTTTTTTAACAACCCGCTTCAAGTTCATGCAAATAAGGCAATTTTCTCAGAAAACCGGGTCAATTTATTCGAGATACGGAAATTGCACTTTGCATAAAACAACATCAACACTTGATTACGTTTATAAACACACTACCTATAGATCTGCCCCACAGTATTGCCTGCTACAGTTATTGTAATTATTCTAATTCCATAAGAATTTTATCAAACCTTTTCTTAGCTGATGCTTACATATTATAGGTAATTAAAGCGCACAATAGGTTTTTTTTTTTCATAATTCATGATTATTATAGTAAAAGTAATTTTATTTTTCTTATATTATTTGTCAAAAAGTATAATTAGGCAGGTAGGCATAATTTTGTTGTATTTTTTTCTATAACTTTTTACAAACTGTATCTAAAGGCAGATATTTTTGTCGTAATATTTTCGGTTCTAATTTCTAATACATGTAGATAAGTAAATAATAAAATACAATAAAATTAATATTATTTACATCTCCAAGGATGAGTGTCAATAATTTTCACATAACTTACATGATTAAGATATTAGAGAGGCTATTAGAATCACGTCGTGTAGCTATCAGTGGCCCAGTGCCGCCTGCGCCGGCGCAGTGACATATCTGGCACAGAAGAACCGGAACATGCTAATGTAATAAATAGTACTAATATATTATGTAGATACACAAAATAAAGCACTTGTACGCCAGGCGTTAAAATCTCTTCTGTAAAAAAATAACGCTATTAATTAAGCTAGCCTAATAGTGGAAATTAACCTACATTATAATGGAATGGGTTTCCTGACAAACAAAAAATAAACTAATTACCTAACTGTGCCCCCCGGTTTTGCTCTCTAGTTGTAGGTGCATAAGTGATGTGACCCTGTATTGTGATGTTAAATAGCCTATAACCTTCTTCAGGAATAAACCTATTAAACCACTTAAACGTTAAAATATATTTTTAAAACCTGACTTAGGCCCGTTCCAGAGATTAGCGTGTTCAAACAAACAAATCAATATATTAGTATAAATGTGGTGTTAATGTTTGATCTAACTCAACTATCTCATTGGTCAAGTGGTTGCAAGTGCGACTGTTGAGCATGAGGTCCTAGGTCCGATTCCCAGTTTGAGCAAACTATAAATATATGAAAGATGTGCCCGGTTTAGAATCGCCCCTTACACGGGACGTCAAACGTACAAGTGAAATGTGGTAGTAAAACAGTTCTCCTCTGCTTACCCTTTGGTAATACAAGCGACAATGTATTTTTCCTATAAATAGCAACAATTTGTGACAAGTTTTCGTTGCGTAATTTTGATCCAGGTCGTTTGTAATTCTGACAAAATGAGAATATGTAACCTAATGTAATTTTAATGTAACAATGTGCAATGATAACACAACTACATCGTACCTTATATAAGAATTAAAGTGTTTCGGTTCGAATAGCCTACTCTACGCACACCAAGAAAGCTTGTAAAAAAGTGGTATTAAAAGTGTAGTCATTAAATAATTTTACCTGTACTGAACTACTGAGTACAAAAACCAAACCAAGATGAGTCTTAAACATAAGTAGGTTTAATGTCTGTCAAAAGATCGCAAGTGTCGAAGACATTTTTTAGGGCGAGCAAAGTGTTACAAGGTTTTTCTATAAAATTCTCAGTAGCAACACTGAACCCTTGGTCCTAAAAACACTAATTTTGTATCTTCTTTTCCTGGGGTCATCAATATACAATAATTATTGCAATATCTAAATCTAAATTATCAATAAATTACATCCATGATTTATTACATTAACATAGGTCAACAGATACTTTCTGTTACCGCACTGATAAAATAATCGTTACGTAACCATGAAAGGCCGGCTAATAGTAACGAAGCGTCGCGGCTCGACCGGCACTAATGCCCCCCAAAGAATCTACCTACACCATCGCACGCCGCCAACGAAAGTTACCGGATTTTGTACACCTCCAATGCCAAGTGCGGCGAAGAAAGCGAGCCCAGCTTCCCCAACGAAATACCACCGTCTCGCTCATCAGTCCCACAATACGAAACGAAGAAAGAGACAACGTGTGCTTAAAAGAGAAAGTGGGCCACGTTACGTTTCTCGGTACCATTAACACGGGCATTGAACGTAAACGTCAACGGATAGCATCTTGGTTGCGCTCCACCCCATTCAGAAGTGGATGCTATTGCGATAACAATTGAGTGTATTTTTGTGTGTAATTGGTTGGGTATCTCCAAGGTGTGAGGTTCGAGCGGATCGCCATTGATACGGAGTGAACCTGGGAGTACGGAGACGCTGATTTCGGAGAGCAACGAACTGCGGCTGCTGGTGAAAGTGTTGCGTGGCGTAACCTTGAGCCCACGCCGCTCTTTAGCGAATCACCTAATCAATACGTCACCGTAATATGTGTTCGATACACAAGTGTTCAGTTACGCTCGACATCAATCATTTAGACAGATCATACTTAAGAAGCTTTTCTTTTTATAATTATATAAACCGATATGATGAAACGATCGTGACAAACTGATTAATTATTATATAAACATACCATCATGCCTGTATTCATCGGATTAGGCAGACATTAGAGTTGTATAGTTGAACACCCATAGTCCGCGCGGAAATAGGGTGCGAGCCTGTAACCAATCAATCGAACTCCGAGCTCCGAAAACACTTTGTCCAACCAGGGAATCGAACCCGGGACCTTGTAATCAGCAGCTGCTCTTGTCAACACTTAAAAAATGAGGCAATACATGCAATGTGACAAATAAATTCTTTTTTTACTATTAAACCCTCATTGTTGTCATTCCACATAAAACAAATAGCAATAAAAATATTCTGTAAACAATTTGAAAGAAAATCTACTTTCAAATCAAATACTTGTGGTTTATCGACACAGTCATCAATGTGTAACAACCATACTCTAGTGGTGTGGAAACTTAAGTGAGAAATTTTATCACAATTGAGGTATTGAGGCAAGAATTTTGCGTTAACCGACCATTTAGACACACCATTAGATTACCGATTTGTTTTCTTTTTCGTGTAATGAATGGCACAGGCAAAATCGTCGTTGTTAATTCGGAATTATTGTTTTTTTAACAGTTTTGTATGCTATGTCTGTTTTGTCGGACAATTTCAAATTAATCGCAACTAATACATTATTAAAGTTTGAAAGCGCATTGTTGTCCTGTCTTAACAACAGACTGAAAAAGAAAATGATGATGATGTGATAACTGGTCAAGCCTTATAGAAAAACTGGATAGTTTTTCCAGAATGAGTTTTTTTTTTCATTATGTACAGCCAGTTTGTCAGATAGTAGTCGAAGACAAAAACATTTACTTATATTCTTCTTCATTTGGAAAAAAAAAATTGTAAAATGTAAATGCCTTGTTAGTCTTGTGGTCTTTGGTGTGGCGCAACTACACCACACCAAAGGTCCTTTTTTTTCATTTTTCTTTTTTTTGTGTTCGGGGAGGAAACCTTCAAATGGCGTAGGCCGGGGTGTGTGGGATTTTTACCGCACTAAAACCCCCCGGTGGCCATCTTCGGCACATTGTTGGAAGGGTCGGGGAACTAACTGATTCTTCCGGAACCTTCCTGTGTCACGCCTATACTTAGGCCCGTCACAGGGACTCCCGCACCAGAGGTCCTCGGTTCGATTCCCTGGTGGAGCAAATTCGGTTTTTCTATGAAATTCTCAGATGCAGTTCGGAATTTGGAATTGTGTCCGGTTAACGGCGATAGGCTCCCGCCCTGTTCCCGCCCGGACCTAAACATACCGGCGAGATGTGGGTACTTATACATTAATAAACCGTCAAGAAATACGGGCATAATGGTACTTATGTAAAAAAGTGTTAAAGAACTTAAGATGTTCTTTGCGCTAGCACTATTTGGTCTCAAATACTCGTAGTAGCAATTAGAACTTTGCCAATGTCATAATAATTAAACTACTACATAACTACTAAATCTTACAACAATACTTAAAAGTAACGTGTTCTTTCGACAAAGATCGGTTTCATCCAAGTTTCCCATGCGGCTGATCATTGATCTGCAAGTGAAAATAGTAATCATCGTAAAACATAACAATCAAAACGACAACAAACATTTTTCATTACAAATGAAAGCTATTAAAACAATTCAATAGCTTGTTTTACGTACAGATTAATTCAATTCTTGTATGATTGTAGATGCGGGTGCCCACGTTAGCAAATCATGCCTTTACATGGAAACGCTTCAATAGAGACAGATTATTTCACGTTTTTACGAGAAATAATCTGCCGTTGCCGGAGAAATTCATTTTAGTATGTATTACTAACGCTACTTGTTAATTCTTGAATAATCCAAGTGAATTTTAACAATAGCAAACAAATCTCAGTATAAATACACGCTCGCTTTCTAACCGCGATGTATGCTAATATAATAATGGAGAAGAAATGTTAATCTTCTAAGCGATTCCCATTCATTAGTTTAAAAAAACTTTCAGCTCGTTACCAGCCAATTAAAAGTCACGTCAGTCGCCCACGTGTCGTTAATCAGAGCCGAAAGTGAATAGCAAACATTACCACGATAATTGTACTTCTAACTTGAGCGTAAGTACATATGTTTAAAAAAAGAGCAAAGTTAAAATTATGACTTCACATATTTAAGAAAAATGTAAGAAAGCAATGTACATATTTTATTTTTAACCGGACGGCTGTCGTCCGGTGGTTTCATGTTGCCTCAGGGATGTGATTGTTGTATATTCTTTTGTCAAATAAAATAATAAGATTGTTCTTGAACTCGTTAGGTACTACTTATTAGTTACAAGAAATGGCATTACTTAAGTACCTACCTCAATGATGAGGAAAGCCGAAAATATGGTTCTGTGGCGTTCACTAGGAGAGGCCTACGTCTAGCAGTGGACGAGTGTGGACTGATGACGATGATGATGATGACCTACCTCAACATTGTCCTAGAGGTCGATTCCCTGATCGAGCAAACTATAATTAGGGTTTAGAATTTGGATTTGGCTCGCACCCTTTTACGCAAGAACTTAATTACTACAGACTGCCTCATTAATCTAGTGGTCCTAAGCGCGACTGCTACGCTAGAGGTCCTGGGTTCGATCCCCAGGTCGAGCAGTGTTATTAGGTTTTTCTATGAAATTCCTAGTAGCAGCTCGGAGTCTGGATTTGTGCCCGGTTAATGGCAATAGGCTCGCCCCCTATTACATGGGACCTAAACATACCGGCGAAATGTGGGTGTACTTTAGTACACCTCTGCCTAACCCTTCGGGGAATACAGGCGTGATGGTATGTTATGTTACTTAATTACTTACTATAGTGATAAAACCTCTTACAAATCTTTGATAGGATAGAAGCGTGATGGCATATTATGTCATGTCCTAGGTCCTACGAAATTCTATAAAAATATTTTCTCTGAGATTTTCTCAATCCGTGTGAAAATTGGTAAAAGCAAAAGATTGTACTCATGTTAAGTCGTTTCAGTCAAATTATAGTCAGTTAACCGCGTTTCATATTTCAGACTGCGATTGTTCCACCCCAATTAAACCAAACTTTTTTATTACTCTGAATTATGCGTCTTATAAAGATGAAAGTAATACAATTTACATTAGATTGTACAACAATAAGGCACTGTCATCTGTGTATCCTACGAACTTTCTCTTCAGAAAAAAATCCTGTACTTACTAAAAAGTAACTTTATCTTTTTTTCAAGATACTTAAGGCATAAAATTCCTACTTCATACTTTTATACACGTCAATTTTTTGTGGCCACCTATACCAAATGCACAAAGTTAGTTTTCGTATTTCACCATACCATAAGATAATAAGATATTAAATTGAGCAGATACATTATGTGTACGTAGGTACACAGGTAAATATGTGGGTCGTTCCAACCCTAATGCTTGAATGAACCATCCGATAATTTTAGTTCTTTGACCTTATTAGGTACAATTTTTTGAAACGTCTGCACATAAAAAATATTTCAAAATATACATTTTATATCTCTGAACGAGTTTTGTTTTAGTATTGTATTTTTATTAAAATTAACGTAACTTGCATAATTTAATAAAAAATAATTACATCTAATCATATTTTCATATTTTCCTGAAGTTCCAGCTTACTGAAACAAACGTCTCCTGTTAAATTTTCTCATTAGTGGAATGACTATAATTCAAGGAATGGACCTGTAAAACGAAGCCAAACTTTAAAGGGAATCCCTCAATGTTTGGGTGTGTTCGTTCACTTGTTTTTCAATATCACTTTCACTTGTCCCGGAGACCGGTTCAGCCCATACGATGGCCTCTCCCGGAGTATTATTTACGGAAACGACAAAGATACCGTACTTATTTCCTGAAGCAAAATAACAACTTGACTAACTTGATGAAGCAAAATAATAACTTGACTTACTTAAATTTAGTTCGACGTAGTTATCAAGTTTTTTAATAGAGATGGAAGAGAAGAGGCAATGCTTTTATCGATACCATCTGTATTATTATCGATATCTATTTCGATCACGACAGAATTGGTGTTGAAGACAATAGAAAGATGAGGTGTAAAGATGTTATGATAAGGATAACATGAGCGTGCCATTGCCCCTCCCGTCCATGTAATTGCTTTACGTGACTTGGCAGCTTTCTCGAGCAGCGCACGCGCACACAATTTAGACCTCAGCGTCAACGTATCGCACGTGCAGACGGGATACCTAGAAATCCAAAATATTATGCTAGATGAACTTGCACACTTGATACCGTAACATTTTAGAAACTGAGTTAGGAATGTTTGTAACCGTTAACATAATAAATTAATGTCAAATTTACATATTTAATACAATCTCTTATCTAATATATCTACTACGTTCTGGTATCCATATCTCGATTTTCTTAGAGTCGGCGCTGTAACAGTCAGCTACGTACCATCCATGTTGTCTAGGACGCCCTCTTTCCTGAAATGCTAAATTCCTGTAAATCTAAATAGTAAATTCTCTAAATTGAAATATCGGTTACTTTCGCAATTCAAACCTTTTTGTACAAACACGGTTGGAATTGCATGAAATTGAATTGAATTAACTATTCACTCAATTGCATAGCTATTTAGTCGCCTGAAGCAAAAAACAAGTAATTGCTGCGAAAACACTAAATCTTCACAATGTTGAATGCATTGACTTGCAGATCAGCTCTAGGCAGAAAAGGAAAGTTCCATGTAAAGTTGCGACTCACGTTACTTTTTGTTGATCATCTCGTGTGAAATCTGTTCAAGACTTTTTATGTATTTTTAATACGCGAGTTAACAAAGTCACTCCCACGAAAGGTGTTAAGGCTTGGTGCAGCCCGAGCGACGCGACACGATGTACGCACGGCTACACATCAAGCTATACAAAACCAGTTTACGCTGGCCTCTTATTGTATGGGAAGTATATACAATGCGCGACTTGATTACAATGAGAGCTTAAACTGGTTTTGTATAGGTTGACCTGGAGCCGTGTGTACGCCACCGGTGCGACACTCAGTTGTCATGCTTCATTAAAGTGAAGTTTTCTCAATATACACGATTGACTATCCACTCTATAATTATCAATATTCTCACGTATTATTTGACGATTGCTTCGTGTTCTACGTTAAGCTTAAAATAATGGCAACTCTAAAAGCCCTTAATCTGTGTCAATGATGACCTTTTAATGTTTAAACGAGAATAAAATAAGAACCGCTTTCTCAGAATACTAGACATTGATCAATGAGTGTTAAATTGGTTACCATGCTAGTACTCTAACCACTGATGAACATTTTGACAGAGCAATTAAGGTATTTCAAATAGATGCGTGCAAATAATGAATTGCCCTCAGGTGTTGAACTCTAGATTGTGTACCACTTAGCCGTTAATGTAAATTGATTGTTTCCGTATGCGTATTGACTGTTGAATAGCTGTGACTATACTTAACATAAATGAAATCTTCAGTTAACATTATAAAACTAACAATAGCTATGCTGAATGTTTACATCAAAATTACATACCTCTAAGTAAAACATTACTCGTTGTTTTTTGTAAAAGAATATTCACTTTACTTTACTTAAAAGAATAAAATAAAACCTTCAACTGTAGTACCCACCTTAAAATTACGTGAAGTAACCACATTGGGGCGTAACTAGTGGTTGCGGGGAAAAAATTGCGGATCTGTTATCAAATTGATTGTGCTATCCAAGTATAGGTATTAATACCTACTGGGCAGCCCACAGCCCCGCACTCGAGGTGGCAGATCTGGTCGACTTTGCTTAATTGAACCAACCACCTGGTATAACAGCCATTATTATAGTATAACCACAGATTACAGAAAATAGAAAATGCCCGAGGGCCCGCTTTCTTAAGAGTGACTAGCCTAGTTATAGGAGGGGGCAGCCGCAGCTACTAATGTGTAGGTATCACTCGTCTTCTTTATGTTACGGATATTTATAGCGTAGCGGAAGTCAATATGAGAAATCTTTTTGCACGTCCTCGTTTTCAGAGATAGAAGAAAATGATAAAGAGACTCTTCGTCATCTTTCTAATAAATTACTTAATTAATTATATATTACTATTACTAGAATTAACTCCGAGTCTAACAAATGCATTCTAGGGATCAGGATTCTACGGAATCGGTTCAGTATTTTGCTTATTTAAGCCCAAATGAATTTATGCATCTTCACACTTTTCATGTAACTCTGCTGTCTCATTAAACGCCCTCATGCAGATATACTATATTCTGAGATCGACAGATGAGACTTTCTGTGCTTTCTAACCGGCGAGCGATCGAGTGTCTGGGGTGAAATCGCGCTATCAGCGCCAACGCAGCTGCCCGGCCAGACAGAGTTCGCTGCACACTCGATAAAACAATGCAGCTGCTTTTAATAAACGTTAGAAAAACGTATAAAAAATCATACTCATTCAATCACGATTAGTAGTAGGTACGAGTTTATAATTAATTATCTTTATAAATAAATGCCCGGCTCATTTTTAGGACATGAATCCTTACAGTTCATTTGTTTACGTAGACACCAGTAAACGAAAACGTACAAAATGTCATTTTGTACAAACATACGTGACCTTGTGCCGTAATAAGGTGAAGGCCGCGCGTGGTTTCCTCTCGACGCAGCGGGAGCGGCGCACGAGTCGCAGTGAAAGATGCAGCCGGTGCAGTTCCGGCGCGGGCGGCGCTGCACTCGGTCACTGGGTCAGCCCCACTAGACGACGGTGGGGTGGTGATGGTAGGGGGTAGGGGGGGCTCCGGTGGGTGCAGCGTGCTTTGTTGCCCAGCGCGGCGCACACAGTGCTTGTCGCCATGGCTGGTGAGGCTGCACGCTAGCCCCATGCCCAGCGCCGCCCGCGCTTCCGCCGCGCCCTCGGCTAGTGTTCCTCACAACGTGTTTCGTTGGTTGCAGGCCGCTGACTGACTGCTCTGTGACCATGAAGAGGATAAGGCTGCTGCTGGTGGCCGCTGTGCTCCTGCTACGGGTGAGTCCACTTTCTTTGTTTCCGTGAGAAGTGAATTTGAGAAAATTCTAAATATGGTGTTCTAAAAAAGTTCTAAATAGTGTATGAACAGTTTGATGTTAAAAATGTTTGGTTTAAAAACATTGGTCACTCCAAATAAAGAATTATCTCAATTTTTACTTTTCTGCTTGTACGGATAAGCGTTACGTACAACTATGTCATATTATTTTAATGGTCATAATACTCTATACTAGGGGTAGTCAAATATTTAAGAAGTAAGATACCAGTGTGGACAACCGATCCTAACACAGAATTAGATTCTGATAATGTATATGATGACATAGTAACACATTAATACTAATTTAAATAATAACAGTTAGCTACATGATGCTACCAATGATCCGATGCGTGCTGGCTGCGGTAGTACCGTTCGCTCGAACAATCTTCCACTGATATATCAGAGCGGCTAACAGTCCATCACCTAGCTGACTAAACACCATAAGTATTTTTCTTACATATACAAACGTAACAGAATTATTCAGATAACTCATGAAGATGCTAAAAAATCATACTAATCGGCGGTATTACCGCTAAACACATTTCGATAAAATTCGCCGAGAAGACAGATTGCTATTTGTCTCAAAAAGTTCTTTGGGATTGGAATAAAATCGCGAAAAGAAGCTAGTTAACAATATTGATGAATTAAAGATCGGCTTGGTCTACTTAACCAAATCTCATCATCTATCTCTATATATATTTCAATAATATCTATTAAACAAAAAAAATATTAGGCCTATGATACTATGATTACTTGACTCCGTTACTAGACTTTCGTGCCTCACATGCTGTTTCACGAAAGCCCCAGCAGTATTATATCAACCAACTTATGGATAGCAGTATTGCTCAGCTATTGGTTTGCGCCAGTCACTTCCTGAAGTCAAGATCTATTACTCTCAGGCACTGGACACTTTCGCGTTATGCTGAATTAAGTCACTCTTTATTATACTCAGCCACATCTGGTTAATCTAGAGTCCTACCTCATCCAATGGTCTTATAACCAGTAAAAAAGTCTTCTATCTTTTTAAAGAATAACGCAAATAAGCGGTGTTACATGAAGCGTAGCTCCACTAGTGGGTAGTGTGGGCATTAGCACGTAAGTAGTGTGGAAGGCACGCGGAGCTCTGTCGAACACTTCTACATTATTCACCTTTTTCCGCTCGCGTTCTCGCCAACTAGGCTAATGATTCCGTTAGCACATCCACAAAACAGTGGACCATTGGAAAATAACTGCGTACACTGATACGTATATTAAGTGCCGGCAATGGCAAAAAATTAAGAGCAAGTTACATATCATGTAATCACACCCTTTGAGAGACTAAAATAGCCTGTAACAATCGCTCAGTTGTTGACCGTAAGACGGTTTTTTTTCAAGCACTTTCACTGATAAAATTTCGCATCTTTGTTAGGAAGTGACGCAATCTGGTTGTGCAAGTGATTTCGTTTTTGACCATGACGGTGTTTATTTTGCTGAGAACAATTGAGTGTTTTAACGTAATGTGTGGTTTGAAAAAATATTATTTAATATTACGTTATTGACGAAGATAGATACAGTTAGATACTGATACGGTAACCGATGATTAATTAATCATAGTCTTATTAGATCTAGTTTATCGAGTTGTCAATGCAAATCAACCTTCATACCTAATTACATAATTTATTCATTTCATAATCCTGTTAGATGAAGATGATGCATCACGCTTAGCCGTTGATCATAATTACTTCAATTGGCTCATCAAACTTATTCATGTTATATTTAGTTTCTATACTACGATTTATACTTACCTATTTTACACAATAGACTCGCATTACGAGGAACTCTACATCATAATCAACCCATTACATTGTCCCACTGCGGGGCACGGGTCTCGGAACGAGAGGGATGAGACTATAGTCCACCACGCTAGCCGACTGCGGGATGGCAGACTTCAAATGCAGTCAAAAAAATCTCTCAGGCATGCAGGTTTCCTCACGATGTTTTCCTTCACCGTTTAAGCGCGTGATAATTAATTATTAATACGCACGTGACTTCGAAAAGATAGAGGTGCGTGCTTTGAATTCGAACTCGAGACCTTTGACTTGGCAGTCCAATGGTCATATCACAAGGTTATCACTGTACTGGAACTCTACATAACTGACATAAATACTACGGTAATTAAAGATATACTTACCTACAATACGATCCTACCCTATGAATGTAACGTCGGCGTTGATTGGAGTTTTCTTGTATTCCCCGAAGGCTTAGGTAAAGATGTATTAATGTACACCCACAGTTCGCCGGTATGGTTAGGTCTCCTATTTATAATTATTGCAGAAAATTAATAATTTAGCCTCGGACAGAGCCTATTTATAATATTGCAGACGATTTTAACTTTCATAAACTAGACTCAGTCGTAACTTCGTAAGATTGTCAAGTCAGTCTCGCTAGAAAGAAGTCAGTCTCGCTTCATGTTAGAAAGCAATTGTACAGGAATGTGTAAACTGTCTATCGCATTCGTTTGTCGGCCGAATTTTATACTCTTATTATATTCAAATAACTGCTTTAAACACAGTTTATTTATTATTATTTGACTAAGTATGCTTTAAATATTTCAATATATCCAATCATCGCTTGCCTCAAACCACAACTAGCTGTGCCGGCAATTTTAAAAGGTTGTGCTTGCCCCTATGGTGAGTTTTCAGGGTGCTGTTTTACCAATTCGTTATTTTTTTATATCGATGATTATCTTAGTCACTATTTAATTTATTTCCATCTATTGGGGTATAAAAATATATTCTTGTTTATTTTGTAAAATATTTACAAACTACTGTCGTATAAATTCAATAATTTATACGACAGTAGTTTAGTAGTACTACTTATTCATTTACCAGAAAACATTCACAAAAGCGATTACGTACTAAGTTCATTAATACTATGTTCTTAAATTAAAAGTTGGCGCCCATACTTTCTCGATGTAAGGGAAAGTGTTTACGAGGATTTGTGACTTCGCGTTCGAAGTTCAAGCACATGACATTTAGTATGGCTTGTTAACGACACGCCTGCGCCGGCGTCGATCGCTCCACACACCTTTCCATTTATTGCTAGAGATTTCGCGAGATGAAAATCTTACGAATTAGTTGTGACGTGTTGAGAATCAGGAATTATAGTACAGGCTCTATTATATATACATAGTTCTATAGGAATAGGAAAGAAAAAAACAAGTACAGTTGTATCCATGGTAAAATAATATTAAAACGGAAACGAACCCAAATCACACGAGTAAAGAAGTTTTTCATATGTGCCCGAACTCCGAGCTGCTTCCGAGAATAGAACCCAGGAGTCTTACACTCAACAGCGTGCGTGCGACTAGATTGAGGGCAGCTTTAATTAAAACTTCATTTATTCATATATTTCAACCTTGGATTTACTTTGAAATTGCGAAATTTTTTATTGAAATTGAATTGTGTTATATTTAAAAACCTCAATTCTATAAAGTTACCGAGAAAAACTAGCGTAAAAACTACGTAAAACCTTTTGTATGTATTTCACTAACTGTACATATATAAACCGAATCTTCTTATTAAACTAAACTAGTTAAAATTATGCAGTAAGCATAGCGTAATACTCAAACAGTTAAATTTCCGTTGTAATGTTATGTGACCAACTTGTCAATTGCATTATTTTGTAGCACATCATGACATTAAGTCGGTACCAACTGTGTGCTTTTATAGTCATATAATAGCGGTTAAGGACTCTCGGGGAACTCGCTAAATTCATATTTTATTAGGTTTTTGTAAATTCTTTGTCTATAACACTTTGTGGGTTTAGTGGTTGCGAACAATAAACTCAAACTGAAAATCTTTACTGAAACATAGCTATCATAGCCATTTAAGTCCAAAGGCTGTTTAATTACTTACTGTCCAAATTAGTATTTTTCATATTATACTATCTGATCCGACCGACGTTAACCTGCATCGGCTATCAATATTCAATTCCGACTGGATTAAATAATAAAAAAACGCGCGAGGTTAAAATAGTTGTTTTCTTATTATTTTCTAATTCTGCGGAATTTTCTTTAAATTATTAGAAAACTCAAAAAAAAGGTGAATAAAATCAGTAAAGTTTTTCTCAAGTTATGGCGTGACCAAGGGAAATAGGGATTTATTCATATTTTATATAGAAGATGATCACGATTTGTATGTACAAAAATGTAAAATAGCACCAATTTGTTAGATACGAAACAAAGAATACCTACTAATTAACCTTGGCAGATCCTAAGCAATTTTAAGTGTAATATTTTATGATTCATGAAAACAGGTTGACGTCGTATCTTGCTATATCACGATGATCAGATAGCGCACGCACCGAACACACTTCCCACGAACTGACACGATACAAATTGTATCAGAGACAATACGAACAGAGATGCGCAGGGAGAGCTGTGGGAGACAACTTGGACAATTTACAGATGTGATTTAGATGTCGCGTCTGTGACAGTGGTCTAGTTTAACAAGCTGTTGATATTATTATGCAGCCGGATTTCACCAGCGAAAGATCATTATGGTAGGAGGAAGCCGAAGTACTCCTTAAGTTACTGACGCATATAATATTGACAAAAATCGCTACCAATCCTATCATTTATTTACTAGCTTTACTATATTACTAGCATCTTCACTACTGTTCCCAAAACGGTGAAGGAAAACATCGTGAGGAAACCGCGTTCTAGAACAAAAAAAAATCGAAGACATCTACAGCCCGCACTGGGCCCGCATGATGTCCACTCCCTCTCACCGAGAAGGCTGTGTCCTATCTGTGGGAACATTATGCATAGGCCAATTATGCTTATGCTAAGATAGACAGGCACGCAAAGTTATGTTAAAAATAAATCATGTAAGGACCTATATAAAAGTAGTTTCGTCTTACGTAGACCCATGGAGGGAGTAGTAAAAAGATTCAAATTAAGAAATAAAATACCAGATCATCCTACATATGACATATTGGTAACGGGGAAATACATGCTTCGTACATACCTTTAGATCGATAGATATAACGGTAGCTTCGTAAGAACTACTAACAGACTAAGTAGATGTCGGTTAAAAGGGTAGAATATTAAGGATGATTAGGTAAGGGTCACCTTACAAACATAGAAATAACCGTGCTGCAAATTCATAACCAGAAAAACATAAATAACTTCAACCCGATTAAAATTCAACTAGTCAAACAGAACACAAATAAAAATCCGGTTCTTCTCATTTCTTGTTCATTTAAACAGCTTTCATCTGCTTGTACTAATTTTCGTACTCAGGTATGTAGGTACGACTCTTAACAAACTTACCTCAATCGAATTATTATGTAAGACGCAAGCAGTCCGCATTCAAGTTCAACATTTTTATTGCAATGTTTTTTAAGTTCCATCTTGATAAAGCCTTGCTTAATTCTATGTCAATAAGTATAGTGTATTTTAATGTGCTTTTTTTTTTGCTTTCTTTATATTTTATTGGTTTGACCCTAATCATGACGTAGAATGTTCATAAACAATAATGAACATACGCAACTATTTTGCTTGGAAAATATTTTATAATCATTAAAATAGGTACATGTTACTTACAGCTATTAAATTCAAGTACTATTTCCACTAACTGAACACAAATCTTAATTCGTCGCTGCAATGTACTAAGAATCTTTAACTGGATAACCTAGTAAAATCTAGCCCACATTAGGAATCGTACCCAGGACATCCCGCTCAGCTCTTCCTTGTTACAACTTAGTATAGTTGGTACTATGGCTTCTAGTTCATAAATAACTGAAGGGTAAATTTTGATTAATAATAACCTTGGGAAATTTTGGGTGGAAACGGATGTAACGATACCAAAGTATACTTTCACCTGCGTCCGTCCACCAGCACCTGTCGACTCGCGCACTGTTGACGCATACGCATGGAAGTGTGATTGCCTTATAATAATTATATTATACATCTCAAAATACTAGCTTTGGCTTTAAATTCTGCTTTTACTACTCTAATTAACAAAATAAAGTATATACCGAATATTACGCTAGGCACGCGGAACAATCCTCTTTGACTTTGAATAATAATGCTGCACCAGTCTATTTAGGTGTCGCACCCTACATGAAAACTACCAAAGAAAGCTCTAGTTGTCAAAGGTGATCGTCAAGATGAAGGGACCAAGGCTCCAATGTCTGTCACACTTATATAAAAAAATAGTACCATAAATCTACTATTTGCTACCTTTGATATAATTTTAGCTACCTCATCATTTACATAATATTTTAACAAAATGCTTGGTCCCTCCATCTTGATATCAAGATGGAGGGACCAAACTAATAGACTCCTGCCTGGAATGTTCTACCCACTTAGTGTTTTAATACCTTAATTCTACCTTAATATTATTCATTTTGGCTGCCCCAAAACATTATCGTTTTAAAGATATCCATTCAATAAGTTGGTCCCTCCAAATTGACGATTCAATTGATTAGTGCAACAGGTAAATGAGCGGTTTATTTTCTATCTTCGAAGGATCAATATTTAATACCTATTTACTACCTTTCAAATCATGCTTTTTTTTACGTTAAAGTTTATTTTTCCAGTTTCCTATTTATTTTAACGTTAAAAGCGCCTGGTAACTTTGTGTCAGCAAAATGTTCTGTAGCACGCACATGACCTAAATCTACCGTACCGTTTGACAGTTATGACAGATAGAAAAATAGAGATGGGGTCAAAGAAATCGATTCCTACAATACCCGATTCAAAATTTATATCGATATCATTTTGTTGTATTAACTTATTGAGGTGGCATCGTACGACATCGTACTTGCTGTAAAGCATGCCATGTCGGTTGAGAAGCATATTTTCAACAGATTACACTGATTGATTACGTCAAAGACGTAAATTAAAAGTGTGAAGGCAAATTTCGACTTGGCGGGTGTACTCAACCAAAAGACGCAGGATCGAATCCTGCCCGCGGTCATATTTGTTCTTCACTAAAACAACTTAATAATCATTTATATATAAAGTACTGTTTTAAAAACTAGCGTATGGTTTTTTACACTACAAATTTCATGAATGGTAGTTTCGTTCAGAGATTTACGCTTATTTAATTAGATTCCACCATAAAAGACGGCTGGATTGAAAACTGCTCGATATCAATAGTCGATTATTCAGTTTTTTTTACCGATTATGTGTATACAAGTGAATTTGAAGAGTCGCATCACTACGTTAAAGGACCTGACTACATGACTTTGAAACGAAGTCCAGAAAAAAAGCTATCTTTAGTATACATTGGTCAATAAGCCTTGTTTGAAGGTAGGAATTTAAATTTAGCGATTAAGAATTTGTACATCTTGTGATAAAATAAAAACAGCTTCAATATTCCAAGTTTTACGGCGAAGGTTATAGGAATTGTATGAGTTACGCCTATGCAAAGTTATTTAGGTGTCGTTTACATTTTTAGCTAAAAAATAACCAGGCGCTTTCTATGAACATTTTAGTAACGTTAAAATAAATAAAACCACTGTCTAATAATGTTTTTTTTTCGACACGTACGCAATAAACACTATTCATACAACAGTTTCCATCAAAAAACAATAGCGTTTATCTTTCCTGAGTACATGTTCTGAGTGGCTCCGCTAGAGAGTATGCTCCCCAGTGGAGCCACAATGAATGTATATTTTCTCATTACCTATTGCACGTACAGCAATTAACGGTATACGTGCATTATGTATGTTTGATGTACATCATTTTAAGATATAATTGATCGGTTTCTGAAATGGTGGCTCCGCGGCAGAGTATGACACAAAATTTGTACGTTGTACCTGTTTATTTCTTTAACTTTTTGACTGGAAAAATAAACTTTAACGTAAAAAAAAGCATGATTTGAAAGGTAGTAAATAGGTATTAAATATTGATCCTTCGAAGATAGAAAATAAACCGCTCATTTACCTGTTGCACTAATCAATTGAATCGTCAATTTGGAGGGACCAACTTATTGAATGGATATCTTTAAAACGATAATGTTTTGGGGCAGCCAAAATGAATAATATTAAGGTAGAATTAAGGTATTAAAACACTAAGTGGGTAGAACATTCCAGGCAGGAGTCTATTAGTTTGGTCCCTCCATCTTGATATCAAGATGGAGGGACCAAGCATTTTGTTAAAATATTATGTAAATGATGAGGTAGCTAAAATTATATCAAAGGTAGCAAATAGTAGATTTATGGTACTATTTTTTTATATAAATGTGACAGACATTGGAGCCTTGGTCCCTTCATCTTGACGATCACTGTCAAAGTTGCGCATGTTTATAGGTCCGGTGTTTTCTTCCGCAACTCACAATCTCGATCAGTGGGTAATTTCTAACCGGTTTAGAAAACGCGAGCGTCGTCGGTACGCACTTGCGGCGGCGCGGGCGGCGCTCCCGGCGACAACCTGCCACTTGCTGCTATTCTTATATACTAGACGTGCCCCGACCGACTGGTCGACTCATCAGCTCTCACGCCATAGTTTTCTAAACCACCATCCAAATACAGTACAGTCCAGTCACTAAGACCCTAAAAACATATAGCCTAGATTAATGACTGCTACATTCCATGAATACGTTGTTTTTGTTAAAGACTATAAAATATAATATCCTCTTTAAATAATTACCTATATTATACCTAAATTCCATTAGTCAAGTAGCAGTATGCATACTGTTGCGTTTCGTACGGTGAATGTAGGGCGACAGAGGCCCAAATGCTCCCTCAGTCACCTTCCGTATCCTTTTCCCCTTGCCCTCCCATTTTCATTAAATAGGCTCCGCAACGCATCTGCAACTCTATTGGTATTGCAATTGCCCATGGGCGGCGACGACTATACTTACCATCAGGTGAAACGCCTGCTCGTTTGCCGAGTTAAACTATAAAAAAATACCTATTATATAAATACGTTTAAAATATGTTGCAGTAGTGTTTTTAGTTTGTAATATTAACCACAAATACACATTTAAACTTACGTATCGTGAAAGCATTCGTGTAAACTCATCTCAGCAATATGATCGTACTGATTAATATTATAATTGCTCGTGCGAGCTATCCATCAGTGTAGAAAGTCGGAAAGAACATTGCGCGCGCGCCGTTCACAAGATGAGGCGAGGGCGCTCGTCGCACGCGCTCTCGTGGAGTATGTAGAGTGAGACGACGCTCAGGAATGTTAGCCTGCTATTTTATTATGTATCTTAGGAAATACTGGTTTACGTCCACTAACTAGAGATTGTACTTAGAACAAAAATATCAGATAGTAACACTTAGCTAAGTATGTAGCTCCACTGAAAAGCCTATTAGGCTTAGTTATTACCACATAAAAATAAGTCTATAGTGAATGCTTAACGGTGTGGATTAATGTATGGCTTTCTATTTCCAGGAAGCAACATGCGAGCCCCCGGTGGACTCGGCTTCGTTACCGTTGGAACATCGAACGGGGGCCGGGTACGGCCCGCCCCTGCCACCCTCGCACACGGACGACCCGTGGCCTCTGGCGACACCGGATAGCCCAAAAATAAAACACCTACAAGTTCAGTGTGAGAAAACACGCATGCGTGTCAATATAGAATTTGACCGACCATTCTACGGAATGATATTTTCCAAAGGATTCTACAGCGATTCTCACTGTATGCATTTAAAACCAGGAACAGGTCATCTTAGCGCGACGTTTGAAATCTTTCTCAATAGCTGTGGAATGAGTAGTTCTGCTAATCATAATGTGGCGACCTACGGAAGCCCAACACCTAGCGGTTCATATGTAGAGAACACGATCATTGTCCAATACGACCCTTATGTACAAGAGGTTTGGGATCAAGCAAGGAAATTACGATGCACGTGGTATGACTTCTACGAAAAGGCAGTTACATTTAGACCATTCCAAGTGGATATGCTACACGCTGTCACGGCGAACTTTCTCGGGGACAACCTGCAATGCTGGATGCAGATTCAGGTTGGAAAGGGACCTTGGGCTTCAGAAGTATCTGGCATAGTAAAAATAGGTCAAACTATGACAATGGTGCTTGCAATCAAAGACGATGAGAACAAATTCGATATGTTAGTACGCAACTGTGTGGCACATGACGGCAAACGAGCACCGATACAACTTGTGGACCAATACGGTTGTGTAGTGAGACCTAAAATTATGAGCAAATTCCAGAAAATTAAGAACTTCGGTCCTTCTGCTTCTGTAGTATCTTTTGCATATTTCCAAGCATTTAAATTCCCTGACTCAATGAATGTGCACTTCCAGTGCGTAATCCAAGTATGCCGATACAATTGCCCGGAACCAAAGTGCGGTGGTCTTGGTGCTGATTATGGAGTACCTTTGCTTGGTGGAAATACTCTTGGTGCTGAAGAATATGGCGTACCAAACTCTCCCCATGCAGAGTATGGTCCTCCGCCACCGGCACCTCACGGAGAATATGGTGTTCCGCCTGCGTTCCCAGATCCGCGCCATCCTGCGGATACGACGGGATCGTTCTCAGAAAAGCGCGATGACGTCGTGCCGCCTCCACAAGCACAAGGTTCATCAACACCCAATGCACCCAGTCCGTCATCACCAGCTCCAACTCGAGATGAGGATGAAGTAAATCTGCCTCCTCCACCTCCTCCAGGCCGTCGTGGTGTTTACAATACTGTTAAAAGGAAAGATGACGCTCATGTTAATCTAGCGACACTAGGGGGAAGGCCGCGCTCCGTCGAGGATCTGCCAGAGAGGCTAGTCGGAGTAAGAAGGCGGCGAGAAACATCCACGCCAACAAGAATCTACAAGCGCGATGCTCAAGAAATGACTGACGTCAATACTAGTCGAACGATTCAGGTGGTAGCACCTGGAGATGTCAACTTTGCATTAAACAATGCCGCAGCCAACGAGACCGTCGTCATACAGTCTCCGGCTAGCGACCCGGAGACGATATGCATGTCGGTGCCGTCATTCGTGGCGGGGCTGGTCATGTTACTCCTAGTGTTGGTGGTGGCATCCCTGGTGGCTGCGTTCCTCTTCGTCCGTGTGCGTGCGCTCGACAGGAAGGGCGCGCACGGGGCCGCCTACTACGAAACGGACTACGTGAAGCACACAAACTAGCGAATGCGACGGTGCAATGTGACGCGAGGACGTTTCATTAACTTTACTCGGATCCAAAGAGCGTGCGCGCTTCGGCCCCGGTCGGACGGCGCTCGCGGCGCTGTCGCGGTCGCGATCGAAGTTCGGTGACTGTGTCAGATATTTATTTAGTTTTATAATGAGCGTGATGTATATGTACGACTGTTTTTGTAAATTATTCTATTCGTGTGAAAAGCACCCTGTATCTGCCTTGTAGTCGATACGTCTGTTGTAATTTTGTAAAGAGTCGTAAGTAAGATTTAATGTAAGTTAAACACTAATTAAACATACCAATCAAAAGTGTCGTGAGAGATATATATTTTAATTTATTTTTAATCTTTGACCATGCACCCGTCCAGTCTATGGTGTGCCTTACAGAGAGACCCATTGATATTAATAATATGCTAGTGAAAACTACCTACACAAACAAATATACTAATGACAAGTAAGTAGAACTTAATCAGGCACTAGGTATTAAAACTTACATATTTTTCTTTTTTTAACTCAAAGATAGCATCCTAATCATACATCCTATTAAAATTGTGTCATGTACCTATCTACTTGTCTGATAAATTTAAAATAATTAAAACATTTTTTTATGTTTTATTTTTTATTATTATTAAGCAATAACCAACAGCTTAACTGACGTTATACATAAAATATTAATAACAACAAACGTTTTCTTCTATGAAATTAAGTTACAGGTATATAAAGGAATATAGGTATATACGAATGTTATAAATAATTATATAATCAGCGAGCTTGGCCACTATTAGTTACTAACTTACTTTAGTCTTATCTCCAAGGAGGACTTTTCTTCAAGCCACCGGGCTTCTGACGGCCAGGGGGTAATGGAACCAAGTTCATAAACGAAGGATGTTCATCCTTCTCAGGACTGCTGTACAACAATCTTAACCTCTTATCATTTTCTTCTCCTATAATATCTATTAAATCCTGTGAATCAAAGTACATTATAGAGTTAGCAGTGTTTGGGAGTTTTCACTTACTTTTATATTAGTTCACCTATCGCACCTAATATATGAATAACATGTCTAATTGTCTATTATGTCAAATTATAGGATACTATATTTAAAACAAAATTTTACCAACTCCTGAGATACCTATTGGATCAACTAACTTCTATCTCTCTACTCTCCTCACTCTTCGAACTCTCTTCTTCTCTCTCTCTCTCTCGCTATCTTTCTCTATTTCTATCATTATAAGAGAGTTTGAATGAAAATATATACATGTATAAAGTAATATACTTTCCGACTGGACTAGAGCTATCAGCATTATTCATCAAGCGATTCTTCATCACATTAACCGTCAGTCTCTGGATAACAGAAATCGGTGCATCAGTGGTGTTATTGATACAACAAGAGTGCCACTTCACATGTGGCCATATACCAGTATTAAGCTCTGATAGACTGAGAGGTTGGATATTGCTACTTACATCCTGGAATAGGGGGAACTCCTCAGCGACTGTTGGTTTTGGCCGCTTGAGCCGGTAGATGCACTGTCGCGGCGGAGATGGGGGGCAGGGGTTGTGGTTGGGGCTGCCGGGGGCGGTGGTGACCGGCCCAGGGCTGCGGGAACCCTTGCGCCGCACCAGCAGCGACGAGCACAGCCCTAGCTCCGGCGCTGCCCACTGACAGCCCACGCTCACACCTGGCTTCGACACAGCCGTCTCCGTTTGAGTACTACTATTCTTCATCACAGGTTTTCGCCGTGGCACGATAAATTGAAACTATGGGACGTTACAATCAAAACCCATTTATAAGTATCTAGTTTTTATGTACTTCTATAGCCACTATCTAGTTTTTCTGCCTAAATACCTTCATGTACCTCCATACCTTTTTTTTTGGATTGAGGAAAATCCTCATGAATGCTACCTGAAGCAGGAATCTAAGTCGGACTCGTAGACTAAAAACCGCACTCGCCTATAGTCATCGTCATGAGACTTGTAACATTCGCTACGACCTACATTATTCAGCGAAGATTGGGTGTATCTGACATAGGTAGGTAGGTCCTTTTAAAAAAACTAACTCACATCTAAGCCAAATCAATCAGATCAAGTAAAGTTTATTCAAAATTCTCAAAGAAAGTAATGTTCGCGTACATATTGTTGGTGCGGCGGCTGCGGCGGCTGCGGCGGCTGCGGCGGCAGGTGCGAAGCGATCCTCCTCATGCGACTCCCGGTGGCGGCCGGACACAGCACGCTATAGGTCCGGCACAGGCGTGGCACTCGCCAGCTCGACTGGGGCTGTGGTTGGGATCTGCATTTTTTTCTACGGGTGCGTGGCCGCTTCACCTGCTTCTCTTCACATTTGTGAGGCTGAGTCTGATATGACAACCGAATTGAAAGCTTAATTATTAATCATCATATTGACATTGTGTCCAACCGTGACCATGGATGCTGTAAAGGATCCGAAACTTCGGGAATTTAAAAATTTCAACATAACGCGATAAAATCAGTCAAAAGTAGTTTTATTCCAAATGTTAACAACAGTCCAAAATTTGACACTGTGTGGTTTGCATAAGTTTGTATAGTATCAAATTGCTCATAGGCCTTTACCTATCCGTACGTATGTATGGAGAAAAGGAAATACTATGGAACTAGAAATTGTGTTATGGAAAATACGTAAGTATGGACTCGTATATTGCTGAAGGCTGATGATAATAGTTAACAACATTAGGGTACCTATATCGATGTTCTTGGCTACCAAATCTTAGTTCAAATTATTATACGAAATTGTAGGTACCTATAGTTTGGGATCATGTGGCTTTCCAGAAACCCTGAGTCACTCCAGGTGAACTCATGAAAATTCTCATATAGATCGTCCACTTCTAGAGGAAGTGGCGGGGTATCGTGGGCAAGCATACATATACCGACAGAAAAGTTCAAAATCGGACTGTCCTTCCCTGGCCCTATCCTAATCTGAGGGCACGATCGGTACCCATGAACACTATCGCCATAATCCTGACAGGCCGATCGCTTTGCGATTGCGTACTTGCGAATCATTCCTCAGGGTAATTTAAAGTTCAGGGAGGTCTATGTTCAGCAAAGATTAAATGGCTAAATAGGTAATATATATTATATGCCTGAGTGTAATCTCGAGGAGTCTGCGGCAGTGACAGCAGCGGCGACAGGGGGCGCTGGCGGCTGCGCGTGGGCAGCCTGGCACACGGCGCTCTCGATGCAGTTGGCGGCGTTGAACAGCAACCGGCAGAGCTCGCAGCGGCGCGCCGAAGATGCTGTCCACCAGTTTATGAAACCCATTTACTTTAAATTAAAATTAACACCATACAAAAATTATCTTATCCACGCACCTGATATTTTACTATGCATTGTTTATTTGGGTGCCTAAAGCAATAAAATGCAAATTATATACATTACAAGAGGGAATAAGACACTTGACTGTAAATGAATGCAACAATAAGTTTGTTATACTGAACGTTTACTGTTTAATTTTGAAAACAGCAGAAACGATAGTATTGGATGACGGAGCTGGAGCGAGGCTCGTACATCGGAGGCAGCACCTGGGTCGAGGTGTGAGCAGTCGAGCGCGGCGGGCGGGAGCGGGGCGGGGGGCGCGGGTGGCACGGGGGGTGCGAGGAGAGGCGGCCGCTCGTGGTCGCCGCCGGCGCTGCTGCCGTGGACGTGCACCTTTATATTGTTGCGCACCAAGTGTGGTTTGATCTCCTCAAACCATACGTCACACAGCTGCAAACACAACCAAAGTACCTACTAATCTAGTGTAATAATTTCAATAGAAAAAACAAGATAGTTAATTTTTTTGTAGGTAAGCTCTAGTTGGTCACCCTATGGTGCACATGCATATAGGCATACGTAGGTACATATTATTACGCCTGTTAGCAAAGACTATTATATTTACATACGTACATACATAAACTAGCGTCTTTTTCCCATAGGGGTAGGCAGGAACTACAAAACGCCTACGCCTTCGATATTATATTTACATAACCACGTTATATATATAATGTAACATGCTAGTATTGTGCACTAGCATATAGGTACCTTACTTATCCTCAAGACGAGTGCAGTATTACTTATTTATATTGGAATAAGGTTCGTCGCAATATCAACAACACACCTTGACACACACAAAATAATAAAACTCCTTGTCCATATTCGTAACAAAACAATTTGGCCTAAAGTAGGATATGTAATTTTGTAGTAGGTAGGTACACGCACGTACACATGAAGCTATACAAAACCAATTTAGACTGACCTCCCATTGTAAACGTATTCCGCACAATTAAAGTCCAGCCTTTATTGGTTTTGTACTTATAGCTTGATGTGTAGCTGTGCGTACCAAAACAGATATGAGCCCACATTTGGCTATATATTTATTAGTAGGCGCTTACACTGACTAAAGCATTCTCCAAATCGTAGCGCACACTTTTGGGTATCTTATTCTTGCTTCTACTTCGCAGAGTCTCTTGGTTGGGGCGGACGGTGCACGCGACTGAGTCCCCGGAAGCCTTGGCGACGGAGGCTCGGGCGCGCGGGCCTCCATCGCCGCTGCCCACCACTTTGCGCATTCGCGGCTGCGACATTACTCCACACGCAACTATGTCTACACCATTGAAATCACCAAACGAAGTGGATAACGCACTGAAATCAACACTAAACGAGTACTTTCCTTAAAAAACATTAAAAATATGGGTATAAAAAGTAAACGTCTAAACCTGCACTTTCAACTGTTCTGTCATTTTTTTTATTTTTTCTACTCTAAAGGCAACTACCGCCATTGAATAGAAAATAAGGTTTATTATCTGAAAACTATTTTTTAAATAAATGTAGGTACTTTTATATTGGTTTAAATAACATTGAGGGACACAACCAGCGCTCGCATAGAGTAATTAATTAATACGTAGTATATACCTAAGCCAGCAAAATTCAATAATGAATACACCAACTTGGAAATCAACTTTATGTACGGGAGTGTCGTTCGTATGTGAATTAGCTGTAAAAATGTTAGAAATAAATGTGTTTAGAAACGACAACAAGCAATGCGACAGTGCAATCAACGAAGTTTTATTGTATGGAGCTGAAGACGAAGAGCTGAGGAAGCAGATAGGTTTAAATAATCTTCTGTGTATTTATTACGTTATACTCCACGCAAGTAGGACAGTGGACGTGTGCGTACCGAGTCTCGTTAGTGATGCAATGGCTCGATGTCTGATCAACGTTCACCAACAGAACAAAGTGAAAATCAGAATCACCATACACAACAGCGACAACTTTCACAATCTGCAGTTATTTGCTCAAAATGGAATCGAAGTGAAGATTATGAATCCTTCTGTGCGTTTGGAACACCAGTTCGTATTAGTGGACGCGAGCGCCGAGTGCGACGCTGTGGCGGTTCTGGGAGCGCTGGACTACGAGCCAGCAAGGCTCAACTGTCACAGGGACTCCACGCTGCTCACCTCCGACCAGAACGTCATCACAGCTCTGAGCAGGGAATTCGAAAGAGTGTGGAACTCTGTATCTGATTTTACACAGTTCAAAGATGACAAGATTAAACAGTAGGTACCTAACATTGAATTCTTAGTAGCGATCTTGTTTTGTTTATTTTATTTTAATGATTGTGGCTTTAAGAAATTTAGTGTTGGATGTAGAAATAAAAGCATGCAGGTAACAAAAAATACTTTTAATTTCATCGCTTGCGGATGAGACGATAATAATTGCTTTTTTTACATTATTCGACATTAATATTACAGTAAGAACTATAAAACTTTTGTACTCCAGTGCCGTTTATTATTCTAAGCGTTGATATTACATAAATATATCAGTTCTACTCGGAACAATTGTGACATATTCAATGAATGGTGACAGCAATATCACAGTTTACTTTGTAATCATATAACATTACGTGGACATCTAATGGAAACATTTCAGAATAATCATTTGTTCTTAATTTAATAGTTATTTTCATGTCTTTTAAATATAAGTATTATATTACATATTTAATAAAATCATTATGTAAATCATAAAAAATATCTTGATTGCTAGTTATATTGAAACGATTTTAAAACGACATTTACTGGAGGAATTCATTATTCATTACTTATATAAGTTGATTGAATGTACTTATTAATGGTATTAAAACAGTAATAACAAGTTAACGATTCATATGTTAAAGATATTTTATTTACAACACGTAACAATAGTTCCGAAAGAAATCAAATGGCATAGAAATCTTTGGGAAGACTATTATTTCAAGTAACATATTTAAGGTCCTGAAGTACTACGCGGCCATGGGAATCAGCCAAGGTTCGACCAGGTGCAACAACAGATAGATTTCTTGTGTGGAGCAGTCATGCCTGCCACGAAATAATTATCTTTGGGACATAATATCGCGCGACCAGGTCGCCGCGGTCGCTGGGGCCTCACACCGTGGTCACAGCCGCGAAGTGCGACGTCCTTCACTCATATTTCACTGCTCATACATACTGACGTACATTTGCATGACTTACGCTCAATTTCAAAAAGTAATTATAACCGTGTCATGCAATATTTTCTTTATCTTGTCAGCATGAACATGAGTGGTTATAATTAGTTAATGAAACTAAGCTGTAAATCAACACAACACAACAGCTGTATCTTGAGGTCATTTCATGAAAATACACAACATTTTAAGACCATTTCAATATAGATCATAAAATATAAACCTAGTAAAATATATGTTACAGTAATAAAAAAGTAAAATACTATCAAGCTAATAATGTAAAAGCTAGTCACACTAAGTATTCATATTAGAATTATACATTAATAATAGTTTAACTCAGAATATGACTAAAATTAACTACATTGTCTATGTTGATGAGTGAATATTACTTTCCTCATTTTAAACACGAGACACGCTTTGGATATTTAAGTACTCAATTCAGTATACGCTATACCTACACACACACAATACCTAAAGATTTAAATTCGATGGACCCAACAAATAATTCTAATCATATAAAATAGAGAATTTTTCCAGCTATCAGGCAGCCAATCAATAAATTTCTTTTCAGCATACAACAGAAACTGTCATAGGATAGTACAAAAAACGTAGAACTTACAGCTAATACCGGTGACACATGCAAAATGACTAGCAGTACTACCGCGATGAGTGACTATTAATAGACGCAAGACAAATGCAAGATTCCTCTCAGCGCACATGTCAAAATGCCATCGGAGGGGGAGTCCTAGTCACTCACGAGGGACAGTTCATGTCATACATCGACCTCGATGTCGCTGGTGACCTCGTGTGAGGCGGGCGACTGCGGCGACTCCTCCTGCTCGTCTATTTCTTGCATGTCATCCATCTCATGCATGTCTTGCATGTCATTAATATCTTGCATATCATTCATGTCGTGCATATCTTGCGGCGACGCTAGCGTGTATTCGTGTGGAGAGCTCAATTCTTCATCACCTGAACCGGCAAACTCCTCATCCATCATTATTGTAGCAGGTAATGATGGTGATACTTCTTGTAACTGACTTGTGTACACTGTAACAACAGATAAACAATTATGTATACTTTATATAGGCCAGAATGGGTAATGCAGTAGTATTAATGAACAAATACAAACAAAATTAAATTGATGAAGAATAGAACAGATGGTGCTTTGAATATAAAAACAACACCCCAACTTTCTCTTTGTATGTGTCATGTTTTCATCATATTTTTTATATTTGTCATGTTTTCATCTTCATATATTATGTAGTAAAAATAAATTGCTGTTCGTTAGTGTAGCAAAAACTCGAAAATAGCTCATCCGATTTTGGTGTTTTTTTTGTGTTTTTTCTGAGTGGGAGTACCCTGGGTGGTTTAGATTCATATTTGGACCCAATAGGTGGCGCTGCTTTTGAGTCCGGGCAGTACAACTTCTACCCACTAGTCATTGATAAGTATAATACTGTAAAATTATGTCTATGTACTAATTATATGATCAATGAGAGAGATCACTATTAAATATTATATGAGTGCCATATGACTATATTTATGTACCTTTAATATTGGAAGACTTAAGATCGGCAGTATAATTGAGAGATTCCTCCATGGCCTCCATAGTAAGGGTGTCTGTATCAAGACTATCTAGAGACCCTGAACATGACGGTGAAGTGTCAGGGTTGGTGTTGAGTGTCAGCTGTATGCTGTCTAGTTGAGGTATATGTGGCCGCACCTGGAACATTAATCATGTTTATATATCATCATACATCATAATATATAGGTATATATATATATATAAGAAAATAATGTGTTATATACAAAATATAAATTCTTGATATTCAAGTTTGATTTTCCTATTTTATTTAGAAGCCTTCATAACACTTCTATTTCTCTATACATATTATAATAAAATTGTAACAAGCCGATGTCTGTACATGGGAAAAATAATTTATGGGGTTTATATAAAATACCTTCATTCCGTCCGGTCTGTGAGGGTTTCTGCATCCTTTACACTTGCACTCAGTACATGGTTTGCTCTCCACATAGCATGGGCACCGCTGCCCACAACATGTCAACTTGCCTGGGGTGGCCGTGGCATTCCCACATCGACAACCTTTTCTCTTACTGCTAGCTGAACTACGAGATCTATTTGAAGGCTTCTTAAAACCTAGTTGATTAGACTGAAAATATAAAACATAATTAGTTAGAATAAACTATACATTAAATATAAAATGATTTTCATAATACCAACATTTTCAAAACACCATACCATATCAAATTTTGCTAGTAATACTTACTTTACTTTCCCGGGTGGATCCGGAATCATTGTGAGGTGAATCTGTTTCATCAATATTTTTCCTCTTAATAGTAATTTTGTTTCCAGTACCAGCATACATAACAGAATATAATGGTGATCCATTTGATGTAGATCTATTTGGTGAGTCTTTAGAGGATCTAGTTTCTGAATTATTTGATGTTGAGGCACCTTGAGTTTGAGTGCCTGCAGAGTTTGTGTACACGCACGGTAGGATGCTGTATGCAGACTTCGATAGACCAGCTGTGCTCTTGTAGTCGTCAGAAAAGCCAGCACCTTCTTGTATTAAGTCAATCAATCCTGAACTTGCAACAGTGCCTCCATTAACACCCGCCGCAATTTCGTCCTCATCCAACAATGTTTTATACACATCCGTACCCATAAAATACTCACACAATTTCTTATAACACTGCAGAAGTATGCGTAACTGTAAGTTCTCACCATAACTTTCATAGTCTTTGCACCAACTACAAGAAGGCTTTAGTTTTTTTCTTCCACCTTTACACTTTTTACACACATGATGTTGACAACTGGCACTCGTTGGAGTGTAGGGCTCCTTCAATAAATTTCCACATACAGTGCAAGATAAAGATTGTCGTAAATAAGGAACTAAACGAAACAAATCAGTCCATGACGACTTATCTGCAGCGTCAGCCAAGATTATTAGTCGGCACGTAGAAACATATAAACTTGTAGCATTCATTTTTATTACAAAAAACTTATCAAGAAGAACATTTACTGATTTATAAATTAATTTGTTTACACCAAGATAATATACAACCAAAAAGCCGCAAACGTCTCGTCAAATCAAAATTGTCATTGTCAAATGTCAAACTAATAAAACATTAAAAATAGAGACGGAAATGATGTGTCGACATTAAGTAGATATTTAGGCGATTAGTTTTATTTTTCAAGTAAAATATATTCAATTTTGATAATAAACATTAATCTTAGTATAAAATAAAGTGAATTAAAATAATATTAATTATTTATTCGTAGAATATTACAAATATTCGAACAAAAAAGTTTTTTCCGTTTTTCGCAAACTATTTGACTATAACACATTCTAGGTACGATGGTATGGTAGTAGAAATTGCGACATCTACAATTACTTATTCACAATTGAGTATAAAAATGTTTGCTTAAAAATCGATATCATAGGAGATTTAGGTGTAAATTGTCATTTTTGGCCGAATCCACTATCTTACACCAAAATCTTTAACGTTAACAATAAAAATTTTAAGCATAAATTTTTAAATACTCAATCGTGCTACAGTCGATGCCCGATGGTCACAATTTCTACTTTCATGTACGTCGCCAGCAGATCACGTTACACTAAACTGTCAAATTTCTCCAAATGATTTTAAACCTTAACATCTTGAAAATTAAGTTCAAAATCAACTGAGAAAATTTGACATTTTGTGGTAACTTGATGTGCTGGCCACCGCGCCGTACTTAATTTTAACATAACATACCATCACGCCTGTATTCCCCGAAGGGTTAGGCAGAGGTGCACTTAATGTACACCCACAGTTCGCCGGTATGTTTGGGTCCCATGTAATAGGGGGCGAGCCTATTGCCATTCACCGGGCACAAATCCAGACTCCGAGCTGCTACTGAGAATTTCATAGAAAAACTCAATAACACTTTGCTCGACCTGGGGATCGAACCCAAGACCTCTAGCGTAGCAGTCGCGATTGGGACCACTAGACCAACGAGGCAGTCTTAATTTTATTTCTTTGCATTTAGTTTTTATGGTGGGTATTTAATGAAATTTATGAGATGGGTACAAATATTGCTGCGTGGTAACGTAACAAATTTAAGCAAACTCTTCGATAGTTAGGTTACCAACGGCAACGAAGGCAAGTGCGATTTTTAGTCGGTACGAGTCGGATATTCCCTATATGCTACCTCCCCAGGTCCCTAGGTGGCACACGAACCAGGAGAATTTTCAAAAAAAAAATACTCCAATAATATGAGGATATCCATCAAGCATTAAAATATGTGTCGGTCTAACTTTAACTTCAATCTACGACATTTACTTGTACATTAATTTAATCCACACTGAATGTAAAGAAAAAAGGCAATTGAATTTACGAGAAGTTAGTATAAATTACATTTCCTCATTTCTTCCTACATTTACCGTGTCTGACAAGGCCCACCCACACAATATGTTCTTATTTTAACAACATATTGTGACATCTAAATAGATAACTTGCGGAGTACAATAAATGTATTGATTCTTGAAAAGGGGTTTCATTAAAAAAAAACACAATCATAGTTAAGTAGTTACGTTAGGTTAATTAAGTTAAAATTTTTTGTTTTGAACTAGAACGATGTCTGAAGTAGATAGGTATGTACTGTGGGGATCGTAGCGGAGCGCCGCCCGTGGTAAGATATAAATAAAATACTTAGTATTCACCTAAGCCGTTAACTCTGGTTTATTCGAATATTAGGGAGGCGAAGCCCTAGCAAAAAACATGTAATACGTTCGTAGCCTGACGGACGTCTAAAAATGTTCTCGTCGGTAATATCGGCCTTTGCCGCCTGTTATGGCGGCCTTTTGTGTTCCGCCTCTACGATAGAGTTGAGTACGTGTGCCTCCTGCGCTTACGTTTTTCACACTCTCTTCCTCCCGCCGAATGGACTCGGCCCAGCCTCCATCGTAGTGGTCGTGTGTTATCCTCCATAAAGACAACCAATTGTAATGGCGGCCTTTTATGTTCCGCCTTTACGATAGAGTTGAGTACGTGTGCCTCCTGTTAGAGAGTCCTCTCTTGCCTCTTGTTTGGCACAGTAGAACTCTTCTACATAATTAATATTTGATGGGAACTTTGCCCTCAATTTATCACAAATGGTTTTATATTCCATCCCATCGCGGTACATTGACTTAAAGTAAATAACCGCTGGTCCTTGTAGATATGCGCTTAATAATAAAGCTAAGTCGCTGTCTCTCCATTTTTTCATGGCGGCGACTATTTGAATTGAATAAAAAATTCGTCTAGGCATAGTAGGTCATCTAGACCCGAAAAGAAACATACCTCTTGTGCCATTTTGCACGTATTATTTTATTAAAAAGAACACTTAACTTTCACTATTTTTTCATACTTTATTTCTCTTTCGGAGAATTCCCGTTCAATTGGGCCGTTATAGCCTCCAGATGAACATTTTATTTATTACAATTAGAATTTCTGTAATTAACAATGCCAATCTATTAATCTAGTACCTATACAGAAATACCTAAGTTCATCGAAATCTACTATCCACGTAAGTATTTATGTAAGATCGCTTCGTAGGTATATTCCATCAATTAGTTATTATTTTATACATACAAATATGTATGACTTCATCTCCCCGGAGTTCAAAACTGGGTTCAACCTGTATAAAAAGTATCCTAGGTCTTAATCTAGGCTATAAACTATGTGCCTAAAATAATACAAATCCGTACTACTTACCGGTTTACGTGATTAAGTGACAAACATACATGTAGTATCAATAGATACTGATGTGTATTTTCAACTGACTTCAAAAAGGAGGAGGTTCTCAATTCGACTGTTTTTTTTTTGTATGTTTGTTACTTCATAACTTTCGACTGGGTGAACCGATTTTGATGATGATTTTTTTATTTGATAGCTGATGCTTTTTGGTTGGTCCCATTTTAATTTGTTCCAGTTTTGAGAATGGCATCCACGGGAAAATCTTATAAGTCTTAAATTTGCATAAAGTTTGCGCGGCAAATGGACCAATAACTCAATATCACGCCATCCGATTTCGATAATTCTTTATTTTTTTGGAAGGTTATACTTTAGCAGTAGTCCCATTTAAATTTTATCGAAATCGGTTCAGCCGTTTTAAAAAAATCAACAAAAATCTAAATTTTTTACTTCGAAACCTCGCTGTCTCATTGGAGCAGTGCATTTAGTTGTTACACGTATGATAAATAAACAAAACCTTCCACAAAAAAATAAAAACTAAGTTAAATTTTAACATAAAAGTAAAACCGCCTTCAAAAATAATAAAATAATTTTATGTCTGAATCAGTTTCGGAAGTATCGGTGGCGAAAACAAAAGAACACACTCAAATTGAAGTCACACAGTATTATTTTTGAAGGCTCTAACTTTTTTTGTTAAAAGTTAATGTAATAACCTATGTACAGTGGGTTATACCTGTTACCTGACCCACTTAGACCCCGCCGTAACAGGTAACAGCAGGTAACAGCTATAACCCACTGTACATATGAAAGCAAGAAAGATTTGAATTTGAATACAAACTATCACATTTATTAAAACCTAGTTGTCTTCTACCAACCTCCGAATCTCTCAGCCAAATAGGATAAAAACAATCTTAAGTATACAGTGCTAGACCAGGTTAAAACTACCTAAGCATCTGTGTGTCAAACATCCTTAACCGCTTTTGCTTGATAGAGTAACAGACATAAAAAAAAATTAAGTCGAGGGGAGTGAACTCATGGTAATGATGTAAGCATACCCCGTCTAAATAACAACAGTTAACAACTTGCGAATATACGACTAGAGGACCAATACGCGACCAATCTTGCTCTATTATCCAATTGAAGGCACTTAAGTGTTTCTTTCCAAGTAAGTACCTAGACAGAAACCGTACAAAAATGATCTGTAACATTAATTATTGTTTATTATTCGTCATTCACTAATGAGGTAAAACATTTTTGTGAATCGACTTAAGTAAGCGTGCAGGACCTACTTATCTAATGGGCTCGTTATGAATTCAATAGGAGGGACGTCTTATCAGTCTTTATTAGACTTTATATCAAAACAAAGACGTTCATTTACTTGATAAATAAAGGAACTATTACAGAATAAACACTATCGACGAACCAATCGGAGCATTCAGATATGAGCGGTATCGCTTTTTGGTAGCTACCTATCTGGCCCAAACGACTGCGGCCCGCGCTGTCATTGTCTCACAGTAGTGGTGCAACTAGATACAGGGTGCTTAAGCGCAGAAGGACGTGCTGATAAAAGATTACAGCGTCACAGTATCGGTTGATCCACGGCAGCGTCAGGAGCATCTTACTGCCTCTCGGCGACATTTGACCGACTGAGCATGCGGCTAAACTAATTGAATCCATTCAACGAATGTCTTCCGTCGCTGATTGCAGCTCCCTAGCGACGAGTTATTGTCATAGTGTACCGCGATATTCGACTCTATCTGTTGTGTTTGTGTTGTGAATATGTGCTGGTGATGTGAAACTTGCCAAGAGTGCTTTGTTGGACTGAAATACTTCGTGTTGACGACTGAAAGACAAAAGATGTTCAGGTAATTTCCCTAGATACATAAATACCTCTAACTCTTATCTCAAACTGTCTTAAGTAAGGAACCCTATATCTTTGTTTTTTTTTTTCTTTTTATGGAGTAAGTACTAACTACCTACAGACAAGATCATAATGAAGGCACCAAAGGCAAAAACCTCATCTAACAAACCTACCTTACTGAAGCTGAAACCTACTTCTGGAGGCTCCATAAGGAGGTTTCATAATGAATTCATTCATTTGAAAGTTTTTGCCTCTTTCTGTAAGAGTGTCAAAAAAGGGAGGCAAAAACTCTCCTTGTAAATTGGTACCTATCCATGTTGCGCTCTTCCGCTGGAAAATTATGAGTATGATCTTGACGAATAAGTCGATACCCATGCAAATTCGTAGGGCAATAATTTTATTTCCACCATATTTTTTTTACAAAATACGTAATATTATACGTACCTATTACATTGTTATAAGTGCCTATTTAAAACCTAAATTACTTAGGTACTTTATTTATCACCTTATTGGCATTAACACATTATCATAGATAATTACCAACCTCGTTAATGAAGTCAAGATTGTGAAATGAAATTAAAGAATTTGATTTCTGTTTTGAAACTTACTTTTTGTTATGTAGGTATTTAAGTGGTTTCTGGTATTGAAATAGATGAGAAGGCGTGATTGTTACTTACACGTAATTGAACTCATTTTAACGTACAATTAGGCCCCCCCTAATGTGTGCTGTTTCATTTTATATAAGTTTTATTAACTATATTATTTATAAATTTTCCAATAGCCCGGAATGGCCTCTACGTTTTCTTCCCTTGTTTATTCATCCCAGTTAATCCCTCGTTCCCGAGATCGCGATTATAAACAAAGAATCGCGCCTTATATAGGTACTTACCAATTTATAATTATTATTCGTATATTTACTTAAAAGCTTCACAGATTAAGTAACATACCTACCTACACGTTTAAATGCTTATTAACTTTCTTGTGCTTTTTAGCAACTGGGAAAGCAGAAAGAAATAAATACGCTGTATTTGATCTGTTGATATGTAATAAAAACGCCTACGGGCTAAGTTTGATTCCCAGATCAGGGTAAGACATGTGCCTAATCCTCATGCATTTTTGTATAAGTTCGTCTAAATTATTTTGTCAATAAAATTGCTACATAAGTAAGTATGAGGTATATAGTATATAACAGCGTTCACGTTGACTCATCAAACGAAATACGCATTGATCTTATCTATATAAATAACACTTATTTCGTAAATACGTCAATACCAAGATAATATGGTTTTCGTTAGTATAGTATCTATGGCAAAATTACGTGAACAGATTCAACATCTCAACTTAATACTCAATACAACGAGCTTCATTAGAGTAGTGGTCCTAAGTGCGTCTGCTACGCTAGAGGTCATGGATTCGATTTGCAGATCGAGCAGTTCTAGAAAATGCAGTTCGGGACTTGGATTTTTACCCGTTTATTGGCAATAGGCTCGCCCTTATAACATGGGACCTCGACATACCGGCGAACATTAGTGTACCTATCTCTGCCTAACTGTAGGTATACCTATGTTATGATTCGTACCTACGTTGTGCCTTCCTATGTAGGTAATTTATCTGTAAATTATACATTTAAATCAATCCTTTCTCGAATAACTGCGACAGGGGCGTGGACTGGACGCATCATAAAGATCAATCAGACAATTGGGGCCGCCACGCATGATGCGCAGGAGTGTCTCTCAATGGCATCCGTTGAATGAACATATTGGCTTACGCTTAGCGCAATAACCTGTAATGTTAACTTGAATGGTAGGTTAGTATTATAGGATAGTTAGGAATGTATAATATGCTAAAATAACTAAAAAAAAGTAAGATGTTTCTAACGAAGGCCTTTTCCCTACAGGGTACGAAAATCTATTCTCTTCCTAGTTTTGATACAAAGATTTTCAATATTGACACTTCTAACATTGATTCAATCCAAATATGTTAAGAAATTACTGAAATAGAATGAGTTAAAGGCTGTAGTGATAAACATCAGGGTAATCAATCATATAGAATAAGTATCAGCTGCTGTAGTAGTAGTAGACAGGTAGGTCATGCACTTAACCAGTGTCCTTAAGGCCACTGGTGCAGGAATAGAGCACCTGGAAAGATTTGGGCAGAAGGAGGCCTTTGCCCTGCAGAGCACAGTAATGGCTTATAAAATTTAGTGGTAGGTAGGTAAGTAATCTCTATTTAGTTTCTGCAATTAAATACAGACATTGTATAATTACATAAAAAAGTCATATTTTTAAAATACAATTAAATCTCTATGGTCCTCAATTCTAAAGTTCAAATTGGCCACATAGACACAAATGGCCAAACTCTTATCCTGCTTTAGTCATTATTCATGTACCTTTCGTGGTGAATGTCACGTACGAATCCAATATCCGTAAATATAGGGCAAGGCCCTACTATCTTGCAGCCTTTCCAGGAGGGACCATGAAGATTTTCCTCACAAAAAATGGCATTATGTAGGTACCGTAATACGACTGGACGGTACAGTTAAAGTAAACGTAGTAGGTACTAGAATAGATACTATATTCTGAAGTTAGGTGAAACTAAAATGTATCATAAGAAAGCGGACCTATCAGAATTCTTGGAAAACAATATTGTTCTGTTTATCGCAATGAATCATTTTATTCTGCAAATGTCTGTCTTAACCGGGCGGGAGAGTCCAAGTCAATAATTAAAAGGAATTAATTTGACCTCTGCGCAATTGAAGCAGTTGACAGGGACTCTTGAATATTGCGAGACAGTTCGCCATTATACTGTTGTATTACATACTTAGGCTGAACAAAGTATTAAGTGAGCTTTGGGTTTTTCTACGAAATTCTTAGAAGCAGCTCCTAGTTTTGATGCCCGATTAATGGCTTCAGGCGTAATTTTCATCCACAGTTCGCCGCTAAGTATGTTAAGATCCCTATGACGTAACCCCTACTTATTACGTCAAACATACTTAGCGGCGAACCGTGGGTGAAAAAAATTATAAGTAGTACACATCCGCCTAAGCCTAAGGAATACAGACATGATAGTATTTGATGATATGTTTATTATTGAATCCACCCACGGCTTCGCCCGCGTGGTTTCTCGATTTTACTGTACTATAACATATATGTATTATACATATAAACCTTACCCGAGAATCACGCTATCTATTGGTGAAAACAGCATGAAAATCGGTGCAGTAGATTTTGAGTTTACCGCGAACAGACAGACAGACCCCCGCGGTGGAGGATGTTGGATACGTACAGTACCTTCCCACATTGTCGTTCGTCATTGTCGACACCGTGTAGCACTTTATATACATAGCGGACTCTGTTATTTACAGTAACAAAAACGGATCATACCTACTTATAAAATGGCAAAATCGCAATTACTATTCGGTGATTCGCGATAATATTTGGGAAACACCTAAGTATTGAATTGATAATATAGTTCACGTTCACGTCCTATCTCTTCATATTCTTCACCTTGGATGTTATCTTCACCGAAACTAAATGATTAGTAAAAAGTAGTAGGACATGGTCAATTACGTGATACATATTAGATTATAAATCGGGTCACTTGCACTCCTCTTCGCTATCAATGCAATAGCTGTTTGTTTTAAAAATGATAAATGGGTGTCTGTCATTTTCCAGTCAGAAACTAAGATCAGTAAACTTGATCCATAAACTTTATTGTACCTAATTACCGGCCTACATTATCTAGGCAGCTGATAATTCAAAGTGGGAGTTGGTGCGTCGGCGTTGTTAACGTCGTTATATACTTACTTTTATATACCGAGCCACCGGAGACTACCGATGTGAGATATTTTTATTTATTTTAATAGGTAGGAAGTAAGCCGCAATTAACCTAACAACAACAACAAAAGCACCGGTGACTAGGCTGACATGAGCGAGATTCCCGCACCGATTTCGCGTCACGAGGATGCCATTCATTACCAACTGCACCACGTTATTATTGCATTACTTTAAACCATCTAATTTCATATTATTTAGCCTCCATTATTTTCATTAAATCTGCTGTCATTAAGAATAGTCAAGTTGTTTTACAATGTCACCATATGACGTCAACAAATTATAGATGTGTAGAACAGAACACAGCAAAAATGATATTTTTTCAGGAAACTGTTTCCGTATTTGTCATTCCACACAGTCATTGTAATATGTGTAATCAAATGAGCAATTTGAGGTATTTAGTTGATAGTAGATAGACGTAGGTAGGTACTCCACCCAATTTCTGGGAGTTGCCTACGCTGATAGTGATTTCAATACCACCGAATTTGCGAAACTAAAAACAAACTACAATTTTTTACAAACTACAAGGCTTAGCGTAGTGGACCATAGTTTAACCCTTCTCATTCGGGACCCGTGGCGGCAATGGGACAGAAATGGAGTGATGGTAACGACGTTTTTAAATCCGTTTGTATACTTATATTGGACTGGACTCCAACTCGTTGACTGTTAGATTCCAATTTTAAATGTTGAGCTGAGTCGAGACTTCTTGCGCAGATAAACATTCCCAAGTACATACAATAGTTACATAGGAGGTGGCGCTTTACGAGTCATGTTTCCAGGGCAAGGACCTAGAAACTCGATTCCTGGCCGTGACATGAGACCCTAATTGTCATTACTATTTGCGCTCACGATAATCACATACATACCTACGAGTTGATAATAATAATTGTGTTTAGTGTCGTGTTGATAGCTAAGTGTTAGAAACATAATACGTAACATACCCTAACGTCTTTATTTCCTGAGGTTAAGGAAAAAAGTACGTAGATACAGGTAGTAGGTAGTACAGTAGGATGTTCAGTATTAGCCGCCCTTTCCTGCTGATTTTGTAGTGTATGTATATTCAGCACGTAGGACCTACAACCTCTTTCAAAAGCTTTAGGCTCGGGTCGAGTCGGCCTTATGGAAAATCCACCTGTTGATGTGCCTACCTAGGTCATTATGCATATTATGTTTTGTGCGGGGATTGACAAGCGATACGTGGCCAAGAAGACGATCGCTCCGTCCGTTGCGGCTCAAAATTTTGTTTCATCCATCTGTTTCGATCCTTGTTTGTTCTAGAGGCATTTCTTTTATAATCTACTATTAAATATTTCGTCTTACAAGCACCTCCATAAGCAGTTCATATATCAATTGGAATTGAAACTCAAGCGGTATCAAGCTAAATATTTTGTCCCGTCAATCAAGGATAAAATGAACTTAAAATTACCTCATAATTTTTTCTAGATAACGTTTGTCACTAAACATTCATAAAGCACTTATAAATTAATGGTTTAGAACAACGCGTTATCAGTATATGCCGCGTTTATCGCACTCTGAATAAGATATTTTCAGAGTACTATCTACGTACGGACAATTTTCGTAACATAATGTGGAAAATGGAAACACGGTCACATCATTATTGCACCGTACTAGTTTTTAAAACAAATAACCTGTAAGACGACGATTCGTACCAACATAGTATGTATGTATAAGTATTGTATCGTATATTTACACAAATGTTATGTTATTAAACACTAGCTTTCCGCCCACGGCTTCGCCCGCGTAGTTTCGTAGTTACACGCGGCGGAGGATTTGGTTTGCCCAATGTCTATTAATAACTACTAAGTACTATGTCTACGATGTAGGTAGGTGAAAAGCGCAATCTTATGGTAAAAGTTGATGAAATGCAATGACCAAAAAAATCTTTTCGACGAAATGTAACTGAGATAGGTTCACCAGAGAAGTTTTTTACACGTACAATAGTGGGCATCAACGGGAAGGATTGCTTAACTTAGGGTCCGATACCCGGGCGATTAGAGTCCACAGTTCCACACCACACGGCTAGAAAATCGGAAAAAAAAATATTCGGGTAAAAAACAAGCTGCATAAGTACATTCATTAATTAAATATTCAAGTCAATACAATAAGTGCAAGAAACAGAAAGAACTCTTACCTACTCACCGACTATATAATATATAAATAAGAAAGTACCTACTTCGTACCTATTGACAACAACATACAGAGGCCAAGACAGCTGATAACCCTTAAGGAGAAAAATGTTAATATAATATTATCTAGTCATACTTAACTATAGTTTGACCTGTCGACCCCCCGAGAGATGGAATACAAGCGCCGTATCTGTACTGTACTCTACAATGACGTCTCGATGCGCCAGTACCACAGCTCACACATTGCGCCGATATGTTACCACAGCTCACACAATTACCTATAATGCAAATTTTAGTGCATTTGTATCTTGGGATATTCTCGAAGTGACTTGAAATAGTCTTTTAGGGCATGAGGCATGGGGCGGGCATATTGCACGGCAAGGAAAGTGCGGTTCTTGGTAGGTACCAGTCCGTTATACCCCGCCAACCAATAAATTATATATACTTATTAACCTTTTGAACGCCATTGTCACATATATGTGACAAACGAAATCTTACCCTGAACGCCAACGTCACAAATATATGACAAAATATACGTCGCCCATTTTATGAAATAAACAATTTAATCATTACTTTATGTGTGTTTTCACTATCTTGTGTAATTTGGCAGAAAATGTGGCCTGGCGTCAGGGGTACGGCGATACGTTTATACTCTGGCGTGCAAAAGGTTAAACTCAAATTTTTCGTGATCATCACATCTTCTCTTTTGAATGAGACTACATCAGTAGCATTAATTTTCAGGTAGTTAAATAAAAATCTTTCAGTGGGTTGGTTTGTAATGTATACCTAAGTTAAATTAACCTCATGTGAACTGCTCGTCACCTTTTACAGAATAATATTACTTTTCTCAATGCAGGGAAATATTAACGTAATCGAATCGCAACTCCTAAAATACTTATTATTGACGAGTTTCGGCGCAGCGGTGGTTTTCAATATCAGTTTCACTTCACCAATTGAGGCTTTCTTGAAGTCAACGAGCACGAGTTTCCTAATCAAAATGCAAGTAGGTACAATCCTCGATAATATACAAAAAAATATATATATATAGGTATATAAAAATAATAGGTACTGGATTTCTCCAGGTTTCACAGTGTCCATTGAATCTAATAAATACACATAGGTACTATATACCGACTGTTTAAGGTGGTTTAGGTCTTATTGGTGTCGTTAGCAAGTCTGTCTCATAGAGTTCATAGGTGTCGGACGACGGTGTTGTAGGCGTCAGTAGGTATAATGGACGTCAGTGTAATGCGCGACACTGTTATGGACGTCGGTGTTATGGACGTCGGTGTTATGAGCGTCGGTGTTAGGGGCGTCGGTGTTAGGGGCGTCGGTGTTATGGGCGTCGGTGTTATGGGCGTCGGTGTTATGGGCGTCGGTGTTATGGGCGTCGGTGTTATGGGCGTCGGTGTTATGGGCGTCGGTGTTATGGGCGTCGGTGTTATGGGCGTCGGTGATATGGGCGTTTTCTTTTTAAAAAGCTTACACACACGTCACACATTACTAGTATTCTTGTTAACCCCTCGTGCTAAGTTAAATGCTTGTGTTACGAGTGGGTTCACGTTGGTAGTGCAATGGGTGGGGTTCGAACCGGCAACTGCATGATCGCAAGTCCGATGCCCTAGGATACCGCCGTTTAATAATACAATCCAGATTTGGTTGTTTGATACCTGTATCATCAAACAACCAAACAACATTAGACGAATAGGGTCAATGTAAGACTAAAAATTAAGTCAAACATATCGAGAGAAACAGGCCGAGGGTTACCTACTTATCTAAAGCCAGAAATATTTCTTTACGGTTAAAGGTTATACGATTATTCTGAATAAATAGGTTCTCTGCTATCGATTTATTAGTAGTATAATGAAATGATATTTATTTCTGTAAATAGATCTTTCAGGACACTTTTACAAGTCGATTTTTTAAATTTTTTTTTCACTAGATGGCGCCGACGTTTCCTATCTGACGACCTCTGAGAAGAAACGTCGAAACAAACTCAGAGAATCATGGTCTCTTTTAAAGTCTAGACAATAGTTGTTGTTAGATATGCAATGCAAATGCAATTATGAGCTATAAAATTGATTCAGACTGATGATTCACGGCTGTTACTGATAACTAGATGATAGGAAAGGTAATATTGATGTCAATAACTTCCAAGACGGTCCTTTGTTTTCAGATAAACATTTAATAAGTAGCTAAGTAGGTACCTACATAATATATTCATTCTAGTTATTAACCCCCGGGAGGTAGCTACATTATAAAAACTTTTCTAAGCATCATCCGTTCATCCATCCCTAGATTTTTCACAATTAGAGGCGTGTAAATTCAGATTTCAAACAAACTAGAAACGAGGTACTTAGTTACGATTTTCTTAAGAACTTTTCCTAAATCCGACCACATTATACCTAGTAGATTAGTATACTGTGATCCGACTCTCGGCAGATCATGGAACCTACAATCACTTATTTTTTTACATAATACGTAGGTACCTACATAGTGTTGTAATGTGGCATACAATTGTGTATGTGTGTGTTTACATGTGGCTGTTAGTTGCAACTTCTACTAAGACCCCAGAACCCCCTTCATACCTAACTACATATCATACAACGTCGCCTCAAAGACGTAAATTAAAAATGTGAAGGAAAATTTCGACATGGCGGGTGGGAGTCGCGTTGGCTTAGCGGTCATAGCGTCTGGTGTACTTAACCAGAAGACGCAGGTTCGAATCCTGCCCGCGGTCGTATTTTTCCTTCACTAAAATAACTACATATCATACAATTTATATAGTAACGCAATTTTATAATATAAATGTTTCAGATTACATGAAATATTATTCATGGGAACACTGCTATACGTGCAGTGCGTCCGCAGCAAGGAGATGACAGAGATCGAGGCGTTGGGCGCCCAACCAAGCCACTGCACCTATGAATATGCATTCGACATGTACGGGGCACACTGCGCCGGACGTAAACTCAGCAAAATACCCAAACTGAGGGGAGGCATAGAGGCAAGTAACATAATATTATGTGCTTAAAATCCTTCATAACTTTTATAGTTCAGTGACAAACATATTGAGTAAAGATAGTGTAGCACATTAAATTGTAACAGCAGAATAATTCACACTGCAGTACCTACTTGCCGATCCCTTTAATTTATTTTCAATAGCTTTCCGACTACGGCTTCGCCCGCGGTTTTCGCCCTCTACTTTTCTGTACTAGGTATATTATGTATGTATGTATGTATTATACATATAAATCTTCCTCTTGAATCACTCTACCTATTAAAAAAAACCGCATCAAAATCCGTTGCGTAGTTTTAACGATCTAAGCATACTTACATAGGGACAGACAGACTGCGGGAAGCGACTTTGATAGTGATAGTGATGCGATTGCAATTACTAACCCAACCTCGCAGAGACTTATGACTAGGTTCGGTTGCTAACAATGAATAATATTTTTTGGTAATATTGGGCGAATATCAAAAGATGACGAGATAAAAGCTCATTATATAGTATTTGTATCTAAGCAAATACAATGGAAATCGTCAGAAGATGGAAGTACAAGTACCCTATTAAACATTAAAAAACACTATTGACATATTTATTCAGTATCAGCAAAATCTGTATTTTCCTATGGCAGTACCTTCCTTCTTGTAATAGCCGTAACTTAACCGGGTAGGTATACCTGCCTACATAATAAACATAATAATACTCATTTCTATGAATCATATTCGCAATTGGTTTCAGATCTTGGACTTCAGTGACAACAATCTGCAGGAGCTCCACGCGGACACACTGTCCAGCTACACCAGCATCAAGTTCTTGTACCTCGCGGACAACCACATATACGCCATACACGAAGACGCGCTCACCTCCCTGACTAGCCTCCAGTCATTGGACCTCGCAAATAACATTATTTTAGAACTTCCCAATTCAATTTTCCAACTACCGTCCTTACGAAAATTGTATCTTAGAGGAAGTCCTATTCTACATAAGAGTTCCGAACTTAAAATAGTGAGACCGATCAAAGCGCCACTGGAACTTTTGGATATATCAGACTGTAAAATAAGAGAACTTCCGAATTGGGGCTACCTACCCCAGTTGTCTCTCTACAATATCTCGCACAATCCCCTCGTTTCTCTCAAAACCGATCACTTTGCAGTAATGTGCAATCTCGTCAATGTGGATTTGACAGAATCTGTTAGCAACATGCCTCTCTGCAGCATCAGGTCCACTGTATTGTGGTTTCAAGAGAAGCGTGTGTTTTTCCAGTTAGAAGAGTACTCTCGCCTCAACACAAAAGGTTCGTAGTAGACATACAAAATCAATTTGCTACCTACAGCAAATATATAGATACATTTTATTTCCTAACTTTTATGGAACTTTAATTACAGAGTTCCAAGAATGTCCAGTACCAGATGATACAGAAAACAACAACGCCACGTACCACAGGTGCAAGGCAGAATATTTACAGGTAACTTTATAGGTAACTACCTAAGTACTTATAGTTTATTTCCTTTCAAAAACTGAAAGCAGATAATGCCTTTTGATTAGCTGTCGACTTTATGTCCCTGGAATACTAGGCAGAAAACAATATATGTTCAAAGCTCTTCAACCCTAGATGACGGGTAATTTTTGCACAAGTAGTACGGTAATTTTGTATTGCTAAATTAATACGAAGATATTTTTCTAACTAGAAATTTTAATATACATCAAGACTTATTTTTTAGCATTAAATATTGCGAAATGTTCCCAAAGAAATTAATTTTCTAATTAAAGAAAATTACTAGTGAAAGAAAAATTCAACAATACATCAAGACTATTACAACACAACACGTTGTTTTCTTGGGTTGTATAAAATGTTAATATAATTATAATAAGTACCTACTAGTAGACCCGGCTGACGTTGTCCTGCCCGAAGTCCCGAACTCGATCGCAGCGCCACCTACAAGGTCCAATAATTGTGAATCTAAACCACCTCTGTATTAGAGCGAACAAAACAAAAAATACTTACTCAAATCGGTCAAGCCGTTTCTGAGTTTTAGCGAGACTAACGAACAAATTTTTTTATAAACAAGATTATTAAAATATTTCAGGTGCAAAACATAAAAGCATCGCGACGCACTTGGTTGACGATTGGCGGCGGGCTGGCGGGTTTCCTCGTCGGCTTCATGTTACTACTGTACGTGATGCACAGACACAATGTCGCGCAGACCAAGACTACAGCGGAGAAAATAAAACAAGCCACGCCTCGAGATACGGAAAAAAACGCCACAGCACTACTCCTTAGCAACGCCTCTTAGTTAGGTACTATAGTTATCACCGATTTAAATGCCTTGAATGCTTGCCTATAACTCAGATCAAATAAAAAGTTAAGATGGAACTTTGCGAACAAGTGAAAGAACAACAGAAGTGAGGCCGGTTAAAACTACGCCTTGCCGTTTACAAACAGAATTACACGCACACACGCACGTGATACGTTAATGACGTTTTGATAGACGTGTAGCGATAGCTCGACTCTGTTCGACTGACAAGATAAGGCGTAGTTTCGGTATACGAGTGTGCGAATTGTGTTTGTATACGGCAAGGCGTAGTTTTAGCCGTCCTCACTTCTTTGTTTGCAAAGTTCCATCTTAACTTTTTATTTGATCTGAGGCCTATAACGACAGATAATGTACCTAATCAATTTGATGGCTAGTGCGCAATAGTTTTAGACAGGCGTACAAGTTACAAGATAAGCAATGTGAAATATCGAGAGATGGCCGCCACGATAGTTACTATAATCGTTCCATATAAAGATGATGAATATTCAGGGTACTGATTATACCAAAGAAATTATACTGGCACTTGTTCCAATAAACACACTCAATAAAAATATAATCCAATAATAATATTCAAATAAAACCAGATAGTTTTAGATGCTTATGTAATTATTAAAAATTTGTAGATGCTATTTTTTATTTTTTGTTATAAGTAATAGGTTTAACAAGTATTGTTTAATCTCTTATCGTGAAATTCTATTAATTTCACATTAATCATACCTAAAATTAACAGCTTGTATTCGATAGCTTCACAAAATAAGATACGTACAGAAAAAAATATTTATAGGAAAAGTTCTCGGTTATTTTTTTTGAATTTGCCCTGTGTCAACTAAAATGTATGCTGTAACTACTGTGTAGTATTTGTTCCGGCAATCGAACCTGCGACTTACAGAAAACGAGCGAAAACGCTTGCTAAGCCTACTGTTTATTTATTTTCTTGTAAAATATGGGCCACAACAAATATCATTTCTAATATCAATAAGGAGATAATATAAATATAGTATAATATAATATAAATATAACATTGACCAATCTTTAAACCTAAGACCATTTAAGACCTTACTGGCTCAACATTACCTCCTTTTTAGTTAACACAACGATAAAAAAGTATGGTACGATTGGTCACATTTATAAACACTGAATATTTTCAAGGCTTTTAAGGCTGACTAGTTTTAATATTGTGTCGTTCAAAACAAACGTATGTTTATTCAATTGTAAAGATTATGTGGATGAATCCTATAAGTGTACCTAGGTAAGAAATAAATAATTTAATGTTGTAAAGAAATAAGTCGGGTTTGGAGTGCGCACTTTGCTTGTTGGAAACGATGTCACATTGTATAATGTTTAGTAAAGTATGATATAGCAAATTAAAACCTTTATTCAGACCAAGAAAAAAAACAATATTCACATAAAGAATGATTTATCAGAAAACAAGTAGCTATGTAATTAGACGTATGTTATATATCTATAACTTTCTTCCTCTACTGCTTTTATTTTTATATGTTATTATTCTAGTAAAGTATTTAAGCAATTTCAACATACAATTGGTATCTACCACAAATATTTGAAAACATTTATTTTATATTATCAATATTATAATATTCGACATAAGAATGTAATCATTACCCGGTCCCAAATAATTCACTATTCAATATCAGAATTGTAATTCAGCCACACTGAATGTAGAAGGTCAAGCTTTAAGCTACCTTAACTCTATAGCGTACTTAAATTTCCATTGAAATTTCATCCTGCCAACATTTTCAATGTCATTCTGAAATCAACTTAGTTTTCATACTTTTAAAGTTAACGTTTGTCTAAGTACTAATAACATCTTTTATCATACACTTTGGATTTAAATGGAAATGGAAATTATAGTGTACACTGTACACGCTGTACAGATACAGAACCCATTGGGACTCCAATTTACCATGGAGGATATATCTTTCAGTCTCGGTTGAAATAAGAATAACGACTACCTTCCTTTAAACTCAGAAGCCTAAAACAACCGGTACCAATCCGATACCATATTAAAAATACGTAAATACAACGTATTTATATGATACGACCATTATTGAGTAATAAAATTTACTTACATATAATATAAGATACTCTAACTTTCACCTTTGGCTATGATATTTTGATAAGCTACTACCCATTTTGCCAAAGATTCTATTAATAGCTTTTAGAACACATTTGATGTATAATTATAAATTCTTTTTACTAACAAGTTTTTATGTAACTTTATAAAATTCACTGTGATAACGATAAGTAATAAATATTGTTTTTAATTACCTATTTCTTTTTTGTTCATTAATGAAAGAAAATAAAATCCACGAACCCCATTTCAAAAATTAATTATATTTAAATGAAATTAACAAACTGAATTAAATCGTCACAAGTTTTTAAAAATATTTTGCATTAAATGCTATGTTGATTTTTTTGTAATGTTAAAACATCTCCAACTCAATCGAAATGTATGTAAACTAAACAATTCAATAAAAACAACAGCTGAGTAAACACGAACAGTGGTTCCTTCAGTTGGCACAATCAAATGTCCTCATCTACAGAGTCTGCCGGGACATGTTTTGAATGCCAGCTTCAGGGTAATTCCGTTGAATGTTGTCCAAATTTAGGGTAGTTTGCCATTAATTTCAGGTGTCTTTCTTTTCACTATCGCTAATAGATTTCGTTGGCGGCTGTGTGTCTTTCTCCTTTGCGAGACGCTGTTTACTGAACTTGCCCATGCCTGGTTGGTAGATAACAAGGCTTGGACGATCCTGGCCAATAAAATTACAGATAATATATTACGTTAATGTAACAAAGATCAATAGCTATTTATTTGAAGTGTTAATCTTACCTTATTCCTAATTCTCCTTTCTGTGCGACGATCTTCACTTTCACTTTTCTCTTTTTCTTCTGACCCCTCCCTGTCTGTTGATTTGCTTCTATCATCAAGTGAGTTCTGCCGTTTCAACACCATATCGTCTTTGATGGGCAGTTCACCTGATTCTAAACTATTTCTTCTCATCTTTGACACACCAACAGATGAGTTTTTTGTGAAAACTTCGTCGCTAGAATCTTTACTAGTGTCTTCTAGTTTCACTTTCTTGTCCATACCATCTATGATTTTAGATAGGTCATCAGTCTTAACATGCGGTAATTGAGTAAAAGGTTTGATATCGTCGTGGTTAATTGACTTTCCTTTGTTTTCTGAAGACATGATTTTATTTATAACTGATTGTTTGTCTGATTTACCGAATTCATTTTGTTTGATTCTCTCCTTCCTTGTGTCACTGTATTTTTTACTTTTTTGCTCAAGGGGCGACTCCTTATACTTCTCGCGTTTATCTTTTTTATATCCTTTGTCGGAATCATCGCCTTGCTCATCATCTCTAGCTGAACTATCTTTCTTGTCATCATATTTTTTCTTTTTGTCACTTAAAGCGTTGATTCCAGCTTTACGCTGATCCCTATATGATTTAGATTCAAAAACAGATCCATCTTTACCATCTGACTTCACCTGGTCGTCTCTTGCGTCACTAGCTTTTTCTTTTTCCCATTCTCTAGACTTGATTTTCTTAACTTCACCATCTCCAGTGTCTTCCTCCTATAATTTATACCCATCTAATTATATTACAAGTAAATTTAAACTAATAACAGATACAATAGATAAGTAATTGTTTAACGATGGCGGAAACACCATCGCTCGCGTGATCATAATTGTAGAAAAGTATGAAAGGTACACCTGGACTTCACTGCTTAGGGGCAACATTATGTAAAGTTGAATAAATGTTTGGTCTGGACTTTCGAAATAAATAACAACATACTTGATAATAAAAGAGAATGCCATGAACTATTTATACATAATATCTGAAAAAGATGAATCAAGTCAAGATTTCATAATATATGCTTAAACTATTTCCATACACATGATGTGACTAAACTGACTGATATTACACTGCATACTGTTAATCTATCAATATCAAACAACATTAACTACAATTCATTTCAATTCAAAACTGGGAACCTTTAAGCAAGTGTCACCACCACTTTTTTGGCTGCCCTCTTGTGTTTCTTTTTTATCACAGAATTTACCAGAAGTTAATGTGAATGTGTTGTGAGTCTTAGTAGATAGAGCCGGGAAGTGGCTATCCCAGTCAGAATCTGTACTGATAAACTCGTCAGAACCATGAGTACTTTTCAGTTCTGATTTAGCAACAGCACATTTCACTTTACTTTTATGATATATTCTTTGCTCTCCATACCAAAAACTGTGGTTGCTATATTTGTTGTCATAATAATCTGTATTGTCATTAAAGTTCTCGTCTTCGGATATATCGCCGGGCCGCTAAAGAAATAATAGATGAGAAAGGAAAAATTATAAAAAATCTGGAATCTGAGTGGTATCTGGATATGTAAGTATTTGTTACACTCGATCACGATTTTCAGAGCTAAATGACATGTTTAGTTTATATTGTAACGATTTTTTTTACAATCGTCACATAGTAGTCGATTTTTAGTTCGGAATCCTATCACATTAGTTTTTTTGGATCAAATAGCTGTTATCCAGGTTCGTAATAATCATTGACAATGACAATTAATTAAAAAGTCATCTGTCAAAAATCTATGACAGCTTCACTCTACGACCTCTTCCGACTATGGCCTGATCATTCTTTTGAAATTTTTGTAATTAATTTTTAATCCGGCTCCATAATGCCGCGATTCTATTCAAAAGTGAATATTTAACTTTAAATCAAAGCCGAATGGCTTGATTACTTGTGATGGATCCATATTTTATTGGTGAGTCGAATATTTTTATTGTTAATGTGTTCGTTGCATTCGATCATCAAAATTTTGTTTCGATGTTCTACATTCCGCAATTTTTTATATTGTTTCAGGCATAATTTAGCCGATTTATCCACAATGGTGGAGTTATAATTCTTTGTTTGTTCGAAAAACGGTAAGCGATTGTGTTTTACATGACCACGTTTCGACATATATTTTTCGTTTTCAAGTTTTTAATCCAGGCTTATTTCTTTACAGCCTCGGCGTTTTTCACCATAGTTCAATTGTCCGTAAGGATACCTTTTTCACCCTACTTATATTTTTCACCACAATTTTCGTATGTATATTTTTCATCATACTTTATATTTTTTATTCCTCGTCTGCGTCACGCCTCGCGGAGATGTCAGGAGGGAGGCAATTATAAAATAATATTTTTTCTAAAATTCTAACAAGATGCAATAATAATAATAATTATATCATTAATGGCAATTTATTTTTAAATTTAAAATTTAAGCCTTCATTTATTGTTGTAAATTTTTGTGTGCAGCCTACAGGCAAAATATAGACAGACAAAAGAGCATAGGCCTTTTATTTGTTTCCTCCCACCGGCAGATTAAAAGCCAATCTCTCCGTTGGTTAGTTTCCGGTAGCATATTTTTAGGAGTGAGCTTCTGGCGCCCGTGTCTCCATTATGGTATAATTTAATTGTTTTATTTTGGAGCTCACTCATATATTACACACACCCAAACACTCATTTTTTTTTATTTTTTTTATTACAATATCATAGCATCAGTGATATTTCCTTACCTTAATTGGATTTTCTTTGGTTTTCCTTTCTATCCTCATTTTTCTCTTGTCATTCTCTCTCCTGCGACGCTCATCTCTCCCTCGCTTATCTTGTTTACGAGCTGCAAGGTACTCTAGTAAAGGAGTTGATTGTACCTTCTTGTCATTACCTGCAAATTTTTCAAGTTTATTTTTTTGGCTTAGACTGCCTCGTTGGTCTAGTGGTCTCAATCGCGACTGCTACGCTAGAGGTCTTGGGTTCGATCCCCAGGTCGAGCAAAGTGTTATTGAGATTTTCTATGAAGTTCTCAGTAGCAGCTCGGAGTCTGGATTTGTGCCCGGTGAATGGCAATAGGCTCGCCCCCTATTACATGGGACCCAAACATACCGGCGAACTGTGGGTGTACATTAAGTGCACCTCTACCTAACCCTTCGGGGAATACAGGCGTGATGGTATGTTATGTTTATGTTATGTAATTTTTTGGCTCAAAAATATTAAAAGTATTCTGAAGGCAAGAATCTAAAAAGCACCATGTTCATGTTGATTGATAGAAACATTTGTAAGTGCATCTGATTTTGATAAGAGGCAATAGAGTCTGGGACAAATATGTGCCTCCACAGCCTGCATATGTTTGCACATATGGAGAGTGAAAGCCAGGTGAAAACCAGGACTGTACTGATAAATTAAACTGTTGGCACTGCAATGTCATTGATTTTCATGACAATTAATCACCTAATACAATCAATCACACTTGTTAATCAAAATGAATAACTAAATTGGTCAACAATATCAAACATAATTATACTGCTCTATTATTTACTGGCCAAAATCATAAAAGTGACTTTGAGAACCTTACTTTGATTAACAGGCCATGGAATAGGGAAATGTGATGGCTATAGTAACAGCCAAAATAAAGGCTCACTTACTATCATTTACAGGATAAGAATACTCAAGTTTTGGTTGGTTTTCAGTCTCTGGGTCTTTTTTGAGACTTTCTACAAAATCTTGATAGATAGGGTCACTCTCTATGGTGCCACACTTTGGGTCTTTCTTCTTCTTCTTTTTAGGTATTCTCTGGAACGGTGCGTATTCCACAATACCTACATATTCTACACCTGTAACATATAAAAATGATTGTGTAGTGTTGTATGAATGCAAGAATGAAGACTGTTTTAACTTACACAGGTGTAATAATATTATTCTGAGTCCTCAACTGATGGCATGCATCCGTCAGTTAGGGTCCACTCAAAACTGCTCATATGGCTTTTTTTTTAAAAGGCCTGGTCAGATATTGCACTACATATCAGATAATACTACTACTGAAGAGATCATGGTTCTTTGAGTTTGTGTTTCTTTAAGAGTTGTCAGTTAGAAAATGCAGATGACATCTAGTTACAAAAGTTATAATTATGTTGAATGTATAATTACAGTATGTTATATGTTTTATAATAGTATTATTGTACAAGTGTTTTTAACAAATCTATTTACATAAATATAAATACTTTATGAAAAACAACATAGTATGGATGTAGAATATTAGGTACTTAAGTATAACTTTCTTTTTTTTTAAATTGAAATAAAAAACCTGCTTCGCTTGTTTTGAATTGAAAGACTACCTCATTAGTCTAGTAGTCTCAAGCGTAACTGATATGCTAGACACCCTGGGTTTGAATACAAGGTTAACCAAAATGTTATTAACATTTTCTGTTAACTATTTATGAAATACATCCCATTCCATTTAATTTCTCATTATAGTTACTTACTGTAACCACAAAATTCTCATTTTACTGATATCCTTATAGGTTGTTGGTAACCAAAATAATAGATTTATGTACAGAAAATATAAAAATAAAGATTTACATTAATGTTGTTTCAAGTGAATGCAGTCCCCCGCATAAATTAAGATTACATTTTATTAATTATGAATTTTAATGAATCCTATGATTTCAAATATTTAACTTTAATTGGATCACATCTTTACTGATATTGCAAGCAAATAAAATAGTAAGTATTTCATTCTATTCTAAAGTAAAATAGAAATTATACTTACAGTCAAATCTTTTTGGATAATAGTTGCATTCAGAAAACTTTCCATTTATAATCATTCTACCACATTATACAAACATAGCTAATAGTGCAGACTTGTCTTGATGGTCAATCGTAATGCCTTATAATAAGGTCAAGTAAATTCCAGTAATTATGTGTGATTGTAAGATGCATATTCACAATCATGATATAATAAAAGTTCCTTACCTCTTTCATCAAGAAATACATATCCATCAAATTTATCTCTAAATAGGTAAATATCATCAACGTTAACGAAGTTTATATAAGCTCTAGAATATAGGTTATTGCCAAGCGAAGGATCTGGCTTGGCAAAATAAAAATGGTCATGTTCAGGTATTGGTGAAACCTGCTCCAAGAATGCTTCCTCAGTCATACTAGGCGGCAAACGCCGAAGAATTATCTGAAATAAGGATAACCACATTCAAATTGCTTTGTGATCAACGCTCATATATTTACAGACAACAATTTCCAATAATAAGCAACAGTCACTTTGGTCAGCGGCCGTTGGGTTTTTGTTTTCTTGTCCTTGTTCTTATTAATAAACGTTTTACTGCCCGAGTCTGACTGCGAATCTTTTGCATCTTGATCTTCAGTCATTATACAATTTAATTGATTATATCCCTCAACTTTTTAGGCAATCGCTCAACATTATCAAAAAACCGTGTGTCGTGTGTAATTTTTTTGACATTTACTTGTCACTGTCACTAGATAGCTTCTGTATTTTTTAATATCGGTAAACCTTTCTGCACAAGCATTCATTTCATTCAGCCTAATGGTAATGTTTGCTAATTATTTAATGTTTGTAAGAAAGAAAGATAGAAAGTATAAAAATAACATTCTTGATCGTAAGATATTTTAATCTACGAGTTTTATTGTACATACGGCTACACACCAAGGTATACAAACCAGTCCAGCCTATAGTGGTTTTGTATAACTTGATATTCCTACTAATCCTTGATTTGTGTAGATACAAATCTATAAATCAACTACCTCGCATTGTAAACGCTTTCCGTATAATGCGGTGCCAACCTATACTGGATTTGTGTAGATAGCTTGATGTGTAACCGTGTGTAATACTAAATACTAATACTATTAAGAATGTTAAAGAAAATTTATATAACATTTTCGAATTGTATATTGCTACACTTATAATAACCAAGTAACAACAAAAGAATATGAATCAGAATGACTAATCTATTTGTAGTTGTATAGTCGATTAATCTATTAATTTTACACCAGACATAAAGTAATACATCTCTAGACCCTGACATCAACTGACAAAAAATGACAAATGTTATTTGACAAATGACAGTATTGACAATTGATTTGAGTTTGTTGAGGTCCTTGAGGTTATATTTTTCTGTTCTCGAGATATTATTTACTAATTAAAATAATAAATTGTGAACTAAATAAATTAAGAGCTCAGGTAGATCCTCAAAAAAAAAACATTGCACAAATGTTTCATTTAAAAAAGTCTGCTCAAGAGCTAGGCGGCATTATGCTAAACAGTACAAGATTATCGAGACAAATAAGATCACATTTTATAATAAATTCGCGAACATTTTGTAGCCCCACCGGTACTAATAACAATAAGGAAGATCAAGGAGTTGTTTCAGAAGCAATAACAGCTAAAGTTAGTGGTTTCGCAAAGGCCTTTGAAAAACAATCACAAATCTTAGAATCCACAGAGACTGAACATAATTATACATTTGCTTCTCTACTTCGAAACTCCAAGTTGATGGATGTAAGTTGACTTTTCTATTAATAAGATATGCCTATTTAAATTAATCAGATGATGCTTCGCTCATAATGGCACATTAATTTTATTATAGGGTCTGACAACAGAAGGTACAGTTATTATAATGTTAGTTAGTTACTCATTTAAATTTATTTACATAATTTGATTTATTATTTCCAGCTTGGGGACCCAACCAACAAAGTGGTGATTGGCAAAATATTCCATGTAGTTCAAGATGACCTCTACATTGACTTTGGATGGAAGTTTCACTGTGTGTGCACGCGACCTACTGTCCGAAGCGATGAATATGTCCGAGGAGCTAGAGTAAGGATACAAATCAAAGACTTAGAGCTGTCTTCCCGGTTCCTTGGCTCCAGCACTGACCTTACTCTCTTAGAAGCTGATTGTAAGCTCTTAGGAATAATATCTTCACCAGCGAGAGCAAATGCTGTAAGTCAAAAGTAGTATGATCTATTGATAATCTATTAATTAGATAGTAGTTTTTTTAAGAAATAAATAATGTTGTGTTTAATAAATTGTTGTTTAAATTTTAGCATATTTAAGGTGGGTTAAAAAGATATTAACTCATTACCACAAACATGTACCATCACACATCGGGTATTCCCTGAAGAGTTAAGCAAAGGTGTTCTTAATATACACCCACAGTTCACCAGTAAGTTTTAGGTCCAATGTAATAGAGGGTCAGCCTATTGCCGTTACCCAGGCACAAATCTAGAGCCCGAGCTGCTTCTCATAATTTCATAGAAAATCTTAAGGTTTGTATCCAATGAAACCGCTAATGCTTTTAGTCAACAATTTTATTTAATTGACAAACAATTGGACAACATCAATAATGGCATAGAATATAGTATTTATTTATTGTCACAGTATAAGTAGGTTGGTATCATTATGTAATTACTTACAACTAATAGTTCTCTAACATTTTTAACATTCCGGTTTCCATACATAATATTATTATATTCATAACTGAATATATATTATGTAGAATTAATACTACTATGATCATTTGTCTTTACTATAAATGGAATGTTAAAAATACAATGTTTTGATAGAATCAGATGCTTAACCTGGCAAGCGGTACAGTTCCTCTTTTGAGCACATAACAATAGATTTTGCATTGTGTCTACAATCTGCCGCTTGACAGGTTAAAGATTATTTATGGATTAACAAAGATCTTGTGTTAATACTAAGAATGTATCTGTATCTATCAAATGTATCTGAAACCTACAGCTACACCTGGGTACCATATGAACAATGTTGTATTAAATATTCAGAATATAAATGAAGATAGTTTATATAAAAAACTTTACTTAAATAAACTATCTTCTCAGTGAATGAGGTTGGTCCATTTCCCTAAGCATCTCTCCATTCATTTCATTTTTCATTATTTTCAAAGATGTTGCCTTGTGCATTCAAGTTATTTTAATATCACATGCTTGAGCTCAGTGCTCATTTCCTAAGACATTCGTCGTTGAAGCCTAACTTACACAGTAGAATGCCTTTACCAATACTAGGGCGATTCTTGTACATGAAAATGTCATTATTGAAATGTAATCATCTTTTTCTGAACATCTACATCAATTATTTAAGAATCACACATTAACATGAAATGCATTTTTTCTCTATGTATTAGAAAACCTGTAGTAATCCACAAAATATGAGAGTGGTATCTATGTACCCATCAAAAAGTGAGTACTGATGTTATTTCTTGTAATTCAGTGCAACAAGGCAGGCGTCAAAACAATCATATTGCACCTAAGCAGCTTGTTAAGACAAGACTCAGCCACAATCAAAGGGAGATTTTATGGCACCTGTAAAATCACGAGATCATCTCTTTTTCCTATCTCAGTTGTTGAGATTCTACTGTACTTTATCACCGTTCCTAGTCACAATTTCTTGAATGCTTGGGTCTTTAACAGCGTCTGTAGCATCTGTTTTGACTTCTAATATGTCATCAACATTAGAACCTGCTACATCCGATGTTTTGTCATTAGGATGTGTGAGTTCCCATTCCTTCAAGTATTGAACTACAGCGGTATGTCCGAAAGTCTCAGCCTCGTTGAGTGGGCGGCTGCCCCAGCGGTCGCGGGGGTCGTGCGGGACGCCGCACTGAGCAAGGAGGAAGTCCACGCAAGACAGGTGGCCTTCTGCCGCCGCTAGGTGCAGCGCGGTACGACCGTCGTAGTCCGATAGTGTCATGTCCATACCGGAGAGATGATGCCTGAAAACCGAGAAAGTGGGTACGGGTTAAATAACCTGTAGATAATGAAGGTGTCAATGCGCTCTGCGACCTTACCGTCTGAGACTACAGTTTATGATTAGATGTACCTAATGATGATGATTTACCTACACCAGAGCGTCCTGCTGAGAGCTAAGTGGTTAAGCATTTTCCTATTCAACAACACGAGTTCAGAACGTAGTATATAGTCTCATTAAGCATAACAACAAGCATACGTGAGTACTTAAGTACATAATAAATTAATGTTAATCCTTTCACATACTAGACAAGCTGTCGCTACGCTAGTAAGTAAATACTTGTTGAAAGCAATTTATTTGGTTGAGTTCACCGGTACAGGAAGAAGTTTCGGGTCAGACCTTTGGCTGTTAAACAATAATACCTTAATCAGCCATGGTTAGTAAAAATAACAAATTAAAGTCATTATATTATAGTCTCACCTTCGTAAAGCGCTGAGATCTCCACTAGCGGCAGAGAATAATAGATTCACGATGTTCATACCAGTAGACTCAAACTTGTACCGGCGAGGATCTTTCTTGTGACTCGCGTAACGAATGTTATCATATTTGTGAAAGTTAAATCTTTTGATCAAATCCTGAAGCAATTAAAATGCAAGTTAAATACAATGTTATCATAAAAATCGCAAAAAAAGAAATTAAAGTTCTTACGTCACAAAACTGCAAGCCTCTGCAACTATTTCCAAGAGGGTCTAACGGCGGTGACCATGTGCAGATGCCCATAACATTAGGGACAACTATAAGCATGGCGCCTGAAACTCCTGATTTAGCTGGAAGTCCCACTTTGAACGCAAACTGTCCTGAGTAGTCGTACATCCCACAGCTATGCATTAGAGAGAGCACATTGCGCACTGAGTCGGGCCTCAGGACTTTTTCATCAGTTATAGGACAGATGCCTCCATTTGCCAGGGTAGCAGCCATTATGGACATTATGTCGCAGTTAGCCTCCATGGAACAGCACTGGAACGACAATTATGTGAAAGTCATAACATGAGAATTAATTATACCTAGGTATATCCAATCGGATTATTATATAACAGAATTTGATAGAGACCTGGAAGTAAAAGTCCATGCATTCACGGAAATTAGTTTTTTCAGGGTAACATTTATGTTCTCTCATGTAGAAGCCAAGTGCATAGTTTCTGTCGGCCGCTTCGCGTTCAGATAAAAATACTGCATTATTGAAAGCCAGGCCTTCGTTGCCAGCGAGGCGACTGAAGAATGACATTACGTAATCAAACTTTTCAGCAAGTGTCATTTCAGGTTTATCCAAGGTCTTAAGTAATGAGCAAACTAGAATTGCTCCTGCATTGATCATTGGGTTGTGTGGTTTCACTGTAAAAATAAGTTATGAATAATATTAGGTATTTACGACGCACGTGAGAAAGGTGACGTTGGCAGTTGTTATTGTTGATTCTGATGTTTATGCATGTTCCGTTCGTCATGTTCAGTATTACAAAAACAAATAGGTAGCAAGTACTGCAAGTGTAGGCGTTGTTGATACGCACTATTGTAGTCCAGAACGAGTTCATTGAAGTTGCGGCCGCTGGGCTCGGTGCCAACATATTTGTGTACCACGTCGGGACCCAGAGTTTCGAGTGCCATGGCGTAGGTTAGCGGCTTGCTGCACGATTGAAGAGTGAATGGAACCGTTACGTCACCTAAACAAAAAAAGGAAGGATAACCTCATAGTTCACCAGCAAAAAAAAATAAAGGTCGCAAGTCTTACCGATTGAAAAACGTTGACCATCTATTGTGCATACGCTCACTCCCCAGTTCTCAGCGCTGGCCCTAGCGAGCTGTGGTATGTAACTAGCCACTTTACCGTCTGTGTTACTTTTAGCAGTCCAGTACATTTCTTCTATGTCTTTTATAAAGTCTTGAAAATCTGGAATTACGAACTGACTCCGGAACGCCCTTGTTATCAGAACAATATTAGGCGAAATTACTTCTTTGAAAGTCTTCCTGTCAAGTTTTAGCGTTTCTGGAGAACCTCCTTCAAAATTTGATTCTTTATGAACTTTGTATAAATTATGCATTACTTCTTTTACGCGTGAGTCATTTTTTCTTATACCAGTCGTCCTTAAGGCCTGTAAAATGAGAAACATAATTGTATCTCATAGTACCTACAAGATCTACATCTAGATAATCTACATTATCTTGATTTATAGCACAACAGACGTCATAGTCCAGAGTGAACTTACGGCCAAGAACTTTCCCACAGGAAGAAGCCCAGTGTCTTCATTTTTAAACATATCAAATAAAACATCGTCTGCATTCTTATGAGGACCTTCGCGAACCCTGCAGGACAACAAAAAGTTTACTATTAATTTGATCTTATACTAATAATAAAAATGATTGTTATAAGGTGTACCAATGGTGTTGGTAAGTATAACAAAGATAACACTAGTTAAAAAAAAAACCTTAAAAAATGTGCGCAACTCGATCCAAGTTAACTACAGTTTCTACGTAAAATTTTATCTATGGAATACCATGACCTATCTTGAAACTATCTACCTAGGTTAGTAGGTGTTCTAACCTATGTATTCGATAAATTATGGCATATGGTAGGTAGTTTAATTTTCGAACTTTGCGGGCACAAATAAATGAAAATTGTATTTTCATATACCTACGTACGTAATACATATAAAAACATGCAAAGATTGTGTGTTTAAGTGACGATGTAGCGGTATTTGGGGTTATCCAGGTGACTGAAGGGTAATATTATAATTAGCACAAATAAGCTAATAGAGGTATGATAGATTGGGTAAATAGTAAGTATTGTACCACCGCCCCACCGGCATTAGATTCACGTCACTACACCACAAGCTATTAATATCGGAAGCGTGACTACGTAGGAACGTTGTTGTCGCTGGCGGGTGTGTCCACACCCGATACTCACACATACACAGACGCCTCCGTAACAAAACTGTGTACAATCACCTGATAGTCTTATATTTAGACACAAGAACGCAGGAAAAATAAGCGCTTTTTCAAACAAAAATTCTAGATACACTGACGCTGAAAGCAGTACTAGTTTGGTAAATATCAATGCTGGAGTGAGTAGAGTATGGAGAAAGCAATGCTTGGCATTTTTCTACGCGGTAGAATCAGAAATTTGGAGATCCGTAGAAGCTCGTAGAACTGATGGACGACGGCCGCTGCGGCAAAAAGTTCTCGAGTGGAGACCACACACCGGAAAATACCTACAGTGTATGATGACCTCCATCGAGATGGACAGACATAAAGGGCGCCGAGTCGTTGGATGCAGGCGGCAGTTCATACTTGTCGACAAGGAACCCTATGTAGCTGATATGATGATGATAATGTGGGCTTTAGCATTCGGAAATTAAGAATCTAAATCTTAAAACACACAAATTGTTCCATTGTATGCTTTTATCAATAAGGCCAAAAGTAGGCCAGACTGGATCCACAATGGATTTTGGCACACAGCACAGTTGAGAGTTAGGTAACGCATTAAACGAGATACCTCAAAAATGTGCTAATTAGATCAGATCTAATTAAGATAATTATTTTATTGACACTAAATTAGTACAGTTACGTAATAGGGAGATACAAATACGGAGCAAAATAATATACTTAGCTAAACCTAATAATCTACTTGGGCTAGTATTAAACACTTGTATAATCTATTAATATAATAATTCTATTTAAAACGGTATCGTAATAAAAAAAAAATAGTTCTAGAACTCCAATCATGCGAAGGCATGCAACACACTGGCAGGGTAGGCAGATGCCTCTGTACTCACGATGGATCGATGTTATGCACGAACGAGTATTGTCTGAGTCTGCACCATGAAACGTGAACAAACAAATGTTAAAAACCTTAACAGTGCTACATGAACTTGAATGAATATGTAGGTGAAACGATATCTCGCGACACAAACGTCGCCTTTAGACATAAAATGACATGACATATTAGGTTAGTATTTTTATGAAATTTATCTCATTTGATCTGATAGGTATTGATTTCTCAGAAAATGTTACATAATTATCAGTTATTATTATTATCAGCAGTCACACGTTACTTACGCATCGCATAACATTGCAGAACTGCATCCATGAAAGTGAAAAATTACAAAATAGTTTTGTAATTATAAGGCATTATAGGTACCTACTTACTGACTACTTAAATGAACTCTACATTTTCAAATGTCAGGGGTGAATTGGACAAGTACCGGCGCCGGCTCGTTTAATAGATCAATAGGAGTCGATGTGAGTTATTAGTAGCAATTGATTCACAATTTAAACGTGTGTGTATTGTTACATTGTTTTTGCATTGATTACTAATAATAGTGCTGCATAACATACCTCAGATCCAAGGACTGTACTGAATAGAAGTGCGGTGCAGAATTGCGCCATTTCTGAAAATGAAAAAGAAATGTTATAACTGAGTTCCTATTTTGACAGACCCGACATATAATCTCACAAACAGAGACAGACACAAAGGTTCCCTCTGCCACCTCGGAAGTAATTGAACAAGGAAAGGACACTCACTTCACGTTTTGCTATTTGATAGACGGGTCTCACTTGACTATAGTGACGATAGCAGGTGCATATCGTGTGGGTGGTTTTGGGGCGTGCGGCGGCAGCGAGCCGGCACAGCTGGCGGGTGCTCATGGCGGCGGGCTCTAGAATACGACGGGCTCGGTCGCTGGTCGCTGCTAACGGGCAAGCCGCGGCGGCGTGCTTATGACCGCATCTGACGCGCAGGCGCCAACTGACGCCTCCCGCCTAGCGCACCTCTCGCTTATCTTTTTGTTTACTTTCAGTGTTTACATGACCGCTGACGTGTTACGTTGAATTTAATAAAGTGAGGTAATAGTTGCACCTGTCACGTTTTTATCATAACTAAGTGTCATACAATTACGTGATGGGTTTTCGAGCGAATTTTCGAGATAACAAATTTTTCACAGAAAATGTTTCATCCATCCATCGTCACAGCTCAGTTAATACAAGGTAAACTATCATTATTTTCACAGTTGGGAGAGGCCGATAATTTGATAGTGCGATGAATGAGTAAGTACATTTTTTTTTAAAATTTAAGCCCTTAACTATATTTTTCCGGCATTCCCATTAATCATAGAATATTGGTGTTAATAAGTAGTACAATCATATTCTAATTACGTCGATCAGGTAAAATATTCAGTCTTAATTGACTGACACTCGTACCGGTTGCTGGTAACCAAAAAAAAATATTTTGCCATCCAATTTATCACAGGATTACACAAGGGGAACTTCTACCTTATAATACCAATTATATACCTAAATTCTCTTTGTAATATCTTCAAATCAATTCAAACTTTATATGGATGAAATATTTAAAACAATGTCTGGACTCTAGTTGATGGTTGGTCACATTCGTAGCCACTCGTAGCGCCCGTAGAAATGATATTTTTTTTAGTTTAAATGACGATAAAAGTTCTCCACTTACACATGTGATCATACTTAATACTACTAATCACCGGTCATAACCGGTAAGTGGTCGTGTAACATTCAAGAAAATTCCAATTGCGGAACTACAAAGATAATAAAGTTTTAGTTCATTGGACGTAGTTTAATAAAATTAAAAAACATTCTTAGCTAGTTGTAGCAGTCGTAACAAGGATAATAAAGTATCAGATCCTTTGACAAAGCTTTGTAAAATTCTAGAATATTCGTAGTCAGTCAGTAATTATAATACATGAAGTTGTATTATCCTTGCTACGACGGCTACGACTGTTAGGTTCCTCGACGTAGTTTTGTAAATTTTAAAAACATTCGTAGCCAGTTGTAGCAAGGATAATAAAGTACTGGCTCCATTAACGAAGTTTTTTTAAAATACTACAATTTTCGTAGCCATTCGTAGCAGTCGTAGCAAGGATAATACAACTACATGTATTATCCTTGCTACGACGGCTACGACTGGTAAAATTCAAAAACATTCGTATCCAGTCGTAGCAAGAATAATTAATACTAACTGATTATTTTAACTACGTCGAATAAAATACTATTCGAACATCTTATCTAACGAATTTACAGGGGAATTGAAAGCAGATTTCCAAGGTAAGGTTAGTATCGCGGTATTCGGAGGATATATTCTTCGCAAGGACCAGATTTTTTATAATGGTAATGTGAGTAATGAGTCATCTAGAGGCCTAGTATTTTCATTATCACTTTATTAAAGTCTAAGTGACTTTAGTGCCTTTCTATAAAAATAAATAACTAAGGAATTTGTGCTGTATCGATATATTACAAAACAAATGTAAAACACAAACGTATTTACACCAGCTTCGATCTATTTACCTAGACATTATTGTGACCCAGTTAAAAAATATATTTTCAAATGCTTACAGTTATTGTTCCAATTTTTAGAATGATTTCTGCGCCTAAATATAAAAAAGTGTTGGTTTTTAAATTGATTATACGCTATAATTGCCTGCTCATTTCTTAACCATGATTTTGAATTTATTTCACACCTTTAAATATTAATAATGTAGGTATTATACACTATGTAGGTACATTGTATATGAGTAATAAAATGGAGGATTGCTGCGAAAAATAGGGAATCACCTCAAAACCGTTGTCACATTCCATCACGAATTCTTCAAAGCCACTATTATACAAATACCGCATGCCAGCGTAGCGGGACGCGCGCGACGGATGTGCACGCGCCGGGTGCGCGAACTGAGCCGAATATTGTGCGAAATGAAATACACTTCCGCGCACGACACACTGAGCCATTCTCCATCTGTCTGACTTTATAAATATACTACATCTGGGAGTGCCAAATTAGTAGTAGACCAGTTGTCGCGTTATATTTAGTTTATAACGTTAGGCTAAAGAAACAATGATGACAATATATTGCATTTGTGTAATGAAAAACCAAGATATTAAACGTATACTTTTATTTATTAATCCACATTTATTATATTTCTTTACATCTTGAAGTTGTATGCGTTTTAAGAAACGTTTGTAAAATCTTAGAGAAGCACAGCTTTTTGTAGCTTTATTGCCATTGAAATAACTCGCTATGCACTTTAGAGTAGATTATTTGTAAAATGTTCATCACTTTATAGTGGATGAGTGCCCATTTTAGATTATAAAATCTCTACATAATAACCGATCTACTAGTATAACGCATTATTTTAATTTAGGTAAACTTCATAGAATAAACTTCAAATTGTCGTGTTCCGGCCACCAGTATTCCTAAACTATTTCTATCAGATACAGCTCGAGTATAACTAAGTACCACTAAGTATATTGAACAATTAATTCTCTTATTTATTTATTTATTCATAAAGTACACCAACAGCAAATACATACAAATTGGTACTTATATTCTATAAAATTTGTATTTTTTCTTATGGATATACTAATTAAAGGTGTACATAACATTGTACACATTGTGTACATTGTTGTTTAATACATTTTTAGGTTAACTTACTAAAACGGAAACCTGGCTTTTCATGCTAATCAGCAATCAAAAATATTTAGACAAGATATAATCCAACATTCGAATGCACAAACGAATAAGTAGATTCAATCCACATATTAACTTTCAATTTTCGGCCCTCTACACTATGAAAATATACATTATAATTCTGTTTCAACTCTTTTGATTCGCATTCCGTTTCACAAATGTTACTTCGACGGGACCGTTGTTTCGCAATATCAAGTCCGCTACAAACTGTATGTCGGAGGGTGTTGTTACCGGCTCCAGAAGGAACTCACGTAACACGGCCGCCGCCACCAGCTTCATCTCCATTATGGCGAACTTTTGACCTGCAAAACCATACGAAAAATATTCTAATAGTTCCCGAAAAACAAGATAACAGATTCACCATCACAATACCACTTAGTGCATAAGTAGTATCATGTCCGTTCTGTCGTGGGTAAATATAGTATAAATTTTAAATATTATGTCAAGAATGGCTGACATTTATATCTACCTTATCCTTCGTCGGCGTAGGAAGCCAAGGAAACCCTACTATATGTTCTGTACAGCCAAAACTACTTAGGTACCTATTTTGGATTTAATCTACATTTATAATATAATTATTTGTCGATAGTATGGAGGTATATTATACAGATATGAAAATTATTCTGCGAGATGTCACCTTAGATACAAATTTCTTTATGGGAATACCTATACCTATATTTTAGACATACAGAACCTTTATCTAGAGTGTCCCCGCGGCCATGAATGCTGGTCGATCCGAAAACTCGGGATTTAATATTATCTATATGTATAAGCGATAAAATTCCTAAGAATTGAAATTCATAACATACCATCACGCCTGTATTCCCCGAAGGGTTAGGCAGAGGTGCACTTAATGTACACCCACAGTTCGCCGGTATGTTTGGGTCCCATGTAATAGGGGGCGACCCTATTGCCATTCACCGGGCACAAATCCAGACTCCGAGCTGCTACTGAGAATTTCATAGAAAAACTCAATAACACTTTGCTCGACCTGGTGATCGAACCCAAGACCACTAGCGTAGCAGTCGCGATTGGGACCACTAGACCAACGAGGCAGTCTATTGAATTGAAATTCAATATAAACTAAACTAACTATACGACTAACTATAATATAAGCTAAAGTTGTATTTCAATATAAACTAAGCATTAGAAAAACTGATACCTATGCGTCTATGGTCTCGGTAGCTTAGTTGGCAAAGCGTCTAGTGTACTTAACCAGAGAGACGCTAAAAAATAAGCATGATACCTATGCAGTTCCTAGGTCCGGCACTGAAAGGTATATACGAGTATGGATGTCGGTCCACGCTATTTTCAGGCAAGAACCTTTCCGGCACGAAGTCCAGAGGGTTCTCAAACAGATCTGCCCGACGATGCAGGTCGTAAATGTGGATGTGGCAGAACACGCCTGCTGGTACCTCGTAGTTACCTATAATTTAAAAATTTTAACATAAAAGAAAAGAAAAGGCATATAGCCCGTAGCACCGATGGCCGCTGGAGCACAATGGGGCTGGGGGTCGTTGGGTGCAGTCTTCAAATAATAAAACCTTGTGGAAGTATATGGTGGAGTATGGGTCGTAAATTGACAGATATCAATGTTTTTATTTTGTTAATAGTTTTAAAGGTATGGGAAAAAGATATCGTGAAAGCGTTTAGGTATTTTATTTTTATGGAAATCTCTATTGAATCACCTCAGGAACTCATCAACATCCTAATATTTCAGTATCTTCCATCAGGCTTCCGTAGCAAAATTTTTGGGCAACACCGATATCTTAAGATAACCTGGTTTCAGGATTTTCAAGGTTCTAGGGTTAGGTTAGGGAAATGTCTCCTGAGGGACCAGCTTTTACGAAACATATGACTTCAATTATGGCAACTATAATTATCGATTACTAAACTTCTGCTAGAGATACTAGGGCCGGACTAGCAGTCCCTCTTTTCAAATTATTTGGATGTTCTTTTTATGTAAAAATGTTTACCACCCACATGCGTCGTACAGTGGGCTATAGCTGTTACCTGACCCACTTAGACGCCGCCAGCCTTTCTAGGGTGGGTCAAGTAACAGCTATAACCCACTATACTCGTACATACATAGTCTCAGGCCTAATTCGCATGGTGCCATGCATAACTTGTCAGGTACTCACTGAGTTTGACGGGTTCGTTCAGATTGCGACTGATGAAGTGCACCGGGGGATAGAGCCGCAACGACTCCTTGATGCAACATTCTAAATACTTCATTTTTGTCAAATCGTTCATGGTGATGAGACGTTTTGAATGATTATATATTTCATTTAGTTCCACCAGGATTTTATCCTGTAATATTAAGAATTCTATATATACACAGTTACTGTTATTAAGTATTTCGGTGCCATGTAATGGAGAGCGACATTTGCCACTAACCGGGTGTTAATCCAAACTCCCCAATTAACATTCGTTACATTGTTATAATTGCTTATTATAAAATTATATCTTTCGTACCTGTATATTCCTATGATTTGCCAGCAACATGAACAAGAATGTCAGACCAGAAGCAGTGGTGTCGTGTCCCTACAAAACAAATTGTTTAGCAGTCATACAGATTGTTAGAAATAACTCTATTTGTCTGAAGAAAGCCGTTCCGACCTACCACTTTAATAAAATCGCTTAATAAGTGTTTTATCCATAAATATCGAAATTACTTTGTAAAGAAAATAATCAAAAGTGTGAAACACATACGACCCTAATTGTCTTTACCCTGAACCTTTCTATTAAAATTTACCACTGCATAACCACTTACGGACAACTTCAGGCAGGCTTAGATATTTCGAACAAACTGTACTGAACAGAACATAGGTAAGTACATAAGTCATAAAGTTCACAGCTAACTTCCAGAGACCAAAATTTTATGTTAATAAAATTAGTGGTTATAGATTACTTTAAATAACCAAATTACTTGATGTTTACTTTAATTAAAAAATAAATATTAATAATTCTTATAACTTTTGTTATTTGGTTGTTTTATTGTTTGTTCATCGTGTATCGTTATTCGTTATATATATTTAACTTTGATGTATTCCTATATCAAAATTTTTGCACACTGTATACATATTTTGGAACCACCTTATTATAAAAATCCTAAAAGTTATGACGCTTACCTCAAACATGAAAGTATCGACTTCTTCCTGAATACCTTTCTTATCAATAAATCCTTCTTTCCCAGCTGTTATTAATAGATCAAGCATAGCTATTTTTTTCTTCTTCCTTAACATACGAGTATCATCTTCATTTAAATCTCCAAAGTTCACGCCGTATTTATTTATATGTTCCGTCCTCTCTTCGATAACCTTTCCAGTGAAACTATGAACTGTTTTTAAATATTTTGACTGTTTCCTTCCAAGTGATGTTAAATAAAATATCAAATCTGAGTAAAAGAGAAGGTTGGTGCCTCTTTTTAAAAATACGTTACCGAGGTCCAAGACTGCTTCTTTATATGATTTGCCTTCACCTGTTTTCTCGTCACTCAGTTTCGTGCCCATGGCAGTTTCTAGAACATTTTGTTTAATTTAAGATCATTTCGTTTAATTATAATCAGAAGCGGCGATAGCGGCTAGGGCGTCGGACTTGCGATCATGTGGTTGCCGGTTTGAAATCCACCCATTACACTACTGTGAACCCACTCGTAACATAAGCATTAAGCTTAGCACGAGGGATTAACAAGAATACTCGTACTTAATGTGCGTCCCAATTGCTAGTAAGCTTCTAAAATATATTAGAATGGTCCTCATGATCTATATTTACTCGAAATATTTTAACTGAATCATTTTTACTACTAATTACGCTACAAATTATTGACTGATATTTTTTTTGAAAGTCAATAGTAATCGTTTACATAATTTACTTTAATTTTAGTTCCTCACGTGACCGCTTGGAGTGCTGTAAGATTTTCATAAATATTTTTATACGCGACTAGTATTGAGGTTTTTCTTGATATACGACTCTAGACATACGACCCATGTTACTACCTACCACAAATAGTGTGAAGCGTGAATTCTGTGAGGATTGGCACGATATCTACCGGTTTTCCCTCTAGCGCCTCAAGCCTTATCACCAACCGCTGACCATTTTCTTCAAATACTTCGAAGAACTGGCGTAGAATGTTAAAATGGAAAGTTGGCGTTAGAATTTTCCTCCGTTCTTGCCATTTCATACCTAAGCAAAAAATATTTTAAAATCTATTTTACCTACAGATGTAAATTTTTGCGTCTCAAATAATTTAAATTTATTTGCATTTATCATGCACACACGGCAAATACAGATCTATAAAAATCCAGTTTAAGCTGATCTTGCATTGTATACACTTCCTATATAATAAGAGGCCAATGTTAATGGTTTTGTATATAAATTAAGCGGGCAAAAACAAAAATATTTGTCCTAAGATAAGATGAGAATATAAGAGTTCTAATTAGTTATTAAAATGATGACTATGTGATCTTACCATTACTCACTAGTAATCCATCTCCTAACCATGGTTTCAACAGGGAGTATAATGAACTTTTTTCACTATGTTTCATGTTTGAGACAATTACCTAGAAATTTATAAAAATATTAACATAAATTTGGCCAATTCCATGTATTAACTATAATAATTTTATTAATTTACCTCGATATCATCAGGATTAAAAATATTGACGGCTGCTATTGGATACATGTATAGTCTATAAATACCATTCCAATTTCTTGCAAACACTCTGCCGACTTTCATTAATTCAACTGTAAATAACAATTAGTATATTATGTGATGCAAATTAAAATTTATAGAAAATGTATATTGCGTATATTGAAAACTGAGGCGAGAACTTTACTGTATTTAATAACATACAATACAATGACAATACTACAAAATTTAAAATAATGTAATAACATGCATAAATAATCGGCGTATACCTAATGTTCTCATTGGTGGGACACAGGCCTCCTCTCGGTGAGAGGGAGTGGGTCGTAACCGACCACGTGTTTGATAATATGCCTTACAGTAATTATAATTTAAGCGGCGGTAGCTAATGGCTAGGGCGTCGGACTTGCGATCATGTGGTTGCCGGTTGGAACCCCACCCATTGCACTACTGACGTGCACCCACTCGTAACACAAGCAATTAGCTTAGCACAAGGAGTTAACAAGAATACTAGTAATATGTTACCCACAATACTAGTAAGCTTTAAAAAAAAAAACCTACCTGGATTAACCATGATAGACAGAGCATTCCCCAGTATGAAATCATTTTTAGGGCCAGGTATTTTTTTCATAAGCCTAGCCTTTTCATTGTAATTAAACAAAACATGAATAGCACACAGAAATAAAAGAAAAGCTACTAAATATAATAATAACATTATCGTGAAAACACCTAATGTGCGCGACTCGACACTAGGAATTGTAATGAACCCGTAGATAAGTTCTTACTTGACGTTATCTGCATATTATTTAATATTGGCAATAAATATATTCAAACACTCGTATGTTTGTCCAATAACAATCATTATACTGTTTTGATATTGTCACTACTTATAATTATTAACTATTTTTAATCAAGGGTAGGTCTGCATTTATACGTCACGGGAATTATAAAGTAGTAGGTACTGTGTTCTGGTGTCAATGGGATTGTCAAGCTTGCCAACTAATCCTTGAGTGACTAACAGGGCCAGTGGCCTGTGGCAAAGAAGAAGTAGAAATTTTCTGTTGTATACAACGTGATCAATGCTAGCAAAAATACCATGGCCCATACCATAGACACGTGAGTACAGGTGTGGTTTTCAGTTTATACGAGTTCGCCGTACCTTGTTCATCATGGAGCGGCGAATCGTCGACTATGAGGACTTACGACCCACCTCTCTCCACCGACCCCTCTGGTCAATCGGTTACAGTCACCTTCAGTCAATCTACGACTTGGTCCTAGATATTGAGAGCAAAATTTAAGGAGATTAATATAATAACATCACAATCTATTTATGAAAACGAATACCTACCTACACGAAAATATTAATCTCATTATAACTTAGTACAATATTGCAGAACGTAGTCAAAATATCAAGGATTACCGCATTCGCCGTGTATGTTTGTTATCCCTATCCCTACTAATATTATAAATGCGAAAGTAACTCCGTCTGTCTGTCTGTTACGCTTTCATGCCTAAACCACCCAACCGATTTTGACAAAATTTGGTACTGGGATAGACTAAAGCTTGAGAAAGGACATAGGCTACCTTTTATTGCAAAAAATAGTTTTGAAGGGGTTGAAATAGGGGGTGAAAGTTGTATGGGAGTTCGTCATTTTTCAAGATAAAACCATGAAACTTTATATTAAGGCACTTGATAAGAAATAAATAAATATTTGTTCTAGCATTTTTGAAATTTCGACCTGTGTGGGGATGAAATAGGGGATGAAAGTTCGTTTAGAACTCCAAACAAAGTCACGCTTTCTAGTTTAACCCCGGAATCGATTTTTATGAAATTTTGAACAAAAATAGACTAGACCTTGGGAAAGGATATAAGTAACTTTTGTTGCAAAAAAGGGGTTGAAATAAGGGATGAAAATTTGTATGGGAGTTTGTCATTGTTGAAGATAAAACATTGAAACTTTGAATTTAGGCACTTGATAAGAAATAAATAAATATTTGTTCTAGCGTTTTTGACATTTCGACCTGTGTGGGGATGAAATAGGGGATGAAAGTTCATATGGAGGTCCAAACAAAGTCACGCTTTGAAGCCCAACCTTGGAACCGATTTTGATGAACTTTGGTACAAAAATAGATTAGACCTTGGGAAAGGATATAAGCTACGATTTGTTGTAAAAAGGGGTTGTAATAGGGGATGAAAAATTGTATGGGAGTTTGTCATTGTTGAAAATACACGCTGAAATTTTGTGTTTAGGCACTTGATAAGAAATAAATAAATATTTGATATGGGGTTTTTGAAATTTCAAACTAACTGTGTGGGGATGAAATAGGGGATGAAAGTCCGTTTGGATTTTGACGAAATTTGGTACAAAAATAGTATAGACCTTGGCAAAGGATATAAGCTTCGTTTATATTTCGGTAAATAATAAAGTTGGGCAAATTTTGTGGTCTACCCGAGGAAAGAAGCGGACGGAAAGATATGTAAGGATAATTTGCAATTTCCCGCCAAAATTGGAATAAACTAAACAGTCAAAATCGTGTTGTCCGATGCGGGCAAAGCTGCGGGCGGAAAGCTAGTCATAAAATAAAAACATAACATTTTCAATATTAGAATTGATTTTGGAGAATAACCCATGTCTGGTAGGTACCTACTACGTAAGGGTGAGTAAGAGTTCATTCACTGCGCGTAAATCATTATGATGTTTCTGGAATACTCCGGGTATATGTTAGAACTATTTGTAGTATTATTCAGACTGACAAAAGTGATAGCCAGCTGAATTATATCGGCATGGAGATTTCCTGGTTTGGAAGTTCAGCTAAAGACGCACGAAACACAATAATTTTGTAATTTCTTATTCGATTATTTATAAAATGAGCAATATTTAACCTTAGAAATCATGGAAAGTCCAACTAATGCTACCTATGCTACCAAGGGCCAATACAATGTCCTATGTAAGTATTTACTTACAATGGCCAAAGGCGCGTCACTGTCTTGTGCAATCTTCTTATCGGGCAATGCACTCCGCAAGTCGGCTACCCATAGGTCGGCTAGTTAAATACTAGTATTACTAATAAATAATACTAGAAGAATATTATAGGGTAAACATCTCTTATTTAGCCTCCAAATCAGATAGATATTTTAGTTAAAATCTCTGTTCCATACATCTACATACCTATACAAGAGAAGTGCGCGAACTCCGGTTGGCCCTCATACCTCTCATAACGTCGGTGTACCTACTCCAATACTGTGTTACCTGCAGTAAGGCCATTTCTTTTAAAAAATGCTTACTAGCAATGTGGGTCGCACATAACTAGTGGATGTTAACCCCTCGTTCTAAGCTAAATGCTTGTGTTACGAGTGGGTTCACGTTGGTAGTGCAATGGGTGGGGCTTTGAACCGGAAACTAACTATATGATCGCAAGTCTGACGCCATAGCTATTACAACCGCCACTTATTAACCGCCAAAATTATTTTCAGTAGGGGAAGCTAATTTAATGATTGCTTGTTTATGAATATGTGTAATTTATATAATATCGATTTAAATATGCTACGAATTCGTAGTACTATTACTACGAAGCTCGTAAGCTCGTAGCAAATACTAATATTGAATTGTGCTAAAAAACATTTTGTCAGAAAAATATTTAATACGTATTTATAGTACAAAGACTTATCATATAAAATAATTCACATTAGGTATCTTTATTAACAACTTCTATTTCACGTAATAAGAATAAATAAATTGAAAATTATCGAATTTTACGTCTATTAAATTTAGAATTTATTTTTTATTGATATGATAATACCATATTACGCATTTCTTTATTTCATATTCGTAAAATTCGATATTGCCTACATTAAAAAAATCATGGAAATATATTTCTATCTAACAATATAGTACTCTAGATGTTGTAAAAAAAGAAATTAGTATAATCTAAAGTTCAATCGTTGTGATGTTGTCGTGTCAATGTATGTATTGTTACTTTACTTTAATTAAAAAATACACAAACAATACTATTTTAATGTCGCTTTACAAAAGTGACTTCAACGGGCCCATCGTTCCTCAGCACAATATCTGTGATGATCCTGATGTCTTCGGGCCGCGTGACCGGTTCTAGTTTGAACTCTCGCAGCACCTCTGCGACAGCAACTTTCATTTCTATCATAGCGAACTTTTGACCTGCAAATGGAAATATAGGTAGATTGATTTAGAACAGCCTCATAAGTCTAAAAGTACTAAGCGCAACTTCTACGCTAAAGATCTTGGGTTCGATTCCCAGATCGCGCAGTGTTAATGAGTTTTTCTATGAACTTCTCAGTAACGGCATGGAATGGCAATAGACTCGCCCCCTATTACACGGGACCTAAACATACCGGCGAACTGTGTGTGTTACATAATGTACAACTCTGCCTAACCTTTCGGGGAACACACTTCTGTTGGTATGAAATCGGCCCCGGAAATATTTTATTTGAATCGCAATTAAATCTTATCATCATCAAGCTATTAATAGCTCACTGTTGGGGATGGCTCAACTTTCAAAATCAGAGGAGATAGTTTATAGCCGTATATGCCTAGCCATTTTGACGCATTATTATTTCAAAAAATCATAGCGAATATTCAGAAGAGCAGTGCAGCGAAATCTAGCGCGCTACATGGCGAACTACGTAGAAGCAAATCCTGACTCGTGTAACGAAGTGCACCGCGCGAGTAGCATTATTATATTTATACAATCACCCGATATCAACCGTCGTCGGGCCGTGGCCTGCAAGGCAAAACACCTGCCTAGTCGGAGGATTCTCCCTTTGGTTGGAGGGACAACTCACCTCAGGTCATGTTTTACGATAAATGGTAAGTAGTTGATTTATATTGTTATTAGTGGACATTACCTATGCAGTTTCTAGGTCCAGCACTGAATGGTATATACGCGTAAGGATGCCGCCCCACGCTGTTCTCTGGTAGAAACCTGTCGGGGTCAAATTCATTGGGATTCTTGAACAGTTTCGGGTTACGATGCAGGTCGTAAATGTGGATATGGCAAAAGGTCCCGGTTGGGATTGTGTAATTACCTGGAACATAAGTACATACAACTATTTCATAATTAAACGAGATTACGCCAAAAGGATTTACTACCTACTCTAGGCTTCTAGTGTTAACATGAATTAAGCACCAGATTTTTAGTTAAACCTCCAGCAGTACAAATGTGAAAACCGCATCCAATTTTGTGCAGTAGCGGATGCGTGTACCAACATACAGACAGACAAAAAATCTAAAAATGTTCTGGTTGCCGTATTCTGGCCTCTATATTACATTTTCTTTAATATCTATAATGTAAAGACATCGCCTGTTACAATTTATATTATTATTGTATGTCATAAATTGTTGATGCGATGTATTTAGGATGCAAGAGAGGTGAACTTGAGAAAAAGCATTCCTCCCTCTTAATTACGGTAAAACAAAGAAGACAGCCGTACCACTGTACGGCCTATAAGATTCGATATTTCGACGTATAAGCAACGTTAAATATTTGTATATCTAAATGGTAATTTGTAAGTTGAAGTCGTTGTAGCGCCTTTAATCTATTTGACTCTACGATTCATTGGTGGTATACACTGAACTAAACAATACTCGTAGGTTCATCAGAACATTGGTCCCTATTTTAAGGTACATACATACATACCTACATACACTCACGCCTTTTTCCCACAAAATGGTAGGCAGAAACTAAAGACTGCCACTTGTTACGACTTCTGCATATATCTTTCACATTCATACATACTTTAAGGTGAGTAGGTATTATTTATTCGTAGGTTATGGGAAAGAAAAAAGTTTTTTTTTTGTACAATTCCCTGCCAATCCTTGCGGGGCTAAGTAAAGAACTTCACTATCCTTACTCAATGTGACAGTTTCATTCAAGTTTCGACTGATGAAATGCACGGGAGGATACAGCCTCAACGACTCCTTGATGCAGCGCTCCAAATATTTCATCTTGGGCAAATGTTCCATCGTGACTGGACGATCCGAATCACCGAAGATTTCCTTCAGTTCTGCGTAGATATTTTCCTTTAAAATATTAAAACAAGAGTTAGTCTGATTGTAGATTTGAGCGGGTTTTTAAAAAGTTAATGCTTATGACAAATAAAATTAATAATTGAACAAAATCGGTTTGCAATTGACGGAGTTATCGGTGAACATACATAGAAAAAAAAACAATGTACAGTCGAAGATTTAACCTTCTCCTTTTTAAATTTCTGAAGTTGGTTAATAAAGTACTTAGGTATCAATCAACAATAGTCTAGTGGTCCTCACCGTGACTGCTACGCTAGAGGACCTAGGTTTGATTCTCTGGTCGAGTAGTGTTATCGGGTTTTTCAAATTCTGAGTAGCAGCTGGCTTAATGGGACCTAAAAGTACCGCCGAACTGTGGGTGTACTTTAGTATATGTCTGCCTAACCCTTGAAACAGGCGTGATGGTATGTTATTAAAGTTTAAAATATAACCAACCTGTATCTCCTTGTGATTAGCAAGAATCATGAAGCAAAATATCAAACCAGATGCAGTGGTGTCGTGACCCTGTGAACATAACAGATAAAACATTTTTATAATTACTATTTATTTACGTATCTATACAATGTTATCGGTCACTAGGGTACGTACTTCGAACATGAATGTGTCAACTTCTTCTTGAATGCCTTTGTTATCGATTAGTCCCTCTTTATTAGCCAATATTAATAAATCTAACATGGCCATCTTTTTCTTCTTTTTATACACATTTGTCTCATCATCTACTTCGGGCTGGTCAGCTGCTTTAATTCCATATTTCTCAATGTATTTTTTTCTTTCCTCTATGACCTTTTTGGTAAAACTATGAATTGTTTTAAGATTCCCGTTCTGTTTTCTACTTAGCAGTGTAAATTGAAATAAGAAATCAAAAAAATATAATACTTTTATAAATCTTTGGTAAAATACATGTCCTAGATTATGTATTGCGTCTTTGTAAGACTTTCCATCTAATGTGTCTTCACTTAACTGAGTACCCATAGCGGTCTCTAAAAAGAAAGTTATGAAAAGGTTTTTTAATACTTCTAATGAACCGGTTATAGTGGATATGGATATGTTTCATATTAAATAAAAACCCACGAAAGGGATTTATAAAGCAAATGTAAGTGGAGCCATTTGAAGGGATGGCGTTCTGTAGTTTCAGCCTACCTCTATGGAAAAAAGGCGTAACTGTATGTATCCACTTGAGTACCTAAAAAGACTTGGTTTATAGTATGAAGAACACGGTAATATATCTTAAATAGATCGGTCGGAAACTCGACACTACTGATCTACTGATCTTGGTGACTTAACTAAGTTAGTTAGTTGTATTAAGCGTCCGGTGTACTTAACTAGAAGGACGCAGGTTCGAACGTTGTCCGAGATATATTTTTTCTTGAACTAAAATTTATATATTTAGTTTATGCTATGTATGTACGTACCGCATATAGAATTAAGAGTAAACTCTGAGAGGATGGGTCCTACATCAATGGGCCGTCCAGCAACCTTTTTCAGACTCTCCACTAATCGCTGACTATTTTCTACTATGATTTCGGAAAATTGACGTAAGATGTTAAAATGGAAAGTTGGTGTAAGGATTTTTCTTCTTACTTGCCATTTCGAACCTGAAATTACACTAATTTTACTTAACATACTATCACTTCTATATTCCGTAGACTTGAACAAAGGGAACCAGCACTTCAGCGGTATGTTTTTAAGTTGTATTAATAAGGAGCAATATTAAATAATTTCTATTAAATAATTATTAGTTTTTAAAGAATCCAATAATAGTTTGGTCGGCTCGGGAGTAGAAGCCAGAACCTAAAGTCAAAAAGTCGCACTTGCAACCACTAAACCATTGAGGCAGTCATATAGATATAAAAATACGAGTATATCTAACTTGTTTTATATAGGACCTAAACATACCGGCGATTTGAGGGTATAATGAGTAGGTCCCTGCAGGGACAACAGGAGTGATGGTATGTATTTATGGGTACACAATACCGCAGTAACACAAAAAAAAAAAAAACTTATTTATAGCAACACAAATATAAAAAAATGCCTATCTGTATGCAGCCTTACCCTTGCTCACTAATAGTCCGTCTCTTAGCCAAGGTTTTAACACTTTGTAAACTTCGCTTTTTTCATTGAACCTCATATTCGAAACGATTGTCTGTAAATAATTTCGTTAATTATTAATTAAGTTATTCCTACAAACAGTGAAGGTCATGTACGCATGTATGTAATTAATAAGTAGGACGTAAGTCAAAAGTAAAAAATAAAATGTTATTACTTAATATAGTCCGGAGAAGGTAAGTGAATTTTTTAACTGCGAGGGACTTGGCAATTGATAATACATGAAATACGAATTAAGTATATTTAACGAATTAAGTATTTTTTTTGTATATTATTTACATCAAACATCAGTCAACTACGCTATTAATAAATGTCCAACAACATACCTCAACATCATCAGCATTGTATAAGTTTACGGCTCCGAGGGGAAACATCCAAATCCTATATATTCCTGAATTTTCGTTGGCCAATTTCCTTGCTAAGTTCATTAAGCCAACTAAACGCAAGGGGGACATAATAAAACATTATTTCACAATTTTCTCGAAAAGAAAAAATAATAGATAAAAGCTATAGGGCTAATTTGATATGAGAAAGAGCATTTATGAATAGTATTGTTTTACTTGTTCCATTTATTCATTCTATGATAAGAAAAGCACATACCAAGCCCTTAATTATTCTTAAGCGTAAAAGTACTTCGTATAACTCTATACCTGACGAGAGCATCAAGGCTCTGCCATTTCCCAATATAAACGAGTCGTCTGGTCCAGGCAGCTTCCTGATTTTTCTAGCTCTATCATTATAGTTAAACACAATATGTAAGAAACACAGAAAAAATGCAATTCCGAATAAATACCAAAACATGTTTACAGACGGCTACGCCCTTCACTGTACTGATAATTTTTATTGGGAGCACAACAGCTGTGTGCACCACTCCGCACACTTGCTGTTGCTGGGTTGGGGGTACTTCGCTGTAGAGGGGTACGGAATGAGACGCACAGATGTCGGATGTACACGCTCTTGACGTTAATTCACGATACAGCAAACAATAATATCTTCCAGTATTTTCTTCCAGTGTTTTCTTGCTGGCTGCTCGTAGGGAAGTGCATGCTGACCCAAAAAACCGCGCTGCTTATATATCATTTTTCTCAAAGAATGTAGGCGCTACCTGCGCTGTAGGCCGTTTTTATTGACCAATCACAGCGCGGGCGTGCACGTTACTAAGCTATGACACATCTTTACCTTATTGAGAGCCGTTTGCTATTTTCTATTTATTTTTACTATAAGATACGGAGTTACGTAATCATAGTCTTAGTTTCGACTTTGACAATTTTTACAAGATTCTTATCAGCTATGTATTAGTCTATATCTTATTAGACTTAGTCTAAAAATAGACATTTACAACTTTTCCTATTAGAATCCTTAAGTCTAGGGGTAGTAAAACGACAAAACAAAATATAATTTGTTTCCTTACAAACTAAGTTCTTATCTACTATCAGATATTCTGTTATCAGGTTTTTCTTATTCTAATAAGACTAATCAAAAAGTAAGAAAACGTAACATGATAATCGTAAATAACTACCTATTTACACGAGTTTATCCTATGTACACAAATCATGTTTTACTGTTCATTATTATTACTGATACAAGCACCGACGTCGTCCTGCACAAGCTGAATCCCTTGATAAAATGAATCACTTGTCACAGAATTAAACCCTTGCTTTATTATTTTTCTGTTTTATTCGCTGCAGTTTTCTGTAAACATTACCATCACGCCTGTATTTCCCGAAGGGTTAGGCAGAGGTGCACAACAACATTTCGCCGGTATGTTTAGGTCACCATGTAATAGTGGTTGAGCCTATTGCCATTAACCGGGCACAAATCCATACTCCGAGCTGCTACTGAGAATTTAATAGAAAAACCCAATAACACTTTGTTCGACCTGGGGATCGAACCCAGGATCTGTAGCGTAGCAGTCTCGCTTAGGACCACTAGACTAATGAGGCAGGTTTCTGAAGAATAATTAATTAGGAGACTATTTGAGAGAAAAGAAAAATAATGTAACTTATTGAATTATGTATTTGGGAAAATAAAGGCGTATTGTTATTATTTGAGAGAGCGCTATTTCTAGGGCATTGTTCTATCAAACATTTCTGTTCGATAAAGTTAAGGATAGCTTGATGTGGTCGCCTGTATGTAGGTACTTATTTCCTTTTCATGCTTATGAGATTTTAGATAAAGTGGTCTCCTTTCCTGTTATTAAAAAAACATATTTTTCAGAGGTGTACTTAATGCACATACAGCTACAGGTCAACCTATACAAATCCAGTTTTAACTGATCTCGTATTGTATAGGCGTACCATGCAATAAGCGGCCAGCGTAAACTGGTTTTGTATAACTTGATGTGTAGCCGTGCGTGCATACACTCACATTTCGCTGGTATGATTCAGGTTTAAAATGGTTTAGGTTCCGTGTAACAGCTGGTGAGCTTATTGCCAATAGCCGGACACAATTCGAAACTCCAAGCTACCATAGTGTAATTAAATCTAATATCATTACACTATGCTGCTACTAAGAATTTCACAGAAAAACCTAATAACACTTTGCTCTACCTGAGAATCAAACCCGGGACCTCTTAGAGTAGTAGTCACGCTTAGAACCACTAGAATAATGAAGCAGTTTAGTACACACAATTAAGTACATTGGAGGTACTTAATTGTGTGAACTAAACTGCGTCATTATTCTAGAAATATGGTTAAAACAATCGACGATAAATACCTTATCGTAAAAACAAATCTGTTGGGTAGGAACCATGGAATCATAATAATAGTGTAAAATAATAGAAAGGGACTCATTATGATGAGGTTTATCTATAACAACTAAGCAAAGTTTACATAATTTAAATAATAATATTTTAAATAATAATTTAATTTTAAGCGGCGGTAGCCTAATGGCTAGGGCGTCGGACTTGCGATCATGTGGTTGCCGGTTCGAACCCCACCCATTGCACTACCGACGTGAACCCACTCGTAACACAAGCATTTAGCTTAGCACGAGGGGTTAACAAGAATACTAGTAATGTGTGATCCACATTTCTAGTAAGCTTTTAAAAAAAAAAAAAAAAAAAAAAATATGTCTCCCACTTCGTAGAGCGATAGAGAGATAGATAGAAAATAGAATTCCTCCGTGCCTATAACAGCCACAAATAACGTGGCTTTCTATTGGTAAAAGAATTTTCAAAATCGGTTCAGTAGATCCAGAGATTACCCTCTACCTACCTACAACCTAACAAACTCACCAACTTTACCTCTTTATAATATTACTACAGATATGGCTATCCCATACAATATTATTTTTTCAATCCGACTGATAGTTCCTAGAGATTAGAGCGTTTAAAGAAACAAACTCTTTAGCTTTATTATATTAGTATAGATTTTCCCCGTTGTTGCAACATTTGTCATTAATGCTGCGCTCCTATAGTCGTACCTAGCGTGATGTTATATAGCCTATAACCATCCTCGATAAATGGGCTATCCAACACTAAAATGATTCAAAATCTTTAGATAGATAGATAGAAGATAGAATATTATTTATTGCACACCAAAAACTATTGTTAAGTACAAGTTATAAAACATAAAATGGCACAATGGGCGGTCTTATCGCTAAAAGCGATCTCTTACAGACAACCTTTGGATGGATTCAAAAGAAAGGTAAGGTGATAACTGGCTCCTAACTCTAGCTTTATAATACTGGTATAGATATAATTTTTTTTTTTTTTAAAAAAAAGGTTACTAGTAATGTGTGACCCACATTGCTAGTAACCTTTTTTTAAAAAATGTGGGTCACACATTACTAGTAATCTTGTTAACCCCTCGTGCTAAGCTAAATGCTTGTGTTACGAGTGGGTTCACGTCGGTAGTCCAATGGGTGAGTTTCAAACCGGCAACCACATGATCACAAGTCCGACGCCCTAGCCATTAGGCTACCGCCGCTTCATTGAAGAACTTAAATCCTTAATGCTGCCTGACTCTGACTTGACCGACGACTGAATAATTGAATTGTAAGTTAGCAATATGTGAATTATAGTCAGGATCATTGGCTCGACACCAGCAAAATTTATCCATATCGGAGGTATGCCTTCCTTACCGACCCATTCTTATAATATCTATGTAACGGCTACTGTGTCACCTAGGCCATTTAGTCTCCACTCTTGTGCTCAATATCTCACTGTCCCCCGCACTACGTAACGTTAAATAAGTTTAGTGAAGGCATCATAATCGGAGCGTTTCTGTCGAGCGTCCGAGTTTGGTCGATAACAGCCAGCACGCTAGCCTCTTGTGGGTTGGCAAACTTCACCAAGCAAAACATGTCTTGCAATTCTTGCATGCAGGTTTTCTTAGATTTTTTCCATCAGCGTTTATACGACTGATAATAATTAAATTATAAACAGGCGCATTATTCTGAAAACTCAAAAGGTTTCAGCCTTGGATTCGTTAATATTAATATATCCGTTCGTTAATAATAATAGTTATAACTCATGGATTAATTAATTATTTCATTCAAAGAAACAGATGAAAATAAAATATAATTGGCTAAAAAAAACACAATAAATCAGTGTGAAAGACGTAGAAATAACTGTGAGAGATGATTGTACAAATAAAACACAATATTTACTGGTTATATTTTTTATATTAATTTATTACAACAATCAACACTGCATAGTCACAATATTATTTTACATAAAATAAATTTGACGGATTAGAACGTTTACCAAGACATTTTATACTATAGATAGTCCTATAATGAAAAGACTATACAAGTAAAAAGCGTCACCTTTGTCTCAAATGTGTGGTACACACGGCTACAAGTCAAACTATACAACACTAGTTTAAGCTGATCTCGCATTGCATATGCTTTCCATACAATAAGAGGCTAGTATTAACTGGATTTTATAGCCCGAGGCGTAGCCGTGCGTACGGCCCCTGTTTAAAATTACATTATTTACCATCACGCCTGTATTCCCCTAAGGGTTAGGCAGAGGTGTTCCCAGATTATATTCTTAATTTTTCGCATATTGTTCGCCTATAACACATTCAAAGTAAACGGCAGCAATAATTGCGACATCATCAATCAATTATTCACAATTGAACATTAAAACTTTTGCTCAAAAATCGGTAGGTATTTTAGTAGATAGTAGTATAAATTGCAATCTTCGGCGGAATACTATATTTTACACTACTTCCTTCTAAGATAACAATCTGCGAAAAACCAAAAAAATATTTCGCCGAAGAATTCATGACCAGCCATAAATACAGCCAATATGGCCATACGATTAATGTTTGAAGAAAATCTCATACTTCCATGCATATCTATAATAATTATTAAATTAAACTAGGGATGTCTTTTAACAAAATTAACGCGTACAGGTCCCTTGTTTCTTAACACTAGATCCCCCACGAAGTGCATATCTGCAGGTTTCGTCACTGGTTTCAGTTCGAATTTGCGTAAAACTCTTGCCACAGCGATTTTCATCTCCATCATAGCGAACTTTTGACCTGAAAATATTACGTGATACCTACTTTGAGTAAGATATTATGATTCCTGAAGCAAAATTATTTGAAGCAGAAACTTGGAATTCCCAACGAATCTGAGCCCCTCATTTATGGTTTTACCAATCCCTTTGTAATTTTTGAAAATCTACATTTATAAAAAATCATGTTTCTAGTTTTTGATAACCCGAGATTAATTAAAAAACTCTACTAAGTTAAGGTTTCTATCGGTCTATACCACTCAAAATAAAGTTATAATATTATTATAATGTGTAGGTAAGTGGTATACTGCTTTTAGATAAATTTGTCAAATGTCGAAGAAAGAGGTAACGTGCTAGAGCACTTCCACTAGACCAAGTCGGCCAAATTGGACACGTTTGGCGAATTATATATTATACAGGTACTTATCAAGTTTCGGCGTTGTTTCGATAGATAGATTTAGATTTTAGGCTAATTCATTTAGGAAAGATCATAACAAAGTAAAGTACTAAGAGGTAAAGCTTATCATGTATCAAGGTTATTTATTTATTTATTTATTTATTAATGCTTTATGCACCGTTGGTACAAAGGCGGTCTTAATGCCATAAGGCATTTTCTGCCAGACAACCTTGAGGTGATGCAGAGATAATTAATAATACAGTAGTGCACTCGTAGATCAAAGAGAGATTAATAAAATGTAGACTAAAATAAATTATATTAGATATACAATAAACATAAACAGATACATATAAGTATGTACTCGTAATACATAAAATAATAGGATATATATAACTTATAAATATATAAAAATATGATACATATAATATTAGATAAGCAGATAGATCAATTCAAGACGATGAATCAGCCAAATTACAGTCGAGAAGGTGTTTTCGTAGCTTTTGTTTAAAAGATAGCCGAGTGTTTGCCAACCTGATTTCAGACGGGAGAGCATTCCATAATAAAATAGCTTGGACAAAGAAGGTAGAATGAACGAAGTCAGAAGAGTGTGAGGGACATTGAAGGAGACGGTTATTTGAAGATCGCAAATATTTTGTATGATTTGTACACAGATACTGAAAGTGAGAAGTTAAGTACGAAGGAGAATTGGAAGAAAAGAGAACAGAGTACAGCATAGTCAATGCTCTCATGTGCCTACGTTGCCGAATAGGCATCCATTTAAGGAGCGTGCGGAATTCAGATACATGATCATATTTGCGAAGGTTAAAGACGAAACGAATGCAGTTATTAAGAAGGCGATCAAGTTTGTTGAGCAGATCTGCATTCAGGTCATAGTAGCACACATCACCATAGTCAATTATAGGAAAAATTAGGGCCTGCATAAGCATTGTTTTGGTCTTCGGTGGAAGTAGATTTTTCAGCCGGTATAAAGAACGTAGCGATCCCGTAACTTTCTGACTGACACTAGCTACTTGGTTTCGCCAGCTAAGGGTAGTATCAATATGTAAACCAAGATCCTTAACACTAGCGCTAATGGGAATGACCTGGCCATCAAAAATTACTTGGGGAAGGGTGATGTTACCCATTTTACAAATATTTCGCTGACTGCCTATGATAATCGCTTGACATTTGTCTGGGTTTACCGCAACACCAAACATGTCGGACCATCTTTTTATAGCGATCAGGTCAGAATTTATTGCCTGGATTGCATTGGATATATTTTCCACCCCAGCTTGACAATATAACTGCAAGTCATCAGCATAAAGATGAAACGAACACTGAAGTTGGTTAGTAATGAAATTTATGAATATAGAAAATAGAAGAGGAGAAAGTATGCCACCTTGAGGGACGCCAGTCACCACGTCGCACCATTTAGAGGATGATTCCTCAACATGGACCGACTGCTGACGATCCCGAAGATAAGAAGAAAACCATACCAGCGCTTCGTCAGAAACCATAAGATGGGAGAGAAGGGACAGAAGGATTTCGTGACTGACGGTATTAAAAGCATTGGAAAAGTCAACCAGCACTAACAGAGAAATTTTGGATTCCTCCATACCCGCTTTAATATCACCAGTCACTTTAAGGAGAGTGGACACAGTACTATGGCCTGGCCTAAAACCAGACTGGAAAGGACTTAAGAGATTGTTCAGATAAATAAATTATGTATTAAAAATCCTGCAAGGGCGGGGATTCTTAGTCCGAATAGTACCGTACGAGTACTACTATTAGGAAGTAGCTTGCGTGTTAGAAACCTCAGTTTGTTTGCATGGAAGTGTAAATTGCTTCCTTTTTTTAAATTCTGAGCCGTTTATCGATAATAAGGAACTACGAAATTTCTGTAATGAAATATTACAGGTTATTGACCCTTGCCTCGAGGACACGACTTAGCACACGCTGGAGGAATGGGGAGAACAGCGATGTGATCTTGTCGAAGAAGTGGGTGATGACTTCTCCCTTCTGCGACAAGATCACATCGTCTAGATGAAATCAGATCATAGTCTGCCTGCTTGCGTCCTGCTTTCAGAGTTGAAAGACAAACCCAAAAACTGTGCTCAACGTTGGTATCGAGCCTAGGTAGTGCACCAATGAGAGAAAATCCGACGCCAGAGGTAATTAATAAAAGTAAAAAGTAATTTGTTTTAAAGGTAATAGTGGCGACATACCTATGCAGTTTCTGGGACCAGCACTGAAGGGTATGTATGAATAAGGATGTCGTTTTTCGCAGTTTTCTGGTAGAAATCTATCGGGGTCGAACTCTTCTGGGTTCTCGAAGATGTCGCCTCGATGATGCAGGTCGTAAATAGGAATGTGACACAATGTACCAGGTGGGATGGTGTAGTTACCTAAAACAACATCAGAAATTGTAACACATAGATAATATTGTATCCTCTTTGATTTACTTATGTTAATAGTTTATTCTGAAGGGCTTGTGGCTAAGCTATAACTACGCCTAACACATCTGCAAGTAGCGTTGCCAGGTGTCAGGATAAAGCCGGACATAGTTAGGCTTTTTTTTATTGCTTGTCCGGCCAAAGTAAACGGCGTCCGGCTTGTCCGGCAGGAGGCGAGTCGACTGTCTACTATTTATGTATTTCATTAGAATTTAACAAGATTAATGTTAATAAACAAAAAAACTTCATTTTACATTTAAAAAAAAGCCTATTAATACTGATATTGTGTCCGGCCTTTTTTTCCAAATGTCCGGGAAAACTGGCTGGTTTGTCCGGCTATTAGGTTTGGCGACCTGGCAACCCTATCTGCAAGGTTAAATATAAATGTTTACTTACTTAATATTGTAGTTTCATTTAGTTTACGGCTAATAAAGTGCACTGGTGGATAGAGTCGCAAAGACTCTTTGATGCAACGTTCTAAGTATTTCATCTTTGGCAAGTCATCCATTTTAACCGAACGATCCAAGTTGCCAAATATTTCGTCCAATTCTTTAACAATTTCGTCCTGTAATATAATCGTAAAATTAAAACGCAATGTAAGTACAGTCACGAGCACTTATATTTACTGAATGTGTAAATATAAGTGCTCGTGACTGTTCCACTGAAATATTTTCTGAGACGACGACGACGATTTTCTCAGAAAATATTTGTTACGACGATGAGCTCTTATGCTGGCAGAGCTTTTTAACACATGCTTTACTGAGTTATATAATTGGATTTGGATTATATGATTGGACATTTGGATCGATATTCTACAAGAAAATGGATTTCAGTGAATATGTACATATTTTTGCTTATGACTGTACTCCCATAGTTTTCCGGTATAGTTTCCAGTTTATGTTTACAGCCCCCCCTGTTATTTAGAACCTAAACAGCCTCATTGGCTCGACACAACTCCAATCGCCGAGCTGCTAACAACTTGGAATTTCATTTAAAAAAAAATAAGCTCAACCATGGTGTCGATCTCCGATTTTTATTGTAACAATCGTACTTACGACCGCTAGACTAATGAGGCAGTTCACAGTCTCGTTTTGCTAATTACAAACCATGAACGAGGGAAATGAACTTTAATCTTCGTATGCAACTTAATGAGGAATATTGTCTAGGTACCTACAATTAAGTGTCGATAAACTTGTGATATGAGGCCGACGTGAAAGGTCATCGGGGTCAATTATACAAACCGACGGATGCATAATTGTTTTTAATGCTAATTCTATTCTGGAGCCATGTTTGACCAAACCAAATCTTGGGCTGTCACCAATTTATATTATTAGGTCCTTAATGAAAAGGCTGCCAAATGCATTAAATAGGGATAGAAAAGGAAGACGCAAGTTATGCCTGGCCACTGTACACCTGGAGTCAGTTCTTTTTATATGATATCAGCATTCAAGTGGGGGCAATTCGGGTGTTGGCATCCTAATTATCCTGGACACTAAAAGTGACGTCAAGATATAATCATGGAGTTTGTGCATGACAGATGTCAGAGTTTCTGGTATTTTATAAGGAAGTAGCTCCTGCCAGTCCACAACAGTTCAGGTCGATGTGTTTTGTGATACTCCAGTATATAAACTATCCGTGTGCCATTTTTTTACATCTGTTCAGACTTAGAAACTTTCAACATTTATAATATTAATAGGATGTTAAACCGGCGGTCACCTGCAGAGCTATGTAAAATTAACATAATATGTAATTCGTCAGAAACGCTATGTATACCTAGTGTCCTTTACAAAACTCCCTTTAAGCCACTAAATAAAATCATATGCCGTAGTTCTGAAGGTCAGGTCAATGATAGTACAATTGCATAAAACCTCAATGTTCAAAACTCCACTTACTTGTACTTGTTTGTGATTCGCCAGCAACATAAACATAAATGTAAGCCCTGACGCGGTAGTGTCGTGACCCTGAAATTAATGTTAATAGCTTGTAATGAAACTGACGAAACTTCAATATATAAATTCGACAAAAATTTAGTTTTTGCAAATGATAGGGGATTCTGAAACTTACTTCAAACATGAAAGTATCAACCTCCTCTTGGATACCTTCTTTGTCAATGAGACCCTCTTTCTCAGCAGATATTAGAAGGTCTAACATTGCGGTCTTCTTCTTTTTCTTATACACAAAAACGTCGCTGTCGTCATTTTTCTCATCAAGTTTTTGAAGTCCACCGCTCTCTAAGTAATCCTTTCTTTGTTTTATTACATTTCCAGTAAAGCTTTGCACTGTTTCAATGTGTTTATTTTGTATTTTTCCTAATGACGTTGCGTTAAATATGAAGTCAGGGTATAGGTACACTTTAATGAATCTGTGAACAAATACTTTGCCGAGTCCGTATACAGCTTGCTTGTATGACTGGACGGCACCCGAAGTGTTTTCAGACAGTTGAGTGCCCATCGCAGTTTCTGAAGATGAGACAATTATTTTCAGGTTTCACTCTTATGCTAAGCTTTATTGATATCTCTAATAAAAGACGAGGTTTTGTAAGTACGTGGGTACATCCACTTAGCCTTTTACGCAATATGTTAGGGTGATACTGATATTCGAAGGACTGGTTGTCAGGCTTTTTGGGTTCTGACTACGAGTAAGGTTTATCATAGATGTTCGTATGACAACCGGGACTGACAACTTTACGTGCTCTCTGGGGCACGATGTGTTAGAACCACCCATCTACAGACGGACCGCGATAAGCGCAAAATAACCTCGCAGACACACGAGATTCTTTGTAAGTGCGTAGATAATAAAACAATTGCAGCACAGGTAACAACATAAACTCAGACTTGCGCCTTCTCATGGGAGTAAGCAGAAACTACCGAACTACGTGCTACGATCCTTACATGCTATGCTATACATTTCTAATATTTAATTGATGATGATTTGCCGACTCATAGCTGCATATTGTGCTCACCAAAACTGACCTCGTATTATTTAGATTTTTCTTACGTGAGGTCCGCTTAAGCAGGAGATTTATAGAAAGATATCTAGCTAATTCACCCAAGTGTCCATTAGCCTAGTAATCAGACAATCAAATGATAAACGACCTACCACATATTGCGTTTAGCGTATACTCTGACAGGACCGGAACAACATCAATAGGTTCTCCAGCAGTTTTCTCCAGCTTTTCCAGAAGCCGCTGCGTGTTCTCCTCAATGGTCACAGAGAACTGACGTAGAATGTTGAAATGAAAAGCGGGAGTTAGAATTTTACGGCGTTCTTGCCATTTTGTCCCTGGAATAACGACAAAACTGTGATGAAACTGCTTGCATAAATTATTAGTTATTCATACTCATGCTATTTTATTATGACGCCATACCATCACGTTTATTACTTAGGTACAATAGACTATTATTTAAAGGTACTTAGTATAAAATATTCGCTGACTTTTTTAGCCTCTCAAATTAAATTGTGCCTACCTATTTATATTTTTAAAACTCGGTATTGAAGGTAAAAATATCATACTTATACAATGTTTTAAACTAGAAGAAATAAACTTGGAAGAAGGTTTTTTTTTCGTTTGTCGACGTCTTTAAGTCGATTCATACTGATAAAATAAAATTGTAACTGGCAAGGTTTGTAAATATTAATCTAAATCAAAGCAAGAAAAGCCAAAACAATTATCTTCAAATTTTCTTGCCTGTACATTTGTACGCGCACTGTGGAAGAACTATTTTACGATATAGGATTCGATTTTCACAGTTTTATTGCTGGAGCTCTAAAACTCTCAACTCAGGTGAACGTGTCACATTAATAAGCGGCCTAGAAGCCAAGTTATAGTAATTAATATAGACGCTCTAGTGAAAGCAAACTAATTTAAGTGAATAAAAATTAAATTACAGGAACTCTAATTGTGGAAGAGATACCAATTACAACGAGACTACTTTATTTCTAAATATAGTCTACTATATAAAAATAAGTCGGGTTTTCCTTCCCGACGCTATAACTCCAGAACGCACGAACCGATTTCCACGGTTTTGCATTCGTTGGAAAGGTCTCGGGCTCCGTGAGGTTTATAGCAAAAAAAAGCCCAAAAACAAAACACGGGCGAAGCCGTGGGCGGAAAGCTAGTACCATATATAAATAAATAAGTCACTTGTACATACAATAGTGAAAGTGTAGTGAGTTTGTAAGTAGTAGGTAGTAGATGTAAAAAGTATAAAGGATACCGTACCATTACTTAGCAGTAGTCCATCTTGTAGCCACGGCTTAATAATGTCGTAGATCAAACTTTTTTCACCGTATTTCATACTGGACAGAATCACCTGGAAACAATATTTACGCCTGTATTCCCCGAAGGGTTAGGCAGAGGTGTACTAATGCACACCCACAAATCGCCGGTTTGTTTAGGTCCTAGGCACAAATCCAAACTACGAGAACGACTGCTACTGAGAATTTCATAGAAAAAACTAATAGCAATTTATTTATTTATTTAATTTATAGTTAATTAAAACGGCACAGGTCCAATTACATTAATTAACATACAATTATTAAAAGTAAAATAAAATAAGCATTCAAATAATAATAATAAATACAAAAATATACAAATTAATTATTATTTAAGTAAATGGTTATGGTGATAAATTAAACACATCACAAACTAACATGAACTAGCATGTAATAGTGGACACACTCGCATATTGTCTCTCACAGAACACCAGACAAGCACGCATTACTCTCTTCCATTCATCAGCAAACACATCACATTCAGGGTCGGCAGTCAGGAGGGCGTTTAGCATCCTTAGGGTTCGACATACTGCAGCAATATGCCCGAACCTGGGAATCGAAGCCGGGACCTCTAGTAGCAGTTGCGCTTACGACCTCTCGACTAATGAGGTAGTGTTTTTTTTTATTTTATATGACTAAAAACAGCCGGCCAGTGTCAACTAGGTACCAGTTGAAGTGTTACCAAGATACCTAGGATAAAGACACTGTGCCCTTAGATCTTATATTTTAGCGTTAGCTCCAAAAAAAAAACATTATCTCAAAAACACATCCTTATCGTATCTGCATTAGGTATTACCCCCGGTCTACACTGTTATTTAAAATAAATAACCCGTCTTCAAGAGTACCGAACAAATTTAAATAGGTTATTTTATTTTATTTATTAGAATTCAAATAGTACAATTATTACCTTGTGTTTTTTCATTTACAGGAAATCACAGCATGCTTAGGAATACAATTAAGTCATGGTCAAATTACAAATAGCGCTTGCTTAATTTTGTTGAAAATTCAATGGAATGGAACAGCAATTTTATCTTAAAACATCGTCATAACATATACTTAGTCTTTGATGACAATGACAAGGACATGACAAATGATATGCATAATTAACTTTATCGTAATCTTTAATCCTTGTGTAATCTGATAAATTAATATTTTTAATTTGTTAATAATTTAACAATTTTAAATACATAACATAACATACCTTAACGCCTCTATTCCCCGAAGGATTAGGCAGAAGTGTCGGTATGTTACATATTTACACCCACACGTCGCCGGTGGGTTTAGGTCCCATGTAATAGGGAGCGAGCCTATTGCGATTAACCGGGCACAAATCTAGCGAGCTGCTACTGAGAAATTCATAGAAAATCGAAATAGCACTGCAGTCTCGCTGAGGACCACTAGACTTATGACGCAGCTTGCTAAATACTAACCTCGATATCTTCAGGATTATATATAATCACCGCTGCGAAGGGGTATATCCAGACTCTATATATTCCATTCCATTTTTTTGCATATTCCCTGCCTAAATTCATTATTTCGTCTGAAACAAGAAAAAACAACTATAATATAGAAGGTCAAGTTTGATAAGTGCGCCTTAACGAGGTATTTGGCAACCCTCTTCCACTAAAATACAGTGATACCTGAGAGTTCTATGTGCAAGATCAGCTACATAACATGAACATAATATACAATCAGGCCTGCACTCCCCAAAGGGTTATGCAGAGATATTAGCATATCTCTGCATAACCCTTTGGGGGGTGCAGTGTACATTAGCATGTACACCAACACTTCGCCGGTTTGATTAGGTCCCATGTCATAGGGGGCGAGCCTATTGCCAATAACCGGGCACAAATCCAGACTCAGAGCTGCTACTGGGAATTTATAGATAAACCCAATTACACTTTGCTCGACCTGGGAATCGAACCCATGACCGCAAGCGTAGCAGTAGCTCTTAGGACCCCTAGACCAATGAGGCAGCTACATGTAATACTTAATTCGCCACAAGTAAATTACTCGTTACGTTTACGTCAATCTTTGTTGCATGCCACGCGACTTCCGATGGGTTAATGCCGAGGTATAGACAATGTAAAGCTACACGATGACTGATGCATGCGTGCCGTCAGTTTGGACAGGTCAGCTCAAAGCTGATATAGCTCTTTCTTCAAACGGCCTATTTAGATTATTTTATTTTTAGTTTATTGCACTCCACTGTAAAACTCCCATAAATGATAACAGCACTACTGTCTGGACTTTAAAAGAGGCCATGATTATGTGAGTTTGTTGTAGCGTTTCTGCTCAGAGGTCATCAGATAGGAAATGCCCCCGCCATTTATTAAAAAAAAACATGCAAAACATTGACTTGTAAAGGTGTCTTTAAATGGATATAAAAATAAGTGCATCGCATTAAGCCATGTTATGGATGGGTTCCTGCCAAGGAATTTTGGCCATAAAAAATAAATGGCCGGGCATAAACCTATCCTATACACGCGACACTGTTACAACTGTAGCCAATTTTGTGACACAATGTATCTAAATACTAAATTAAAGGAAAGTTCTTTCTCATATGAGGCTAGGATATCGTAGCCAAATATCTACCGATGTTCCATTACTTCTAAGCATCATCATCATCAACCCACTAAGTATATACCACAGCTGGACACGGGTCTCCTCTCAGTATGAGAAGGATTAGGCTTTAGTCAAAGCTATTGTATTGTAGTCCAAACTATACCTTCAAAGCATATTGAATTGAATTGAATTCGTTTCCGTTAAATAGCTATTTAATAAGTACTTATTATTCTGTAATAACATGCTACCTAATACTACGCCTTTCTCCCATATCGTAGGTATATATTGTAACGTACACAACCACCCAACACGTGAATAATTATTATATTTAATATATATTTTCACTGTGCGGGAATCGAACCGACATGCCGTGGCACAGAAGGCGGTTGCAGTATGGAAAGAATTCGGCATATTTAATAATATTTTTCTAAACAAGTGCAGATAAATTATGAAAGGTTTATAATTATTATATTTCTAAGACATACCTGAGGAACGTATAACTCTGAGACCATTTCCTACGATGAAGTCATCCTCTGGTCCTGGAATCTTCTTGATCATCCGAGCTCGAGCATTGTAATTCAACAATATATGCAAAACACACAAAAATATTGCCGTGGCGAGCAGATACACCAGCATGTTAGATAACGTCCAAACTTAGCAATGAATAACAAAACACTGATATCAAACAACCTATGTATTACACAGGACGTTATTTATTATTCAAACTTCTTTATACTTATCATACTTTATGAACAAAAATTGATATTGTAAATGATAGTTATATACAAAATGTATCTGATGGCCGTTGGGGCAAAAAGGTTCTTGAGTGGAGATCACGCACCGGAAAACGTAGTGAGGGACGACCTCCAACAAGATGGACAGACGACCTGGTAAAATTCGCTGGGAGACGTTGGATGCAGGCTGCATATAAACGGTCGTTGTGGAAGTCCATGGGAGAGACCTTCGTTCTGCAGTGGACTTCATTTGGCTGATATCATGATGATGACACAAAATGGTGATTTTGTTCATTAGCAAACTTATGAGGAACGGAGCTATTGGTGTAACTGATTTACGGATTCAATTAATTCATTGATTTAAATTACTTACCATCATGTCTGTCTGTGCCCAAGAAAGATATTAGGTAGTGCTAGTGTAGATAAACACAAGGTCGCATATTGTGATATAAAATGCCAGTATAAGCTGATCTTACATTCTGAAGGTTTTTCGGACAAACAGAGGTCAGCATAAACTGGCAATCCTGTGATTTACCAAAATTGGTAATTTTCAGTAGGTAAAACCTACTGAAATTATACTGATACGCATTGTACCAGTATAATTTTTAGGATTTACCTATGTATCAAGGTGGGAGCATATTAGGGCGCAAATACAACTTACGAAATGCTACATAACTTTATATAAAAACCAAGTAATTGAATAATGAAATCGAACCTCAGACCATCTCTAACCTTAGGTTAGAGATGGTCTGAGGTTAGGTAAGTTAGTTTTTGCCATACTGGTTATTAGTAACCAGTTTTTTATTTTAATACAGCTAGATTTCCTGAACAACTCCCCAATATCAATCTATTTAGGGGATTCTTATTCATCAACACAACTATTATTTCAGTTCAAATTCCAAAAAATAGAAATTTATTACATAATTCTTCAATAATTTATTGAAAATAAAATGTAAAAAGGCATATTTATCATTGTTGTTTTTTTATTTATCGTCGACATATACGTTACACACACAAACATTTTTAGAATTATTAGAGTATGCACCACTCGCCCCCTCCCCCCCCCCCGTATACATATTTAAGTTTTTTTTTCTCGTTTAATAAAATTCACAAGTACAGGTCCGTTGTTTCGTAAAACTAGATCGGCCATAAATACAATATCGGATGGTCGAGTTACAGGCACCAAGTGGAATTCTCGCAACACATTGGCAACAGCTATCTTCATTTCCATCATAGCAAATTTCTGACCTGAAATCGCACATTACAATTGTAATGATCAAATCTGAGGGTTTATATGCAAAAGTAGATAGCAATAAGATTGATTATGAACATGCATACCGTGAAGGTCGTTTTATACAAGGATTAATTAACTTTATCAATAGATAACATTATTTTTTTGCGAATAATGGACGTATTTTGCTTCATAGTTTAACGTAATGCCCAATAATATGTGATGTGTTCATAATATTTGCCGTCGAAATAAATCAAGTATAATATTGGTCATCCTACTAGCGTTTTCCCAAATATGTTGGGATCGTCTTCCAGATCGACTAATCAAATGCGACTAAATAAAAGAAGTTTAGGTGAATCGACTGCCATCAGACCTCCCCAGACAATTTTTGGGCACTACCGAATTTTGAAGGATAGACTGGTTGTCAGACTTTTTGGCCTCCTGACAAATGTAGGTGTTCGTATGACAACCGGGACCGACGGCTTAACGTAGTCTCCGAACACGGAGCGTCTCTATGTGTTAAGAATGGCCACCCATACAGAGACTGACCGCGGCAGGCGCAGCTTAACCGAGCAAATCAATTAATCAGTGTAGTTATAACCTAGCCTTGAGCACTTATCAAATGGCAAAAACAATTTTGGTACCTATGCAGTTTCTGGGCCCAGCACTGAAGGGTATATAGGCATAAGGATGTCGGTCTACACTGTTCTCTGGCAAGAACCTATCTGGATCAAACTCTGTCGGGTTCTTGAACAAGTCGGGACGGTAATGAAGATCAAAGATAAGGACGTGACACATCGTACCGGCTGGGACTGTGTAGTTGCCTAGAACAGAAAAGAAGATTACGCCCCGTAAAACGGAGTGAATATGGAATAACAATAAACTGGTTTATGATAATCAAACGCCTTTAAATATATTTACGGTTGGGCAGCACAAGTATGAAGGGCCAATTCGAAACAGAAGTGTTTGCAACGTGTATGGTTATTTAGTTATTATTTTAAATGTACCTTGGGACAATTTTGAACTTTTTATGAATTGCAATATGATTCTCGGACATATGGCTACTTGTCGTGCCATAGTATCTAGATAGTCAAGATAAGGCCAACCTCGGCGGTTGCGAGCACCCTAAGCCGACGATCATGCATGAGGTTAATAAAGCGAAATTTGTGTGCCAGGATGGTCGCAAGTGGAAATCTTATAGTCTCTGCACAACCAAGGAATCAGGCGAATAAGCTTAATTAGATTGTATGAGCTTTTCATAGGTTACCCTGGCAATATGTCAATGTGTAGCCATGTGAACGAGAAGCATATTGTGTTTTCTTATAACCTCCTTACTTATTTTTTTTAACCTGCTTTATTTAGTGGGTGCTCTAGAAGCTTTATCCATATTTTATTCGGTAAATTATTAATGCAGCACGACATTACATACTTAGTTAGACTGCCTCGTTAGTCTAGTGGTCCCAATCGCGACTGCTACGCTAGAGGTCTTGGGTTCGATCCCCAGATCGAGCAGTGTGATTGGGTTTTTCTATGAAATTCTCAGTAGCAGCTCGGAGTCTGGATTTGTGCCCAGTGAATGGCAATAGGCTCGCCTCCTATTACATGGGACCCAAACATACCGGCGAACTGTGGGTGTACATTAAGTACACCTCTGCCTAACCCTTCGCGGAAAACAGGCGTGATGATATGTACCTATGTTATGAATTACATACTTAATACTGTATCTTCTTTTAAATTACGACTGATAAAATGCACTGGAGGGTAAAGCCGCAAGGATTCTTTGATACAACATTCCAAGTACTTCATCTTTGTCAAATCTTCCATCTTAATGGGTCGGTTTGAATCTCCAAATATTTCATTCAGTTCTTCTATAATTTTATCCTTAAATGAAGAAATAAATCATTTTAGCGTACCTACCTACCTACGATTCTTGATATTTTAACCACACATCACCTATATTCACATACATTGTTAGCATGAATATATAAGTAAAGTAAAAAAAACCTACGAAAAAAGTCTGCCAAGTACAGTTAGTAAGTAGTTCTCAATAATCCCTATTTTACCGATTGCTACGATCAACTATTGATTTCTTCACGAAACCACTAGACTATCTAGAATATATTTGTATTAAGTAATTAGTTCTCGTAACCACTTAAGGTATTTTTTTTATTAATATTTGACTATGGAGCTATAACTAAGTAGTGGCATAATTATTCAGACATAAAACTTTACATTGTTTGATTTTCTCATTTCTGAAATTTTTCGACAGTTATACTAACCTGAATTTTTCTATGATTTGCTAGCAACATAAAGCAAAACGTCAGACCACTAGCTGTAGTATCGTGACCCTGAAAATTAAATTATGTGAATAAGTTGACGTAGTAAAAATATACCTAGTACCTTTCTCGAAAGGTTTTCCTTTCAAGAAACCTTTAAGATTTTCCAGTAGTAGTTATAAGCCTCCTCCAAGTTGAGAGGGATTTAACTAAAGTTTACCAAGTTAGCCTGGTGTCGTCGGTCAGTACACTTTAACATTACAACATAATGTCTCATATATTTAAGCGGTGGTAGCCTAATGGCTGGGGCGTTGGACTTGCGATCATGTGGTTGCTGGTTCGAAACCCAGCCATTGCACTACCGACGTAAACCCACTGGTACCTAATACATGCATTTAGCTTAGCACCAGGTGTTGACAAGATTACTAGTAATATGCAATAAATATTGCAGGTGAGCTTCTAAAAAAAAATCGATTCTTAGGTTGTTCATATTTACTCGCGGTGTTTTCCTTCACTGTAAAATGATAAGGCACCCTGCGCCATACATTTTGTATAGTATTGCACAGTCGCACATATTGGAAAACTCTGCCAAAAAAAATCATCCAGCAGTGTAATAGGTATCTCGAGCTAAAACAAATGACTATCGTTTTCTGTTTCGCACATGCAGTCAAAATGTCAGAGGCACACCTCTGATGGATTGGATATGAACTCGGACAAACGTACCTACTGCTGTCATACCTAATGCTCAGTGATTAAGTATAAATCGTAACAAAAGTAATAAAACAGAGAAACAAGATTAAGTATGTCAAAAAACTAACTTCAAACATGAATGTATCCACTTCTTCTTGAATACCAATTTTATCTATATGCCCTTTTTTCTCGGCAGATATAAGTAAATCTAGCATTGCAGTTTTCTTCTTTCTCTTATATAAATATATATCATCATCATCTTCTGTTTGTTCAACAATATTTGTTTCCATGTTACTCATTAATTCTTTTCTTTGTTCTATAACTTTCTCGGTAAAATTGTGTACAGTTTTTACATAGTTATTGTGTAGTCTCCCTGTAGGTGATAAGTTAAATATAAAATCTGAATAAAGATATACTCTAACAAATCTTTTCAAAAATGAATGGCCGATTTCGTAAATTGCGTCCTTGTATGATTTAGCTGCACCTGTAGCATCATCACTGAGCTGAGTGCCCATTGCAGTTTCTGAAAATGTTTTAATCATTTTTAAACACGTTTTTGTAAATACCCAACGACGATATAATTATGAATTATAATGAAATAAAATGCCTGAGTGTCTAACGAGTTCTATTATATTTTTACTGCTCCCTACTCTATGTTGCTACTGTGAATGTTGTGTATAATTAAAATAATTAGCATACACACCAGATCATTTACTTCTTACCAGTTTATTTAAATTCGAGATGTGTATGCTGTTGGTGTATCTATTCAAATAAATACATAAACATCGAACGATTGAAGCCTTGAAATTCAAAATTCTTGAGCAAAACGTGTAAATTTACTGAAATAAATAACAGAATACGTGTGATATTTGTTATTTACTTATTGTGATGATCATGTGATGTCTTTATAATGTAAATGTACGTATTTACTTAAAGTAATTGATGTATAATTATAATTATTCGACGATAATTAAAGAGCGATTTTTCCACGGAAGAGATAAATTATCTCTTCTGTAGATTTTTCAATGAACAGACAACTTTTATCTAACGAATTAAATTGACGTTATTACCTAAAATTTTTATATAATTAAGTATAAAATCTGTCAAATCCGTCAAATTTATTTAACTTACCCGGCCATTGAAAAATCAAGTCACGGTAATATTTCGTATACAGGGTGTTATCTATTGCGACCCTAATAAAATACTGACCAGGACCCTCCCTTGTAGGTCGCAGCCCCACATGAGGAAAAAATCCTCTAGAATACATACCACAAATTGAATGAATAGTAAATTCTGAGAGGACAGGCACAACGTCGATAGGTTTCCCAGCATTCTGTGTAAGGCTCTCCACAAAGCGCTGGCTGTTCTCCTCAATTATTTCACAAAACTGCTTTAAAATGTTAAAATGAAAGGTGGGCGTTAAGATTTTCCTCCGCTCTTGCCACTTTGTCCCTGATCGAAATAGAACAAACCTTCAAAACAGCAATAATCAAAATAAACATAACATACCATCACGGCTGTATTCCCCGAAGGGTTAGGCAGAGGTGTACTTAATGTTCACCCACAGTTCGCCGGTATGTTTGTGTCCCATGTAATAGGGGGCGAGCCTATTGCCATTCACCGGGCACAAATCTAGACTCCGAGCTGCTACTGAGAATTTCATAGAAAAACTCAATAACACTTTGCTCGACCTGGGGATCGAACCCAAGCCCCTTAGCGTTGCAGTCGCGATTGGGACCACTAGACCAACGAGACAGTCTTAAATTGTCATTAATCGGTCATAAATGCGACCTGCGAGCTGCTACTGAGAATTTCATAGAAAAATCCAATATCACTGCTTTGCTCAACCTGTTAATCAAACCTAGGAACTCTAGAGTAGTAGTCGCGCAGACGCCACTACAATAATGAGGTAGTTTTCCAAAATAACAAAATACTTATTATCCATCACATCTATATATAAAATCTCTCAGGAAGGCAGGTTTCCTCACGATGTTCTCCTTAATATTTTAGACGAAAAGTCAGAGGTGCGTGCCTTGGATTCGATTTCGAGACGTACAACATGGCAGTTGAATGGTCATTTCACTGGACTAACATAATTGCTTATCGACTTACCTTTCTAGCTTGGAATAGAACTTAATAATTTCTAATATAAGTACTTATACTATATTAACTAAAGAAGTTAAATAATATGAATTATCACCGTTACTGATGAGAAGTCCATCCCGTAACCAAGGCTTCAAAAACTTATATATCATACTTTTTTCATTATATTTCATATTCGATAGTATTGTCTGAAAGGAATTTGGATTTGTTGAATCAAGGATAAGATTTCGTTTATTTGAAGCTGATATTAAACCTATATTAGACACTAATCGTTTTCCGCGGTTTTATTCACGTCCCTAAAGCATTTACTTACTATATATATACTCAGTTTCTAGACGAATCAATATGAAACATGTACGAGATTTTAAGTGACACCTCCAGTTATACCACCGTGAAATCATTCAATTCATATCTCATTCATTCGTGTGTATTTGCGTTATGGGTGTACAAACATACAGACATATACAAACAATCCAAAATGTTGTTTTGGCTTCTATTGCTCTAATAATGAACAGACATCGGCCTGTTGCAATTTTATTATATGTTTAGATTTGTTGAGACAATATTCAAAAGTAATTAGTATAATTAAAGCTAACAAGAACTCTTCTAGACTTGTCTTGAGAATTTTGCAAAAATCGTCTCTAATAAGAGTGTAGTTTGAAAGGGATCAAACTACTTTTGTCTTTTTACAAGTAAAATACAAAACTTGCCATCCGTACTCTGGGATGTGTATTGCATTGTTGATAATCTGCATTTTGTAAAATTCAACAAAACCCAGGAGGCTTGATAGAATGAATGAATGTTGGGGTTTTCCAGTCGTGCGTTTATCAGTCTGAATAACGTTGGGGAATTTGGGGCTCCGCAAAGTTATTCAGGGGAAATAGAACACTCAACATAAGAAAATGCTTCACCCTGAATTGGAGGTCAACCGCTAGCTAAACACGCAAGATTGAGCCATTCTTAAATCTGTTACCCAGTACCTACATATAAGTATTTCACTCACCTCAATATCGTCAGGATTGTAAATGGACACAGCTCCGAGAGGGTATACCCATACTCTATATATTCCATCGAACGTATCCGCAAATTCTCTTGCCATTTTCATAATTTCCACTGTAGACAAAACATATTTTGATTCATCAAAAGCGGCTTCTTTGCCCTTACAAGCAAACACAAAATGTATGGTTATATATTAACATTTAGTTTTATGTCTACTTAACTCGTTATTTTTTTCAATTAGGAAATTAAATTTCTCGTTCCATAAAATACATAACTAAATAAATCGAAAGTAGAGTTTATTCTAGGGTTATTTAGATATTCATATTCATTCTGATGATCAGAATGAATATGAAAATAGGTATCAAAAAACTATTATACTTTTCGAAATAAGTACCTATTGTAATCCTAAACATTTATTATAAATATCTTGGCTCTTAGCACCAACACAATAATAATAAATAAAAAATGTTTGCCTAAACGAATTGACTTCTAAATTCACTTTTCCGAGAGACATAAAAACTACTGTGAAATAGATTTATTCAATATGTATATTTTGTACAGTAGTTTTTAAATTCTCACTATTGTCTTGATTTATTTTAATTGTTAGTTTTTCCCTGTGTCAAAAAAGGCGTTTTTTGTTATTATTGTGTATCTTATTATATCTCAACAGTTAAAATATTTATTTAGGGTTCTCTGGTTATTAGTTTGTCCGTCCGCAATGACATTGAATATTTGTAAAAAATAGACACGCTATTGTCCTCCAAACGTTTAGATTTGAATCGTGGTAAGTAAATTTGTAAACAGTGTGCTACATCTGCAGTTGACCGACCTATTGTCCACAAGGGTGCATCGAGTTCGACAGCTATAAACTCTAAATGCGATATACCTATGTTATGTCGGGCGGCTCAATTTTAAATAATATTTTCTAGGAAAATGGCGCATCTAGCAATGATATATCATTGTTATCTATTCTTTGTAAGTACCTACGCTAGACCAACGAGATATAACTAGACTAACTAGACTCTTTCATTTATAAAATAGTTCTTGGCGGTTCTTGGGGTTTTGGTGTGCAGTAAAGAATATTAAATTATTTTTATGAATATTCTATTCATTCAGTCTGTCGGTCAGTTTGTCACAGCCGTTTAACTCGACAATTTTGTTTTAGATACTTAGAGCTGAAATTTTATGACACCAACGAAGATACGAACAAATATTTTAGAATACCTAAGCTGAAATAAAACTACTTTTTACGGATTTTATCGCGTAATATTGATTATTCCCGACGTTTCGGATCATTTACAGCATCCATGGTCACGGGTGGACTGAGGTGTTGGTCGTCCTAATGTCAAAATTATCAATAGCTACCCTACATTTTGTTGATTATTATTTTGTTGTTGATTAATCTTCTTCAGCGGCTTGAAGTTAGTTTTGATTGAAGCGCGCTTCAAGATATAGCCAATCTTGTCCGTGACTCCTCTAACATATGGTAACACAATAGGTAGTCGCTCGACTGTGGCACGCTTTTTCACGGACAAGATTGGCTATATCTTGAACACCTTTACATGATGCAGGAGTATACAAGCTTGATTTTGATTGCGGTCTCTCATACATAGGCCAAACTAAAAGAAGCATAGGGACCCGCGTAAAAGAACACATCGCCGATGTCAAACACTGGCGTTCCGGGAAGTCAGCAGTTTGTGAATATACACTTGACAAGGCCCAGCACTATATCAGATTTGATAAACCACAAGTCCTTGCAAAAGAAAACCGATTCCTACCTAGGATGATTCGCGAGGCTATTAAAATTAAAAAACATCCAAATTTCAATAGAGAAGATGGCTGGGTCTTACCATCTGCTTGGAACCCCATCATAGATTCCATTAAATCCAAGCACAAGACTGCGAGACCTAAGGATACGGTGAGCTCATTCTGCGTGACCGGCATAAATAATAATCAACAAAATGTAGGGTAGCTGTTGATAATTTTGACATTAGGACGACCGTCGACGACCGACGACACCTCAGTCCACCCGTGCCCATGGATGCTGTAAAGGATCCGAAGCGATGGGTATTTAAAATAAATAATAAATATAATGTATTACCTAAATGTTTAATTGAGTTTTCTTTATCATGTATGTCATTGGCTAGAGTTGCTTCAAATAGATCGATATCTAAACGTGACTATATCTAACCTTAGCCTATATCTATTAGCTATATCTAACCTTTCCTTTCCTATCTGACCTATAATTATAGGTATATGAATCCATTTGAGAAATGTATTTTTCATTTCTCATACTTGGAAAGTAGTGTTTATTTGATCTGAATAGCGGGTGGAAAATGCCACTTCCCACCCTTGGGCAGGAATAACTCATAGTAATTGACTGTAGGCAGTCAGCTGTAAAAAATCTAATATAATTAAGAAAAAAAATGCTGCGGTCTTGTGTGTTTATAAACGGCCAGTGTGAATAAAAAAAAAACGCGTGCGGCTGAGTGAGGCAGTGACGCGGTGTGAATGTGTTCCATACTTAAAAATTTAAATAGACTATGACAGTATATAATTTGGCGGAATACTAACTTAACTTTTGCTATATCGAAATCTTTATTAAAAATTAGATTTTTTTACTTTCCTTATATTCGAAATGAAAAGTAGATTGCTTAACTCAGGTGAAAGACATCAATTCCTACTCGGACTATAGCCGCCCTCGCTGCGCTCAGGGGGCCTACCATAAACTCTTATAGCAGGTCAATTTTAGACGGAAAGTGAACTGTCGTGTTATTTTGTACCATGAGCACAACAAAAAATTTTCCACCACCTCCGTACACATCTTCGAAACATTGACCGAGCACCCATTGCAATGTTCTTGTGATTATTTAAAATTCACACAACGTTTCCAATTGTTCATATGAAACTCTTTTTTAAATCATGATAACTTCATTTGATATTTCCTTTACCACTCACAACGACGAACACGATACAATTGTCTGCTATGAAGAAACTACCTTCTTACGAGTGTTCCAAAAATTTTAAAAAAAATCCACCACACCACACCACACAAGAAGTTATTATGATCTCGTAAATTGTGCATAAGAAATTATTTAATCCGTATGTACTTAAAGCTTCGTTCGAAAACAGCCCTTATTTTAGTTGCTTGTATGCTATGTGTTTTAAGTATTGACAAGGGTCTTTAACATTTAAATCATGATAACTAAAAATGTTTTGCAACAAAACTTAGTGTCTGTAGAAGTATCACTCTCATAAAAACAGTATTTTGAAATAATTATCCTAACTTCCTTAAAACCGTAAAACCGATAATAATGCGAAAGCGTATTTCAGAACGTTTATTTATATTAAAGCGAACCGGACAGCTATAGTGTAGCAGGTCTGAAGTTGATACATTGCAGGGCAGTTTGAATTGTTCATGGTACAAATAGAAAACCTGTCAGGTTTACCTGCATAGTTGGCCTGTCCTGTACTTGGCAAATATTTTAAAAGTTCATGGTAGGCCCCCAGGCGTCTAAATACCTCGTATGGGAATTGATTCCTTTCCACCCTTGTGTTCATTCTAGTATTTTATTGTTTGTTTGTCGCTAGTAGCCTACGATCGAGAAATAGGATTTTTTGATAGATTTATAAATCTGTGGGCAGCAATTTGTTCACATACTACCACCAAGCTATCGTACGCATAAGATACACACAAGCAACACGCGTACGCTAGTGCTTGAAAAGCTGATATCTTTTTATCGATAAATTCTCAGTCTGTTATGTATTTTTATATTGAATGGGGAAAAGGGGAACATAAAAATCAAGAACTATTTTTATTGAATATTAATTAATTTAAAAGAATTACTGTCCTTGGAACAAAACGTAATCATTAAGCAATGGGGGAAACCTAACATAACATAATAGAGTTATAACATAACATTATTATAATTAATTGCATAAATAATATGTCGAATAGAATCAAATATTATAAAATAGTACTAGTATACTATTTGACTTAGATTTGACTAGACTATATTGTATCTATTCAGTATTAAAATCTAAGTAAAATAAAATGGTCTACATGCCGCTTCATCTTCATTCATTCAATGATTTGTTTGGTACTTGTTGGAGATTAAATAAAAGTTGACTGTAATTTTACATAGGTACTAGTTTATTCGCCGTATATTATTCTCACGAGAAATGATTGTCCGACCAATTGAATATCGAATCCTGAGGCGAGTGCGAAGCGCAGCTATACTACTGTCCGCCGGCGCTGCCCGCAGTGGAGGGGACGCACTTGGGTGGCTCCGCAGAACCGGTCCGTGCTGGGTTATGATGTGTCGCAACAGATTCATATAATATTAAATAGGTACATCTAACTAAAAATATACTCTCATCACTTAAATATATAATATTTCAAAAATAATCTTTGTCAAATGTAAATATAGTCGAGAATTGTATCGATGCTTTTATTTAACTACGCGTCACCTCGATATCGATAGATGTCGCTGTGCATCACTCACGGCCAACCCCGGCAAACGACGAACAACGGCCATGATTGAAGTGTAGAGAACGAAATGCAACAGTACATTGCAAGCGGACTAAGACATCGCGTTGATTAAGCAAGAACACATCGGGCAATGTATTTTATTTGTAACTTGTTGTAATAATATGATTGATGTTTTGAATTTCATAGTAATAGAGTATATCTTTATATTTTTATCTTATTATATTTTTGACAGACGGTATATATATACCTCCTCGCTATATACTGGAGATCTGACTTTTTGTCTATCACGTAAGAATTAAAAACACGGCATTTTAAAGCGGAGCTCTGTTCTCTGAAGTATTCCTAAGCACACTAAATGCAGCGAATGTATGATTCGGGCGAGTTATGATTGTCTAATCATGACTGTGGCGCGCCTGCCCCGCCCACATGGCCATTCCAACCTTATTTATCTCTTCCGTGTGCCCGACAGACGTTGTCCTGTCTTAGGTACGAATATTAAATTCGAACTGGAATAAGTAAACAAAACACGCAAAGTTAAAATATTTTTTAGGTTCTCTAATATTTTAATTTTTTAAGAACCGTCGACAAAGTATTATATTAGAAAACTTTAAAAAAGAAATGAATAAAGTGAACCAAGACCAAGGGAACTAGGGATTCATTTTTAAATGTATATTCACAAGAAGACTTTTTATGACGTTTTAATTTTTTTTCTAGGAATTAGGTATCAGGTAAAGCGTACATTTTTGAAAAAAAAATTAAGGTTACAATTTTATAATATTTTGTCTACCAGGAATTTCAATTTTGCATGGTGACTTTGACGGTACAAAGCCCGTTAAAGTACCTATGGAGGGAAAATTTGCAAAATATATAATATATCTATGTATTGTGTGATTGTTATCAATTATGCGCGCATTATGTTCACAAAGATTGACTCTTTTTGGACATTGTGATGCTAAATTATAGTCATAATATTTTGGTACTGAGTGATACTAAAAAAAACACATAATACCTACCTATTTGATTATTTTCAGTAAAGATCACACTATTCAAATTCTGAACGTGATACAAAAATCTTGCTGTAGGTATATAAAAATAATATAGACAGATAAGCTAAAACAATGTAATATACTCGTAAAACTGACCCAAGAGAACAAAAATAAATAAAGATGTTATGAGTGTTTTCGAAGAATGCATCGTTTTCACGTATTTTACTTACGAACTGTATCCTTCAAAAGCACGTATAATTAAGACTAGACAATTCCTTAGAGTATGCCCTTTCTTAACAAGGCTTGCATGGTTAAAATTTACCTGGTGAGCGTATAACGGTCAATCCATTTCCAACAACAAAATCATCTTTTGGTCCAGGTATCTTCCTGATCATCCGCGCACGTTTATTGTAGTTAAATAAAACATGGATTACGAACAAAAATATAATTATGCCCAACAAGTAAATTAACATGTTTATAACCGTCTACACGCATCAAGAATGCAAACAATACTAATTCCTATATAATATTATGTATTCTTATTCATTTATCAAAGATAAAAACACTTAATCGTAGTCTACACTACGTAATACTTAGATACTATCTATCTATATAGAATGTCTATTGTAAGTTTGTCTGTATGGGCTTTTAACCTGAGAAGGATTATAAAAAAAGACCATAAACAAAAATATTGAAAATCAATCAATATTCTACATTGAAATAAAACTACTTTTTACGGATTTTATCACGTTATATTGATATTTTTGAAATTCCCGACGTTTCGGATCCTTTACAGCATCCATGGTCACGGGTGGACTGAGGTGTTGGTCGTCCTAATGTCAAAATTATCAACAGCTACCCTACATTTTGTTGATTATTATTTATCACGCAGAATGAGCTCACCGTATCCTTAGGTCTCGCAGTCTTGTGCTGGAATTTAATGGAATCTAGGATGGGGTTTTTATTATTTCCTAGGAATTTAACTAATTCACAATTTTCTTAGTTGATATTCAAATTATTTTTTGTCAGCCAGTTACAATAAGAGCATTTATTAAAACTTTATTTAGGTACTCTGTGGCTTGTTAAAAAATGGCTCTGTTAAAAGAATCACAGGATGTTGTGGTGCGGTGTGGGCTTAGCCACGACGACGTGATGGGTTGAGTTTACTCACGAACAATAATTTCCCTAGCCGGAAATTGGACCCGTTGATTTTGAAAAACAAAAACACACACAGTGTATTGCACCAATCGATAGTTACCTGTGAGAATGATGTTTGGGGTAACGCCTTTGCAGCAAAATCAGGAAATAGTGTGACTTCCAAATATTTTCATAACATACATACGTCCCACGTAATACTCAGCCTATTGTTATGTACCGAACACATATCCCAAATGATAATTTCATAGAAAAACTCAACAACACTTTGCTCGACCTGGAAATAGAACCTATGACTTCTAGCGTAACAGTCGCTCGTAGGACCACTACATTAATGAGACATAAACATACCTTCATACCATCGCGCCTGTATTCCCCGAAGGGTTAGGCAGAGGTGTACTAATGTACACCTACATTTCGCCGGTATGTTTAGCCGCCCATTAACCGGGCACAAATCCAGACTCCGAGCTGGGAATTTCATAGAAAAACCCAATAACACTTTGCTCGACCTGGGAATCGAACCCAGGACCTCTAGCGTAGCAGTCGCGCTTAGGACCACTAGACTAATGAGGCAGGCATTAATGAGACAGTCAATTATTAATGTAATATATATAAATGAATTCATAACTTAATATTATTTTATACCGGAACTAATAACCCAGCAATAAGTGATTCATTACCCGTGTATTAAAGGAGAGTGAAAATTAATATAATCGTCATAATGAGGATCGGGGGTATTCCTCGAAGCGCACCATCTTTGAAACGCACCAAATAAAGCGTTCCAAAAGTATTCTCGAAACGCACTAAATGGTCAACGTGTGGATAGAGAGGGGGAAATATTGATAACAAAAACCGCACGTTTGTTTATCCGTAAAAATTATATAGGTGCATCTAATCTCATGGAGTTATCCAGGAGCTTAGATGGATTAAAAAAAAATATTACAGCGGGGAGTACAGTGCGGTGAGGAGAGCAATGCACACAGGTATACATACAGACATGACCGTTAGATATAGGACACTTGAATTTGAAGACTTATACTTAGATACTACGTATAATAATTATAATAAAACAAACTCAAAAAGCAAACAAAAAAAATTCTTCATGATTGTTTTTCTGTTTGTTTGTAGGGTCGCCAGCACATCAAGTTAATACAAAATGGCAAATTTTCTCAGTTGATTTTGAACTTAATATCATACACATATTAAGGTTTAAAATCATTTGGAGAAATCTGTTAGTTGTCTTGTCAGTTTGTGTTACTTGATGTGCTGGCGACTGTACGTACACGCTAATCTCTAGACTCAGCTGTCGGATTTGAAAAAATATTTTGTATTTTATGATAGCCACATTAAAGAAGAAGGCTTTAGGCTATCTAGAATCCGCTACGATCCTTAGGACCCCGGTCCTAAGGATCGGGTAAAACCGCGGGGCACAGGTTGATCTTTGTGTTTAATCGCTGGCGCACAACTTAGTGAGATCGTTTAGGCATCCATTTTCTGTACATTTCTCATCATGTCACGCCATTTCTGTCACCCTGGTACTTTTAAAAACAACAAATAATTCAATTTTAAATCCTGTATTTTTACAATTATTGAGCAAAGTAGTAAAAGTGGCTTAAGCACCTTGTTCCAATTCATTTCTGCTTTCCTATTAGTTTTAATAAATAAACAAATAGGACAGTTGAATTTTAAAACATTAATTGATGTCATTTATTATGAAACCATTATCATGGTCTTCTCTATTAGCGTCGTTGGTGCGTTTCGAGGTACATATCAGTACTTTTGGTGCGCTTCATTTGGTGCGGTTCAAAGTTGGTGCGCCTCGAGGCTCGAAGTTCAATGTCTTATCACAACCGATACTTATTTATATCCGATATTTTATCAACTGGTAACATGACCTTGACGCGTTGTCCGCGGAGAATATGTATTATGAATTATTTAATTTGTGTAGTAAGTAGTAGTGTCTCGCGGGCATGTTTACTTGCCAGCATGAATGGGTCGGCACGACCGGGGAAGTACTCCCCTCCCACAGAATATTGAAATCAAGTAACGGTGACATATGTACTGTTGAATGCATAGGTACTGTTGCGTTTCATACGGTGAGTGTGGAGCGCCGGAGGCCAATTCCTCCCTAAGCCCTTCCCTTTTACTGGTTCGACATCGCATCTGCAACTCCTTTGGTATTGCTGATGTTCATGGGCGGCGATAACTACTTATCATCAGGTGGCTCAGCTGCTCGTTTGCCGAGTTAACCCGTAGAAGAAATTATTTGACATTGACAACATTTAAAATAAATGACAACGTTTCACGACATTGAAACAAAAAACGTATGAACTTATTCCCACCCCAACTATTGTTTATCGTCAAGTCTAAGAATATCAGTAAAAGAGGCAAAAGAAAACAGCATTTTTATTTTTATAGGAAGGAATATCCTCATAGTAGTCTGCCACCCGGGGAGACGGCAGAGTATATCGCACTCGTATTGACTAAAAACCACACATGCCGTCCCTAGCCCTATAGTCACGACCATGTCCTAAGGATGGACCGATTGGGAGTAAACACTCAATTGTTATTTACTATATTGTGCCTACATTGTAAATACTAAACAATTGGTCGATTGAGTGTTTACACTGAAGCGAATAACGCCAGGCGCTATATTGTCCTGTCTATATTATTATACACATTTTACGGTTATAGACAGATTTTTATTCAAATTCAATTCCGAAATTAGCCTAGCCTATTCCGAAGAAAGCAGGGCAAATCATTCATTATTTTGTAATTTATAGGTACCTACTTATAAGGTTATAACTGATCAATTTTTTATAAGTGTAAAATCATAGAATAGTAGCCTCCAGTAAAGACTAGCCGTCTTATTCATAAAAATATAAAAGTCCTATAAATTTCCCATGGCTATTTGTTTTATCTTGTTTTCCTTGTTCTTGTTGTCTTGTTCTTTTCCTTAGGGGCTTATTAAGTAGAAGTTTTATATTTTTATGAATAAGACGGTAGCTATTTAAAGGCCATAGTTATCTGTTCTAATGGCAGTGTATCTACTTATTGTTGCCCTCTTTTGAATATTCAATACCAATCCATGTTTTTATAGTGTAAGAGTTCAATACAGCTGTTTGATGATTTAGATTGTTTTTTTTTATTATAACCTATTCTAGCGAAGTACCAAATATTTAAAGTTATTGGTCTTTTAAATAATTCATATTATCTTATTATGAATGAATTTCAAAATTCTAAATCAAATCATATTGTGAACTCACAGAACTTTATTGGTGTGTGTATCATCCATGATGTGCATGCCAAACGTGCCCTCTAAGCTAGTGATATTAATGGATGTCACTATAGGTAGGTAACTACTAGGTACGGTGATCAGCACATCAATTTACTACAAAAAGACAAATTTTCTCAGTAGATTTTAAACTTAACCATCAACATTTTAAGGTTTAAAATCATTTGTAGAAATTTGACCGTTCTGTATAACCTGATGTGCTGGCGCCTGTACAATGGAGCTCTGCCAGACGTCATCGAATATCGAATGGGCTATTGTTTATGTTTATAGTATGCAAAATATGGTGCCTCAATGACAACATATTGAATACATCTACAGCTCAACCAGAGCTTTGTAAGCGATAGACCTTAGAAGATACCTGGCCATCCTGCCCTCCTGGTTAAGCTACTGACTGTGCCTTAATTCTTTATCGATAAACAAGGGTGGGTTCACTTTATTGGATTTTCGCAAGCACACCTAAAAATATCAGACATGGACACAAAGCTCTGGACTCTACGCTATTAATGTACTACAGCGTCATTGTATTTTTGATTAGGTATCTAAAAAGTTATCATAAGGCACCTATTTTGTAATCTTAATTTTGGACTTAGTACCTATTGATAACTTATTTCAAAAGCAGATATGAGAATAGGTTTACTGATAAACATCTACATCTGAGCAAAAAATAACATGCATTATATTGATTTTTTTATTTAATAAAACCTTTTCATAACCGCGAAAATAAATTCCAAACCAGATTTGTAAACGTCAAACTTCACTCAAAATGTCATGACATATTTATAACCAAAAAAAATACAATACCGTAATGAATAAAATATAGTACCTATACAAAATCATGGAGAAAGCAAAATCAACTGAAAAACATAAAATTTGCGGTATAATGCTGCTTGCAGAAATGTTGAATTGTCAAGAAGATTAGCATGAAACCATATCGCAGATCAAATAAAGTTTTTATGGTTGAAGTATGATCAACATTATTGAACTCGCCAGTAGATAGATCAAAAAAAGTTGTAGTAAAGTGGAAACCCTAAGACAGGTAGTCAATAAACCCCTTGAATGTCCTTGGGGAGGCTTTAAATATTTCCTACGTATAATATATAGGTTATAGGTACCTACCAACGTAAGTAATGAACCTACAGATTAGGCAGAGTAATAATTATCTAAGTTTCCAGGATTGAACCCAATCTAATAATAGTCTGTCAGAGCGAATTATTATTAGATATTGAATTAGGTAAAACGAAAACTTGTGTACTGCAGGGCAAAAGTTTTCTCGACTATTCGTCCCTGTTTGTTACATAACACCTCAGATCAAATAAAAAGTTAAGATGGAACTTTGCGAACAAAGTTAGGCCGGCTAAAACTACGCCATGCTGTGTACAACACACAATTACACGCACACATGTATTAGTTACCTACACCTTATCGTGTCAGTCGAGCTTTCGATAGCTCGATAGCTCGACTTTTATCATAAAGTGAGACTGAGTAGCCTAAGTCGTTAATTTGGTACAAATAGCAACACGTAGATGACCTTGAATTTATGGTTAAAAAGACAATAACGTCACTGCGAATTAAAATAACAATACAATATTTTTTAATTTACCACACACATGCATTTAAAAGTGAACACCCTAGAATGGTAGATTAGTAATTTAAAATTAACTTTTATACTCGTTCTGAGGTAATAAATGAACAAGTGGAAGATTTTCTTTCGTAAAATGTTTCACTATCTCTGAAGATAGAAATATCTGAATGATTTGCAAATATAAGTAACTTCTAATCCGGACATCCTAACTCGGTAGTTTGCTTCCCTGAACGTACAGAAAAGGTCATAATTATAAAAGGGTCAATTTACTAAATCGTGTATCCAGCAGCTACGGTCGGCGACGAGGCTGGGTCGCATGCGCGTGCTGGCCCGGGAGTTCGCAGGCGACGTACGCTCCCTCTGGCGGTACGGAGCGCCGTTCCCCACCTTCCTGAAGCTCATCGGCACGCTCATCCTCTGCCTCCTCGTAATATTGCCCCTCATCTACCCCGTGTTCATCGTTGCAATCACATACTTCACGTGCGAAAGCCTCTTCCTCAGGTTTGATCGCATATTGGTATCTGTAGAAATAATGGTAGTTGGTTGTTACTATTTAAGCTACATCATGATGGTGTTACTGCCTCATTAATCTAGTTATCGCCAGTGCGACTAAATGCTAGAGGGAGGACCTCTGAGTTCGATCCCCAGGTCGAGCAAAGTGTTATTGTGATTTTCCATGAAAATTTCAGTTGCTGTTAGGAGTTTAGATTTCTTTTCTTTCTTACATGTAGACACATACCTATACTTACTCTTAAAAACTATCTGGCGACTTAACGAATTTTTATCTGACCTCCGCAAATGTGCCGCCGATCTTGTATCGTCATGTGATGGGTTTTAAGCTCCCTACGATATATTCAATACTTATATTTGTAAGTATAATATTCAAGAGTACCTAGTAGTAGATACTGGAGTCGGGAACAATTAAAATTCCTGCCTTTCTTCACTTTTGCTGTAAGACGTGTATGCTTAGTGAAAATAATTTCGCAGCTGGTGGTTGGACGAGCCAGCGCGGTTCCTGCCGACGACGATAGCACGGCGAGCCCTCTCGGCTGCGTTCCGGCCAGCCAGTCCCCCGGACGTATGGAAAGTACGCGAAGTTCTCACGCGCGGCATACTGCTCGCTCACTCCCTGGCGACCTCCGTGGACTACCTATGCGTCATGCAGGGCTTGCTCGATGAAGCCTAGAAATACACAAACTGCCTATCAAACATTATAACTAATAGGTAGTAAATCAAATAAATAGGTTTACTTTCTGCAAATATTCTGAAATTAAACATTATTATGGTACTTATAACTTTTTCTTATTGGTTCTTTATGTCAAAGCTGTTAACATTGAGCTAGTTAAATTTTAATGTATCTTTTTCTGGTGACATCGTCTTATAAAATTATCTAAAAATACCTAATTATATAACATGTATAAATTGGACTGCCTCGTTGGTCTAGTGGTCTCAATCGCGACAGAGGTCTTGGGTTCGATCCCCAGGTCGAGCAAAGTGTTATTGAGTTTTTCTATGAAATTCTCAGTAGCAGCTCGAAGTCTGGATTTGTGCCTGGTGAATGGCAATAAGCTCGCCCCCTATTACATGGGACCCAAAATACCGGCGAACTGTGGGTGTACATTAAGTACACCTCTGCCTAACCCTTCGGGGAATACAGGCGTGATGGTATGGTATGTTATGTATGTATAAATTATTTATAATTGAAATATATTTCAATGTCTATACTTACTACTACTAACCAACTAATTTCAATGAAGGACGATATGTTCGAAAAGGGAGTGGTTAATGACCGGACGGCTGCCAGGAATGAATGGAAGGAACGGACATGTTAAACCAGCCCTGCATGCACGATGATGATGAAAATTAGTACCTTTATAATAAGTTTAAGTTCGCTCGACAAGTAACAATCTGTAAATGTACCAAATTTCGTACAAAATAAGACATCCTAAGACATTCTATTGTCTTGTTGGTTCAATGGAAAATGCTGATTAGGTATGAAAAAAAAATCTCGTTACAAACCACAACAATTTTAACAAATATTTTCTTACGCAGGTGTGAAGCCATAACGCTTGTAGTAAAATTCGCAATGAAACTTAGTTTCGTTAGAAAATGCAAAAGAGAAAGACGTTGTTAATTCAAGCAAGTGCGGTTTACTTTGTTTTTAAAACCTTTCGATTCGTTTCGTTTCAATATTGCGTTTAAAAATTAAAATATAAATATTCCAACATCAATCAGTCGTTCAAATAAAATCAATAAAAAATCAGTGAATATGGTGCAAATCAATAACTTGTTCAGTTCATATACTTGAACTGATTCGGCCACGTTTCGCGGTTACCTTGCCAATAATCCGTTATTCCATTTACAGATATTTACTCCACGTAGTCAATGCTATTAGGAGAAGCATTTCTTTAATTTCCTACCAATATCTCCTCAGATTATAACATTTTGTTACCAAGCAAACTTGAGTATGATCAAACAAGTTAATCCCTTGTCAGTGAATGTAACACTCGATGTTCTATCTTCAAAATATCGGCACTTGAATAATTATCACACCGACAAAGATTCTCGGGGCACTTGACAAACTAACTTGTGTTGGTGGGTGTCGACTACTGAGCAGTGTGCCGAAGGAGGTCGACCGTGCGACACGGAACCATGGCGAGCACGAGCTGGACTATTATCGGGCTGCTGGCGCTGTGCCACTCGTAAGTTTGTTTGTTTATACTACCAAAGCACTGCCTTTATTCACATTCACATCTGAATAAAAAAAATACTGAAGATATTTTCGCCTATTCATTAATTTTCCTTGAAGGCCGATAGCATTTCTCAAGGATGTTTGATAGATGTGCACTCTACTTAATCATCGAGCTGCACCGTTTATTAATCTTTAGGCAATCAGTATAACGAGTCAAAATCGGCACAGACATTGCCTTCGGCAGATTTACCGTTACTTACGTTCTACTTTTTTACTGACGTTCTCTGAACTTTGTATTTTAACGGACCAAATAATGTAAACAATGACTAAAATATTTTTTGAAACTGGACTCTTTCCTCAGTTTTTTTACTAAAAAAAATATTGTGTTTAACTGATGAAAATTTCCTCGTTATAGCAAAAAATCTGAATACGTATTGTTTTAACAATTGTTATTTTATTTTTATTTTTTGGGGCACTTTTTACTTTAGCTTTGAAATGTCTAACGGAAAGATCACGAATTTTGACTAAATTTAGATTTAATTAATTTAGGGAATTAAATCGCTGCACGTGGCACTACTACCTACATAGAAAATATCTGCTTCACCTATTATTTTTTTATATTTGTTAGTAGATAGTATAGTTAGTATATTCGATCTTCATTGTTCCTTGATCGGTAGTTGTAAAAAAATTTGGACGAAATTTCAATTACTGCAAACAATTAAATTCGGGACTACATGAATAACATTAAAGGTAGAGGTCTATCATCTCCTCAGTCAATGCATCTATTTTTGTGAACGAAAACGTACGATACATGAAAATAATCCGATAATGAAAAAATATTACGATTTTAAAACGAATTACATATTTTATTTATTTATTGCAACGTGTACATACCTTAAAAATTACCTTGTTAGGATGTCGCGATGCGACACGTGACAAGGTAACCTGTTGTCAAATTAAATAGGTATTCATTATAAGAAGTTAAATAAACGATTTTATTAAAATATGTATAATAATTGAAACATTAAAGAATTATTATATTTAGAAACACAATATACGTTTTGTTTAATTTATAGATAATACATAGATATTACACAATACTTATATTAAAGTAAATAAGGATATTAATATAATAATTCCATGATGACTGTGAAAAATGCCTCTAAAGTCTATTAGTCCGAAGCGTGACTGCTACGCTAGAGGTCCTGGGTTCGATTCTCAGTAGCAGTTCGGAGTTTGAAAACGTATCCGGTGAATGGCAGTAGGCTAACTCTTTATAACATGAGACCTAAACATACCGGCGAACTGTGGATGTACATTAAGTTCACCTCTGCCTAACCTTTCGGGAAATACAGGCATGATGGTAGGTATGATGACCGTGACCAGATTGTCATGAGTATAGAATTGTTTTTTTATTACGAGTACGAATGGAACACCATACCTTCCTGCTTGTACTTTGTTACAAAGTCTTATCCGATCAACAAAAATTGTGGCCAGTGATTGACATAAAGCTTATATTTGTCAGATACTCATCATTTTTAAAGATAAAATGACATGTATCATCTATTTAATAAGATAAGATCGCAGGGGATGGAGATAAATGATAATACACACAGTGATTATACACACAACTAAAAATAACTAAGTATAACCAAAACCTAAAGTTGTATATTACATATACTAGCTTTCCGCCCGCGGCTTCGTTCTTTTCATTTTACGGTATAATATGTATATAGCCTATGTCACTCAGGAATAATGTAGCTTTCTGTTGGTGGGAGAATTTTATCAGGTTTAGTAGATCCACTGATTATCTCCTAAAACCTCACAAACTCACAAGATTTAGGTACATCTTTATAATATTAATATAGACTAGCTGACTCGACAGATGTTGCCCTGTCTAGTTATATACAGGTATCAGATTGAAGTGGAATATATCATAAAAAAGGCGAAGTTAAATTAGTCGTTAAGTTTTCTATTTTTTTTTTTTTGATAAGTACTTATGTTCCAATTTTGTGCGCATTTATTTTTATTATGATTGGTTAACAAGGTATAAATGATATTTATTTCTGTAAATAGATCTTTTAAAGACACTTTTAAATGTCGTTTTTAAAAAAAAAAAAAAATACGAGATGGCGCCGACATTTCCTATCTGACGACCTCTGAGAAGAAATGTCGAAACAAACTCAGAGAATCATGGTCTCTTTTATAGTCCAGACAATAGTTATATCATAGATATGTGAGTTTTACAATGTAGGGCAAAATCTCAACAGGCCTTTTGAAGAAAGAGCCATAACAACTTTGAGTTGATATACTACGAGTTGGTATACTAAGTTAAGAAGTATACTAATACTAAGCTTTTTTTTTAAAAGAGATACTTTCCGTAAGAACCTTCTACCAAGGGAAATAGGGATTCATTTATAATGAGAGATTTTAATTTCGATATAGTATATATTAGTTTATACATAATTTGTAAATTCATATCTATACAGTCCATATATAAATATATACATACAGTTTCGAGCACGTTGTTTGAATACAATTCTAAGCATTATAGAAACTATTTTGGATGACGATCGTGATCGCTTCAATTACATGACTTTTTCTTAAGGCAAATAATGTACTAAAAAATTACCCGTTTGAATTTATTGACCTCAAGAGATTTTTTTCATGATGAATTTAATTAACAAAATATCATTTATTCAACATAATATGAACATTGCTTAAAAACATTTAATATAAAAAAAAGTATAATTGCCCCAATCGTATAAAAGTTAGTAGCGTAGCTGTTGAGCGTGAGGCTGTGGGTTCTATCGATAAGATGCATAGTGTAATGTTACAGGAGCATAGCATACTACACCAAGTTTCCTGAAGGATTCACGTTCGGCGTAGCAACAGCTTCCCACCAGATCGAGGGCGCGTGGAACGTTAACGGTAAGTACTTGTTCACATAAAAATTGTTTATAGATATCACAGCATCTTATCAATAGGTACTTTTCTCAACGTGTCATTGCGATGTCCATCTTGACAGCCACTCAATCAACTGTTATCTGTTTACGGGACAAGAGGAAACAACATGTTACATATTTGTATCGATTTGAACTAACAAACAAGAGTCTAATATAGCTGATACATTCGTATTTGTAGAATGCACATTTTTTAATGTTGGCGAAAAAATGATTACTGAGTTTCAAATACATTTCTTATTTTTCTCTTAACGTTATAATATTTCTTTGACACAAACATAATACTTTAGCGAAAACCCTACTTCAGAAAAGATGGACACTTGACATTGCTCGACAGTGCCCTTAGATTTTACAGGCAACCAAGTAGAAAATACCTTCTAGAAAATGAATGTGCGGCGGGCGAACCTAAATAAAAAAACAAAGAAATTGGTCGTTAGTGTCGCTAAAACTTATAAAACTTGACCGCTTTGAATATTTTTTGTTTTGTTTGCTCTAACACACATCCTCTCTTTCGAGATCTCCCAACTCTAGTTCTGAAATATTGTAGAATTAATTCTGAACGATTGTATTTCAGGAAAATCTGAGAATGTCTGGGATCGCTTAACGCACACGCGTCCCGAGATGATCGCAGACGGCACTAATGGCGACATTGCTTGTGACTCCTACAACCGTTACCTGGAAGATGTGGAGGAGCTGGTGAACCTCGGTGTGGACTTCTACCGCTTCTCGCTATCCTGGGCCCGCATCCTTCCCACCGGCCGCATTGATTACGTAAACCCCGACGGTATCCGTTACTACAACGCACTTCTTGATGCCCTGGCCGAAAATAACATCGAACCACTTGTAAGCATCCCTAATGATATGTATAACAGTAAATATTTAGGAAATACATGTACGTATTAAAGTTATAATCGTTTTTGCTGAGCTGTTATGGTAATTTGCTTTGTAGGAAAGAAAAAAAGAAATACAGTTATCAGTTTGTAAGTAGGCTGGCAGTTACTTAAAATGCTGCAAATACTAAACAATTTGCTACGAGGCTACTTTTTGTTAGGGTCACAAAAAAAACTGGTTTGAACATTGACTAACTTTTGATAACGTTACAGGTTACGTTGTTCCACTGGGACTTGCCCCAATCGCTGCAAGATCTGGGTGGCTGGACCAACCCCAAGATGGTTGACTACTACCGTGATTATGCTGACTTATGTTTCAAAGAGTTCGGAGGCAAAATCAAATCCTGGATCACTTTCAATGAACCCTACGAGATCTGCGAAGATGCTTATGGTGATGAGAAGAAGGCTCCGGCATTGGATAGCCACGGAGTTGGTAACTACTTGTGCAGTGACAATCTCCTGAAGGCTCACGCTGAGGCCTACCACTTGTACAACGGGACCTACCGACCAATTCAAAATGGTAGGATCATGATCTCAATAAACTCCATCTGGTATGAGCCCAGCAACCCCGACAATGCGGAACAGGTGGCACTCGCTGAAGTTGCCAATCAATTTAAAGTAAGTAGATATAATTATTGTGTAATATAATTTTTCACTTCAATGTTCTAACCGCTTGTTTTATTCTTTAGTTCGGTTGGTTCGCGCACCCAATTTTCACCGTTGAAGGTGGCTACCCATCTGTGATGGTAGATAATGTAGCGCGCCAGAGCGCAGCGGAAGGTCTACCCAGACCACGTCTTGAACAATTCAACGCGTACTGGATCCAGAGGATCAAGGGCACCTCAGACTTCCTGGGCATCAATCACTACACCACGCACTTGATCACGGGACCTGGAGTCGACCCCATCGCTAAATCGCCTTCGTGGTTGAAGGATATCGGTGCAGTTACGAGTATGGAAGTCGGAGGAGACTCTGCTTCGGAATGGCTAAGGGTATTTGTCAAAAAATATAGGTACTATCATAGAAAATATGTATGTTGATTCAAATTATGCTACAAGTCATCAATTCTTACGGCTCAATCAATTCGTTAAAACATACCGGAGTGGAAAATAAAACTTAGGCAATTTAAAATATATAATCGAACTTCTTATAGTAATATATTAAAACTCTGTAATTTATATAATAATATGTACACTATTGGCAACCTGCTTATCGTTTCAAATAATTATGTTCAGGTTGTCCCGACTGGTTTCGCTAACATGCTGCGTTGGTGCAAGATCTCGTACAATGACCCACCAATTTACATCACAGAAAACGGATTCTCTGACCACGGCACCTTGAATGACTACGGCCGCATCAGGTACTACAATGTGAGTTAAAACCTTTATTAAAACTTTAATAAGATGACAAAGCATACGGGTCCTCCGATTGTAAGCGGTAGCCACAGCGTATAAAACCAGCAACACTAGTGGTATCACTCGCGCACTCTATATAGTTACACTATTGAACATTTTTTTTAGGATTACCTCACTGAGATCCTCAACGTGATTAACGAAGATGGCGTCAATGTTCTCGGCTACACGGCGTGGACACTCATGGATAACTTCGAATGGAGGGCTGGATTCTCGTAAGTATCTATTCTTTTAAAATATCTAAGTTATACGCCTGCACAGCGGCAGGTCTTGTTTCAATCACGAGATCGGAGAGTGTTGCTATTAACAATTAGGTTATTCTTTAAGGAATTTTCAATAGCAACTGAGAGTTTGGATTTAGGTCCGGTCAATCGGAATAGACACTTAATTACATGGAATCTAGAAATTCTAAAACATAACATACTGATGGTATGTTATGTTCAACGTAAATGGTGAAGTTAATTAACTCGTTCATCGTGACTAGACGGAATTATCTAAACGTTATTTATCATCGCCCATTAATCGTGGCCCATTAATCGTGCCAATCGTGGGCTTATAGCAACTCAAACTGAACTAAATGTCCAATTTAGAACGTTAAGTACCTAAGGGTCGTTGAGGTGTACGGGGAAAAGAAATACATTGCTTATACTTGCTATGGATATCCAGATAGCAACCCACTCATAAATATCATCACTATAACAGCCAAATGTAGTCAAACGTCACCCTGCGACCTTTACCAGGTCGTCCGTCCATCTCTTTGAAGGTCGACCCACCTGAATACGTCATAGATAAATATAGCAACAAAACTCATGACAGTGACTCCCTTTTATCGATGCTGTTAAAGCATGAATAAAAAGATACTAATATAAAAAGTTATAGAGTCTGTTTGAACGCGCTAATCTCTGGAACAACCAGTCGGATTTGGAAAATAGTTTGCATTTGATAGCCCAACTCTTTAGAGAGGTTACATACTATTTAATATCATGTTAAAAGTCTGAAATGCGGGCCAAAGCAGGTGGAAACACGGAGCGCAGCTAGACACCAATAAAGAGCCAATAATATTGGCTCTTGGATATACTATTGGCAGTATAGTAAATATTCTTCTCAATAATAATATTAACAATCCTCAGCGAAGTTATAACTGTGCGTCATTATCACGGAAGAGAACTCCTCCGTGGTCATTATCTTCTAAAGACGCCATTTTGGACTTCCATACTGTTGCGACTTGATTGATGATATGTAAACCCACTAAAGAGAAGTGTGATCAGTAGATTCTAATATCAAAATGCAATGAATTTCAGTGAGCGTTTCGGTTTCTACTACGTGAACATCACGGACCCGGCGCGCCCGCGCACCCCCAAGCTGTCAGCTGAGTACTACCGCGAGCTGATCGCAAACCGCGAGTTGCCGCAACACCAGCGCTTCAAGGATCCCACTGTAAGAACGCACTTTTTATTTTCTTGCCAATGACAAACACCATCATTTGTCCTCTCATCAGTCGAAACGACACGTCCTATAATATGTATCAAACCCCTGTTGCCGCTATCTGTAATTTCAGGGTCTCCCTTGTTTGACTGAAAGGAATTTGACAAATTTTCACTTCCCAATAAATTTTTCGCATAATTTCATTTGCCAAATTATTACTTAGCAAAAAATCTATTCACAAAAAATTGTAACGCCAACCTAATGTTTGGGAAAAGAACGCTTAAACTATAACTTGTTTACCAACTAGTACTTTTAACATTTCTTATTTAGTCAAATATTTCAGTTGGAATAAGTAACAGTTTTTACGCAAAATGATATAAGCCAAAATATCTCTAATTTCTATTAATGCAAGTCGTTTCTGGGGAAGAGGTCGGGTAGGAGGTCACAATTTTAACCTAACCTACCCATTTCTTTATAAGAAGAAATTAACCTAATTTTTGTCTTTACAAATCATTTCACCAAACGTTTATTGTCTGAAGATTGTTTGCTGTAATAAATCATTTGATTAAAGACCAAATGACATAATGACATTATACTTGGTAATATTTTGCCAAGTAAAAATTTGACCAAATAAAAATGTGCGTACTAAAATCATTCGAAATATTGCAATGGTATCAAAAAGGTTGCTATTTGTTTGGGTAATGAAATTTAGTCAAAATCTTTTCGGCCAAACTGCAGGCACCCGTAATATCAGAATCTATATACTACCATAAACAACTACCTAGTTATTTGCTGAAAGCAAAAAAAAAGTAAAAAGTATAAATTTGTTTCAAATACAAAAAAAAAGTTAAATGTTAAATCAATATCCAGTATTAATTATTAAACGAAAATATTTTTTACCCATGGACCAATGTACGGTCGCCAGCATATCAGGTTACCACAAAATGTCAAATTTTCTCAGTCGATTTGAACTTCACCGTCAACATTTTATGGTTCAAAATAATTTGGAGAAATTTGTCAGTTTTGTATAGGCTGATAAATCGGCATGACGTGCCTCCTGGTATTCGTCAAAGAACGCCGCAATTTCCGAAGACCACCTTCAAAGAATAGCAGGGTTTTTGATACATATTGTAGGTGTCTATTAGTATAATTATATTAGTTGCGGCATCAATGGCGTTATTTAAGAACCACTGGTCACTTTCAGAACTCACTGCATGCTTACACCTAACAGTGTAATCTTTCAGCCCCTCATCTGCTTCATACTAATTATTTCAATACCAGTAGACTCGAGACTTCAAAGCCGACTCCTAATAAATTAAAATATAATACGACTTTAGTACAAATAATAATAAACTGTGATTGTCTAGTGATATGACAATTGGACTGCCAAGTCGTAGGTCTCCTGTTCGAATCTAAGGGTCGAATCCTTTGATGAAAGAAAACCTCGTGAAGGAACCATATACATGGGAATTATCTGACGACGTGTGAAGTTCTAGCGTGGTGGACTATAGACTTACCCCCTCTCACTTTGAGAGGAGCCCTGTGCCCAACAGTGGGACAGTATGGATTGATGATGAATGGAATAAATTTTTGAATAAGTCATATCTACTCTAATAAATTATTAAACCTAAGTACCTATGTATTTTATATATATGTATCTAAGCTATTAATGACGGTGAGCATGATGCAATCGACCAATAAATAGTGCTTACAATTAGCTTAAGTTATCATCACCTTTCTGTCTATCCTGTCTCATCTATCTTCTATTAACTGTCTCGTTGGTGGTAAATATACTAGTATTAATTAACATCAGCATTTCGCATGTATATACGCTTACCCAGTTTACATTTTCACAGGAGGCACGATTGTGAAGAAGGTGTTGGGTCGAACATCGTCACATCTAAGTAGTATTGTACATAATATTATTATATTTTATTAAAACGGGTCGTGCTTGCGCTGCTTGATATCGTAAACAAATAAAGCATTTAAATTTTTAAAACATTTCTTTTTCTTTCTGCAGAAAAAAACGCCGAGAACTGAATTGTAATATCCTCATCCTCATGACATATAAAACTGTGGGAAGTGAAATAGATAATAGGTATTAAAACAAATATTTATTTAATTCATATAAGAATATCGAATTATTTACAATGAAATTATAGTAAATTAATAACTTTGACACGTAATTTCATTGTTATAACATTGATAAACGTAGTTACATACACTACATAGAAAACTTGCATCTGTTATCAGACTGAAAAGATATGTTTTTCATAAAGGCTATACTTAAGAAATAATTGATTACAGTTTACTTGATATATTGTTCTGAAAATTATTCTGTAGCAAGTGGCAGGACTCGTGCGAGACCGCGGCGCCGGCGCCGCTACTGTTACAACATGGAATGTTTGTCGATGTGTCATTAAAGCGAGACAACACTAGGAACCACTGGATGAGTATGTTCCACCGCTGTTCAGTACCTCTCCGACCGACTTCTCGAATACAATAGGGAAGGGAGCGATATAAGAATAATGAACTGAACAATATGAGAAGCATCCAAACTTACGGACTCTTAGAATTAATACACGACAAATACAAATATAAAGTATACAACAAATGGATCTACAGAATACAAAATTAAATGTATCATCAACCCAGCACCGTTACGTCTAATTACAATAGTTACACAGATGCTATTTATTGCTATTCGTCATAACTGAAGATTACATTAAAGTCTTATAAGAATAATAGTACTTTTACTAATATGGCAAAGTTTTCAATGTAGCATTTGATATTAAAGGCCTAATTCCATTATCATATTAATCAATCAAGCTAGCTGAATTCAATACACTCATACACAAATCTAAAGACTAGGTGGGCTTACAAAATTTTGAAATATTTTTTTTTCTTTGTTGATGAATGATGATTTAATGAATTTATTACTAATAATAATGAAGTAATACTAATAATATAACAGTAGATAGGTATAGGAAATAGATTTTATAAGTTGTTGGCACCGATTGCAGTCTGCTTCAAAGCAGTTCATTTTGTTATTATAATAAATCCATTTTAAACTACAATATGTCAGACAATAACAATGTTTTGAGTAAGGCACTTAAAGGCAAAATTTCGAGCTCCAATTTACTCCTTAAAATTAGCTAGCTAGCTGCGCACCCATACATTTGAATATTGCTTAGGTAGTCACATTGTTCACTTACAACCCCACTATATTAAGTAAACATAATAGTTGCCAACATAATTACCTAATTCATGATTAACTATTAAAACTTAACGTCTATTCATAATCTCGGAAATTCACAAGGACGGTGTAAGTTGACAAACAACGTTCTACAAGTACATAAGTAGTTTATTTTCTGTCAAATCACTATTACATCAATAATTCGACGATAGAAAAATTGTAAAAATATCTCAACATTATCTAAATTATTACAACAATAAATAATTTTTATCAAGGCACAATAAGGCACTGTTACATCAAGATGTTATCACAATCTTAATTTTAAAATATATCATAAAATATTGTTTGTTTGTCGATCTGTAGAATACGATTTCCGATAGTCTCTATGAAAAGAATATGGGAAACTTAGTTCACGAATGATTGCGTTGCAACGCAACTACTTTCTGCTACGAAAGAAGGCTTGCAGCCACCGCGCGCCGACACGTGGACAGCGGCTCGACTCACTAGTTCCTCACATCAATGACTAGCCATTCGTGATAGTCACGCCCCCACCGTTTCGTGCTACTTGGCTCTGTTTTCGTAGCTCATCTTTTGCTTGAACTGGTTTAAGAGTCGGAGCACCAAAATTATATAGCTCACATCAAAAGACAAGAGAGTAACTATTGTAACGCCCCTTTAGCATTTTTTTGCGAACTACGAGTATATGTTATTAGGCAATCATTTAAAATACTTAAAGATGCCAAATAATCATTCAGGAATTGCGATGAGTATGTGTTGTAGACTCAGACATACGTACACCAACTAAGTAGCAACACTTATTTACTCAACCAATTTTGTATTCATATCTCATTCGAATAAATGCAGAGACAGAGATATACCAATTCTGCATAGAAAGCGAGCAGATACAGTAAAACGAATAGTGAAACCGATGCGGATATTTTTTGCAATAACATTTTAACTAAAAACATTAGCGTTACTCTGATTAAAATACCAATTGGTACAAATGCACTCGTCTACATCATCGGTTTAACTGTTCTCATGGAAGCCATCATACTGGTACTGAAAGTATCTATCTATCCTAAATCATAAGCACACGAAATCCCACATCAGTCATTACACATGTTATGCTATAATTGTCATTTTCAAAGTGAAATTTACACCATCGGCATCGTTACCGTTTTGTCACCGACACTGTTATAGCGGTCGAGGTCAAATAAAGCGGTAAGTACGCTAAATTAAACATATAATACCTAATTTGAAAGTTTGTAAGCGTGTTGGGCGCACGTGTGGCGCGCATGCGCACGCGCCGCCTACAGCCACGTCAGCACGTTGTCGGGCTTGCTCGGCGTCGAGTTTATGAGCGATTGCACGTCGTCCAAGAGTATATCGTTTGTGAACTCGTTCAACTGAAACGTGTATAGATCACACATTAATTAGTTATTCATAGGTATGTTATTATTCCATACAAATAGTCTCACATTAACCTTTCGAGGATAATGTCTTCAAACGATGTTGTTTTTGTAATTACATTTAAACAACGATGAATCATGCAAGTCATTCATGCTATTTTTGTATTTTGTCAATCGTTTTGATTATACAAAAAACATAGTTGACGTATTATACCTAGTCCAATTAAAATTTTCCCAGACAAAACCACACTTTTAATGCATTTCCGATGTATTCATATAATTTGAGTCTACATATTTTTCGTTATCATAATACGTACACACTTACATATACACTTATTAATCATTTTATAAATCGTACAATCCGTAGCGTTATCCGTGACGTAATTTTTATTCGTTTTTTATAGTGCGTCTACTTCGTCGGACGATAAAAAAAGAAATAATAAAAGAAAAATCCTAGGACCAATAACCATTTAATTTGAACGTAGCACTAAACGTCGACTACGCTGGCTACGCTTACTACGCCGGCTACGCGAACTACGCTGACTACGCCGCTACGCAAACTACGCTCACTACACAGCCTACGCCGACTGCTACAATCACTACATTGCCTGATTGATTTTTTTTAAATTATTTTATTCGCAAAAATATTTTTTTATATATACCATAATATTTGCACACCAAACATGGCAGAATATGATCTGTTACTTATCAAAATAGATTTAAGACCGATTTGTACCATATTCATTCAATATAAAATAAAATGTATCATTAAGCAATACTCTGACGCAATGCAATGAAGTTTAAAGTTACATTTAGGAATTAAAACACGGTCGCTTACCTGTAAAGAAGGTACCAAGTCGTCAGTAGAGTCGAGGTTGTCGGCTAGCGTAATATCGGTGGAGTCAAGGTTGGCGCCTGCCTCGCTGGTGCAGTCCATGCGGTCGTCCATGCCCGAGAGGAAGCCCTCTGGTGTGTGCGGCATCGAATACGAGTGCGGCACGCCCATCCCTAGCCCGCTGTCAGCTGACTCCTGCCGCTGGTGGTCCGAGAGCCCCGACAAGAAGGGATCCAAGGGAAGGTCTGTGCTCGCGACGCCTGTACTGCTTGCCAGTGACGAAACGATTGACGATGACTGCCGCGCCATTATAAGCTCTTGCTGGAATTGGAATACGAGAAATGTAACTCCATATTTTCGATAACGGCAATTTTGGTGAAGTTTCTCTTTGGAGGTAGGTAGACCTAGAAGACTAGACTAAATATGCAAACAATATCTGATAGTTCATGAAGAGTTCACGACAAGGCTTATTTTCAGATTCAATAAAGAACTTTTAGATTTGATCTGAGGTATTTACTATCAGATACTCGAGTGTCTAATTCTACGAGTACCTACATATTTATTCTTTCTGTACTGTTTTTTGATTGGTCTAACGCGCTTGCAATCTACAAGTGTGCATGAAATCCTGAGTTGTCTTCCCAGGTTAAAGAGTTTGTGCAATAAAATAGCGGAATAGCGTGTATGAAATAGCGAAACTGTAGCTGTACGTCTGCCTAAAGTTATTTCGATCAATAAGGGCATGTTGGTATGTTATGTAATATTATATCGCTATCGCTACTTATAATAATTATATTAAACTGTTAGCGGGCTCTAAATAGTGTATTTAGAGCCCTCTAACATATATAACATGTATAATTATCATCAATCTCTTATTTTGACGTGCAAGGTAAAATGTAATCTTATAAACAAACGAACGAATATACTTGAGCACAATGTAACACACTAATGGTTCAGAAGACAATAACTAAAGATAATATCTGATAAAGAGCCGCTATATAAATATAACGTGACATATCAAACAGTTATCCAGGTGCACTTGTAGAATCAGGGAATTCTTATCATTTTAAACCCAAAACCCCTTATTCTATAATAAATTATTAGTGAAGAATTTGTTTTAAATTTTGCGAATGATTGCATCAGATGCAAATGGCAGATCCTAGAGGTCAGATGGTGGTTCTTCCGCGAAAACACGGAAGTCATCATATTACAGGAAACAGAATCGATCTAGCGCATGTTTACATGCGCAAAAAATGCTTGAATAATAACTGGTATGAGAAATGGTGAAATAAGTCAAGATATTTGTCACCAATAATTCGAAGATGTGTGACATCTGCCAATCCACACTGGGCCCGCGTAGTGGACTACGGCCCACTCCCTCTCACGAAGAGGAGACCTTTGTCCTGGCACTGTAAGGTGCCTCATTAGTCTAGTGGTCCTAAGCGCGACTGCTACGCTAGAGATTCTTCCCAGGTTGGGCAAAATCTTATTGGGTTTTTCTACGAAATTCTCAGTAGCAGCTCGAAGTTTGGGTATGTGCCATGTAAACGGCAATAGGTTCGCCCCTAATTACATAGGATCAAAACATACCGGCGAACTGTAGGTGTACCTAAGTATAGTCAGTCCGCCTCTATCTTACCCTTCGGGGACTACAGGCGTGATGGTATCTATGTATGCATGTTGTAAGGTAACTAAGAGATTATTGGTGTACCTGGAGTCTGATCTCCTGCTGGCGTTGCTTAAGGCGCTCTCTCTCCAGCTGCAGCGACTGCAGCCGCAGCTTCTGCTGACATGCCTGCAGCGAGGCGTTCGCCCAGCCGCCGTCCGGCCCCGTCCCACCCGCAGCCGGCGTGCGCTGCAAGTGTTGTGCTGCAAACACAAACAAACATCATCAGCAAACACACGTACTACCTTATTTCTCATTACACCTTGGAATTAATATATAATCAGGCGAAATAATTATGCGTTGCTGACAATGCTGACATTCACTGTACATGTTGTATACTTACGTATCCTTGGATCGAACCAGGATGTGGTGCGAGCAGCATGATTTATAAAGTAGATTTCTCCTTCCGCCGTCGCGGCCTGCTCCCAACCCTCCGGCAGGGGCCCTAGTGGATCCGTCGTTGTGTTACTACTTGTACTCTTCGCTGCTGAAATCAATCAAACGTACGTAATCAGTACCTTTGAAACGTTACACTTGTCATTTATAGGAAAACAACTAATGATTCTCTCAACAGCGACTAGTTGCAAGCCAGCACATTATGAACTAAGACGTACGCACACGTGATTGAGAATCAGGTGGACAACGGGAAGGTCGGCGAGATCTCGTTCCAAGAAACGACGGCGCCAGACGAGTGCGAGCTGCCCAGAGTTTGGCACTCACTTCCAAAAATGAATCACGGCGAGCGCGGTCCGCGGACACCTCACCTCACCCGCTCCTCGTGCTCACGCGCACTCACGCTTTGTGTACGCACAGCGCAACAAACAAGCGATCATTCATAAACAATTCACAGTTACAAAGGCGGCTAATTGATCGCCTATATCATCGCTATTATTGTTGCTCTGTTGTTGCGGTGACACCTATTACGTGTTTCACTGTTCCTTTTCCTAGATACATAATGGGATATAAAATTGTAGGCTTTCCAGATTTGAATGGGTTCTCAGCAACCAAAAATGGTGAGTGGGGAAAATAAATGGTTTTTCTGATATCTGTCTTAAAAACTATCCTGGGAAGCGGATTGATGTGATGATAATTACGCAGGCAAAATCATAAATGTTGTTAGCTTACATAATCAATACAAGTCCCAAGTTAGTTCTTATGGCCGTTAATAGAAACAATGCACTTTATCATACTTGCAATCTAGATAATTTCTTTATTAACTATGTTGCCTTTGTGCGGTCCGTGCTGTGTAATTATACATTATTTACAATCATCATTACTCAACAGTCGACAACAGTGCACCGCCGCTCGGCGACTAACCACGGTGTTACGTTAGCATTACGTTATGGCCACCTACAACCGTCTTGTACTTTTACCCGGTGTAGATTCGAACTGCGAAACAGGGTAAATAATTATAGCTATTCAAACACTTCATTGTTTATACACAGACCAGAAAATGCTGTCAACAAATTGTTACATGTATACATTTGTTTTATAATATAATTAACTAATTAAAGCGTATCAAGATTTTGATAGATGATTTCAAATTAATTCTATTATGTCAAGAGATGAGTTATATGAAAGATATTTAGTCGTATGAGTTGTGGTATGTATGTTATCGCGATATAAGATTAAAGAGGAACGCACTGTGAAAACACAATTATTTGTATTGTCACCTGATCTACATAGGTGTTTGTAGTGTAACCGCAGATAAACTAGATGTAACAGCGTCACCTGCCGTGGTGTAGCGCCTGGCTTGGCTACGAGACGCAAGCGCAGCGCTACTGAACGTGATGAGATACGTGAATAGGTCACGTATTAACAAAAGTATCATTATAGTAAAAAAATAACGCATAATGTTAATCACGTTGTAATGTTAACATTTTATTACGATGATAAAGCTATTTAAGCTATTGCTACTTAAGGATGAATAATCAAATCTATTCGTATTTATATGATGGCATAAAGAGGTATACATATACTGTAATGTTGTGGTTTAGTAGTCTGCGAGTAGAGTAAAGGCGGATATGTCGCAAGGCGCTGAAAGGCGCGGGCGCCATGGCCGACGCGGCGGGCTGCGCGGGCGCCGGGACACCGATGTATTTTCCGAACACCTTTCAACGCTCGTCTCGCATCGACCGACGGAAACAACGCGTTAATTCCCGTCATAAAATCAGTTTTAGAATTCGGGTTATTTACTTGTTTTTATGTTAGTTCCATGATTATTTTAAATATGCCAGTGTCCATTTCGATCGCGTGAAGACTGAATCCAGAGTACAACATTTAGAATTCTTAAAGTTTGTCCTGAAAACTAATCAACATCAAGTAACGGTAGGCTTTACGAGAATCAAATGTGCTGAGTTTTATTGATGAAGTAAAACCTACTTGAATAATCATATCATGGTAGGACTATCATTCGTAGGAAATAGACTTTTATTTATAGGTATGTTTATTTTACATTTTTGTCTGTCGATGACAGTTTAAAAAATTGTTTTGCTATTTTAGCTTTCTTTCTACGTTACATAATTAGTATAGTTATTTAAAACAAAGCTATTTCAGATTTATACTAATAGGTTAAACAATTCCATTTAAGTATATTATCCTTAAACGTATCAGTATTTTATTAATATGTTTTATATTATGGAAATACCATGGACGTCATTGAGTTTATGAGAGATCCATGGCAAGGTATGGTTATACACACAAAGTTTTAATTGCGTTGAGGTAATTGTATTGTAGGGTTGTCATATTACTCTACGTCTGGCATTTTTGGAGAAACTAAGTGTCCTAATACAAAACCGACCAATTCAACCTAAAACAACCTACGGGACTGAAAAAAGGGTTACTCGACACGGCTCTATACACAGTTCACAAACATTCACACCAAACAACCTGAAGTTATCTTTTTCGTGATCGGGACATTCATAACATACTCGTACATCTAAGGTAGCACGGCACTTCTACTGGCTCTTTCTAAATTCGAAATTCGGGCACTGACTATTTTATTTTTTATTGTAATACGATGAAATACTACATGCTGTCTGATGGTAAACGGCAACCACAGCCCATAAACGCAAGCATCACCAATGGTTCTCGCACGATGTCATTGTCTCACTTTGTCGACTTCAGTGGTTGAGTCTCATTCGCCCAGATATTTCACTGCCTAAATCACCCTTCAAATCGTAACACAATAATGTTTGCATTATTTATAGCGGCTATTATATATTTGAACATGTTTTACCACCTTCTTACATCGGATTAATCTAATAAAACCTTGTTATTTTTTTCCAAATCCTTGCCAAGACTGAACCCTTGGAATTTCGTCAGTACTTCGAGCAGCACCACTACCAGTTCTACCAGCTATACTCCTAAAACAATTTGTTTCTTAAAAATATTAATGCATACTGCGCGTACACATCCTATACGCTGCCTATTCCAAAGATTTATCGGCCTCCGGAGACCGGAACAAAACATTTTGCATTATGTCTGTAATATCATCTTTGAAGAGATAAAGCTTGCCTAGCACATAATTATGAATGGTAGAAACACGTGAGTTGATTGAAATCTATTTTTCTTTAGATCTTTATACGATGGGCACCTTGACACCTTCACCGATCATAAATGACGTAATTCATTTACTGCTAAATAATTATATCAAGTAAATTTTACTTTTGCTTAACAGCTTAGATGTCGTCAACGGGACCAAGCTTTCAAAACTAGCTCTTCTGGAGTAAAGGGTCACGGTCAACCTTAATTGGCTTGTAGTTATAAACTAATAGCATACCTACTTGGTGAGTTTGACCTAGTGTAGGGACTAGGACGTATAGCAACCCTACAGTTGTGCAGTAAGTTAACAAGTAAGATTATTAATAAGATAAAATACTATTTATTAATTTAAAATGGTACCAGCAATGTAATTGTTTATTGGAAATTAAGAGTACAAGAATACCATTTGTTCTTTTCCTCATGAATGGAATTATTTTAATTTATTACGTACATTACCTTTAACCTATCTAAATATACGTACCTACAATTGTGCAAACAAATGTTTAAAGTTTATATAAGTCAAGAACTCTCTACGATTAGCGAAAGGTGGGTGACTCATCTTGTGTTAGGTGACAAACAGGAGATAAATTCGGCGGCCTTCATTTTCTGGTCTGTGTCTTTATTTCCCAGAAAAACTCAAAATAATACCCAATTTATTAGAGAGCACTCTACCGTGCCTTTTTAACTGGATGATGACGATCAAGGTAAAAAAATACTGAAACATCAACTAGTAAAAATGTCTGTAAATAAAAAAAGATGTATCTTTACTTTTGAAAATATTTTACTAGCGGACTCGCGCTGGCTTAGTAGTCATAGCGCCTGGTGTATCTAACCAGACGACACAGGTCCGAATTTATTTATTTTAAATATAGGCAAACTTGTCGCAGAAGTATTTAGTAGTAACTAAGTAGGTAGTACAACTCTCGATAGATTCATCAACACGGTAGATCTCCCTCGAATAGGTGGGTCAGCAGAGACAGTGAGGATAGATAGGTACCGGCAAAAGAACTATTGATTTTTGACGGTGTCTAATGATAATGTTAGGTATGCCGATTGGCTTTAAAGGTATGGTTTGCTTATGATTTATGGACAAGAATGATAAAACATTCTAAGATAGATGTAAGTCATTGTTAAAAACGCTAGTACTCTATTGAATTTTTGATATTTATAATTGGAGTTTTTAAAATTACCTTTGAAATTATTGTATCTAAAGCCTAAAGTGTTGTTAGACTCACTGATATTGCAATAAGATTTTATACCAAAATTTGCATGAAGTATTTTTATAAGGTTTTATTTACTTATCCTCTGCTAAACTGATTCATATATGTTTTTAAAATAAAGTCCTATTCAATTGTAATACGACATATTTAAACTTTATTTTCATTAACTGTCCTAAATTGTCTGGAATTATAAGCCGCCACTGCGTTTTTATTTTGAATGATGGTCTTTTCGCAGCAGTAGAAAAATAAATGAGTTGTTAGCATAATGAACAAGATCAGTAGATAAGAACCTGGTGCTGGTGTGCTGGGGATGTTTGGCGGCGAGGCAGCCTGTGTCAGCAGCGCGTCTGTGCTTTGATGCTGCACACTGCCTGCCACCGACTGCGCCGCGAGCGTTTTGCGTGGGTCGTCCCATGTCGTGGTCTTCGTTATGTGACTGGAAAGAAAAAATAACATCATAAGCATCTCCCAATTCAAATACAAGACTTATCACATACTTATTACATCAGTGATCGGTCGATCTATAAACTTATGCTATATTCCGTCATTCTATGAATTTATGACCGTGCTACTCAAATTGAGAGGCCCTCGTGGTTCCAAAAGTTAACCAGTACAACCTTAAGATATCAGTATTGTATAGAAATGAGTTTACAAGTCAAATCAACTCACGTCACTTTGTGTAAAATAATGATATTCAGAAAGCCGAACCAAAGCTAGTTGAAAAAAGCCTAGAATGTTGACTATACGTAGCCACTTCTTTCGGTATTTTATTTATCTTATTTATAAAGTTAAGATTGCGATCTTACATAACGACGTTAAAATTTTGGCCAGTAAAAAATAAATTGTAATAGAAACGCATTTTCCGTACAAAGATATTACTTGTGAAGAGTAAAGCATTCATTATAAACCCGTTAGCAACATCGGCATCGTGTGAGCCAAATCTTCCCACTTAGCGGTCGATGTGACCAATTTGTAGACAAAACCGGACACGGAGTGTGCGAGTGCGACCCAGTGAATAGCCTCCGCCATGATGAATGAGTCTTTTACTTTCTTTACACTGAAAGTAGGCACTCATCACATTCACGGTTGCGTCTCAGATCATATTTTGACGACTATATTTTATATACAGTTCGCTCGAATAAATAAATGTGCGACTCTGAAGTTGTCTACAAGTGGATTTGCAGTGATGAATTTTTATATAAATTAAACACTCGGTGTAAAGACAATCGGGCTCGTAAATCCCTTACTCATTACGATAATTATGTAAAGAAACACTTCATTAAATGGGTTTACCTTTGCAGCAGTTTGGAAGGTTAACTGCAGACGCGCACAGTTATTTCTAACGTACTTACTGTTCATATTTCTACAATTTAACCACATTCAAAGGCTATAGGCATTTTGGTATTGTCAATACAGCTCGAATTTAATTGCAATTATTGTATTATTTTAAATATTATTGCGCCACTCAACATAAATAGTAAGAGCAATGGAAAGCGGATGGGGGCATTACCACGACAAATCGATTCGCACGGAACGGTAATGAACTTGGGCGCGCTATCAGCTGTTAGCGATGTCACGCCAAGCACCTGTACGTGGCAGCGTAGGCGCACCTGCACCGCTATTATCAATTGCGTTTAATTCCTCATTACTTCCAAACTATGTTTAACCTTAAGAATTAACGTCAGGTGGAATACTCATGCAATGCATTTACTTATACTTATGTCTACATTATCTGTCTACTCCCTTGCATTGAAAAAAAATTGGTCATCTGATATTTATCGTCACCAGCTTGAACGCTGAACGTAAACATCTTGAGGAAATCAGCCTAGGACAATTTAAAGATCTGGAGTATTTAAAGTCTACGTTTAACCCAATCTTTGTGAACCAGGGAGGAGTTAACTAATTGTGTAAAAAAAGTGAAAGAAATCTAGAAAAAATATATAAATGACTTGAGCGCGTGGTTCATTATCAATAGGTAGGTAAGTGGTAGGCATATGGTATATAGGCACACCATATAATACGTATGTTCCGAGCTCGTTCTGTTATAGAAACGCTGCAATAATTGTTGTCACAGTTTACCTGACAAGAGATTACGTAAGTCATGGTTTATTTTACTTCAATGGGTAATATTATATTCATAAGTTCCTATGCCTAGTTAATTAGATATAGGCAAGCCTATTGTTTTCTATCGCCTCGTGTAAGAATATTTTGATTTATATACATAAATACTAACATTTTAAAGAGTTGTAGTAAGAAATAAAAGGCCCTGGTGACTACTATTAGCCGTTGAGAAACAACGAAATACGACGTCTCTAGGACAGGTTGATAGATGACCGACAAACAGCTGTGTGATAGGCAGCACACTGGGTGGGTTAAGTGGGAACATAAGTTCACATTGTGGAATGGAATAAATATTGAACCTTGACTAAATGTGTGATGTCGGCACATCACGCCACTTCAGGTGAACAGCGTTGCGGGTGACGAGGTGTGCGGGCAAGTGTGTAATTACAGAGGAGCCTGCGCCTGCGCAGGGAGGCCAGTGGAGGTGGTGCAGAGGGGGGCGGAGGGAGGCGATGACTCGAGTTGCGTAACACCGACCGAACTGTTATATCTAACATGCGACTCGCCTCGTGTTTGTTTGTACACATTCACCATTATTTTGCCCACAATCTGCGATGGCAAAACATACTATGAAGCGTTCTCGGAACACGACGTAGAAATTGGCAGCGCGGAGGGATACCTGGTCAGCGTTAGTCATACTCAAATTTTCCCAGTGGGAATAATTGCAAAATATCATTTGCATAACGACATATTTTTAATACGCAGCACGCAAAGTCAATTCATATTTAGTATAATGAAAAAAGCAAAACTGAAATGAGAAAGTGTTTTACGTTTCGACGTTTGAATCCTCCTCGCAGATAAAATTATGAATCAGTTAAGAGAAAGTTATAACCTGTGCTGAACCGTTACGTCACCATTCGTAAAAACGTTATCAACACCATCCCTCATCCGGCTTATAGGTAAATAGTAACCCTGTTCGTTTTTTTATTTTATTTTAGCGATGAAATGTATTACTTCAGAATCATATTTATATAAAGGCTGTATTTTATGAAAACTTTAGTGAGAATTTTAAATGTTGGCCACAGAAAAGAAAGTACCTACCTAGCTGATCGAAATTTGAAATATTAATATCTAGTCGAGGCAACGTGGCGTCATTTGTTTTTAATAACGCAACTAGGTTCTTAGTTGTACCTGAGTGACATAACATACGCACAAAGCCTCGCAAAATTTGAATTCAAATACATAGGTAATAGTTGCCAGCTAACAATCGCCATATGACAAGGAGTGTTAAGAAACAGTCCGCCATTTCTCTCGCGCGAAGGCCTTCCACTGTTGCACAATGCACCCGGTGTTGGTGTCTACGCCGCTGATGCCTGTCGGCCTACTGTCCAAATCGAATGTTATCTCAGTAATTACGACCCAAAGCAGCCTTAACCAGTCCCACACTGGTAACTAAGAACGGATGATGTCTTGGTAAAGCATCAAGTTTTCAACCACTAGTCACAACATAATTCAAAATTGATACCCCATTCACAAGCATTATTTTAACCACTCTTGTATATTATTTTAAGAAGGCGATCTTCTTTGACAGAGTTACTAATTAAGAACGGCGGACTGATACAAATAAGGGACTTTAAAAAGGAACTAAAAAAATATCAAGCGGCTCAAAACTACACGAACCTTGCATCGCAAACAAAGTATGTATCGTAAACAGATTCGCAAGCACAATATGACGAATTCGGTGAAATGCCTCGTGTTTCAATTAAACGGAAAATAAAGTTGGCATCGCGTCCGTCGACGTAACATAAACATTAAAATAACTATGATCGTTGAGTAGCAGCTCGCAAAATCTCATTCAGATGCCAATACATTATAGTACCTATCTATGTATGAGCTGGTATATAACAGAGATTACTCCGAATACATACATTAAATTTTTTCTGTCTTTGTCATCAAGACATAGTCATGAAAACGTAATGCATCTCTTTAAATTTGAAATAAAAAATCTAAAAGTATGAAGTCGTCCTCTTCATAAACCTATTATAAAAGCCAATGACATATCATAATTGTTGTTAATAGTCTTTGACCTGTCTATATACTAGGTTGATAAATGTTATTCTAGGTTGTTAAATTCAAATTCAAAACTATTTTTTTTTATTGTTAATTGTTCAGTAGCTCAAGTAACTAGTTTTATATACCTATCTAACTATCTTGGTTATTTTTAAGTAATAATTATATTAGTAATATAATTATTAGTAATATTGTTTAATGTAATTAATATACTCACCTAAAGTGTACACACTATTACTGGTCAATGTTATGTACACCGTCAGTGTCATACATATCAGATATAAAATATTCTGTAACATTAGCATAACAATTGTAACAATATGTATGATGTGGTTGTACGGTCAGCAACGAAAGTTGCTGAACACCGCCAAGTTTTGAAAACAACACAGCACCAATACTTTTCAATAGATTCACTTAGGAAAAAAATGATGGTCCAGTATGGAGAAACACGTACTACTTACCACATCTCGGGTCAGTAAGTTTTGGATAATAAATATGTTTTAGCGTTTTGAAGATTTCATCGTGTTCAGCAACTTTCATTGCTGACTGTACTACGAAATAATTATAACATAACATAACATAACATACCATCACGCCTGTATTCCCCGAAGGGTTAGGCAGAGGTGCAATTAATGTACACCCACAGTTCGCCGGTATGTTTGGGTCCCATGTAATAGGGGGAGAGCCTATTGCCATTCACCGGGCACAAATCCAGACTCCGAGCTGCTACTGAGAATTTCATAGAAAAACTCAATAACACTTTGCTCGACCTGGGGATCGAACCCAAGACCTCTAGCGTAGCAGTCGCGATTGGGACCACTAGACCAACGAGGCAGTAAATAATAATTAATTAATAAATAGATATGGCAGGGATAGAAAAACACTGGCAGTAATGTCTGTACCGTAGGTACGAACTACTGAGGTGCCTAATTATTAATATAAGGATAAACATTTTTTTTTCTTTTATTAAATACAACAGGAGTATTCGATTTTGGAAAGCCTGATTCAGTTTTCTTTTCATATATCGGTAAGTACCTAATAAGAAATTTACTACGTAGCTATTTAAAGGTACCAAAGTTCCACAATCGATGCTACAAGCACCTTGTAAATGTTATGTAAATTATATCCACAATTGACTTCAAGTACCTAGAATTATTATGTACAAAACATCAATGTATTAAAATCAAATCGCGAGATGACGTCATAAACGTAATTATAGCCCGCATCAGCAACAATTGAAACCACTTAAATCTAGACGATGCTACAATCGAAACACTGAATCTTTACAAGCAGCATGTGAGTGCGGTCGAATGTGCGTGTTGTGGACTGCGCGAGTGTAAGACGCTGATCTGGTTGCGCCGGATGCGCGTCATATCGGACGTACATCCTCGTCTGGTGCGCAATTTCCCACTTCTCAACTTGCACACAACACCACACAATAGACGCCACGATACACAACAACACGAGGCAGAAACCGTAGCCTCGAAACGAATCAGTTTTATTTATTTCTGGATTGATTGCATAATCAGGTTCATGTGCGGTTACACTATTAACACCATGTAATGCTGAAAGACGTTGCCGTTCTAGTAATTGTTTCTTTTTCATAAATAATAATGACCTATATCTAGTCGTTAGGTTTACATAAATAAATAATATGAATGCCATAGAATACGCTAATTAACTACTTAACGCACATAAATGAGTTCGTTGCACACTGTCTGACACTTGATGAGGACAATATATTGTATTGCCTATTTAGGTAAATAATTTTACAAACAAAGTTTTTGTTCCCCTTCAATAAGCTTGATTCATAGTTTCGTTTGTCCATATGCAAAATTATCACTGCTTTATATGTTCTTTGAAACGTTATTACAAATCCATGGTTGCTTTTTGGTCAGGAAAAAAAGCTAGATGTTATTAGGCCGTCTTCAACCTCAAAGAACAAAATGGTACAGTTTTTTAAAACTACATTTTTGTTTGCATCTAGATACGGCTCACTAAAACCTGATTTATATACGACTAACATACTATAACGGGTAATTATTTCACTGTTATAAAACTTAAGGTCGCAAACCCCGGAAATCACGTAACTTTAGTCGAATGAGTTTTGAAACTTGACTATGCAAAATTAAATCCTTATCTCTCTGTTTTTAACCAATAATAAGACAAAAGGATGTTGAGAAGCTCAAAATTTTAATCCAAACTCATAGTACTTATTATAAATACGCCAGTAACCTATGTTTCTTTGTTGTTTTGTTAAGTTTTTCCGTTAACCGCTGAGCCATTTTTAGAATTTTGGTAAGAATAGAAGTATATTGTACCTTGCAGATGTAAATGGAATGTAAAAGGTACCGTGGGCAAAAACTAGTAATATAATAAATGAGCAACTCAGACTTTACCTCACGATAATTATGTAGGTATACGTATCAATAGTATGATCGTCGGTAAGCAAGGGCAATCTCGACGAAAAAGACTTAGGTACTTATAGATGACATTACTACATGTCGATGCCACGCGCCATCCTGCTACTACTGCTTTTGGATACGATCTGAATTCTTAATAAATAAATAAACATCTTATGTCCCATATTCTTACTCTTGCTTTTCAGCTAATGGACATCTAAAGTGGGCATCAAGTGACATCAAAATGACAAAGCGCACCTTTAAACACAAACGGTTACCAAACTACAGGAACGAAAACATGTAAGCCTTTTTACAATATAATTTCAGAAAGTGTATGATACTCAGAGTTTTTTGTGTCTTAGGACGGATCATTTATATACATGCACCATAACAAAAATAAGTAAAGTGTTTATGTCTGGTGTCATTAGTTTAATGGGTTACCAACTGTTTTGGAATTAGACGCTATCCTTCTCTTACAAATTGAGAGAACGGTTGAAGTGCAACAATCAGCACCTCATGTGGAAATCGTGGAATATCAACACAATATTGACATGCAAATGGTTTCTTTGTAGTGGTAATGCAATAGATGGTAGCATAAACAGTAGGTACGTATTTGTACCGTTAGCCGAAGTGTGTCGTTTCGTCAACAAAGCGAATGTTGGCAAACATTGTTCTAGTGTCAGTGATCAGTATCTGTGTAAATAAAACTGCGCCATTAATGTGAATATTGTTAGTATTTTCACCAGACATGTGCGCTATGATAGTATGAAACAAGTTCCAATACAACTTATTATAATTATTCTTTACTAAGTTAGTATGGAATGACGAACTCCTTTTACTTAAAGCCATGCAAGACTAATAATGTTCTTATGCCTGCAACTTCTAAGCTTTACATTAAGTGTCTGATTAGAAGTGATCTTCATAAAATCTAAAAAATCTTGAACTGCCATTGCTCTATACAATAAATCCCTTTCTAGGGAGGAAAAATCGTCTGCAATTGCAACGAGACATATTTTAATGGATAGCTTTATGGTAAAGATGGAGGTAAAAAGGGATAACATTACTAGGTACCTAGTACAGTTTGTTCGAAATAAGTAAGCCGATCGAAAGTTAGCCGTTCCGAACTACTGCGGTGATAAAATCGTTTAATTAAGTGTTTTAATACATAAATATCGAAATCAGTAAACAAAATAATTAGAAATGTGAAGCATATACGAATCTAATTGTCATTACACCGACTCTTCCTATTAAAATTTACCACTTCTAAACCACTTGCAGACAACTTCTGATCGGCTTACTTATTTCGAACAAACTGTACCTACTTACGTTCTCACCAATCTAAGAGGTTACGTCGCAACAATCTGGCGGATAACTGAACCAAACCAATTCTGAGTATGACTCATTCATTCATATGAATACACTTACGTTTTACTAACCAACAACATTTATTTACATTAACCGAATTTTCAGACGGCCTCTAGATAACAGAACTGGACAGCTCGACCTTAGATACATTCATAGATAGGTACTAAACATGAAGGACCCTACTTACATAAATGATGTTTCAATTAAAAATCAAAATTTAATTCAACGCGAAGATCTATCATACGACGTACTATTTCGGAAAATTGTAAAGATATGCGGGATTATCGAAGAGGATTTCCCACGTTCTCTTTGCGACAGAACCACAGTTTCCAAGCGATGGATCGTAGGTTTTTCACTGAGAACAACATGGCGGAGACGGCATTCTAAATTTGAATCTCGGACGAGTCGGCGCTCGCGTACGTAAATAAACGCACACACGAATAATCAGTAACACTATACAAGCGTTAGAGCATCAGCAACGTTTAACCACTACAACATACAGATGAACATGTCTACACAATACATAGTTCATTAAAATTTTACTTGTTCTTAAGTCGAATCATTATATCTGCCTACAGAATCGCCTGTCTTCGCATGCGCTTGACATACAATAATATGTCTACGCCTCGCGCCGTACTATACCGTGCCACACTGTAGAGCACACATTATACTCACACTAACAGAAGTGGACGAAAACGCACTAGTGACGCATCGACTTCCGGCCGATGATTTTATTATGGGATCTACTGTTCCAGCCAAAACGTATTTAACGTGTTTTCCTTAGGCGTCTTATGAATAATCAAAATCTCGTTACAACTTTCTTTGAACTCTTTATTCTCTTTGAACTTTATTTTTGATGACACAAACCTCAATTATTTTTGCAAAAGTTTGCTTCAAGTATTTCCGAGTCAAACCTTGTCGAACATCCTAAATGGCAACCAGATTGTCAGGCACCAACGACGAAGCTTTTGGAGCCACTCTTCCAATGTTAACTGCGCCACGCAATCGACAAGATAATTACCTAGTAGGCAGTAAGTTCCCTCTTTTCTCAATATTAACAAGTACCTAATACAAGAATCAGTCTGTATTAAATTTAAAAAGTTAATTTAAAAAACAGATACCTTAATAAAACAAATTATATGTAGGTATGTTTTATTTATTTTCATCGAAAGTCTAATCAGTCTCATCGAATTGATTGTTTTTACGATTGCTGATTTATTTTGCTATCCGCATAATAAATGTGCTATGTACTAATAGACATGACATGTGTTGGTGCGTACGCACTCACGCACGGCGGCAGCGGCTGCGCGGGCGCAGGCTGGGCGCGGCGGCAACCGGACCGGTCGGCCTTGCCGCGCGGTGGCCTGCCTCTCGCTGCCAGAGGTTAACAACGTGTTTTTTCATCTAGCTTTAGAAAGTAAAGAGATAATACGACGTTCGCCTTATCGAAGAATATTGTGAACACAAAAATGATTTGTCATTTCTATGAGGTCACGACAATGTATAAATCTGTCCGATTTACCTAAATTAACATAAATACATAGTTCAAATTGGCATAATTTACACTTAACTAGTGTTTAACATTTTACTTGATTAAGTTTCAAACTTTAAGGAGGAACTGTTATTCGTGCATGGGACAAGGATAGCAGCGTCGTGACCTGGCTCAGAGTCGAGTTGAGTCAGTCAGTTAGGTAGGGGCGCTATTGAGACAGCATCCGGGTCGACGGCACAAGTACAACACTTTATCTCTGACTCCTTCAAACTTCCAAAAGATTCCCAGAAGTTCACCTACCTAAACTTTGGCAAAGTAATAAAATTGCGACATTGTATTGAATCAACCGCTTGCATAAAGGATTATGTAGATATAACAAGTCGTAAATTCGTAAAATAATCGAAACCGACGTGACAGAACCTACGAGTATCTTTAGGCAGTTCGAAAACGAAATAAAGGCTTTCGTCTTATTCAAAACAGATCTTATATCCGTAAATTACTTGTTGTATAAAATGTAAGTTTATTACAAAAGAGAGTTAAAATATTCATGGCTTTAAATCTGGGATTAGCAGACTTAGGTAAATAAATACAGCCATCGCTTTGTAATGTCAGTATCTCAACAGGGTGACTATTTTAAAACTTTTGTTATTCCGAAGCCATATTTTATGAAAACTATACTGGGAGACAGTGTTTTTAGCCAGTAATAAGTAATTTTATTAAGAAAATTAGATTAGATGTTTATCTTGGTAGTAGGTACGTTACTTCTCAACAAATCTTGAATAAAATTAATTAAGGTTACACTATCAGACAACACTAAAACTTTATTAAATTACAGAGAGAAAATATATTTAGAAGCTACCTATAATGAAGTTATTTCTAAACGTCATAAAATATTTCGCAAAATTACTCATAAAAGTCACTTTTAGAAACGTGTAAAGGGAATCAGTGTACCAAACTACGTCAATCAAGTCTTGAAGAGTCGTTCCAGAATAGCTCGGAAAGTAGTAATCATTATCTGAAAGCATTTTGACTTAAGAGATTTAGGACACAACTTTTCATGGCAAGAACCTAATTTTGTAGGGACCTTAAAATGTACCTATATCTACTTTTCTTTGTCACTTTGATGCTTATAGACAGCGTTGGACAGTAGAAACCATGCACTTTTTCTGTCCTTTAAGCTAACGAATGTTTTTATCAAGTCATTACTTACCTGCAAATGCATTAAACATACCCAAGGTAGCAGCAATTATTAGAATACATTGGTCATCATCATCAACCTCAATTAATTGACATACCTAATTAGGTACCAACGAGAATTTATTTTGTTTCGTAATGTAATCAGTGACAGTACACAAACTCATATCAGTTATTTGCCGTATAATAAGTTTCATACACTGAGCGAGCAGTCATGAACTCACACCCACTGAGCTAAATTCACAGCGCTCCTAAACTGAGCACAGCTACTAATAAGTCCCGAACGGCATTGTGCAGTTATTAAGTCGAACTGAGTCACTAGGAGTCATGTGGTGGAGAGCTGTACCCTATAATTAGACGTTAATCAGCGAAAAAGGCAGAACACGGAGCATGTGTCCGGCGCCAGCGGAAGCCAGTCTGGCACGAATAATTCATTGTGCAGTACGCACTACCCATTCATATGGCGAACGCTAGCCAGGTCGCGGATAGTGCGCCCATTCACTGGTGGACACACAGGAAGCTCTAATGGTCGCGGTCGACATTCGCTCGCTGCTGCTGCACCGGAACTGGATCTAGACAGGAACTAAACAGTTAACACGGTGGACAGGACAAACTGATTACATTAGCTATTGTTTGTGTTAGCGATGTTTATTGTGACGGTAGAGTCCTTGACGTTAGAAGAACCACTACACTAAATGATGACATTGATTGAGTTAAACATATTCTTGATTATTTATATCACATTCTTCATTTCTATGGTTGCACGGTTTTAGAAGTATATTAAGCCCTATGTTTATAAGGAGTATAATAGTACAAGTGGCACTGCTCAGTCTAGTTCGCATAGTTGCAGCATCGAGGCTACTGTCCTGCACCGTTCAGCGGTCGCGGACTTTGGACCCGACGCACGACTGTGTTTGTATCTGCATCCCATTCGCTCCCTCTAACCAGTATACCGTGCAACGTTTCACTCACTACTCATCATTCCCGTCCATCATACCATCGTCGCATTACCTCATCAATCGGCCCGAGATTGTGCATCGTATTTCTGCATTTTTTGCCGTCGATAGCACCTTGACATGCCTTACTATAAAGGTATCATTATCGAAACAAACATTCCAAAGGTGTTGTAACGATTCCTGCTCTCTTTATAAGTATAATATTTTCTTCTCCATATAAAATCACATAAAAATTAAATTAAACCATGGAAATTATTTTGCATATATAGTATACCTATCCCAATACAAGGTGAAACGGAAACAGGTGGTTTCCTTTTGCCGTGCGCTTTTGACCTTTTATTTGAGGGACACGAGAGATAAATATATTATCTACCCGGCGAAATTATCTTTATAGCATTAAATTATCTTAAAAAATGCAAATAAATAATCGTACCCCACCCACTGTTGGTCGCAGTCACAGGACGAAAGACCATTCCTCGCACGCAACCAGAGTCGAAGTGTATCGGCGGCGGGCGGCCGCGGGGCAAGTAGCTTGTACCTGGCTACTAAATGACTTAGCGGTCCTTGAACTCTCCTGCGCTATAGCTACAACGTCATTGATGCCACAGGATAAAGCCAACCAACAGGTAGGTAGATCATTTATCTGCGTTGATGGTTTAGTTCGATTTAGCAAAGTATAACAATAAAATTGATATTTAAATAAAAACCATAAAATTATACAAAGACGGCATTCTGTTAATGTCAATCCATATAAGTCTAGCACTAGCACTATAAGATGATTATTTCCGTAAAACTGCCCGATTAGATTTACATGACCAGTTTTAACATTTCCTTACAAGTTTGAATAAAAATACCTATATTTTAATATCCGAATAGCAATTAAATTCAGAGGTGGATAAAAATTATTAATAACTCAAATCCACTAGCTCTAAGAGCCCAAATATTAAGAACTTTAGATTGTGTTAAAATGTAGGACAATGGAACATTCGCAACAAAGCGCATGCTTGAGTTGCGAAATGCTAAAGGAGAGAAGGGAACGCAGACACCTCGCCCCCGAGATGTAAAATGTCACTACACTACTGATTTACATAACATTTGTCCTAGATACGATTGTTTGACAATCAAGGTCGAATCAAGAAATTGCAGTATTAGTTAACAGTGTGATTGAATGAACCCCTGAGGCACTATGAACTTTAGAAATTTGTATCCTCTCCGGCTTTGTGGTAAACATCTAAAACTACTTATTAGAGTTTTGGTTAATTCAGTCGGTTTGATTTAAGTAGAGCTTTCCAAACTTTTCCAAAATCTGATGTAACAGGAACTCCAGCAAATCTGCTTGCGTATTTGTGGTAGCATGAATTTAGAGAAGATGAGGGCTATTCCTCACCTTCTCTACATCGTTCCTAAGTTCCTATGAACTGCTCTTGGGTATACATTAATATTGACGAGAGAGGAAGATGATGTCTAGGTGCCTTCTTACATTAAATATATTTTTACGGTCCAGCTTAGGAATAAAGTAGGTACTACCAAGGATATTTATATCGTGCGAGCATGAGTAAAACATAAAATTAAGAGTATATTTAATATAGTCACAGCCGTTACATCCATGCTTGTCTCTGCTCCTAAGGTTCCTAGCATGATATTTCATTATATTTCATTAGTATAGATAGGAATAAATAGTAATGCTCCTTTCTAATTGGTTGTAGACAAGATAATGATACATACTGAACCATAGAGTAACCACTACTGACCTAGGTACGTAATAAAACCTTAATTTACTTTTCCTGGACCAACTGTAAATAATGCCAAATGGCGCTCTAATGGCGGCTTGAAATAATACCTACCAGTGTGGCCATCATAGTTATATATGTATATCGCTTCTTTAAATGTAGAGCAGCATGGTTTACCAATTTTACCACAGAGAGCGCTATCGTTAGACTATCGAAGATTACTGAATGATTGGCGCCGGTACCGAGAAACGCGGCGAAGCACTCAAAGGCCGGGGCGGAGCCGAAAGAAAAAAATCAATGCCTTTGTTACTAACAACTCAGGTGTACAAAAAGAAAATAAAAAGAGCTAAAGTTGGACTGACAGTGGCTAGTGGCGATGCCAATTTTTATCGATATTTTAAGTTAACTATTTTTTATATATAAATATTTCATAAATTCATTATTTTGAGTAAATATGGTTTAATTTCTTCTTAATACTTGTTCTGAAACATTGAAATTAAACTGCTTTTTACGATTTTATCGCGGTATACAGTTCCTGACGTTACCTACTTACTTAACGCAATTTCTCCACATGATAAGACCAAAATTGCAACGAACAGTAATTCAGCCCATAGGAGGTACTGTCTCACTGCAAAACATTGGCCTCCTGGTAATGACGTGATTTTGCTATAAGTAGTTGACATAATTATTGTGGCCTAGTGTTGAACTTGAAGACTGCCTCATTAGTCTAGTGGTCCTTAGCGCGACTGCTATGCTATAATTCTCAGTAGCAGCTCGGAGTCTGGATTTGTGCCCGGTTAATGGCAATAGACTAGCCCCCTATTACATGAGACCTAAACATACCTACCGGCGAATTGCGGGTGTACATAAGTACACCTCTGCCTAACCCTTCGGCGAATACAGGCGTGATAATGGTATACTTAAGTTTTGAACGTACACCTTTATTTATGAAGTCCTTTTAGATAAGTAATAATTTCATCACTCTATCATTAACTAACTGGCTAATTTAAAACCTTTAAACCTACATAAAAGCAGTTGAATCATTCACTTTAACTGTTAATTTCATAGAACCTAAATGATGTAACGACTTATTCCTTAATATTAAAACGCTCAAAAACGACAGTAGGTATGTATTTTAAAGTGTTATTGGTTAATAGTTAGGTAATAGAGGTTTAATGGACGATCCGGAATAAAACTATTAACGTTTTCTTAGAATAAGGAAAGTTACCCATAAAACATTAGCGTAGCATTCACATAACATATAAACCTAGGTACGACGGTTTTCAGTATAATTTATTAAAATTATTAAAAGTAAAGAGATCATATATTAAAACAGTACAATTACCATGATAATAATAAAATCAATTCCTGTAAAAGAAAAAAAAACTGACTACGAATGTAAAAAAATAAGAAATACGATAAGTATCGATATTAAGATGGACTCATGGTTTACCTTCTCTCAGGTAGGTACCATATAAACAACTAAGCGTGTCCTGACAGGAAAGGCGATTACGACGGGTGAGGGGTATCGGGGAAGGCTCGAAGCGATTCCGAGAAGTCGGATCGCTGCGCAGCCTCCAAGGCTAGCCGCGGTAACATCACAGGGCATGGGCTCGTTAACTCTTCGAGGTGAAAAACGGACGATCCAGCCACAACAGTTAAATTAAAATTGAAATAAGATTCTCAAACCTTGCATTTCTTTGCGTGGTTTTGGTGTTGATATGGATTTTCATTCAATTGCTTTGCTTCTTAGTTTAGGTAGGTACATATTTTAGGTTTTCCTTTCGATTCGAACAATTAATTGCGACTTACAACTTACTGCCTTGTCAGTCCAGTGGTCATTGGCGCAACTGCTGAACATATCATCATCATATTATCTATCTTGGGTTCGATTTCCAGGCTTAGCAGTGTTATTAAGATTTTCTATAAAATTCTTAGTAGCAGCTCGGAGTTTGGATTTGTAACAATAGGCTCATTCCTTATTGCATGGGACCTAAATCTACCGGTGACCCATGAGCGAACAATACACCTGTGCCGACGGAATATAAAGAACAAAAGTATTTTTGGGCAAAGGCACAGAACGAGCCCTTTGGGGAAGGCAGGTGTGATAGGATTTTATTTAACTACAAATGACAAAAGCAATACAATTGACAACAACAGTCCGAATGATTAGGTATCTATAGGTACCTAGTACATCATTACCTATTTCATAGATTGTAAACTACGAATAAATAATCGTAAATGAAAGTATGAAAAATAGATAAAAAATGTCCAAAACTTTTATGGGAACACGAATACTTACCTACTTGCAACGTAATTCTACTATCATAGTTACCCACTTACTTGTTTTAAGAAATTACCACGAAGAAAACGCTTAGGTAACGTTATTAGTATAGGTATCTAAATGTGGTTGGGGATTCCCACAATGGTTTCCTTCACTGTTAGAATGCAGTGATACATTATTGTGATCATTACCTTACCTCATCGTAAACTAAATCGATACTCTAAACTAACTACCAGCTGCGATCTACCAGTTTTTTTATTAATTTGAGAGACTAGCACTTAGAACTAGAGAACTAAGATGGTTTCTGAAGGAACTCATTGATTCACTCACCGCTCTACTATTTTTTTTTCTAAAACTATATCTTAATCGGACAAATACATGCGGGGACGAATATATCGATATTATTCCGTAACCTACATCGACAACACAAGAAAGTAGCAGTATGAGGATATTCCGTGGCGTCGCAGTGCCGCGTTCGGCATGCCGAAATAACCGCGTGTTCAATGGACAGCGCGCGGGAGGCGCGGGGGCGACGTCGCGGCGCTCGCGCCTAAATTAGACGTAAACACAACGGGCACGAGGCGCCGCCGCCACCGCCGCGCCACCGGCGTCGAAGCTCACTTAACTCTTCACAGCACGAACCTATATTACCATCCAAGCACTGAAATTTCAACCTACTACGGCATAACAAGTCAAGGTTTCTGATCTCTTTTGTGTTTTGACAGTCAGTTTGTCAGTGTCATGCTGGATATTAACTCCCCATTATTGATGAACCTCGTTGCCGTAAGTGTCCCACTCCCACTCACCAAATTATTGCAGTAAAATCAGCGATCAGGTATTAGCTCAGACCGGCCTAAAAGAGCAACATGTCAAAGGCTGTAAACAACTGTATATTGTCGAAATAGTTATATCGGTCCGCTTCTTTGCTCGGGTAGTCCACAAAATTTGCCCAACTTTATCATTTACCGAAATATAAACGCAGCTTATATCCTTTCCCAAGGTTTAGTCTATTTTTGTACCAAATTTCGTCAAAATCCAAACGGACTTTCATCCCCTATTTCATCCCCACACAGTTTGAAATTTCAAAAACCCCATATTAAATATTTATATATTTACTCTTTCAATTATTTTGTAAATAAACATCATTTAAGCTTTAAAATCAATATTTATTTATTTCTTATCAAGTGCCTAAACACAAAGTTTATCGTATCGTTTATCGCGTTTATCTACAACAATGACAAACTCCCATACAATTTTTCATCCCTTATTACAAACCCCTTGGTTTACAACAAAACGTAGCTTATATCCTTTCACAAGGTCTAATCTATTTTTGTACCAAATTTCATCAAAATCAGTTCCAAGGTTGGGCTACAAAAGTGACTTTGTTTGGACTTCCATAAGAACTTTCATCCCCACACAGGTCAAAATTTTAAAAACGCTGGAACAAATTTCTACTTCTTATCAAGTGCCTAAATTCAAAGTTTCATCGTTTTATCTTCAACAATGACAAAATCCCATACAAATTTTCATCCCTTATTTCAACCCCTTTTTTACAACAAAACGTACCTACATAGAATAAGACTACTGAAGTAGAAGTGGGCAGGACACATATGTAGGGCGGAAAATAGCAGGTGGACAAAGAGAGTTACAGAGTGGCTCCCACGAGAAGGTAAAAGACAGCAAGGAAGACAGAAAAAGAGATTGAGAGATATATTTACACAATGTGTGGATTCGACTGAATGCAAAAGGCACGGGATAGGAAACTGTGGAATAGGTTAGGGGAGGCCTACGCCTTAGCGGCGACTACTACGAAAGAGTAATAAAAAAAAGTACTGTTCGTTATTAAGTAGGTAGAAGAAATAAATGGCTTTTTTATTTTATTTTTATTTATAATATTAGTAGGGATTATATACTTCTAAAAGGTGTAGATAGATTCGTGTGGGTATTACTTACACTGAATAACCAACACCATAAACATAGCTATCACCGGGGAAACAACACACATAACCAAATCTGTCTAATATACACGTATAACGAACTTGGCCTTGGTTAAAGTATTGCCATATGAAAACAATAACTCACGGTGTAGTATGAGTAAACTTATCAGTATTCAATAAAGGCACATACAGTAGCAAACCGCCACTAACTGAGTCGTACCGCGCTGCGACGTCGGCATCAAATGAGTAATAGCAGGAGCGCAACAAATTGAAGACATTAATTAATTCCCATTATAAGTATCAAAATTAATAAATTATCTGCCACCTTATCCCAAACGTGCCACCAACGAGTCTACAGAATTTGTTATGACTTGTGACACGTAGTGATCGTGGCCCAAACCTACTGCATAGATGTAATGATAGATTTCTATCCACATCTTCAATGTTTTTTTAAGGTGCACCAAATCCATCAACAGGCTAGGAGGGTGTTTCTTGCAGCAGTAGTGTTGCTCCACTCACGTTTGTAATAATGAATACAAACGACATGCCTAGGCATATCTTAGGCATACCGTAGGTCTCTTCCCAAGTAATCAAAAGGATTTGTACCTGTTTTTATATTGGTAGTTGAATTGAGACGTATCATTGGTTACTTACGTCTTACGGTGGCGCTTACACAAAGATGTCCATTATGTCATCAAAAAATTGAATACAGATCGTACCAGAACACGCGACTGTCATTTAGATATTTCGTGTAAATCCTTATTTATTAATTTTACAAAGCCGTTATTGTTCCACTGCGGAGCAAAGGCCTCCTTACCCTCCGTTAAGTCCTCTCGGTTTAGAGCTTTCTCCGACCAATTTCTTCTGGGTCTGCCACAACGTCACCTAACGTTATGTAGGCTCCACTCACCGAGTGAAATCCTTAATAAATATTGTAAATGCGAGAGTAGGTTTATTACTGCTGAGAAGGCTAGCTAGAAGATCAGATCTATGGTCTCCATATTGCACAGGTGAGCCGATCTGTCTAAATAAAACCTTCACAAATCCGAATGAGCGGTCACGTAGGCTCATTGAAACAGAGGATAGTGTGACATTTTGTGTAAACAACAATTTATTGTACATACACGTTCATTAAAACGCTATTAGCAAATTGTTTGTAATGAAACGCTGACGTGATAGGTCGGGCCTTCTTGGGCATGACGTTGGCCCTAAGGCACTTGTCAATAAACACACTTGACCCCTTTTGATCCTACAATTAAGCATAGCGATACTCTCCGCTCTCTCACAATATACCAACAGAAGATGTGATGAGCTCATATTAGTTTAAAAGAATTATTGTTCTAATATAACGTAGTAATATCTGGCCATTTTGTCAATGATATTTCTTAAATGCAGATTTTCCGCATTATATGATTAACTGTCTTAATATTTTTTCATAAAAGAACAAGACAAAATCCTAACAAGAGCACAGTATGTACATATCTAATTATCAAATTCTTATACCTATAATTTCAGTAGTTCTTTATCAATTACACTTATTGAGGTTTTGTTGCGGTCCCAATATGCATGACTTAAAGTTGTTGCATTTAATGAATTAATTCAATAATGAAATAATGGTACCTGCACGCTCACTACTGTACTTAGGTCCCTAAGTACTTAAACGTCCATAGGTTAAAACAGAACTTTCCACATAAACCTGGTGCCCCGACCGGTGTGGTCTCATGAATACTCTGTTTCATTTATCGCAACAAGCAGCTTTGTTGACCATGGCAAGTATTATTGGAAACACATTAATACCGATGACACAAGACGATGAGAGCCAACTGTGTCTACAAGGCTTGATAATGCAGCGCAACAAGAACAAAGATCTGCCCTTGAAGGAACTACGGCAGTCAGCGGCGCTTAACCCGCACTTGTGCTACGTGTAGGTACCTTATATACTAATATATACTTATATGCACTTGTAGAAAACACTCAAGAATTTCCAATATTCAAGTGTTTTCACGTTGGAGGTTAGACTGACGTCATCCTCAAAAATTATTAGTATTCAAAGATTTGTTCTTTATTATTTTTCGAGATTGTGAATTAGGATATTGTTAAAAATTCTGTCAATAATACAATACCTCAGAGATTACGGGAAAGTAAAAGTAATTAAAAACAGAAAAATATTTCCTTAATCTTCACGTGGTTTCTTCTGTCTGGGTGAGAACAGAAAGTCGTTTAGCGAAACTGAGTAGGTTTATTTTTTTATACTTATAATTACACATAATTACACACCCTATTCTATTCAGCTATGTTATACCTAAGTTTTAGTAGTACCCGTGTCACCAAAATCACGAATACTGGATCGATTTCTCAAAACACTCCCGTTGAGCTCAGTTTCTGATCGGTGCCGATAAAGACGCTGTCTAGAGCCAACATCCAGTAATCAGAGCGTGGAAACTGAGTACCTCGTGCCACTATGCTACAAGGAATAACCAGCTCTGGTACACAACTTTAGTGTCTATATTACAAAAAAAAGGCACGCAGCACGATATCATCGCTACCGACGTAGCTACACACATGGAAGTAGACATTGTCGCATTGGCGTTACTAAATAGGAATAAACGCCTCGTAAGAGATTAGTCCTAGCTAATTTATTCAATAGATTTGTAGATTCCACATTTTAGAATAGGTTGCATATAGGTTATATACCTACCAGCTTATTCGTGTGGTCATAGCGTTAAGAAATAAAAACCTAACAATAAATCGAGAATTAAGTAATTATGTAAGCACGGTGGCCAGCACATCAAGTTACCACAAAATGTAAAATTTTCTCAGTTGATTTTGAACTTTATCTTAAACAATTTGAGGTTTAAAATCATTTGGAAAAGGTTTACAGTTTTGTAGACCTTGACCTGCTGGGGACTGTACATCAATTATTATTTTTTAATTTATCGCTATCTAAACTTCAAATCTTGGAATTCAACGTTAACTGGATCCACTGGATCACTCCTGGATCCTACGTAGAAGATCATATTCGTAAGATACTCTCATAAGTAACTCAAATGCGAATGTTGTTATATTTGAGTCATGATTTAATAAGTTCATATTACAGCAAGTGCAAAAATTATTTCGTTTAAACAAATTTTGTAATCCATTCAGAAGAATAAATTTCACTATGTTAATCAATGCTAGTTTTAAAGACAAGAGAAAGTATATAAACGGCATATTATACTTACTTTGTTCTTAAACGAAAATTGTATTCTCAGGCGAATGCCGTTAGAGCTACCTGTCGCGTCGGTACGGTCATCAGACGACCGCGAAGGGGCGACGCAACGCAACGAGCGACTTCTTAGAAGGCGATAGTGAGCTGTATTTTAATGTTATCGCTGTGAATACACTAGCGCGATAAGTCCACTTGTTGCGCATGTGACTACTCCACCATGCTCTTCTCGGAAACAATCGTGAAGCTTTATCTAATTAGGTACCTACTTAGTTAATTTTACTCCATTACAAGTCAGGTAAAAATTTTTTTGAGCATTATCTACTGCGCGATACATATAGACATTATTAGATAATTAAAGACTTTGCAGTCATTAAGTATTAATAAACTAAATAAGTCCGTAAGTACCTATTCTAGTTGATAACATCGTGCTAAGAACTTTGAACGTTCATTGCACTCCTAGAATTAAGGAAAATATATTGACAGTAACTCTTCGAAGAAAATAAAAGAAACACATTTTACGCAAATACAAAACCCAACGTCGAGGGTTACCTTATTGATCTAGAGCATATAACCGCGACTTTAGTGCTAAAATGTAAGTAAGTACCTAATACCAATAGAGACCATCATTTCACAACCTATTATAGATAAATTAGTAAGAATTAACCGGTAGGCATTAGGTAACGATATTAGGTACCGGTTTATTCTATGAGCATATTAAATAACTCGAATGTGGGATTTGTGGTAATTGGCTCAGGCGAGATCCTATATTGAGAATTGAACTCAAACTGATGTCGCCAGGAAGTACGTCAATGGTCGCGTATTAATTCCCAGTGGAGTGCCCCAGGGAACCTTTTTTGGTCACTGTTACTGTTTACTTTATCAAGACAGTTACTAGTTCTATCGATTATTCTAAAATCTATACATATAAGCGAAATAATCATGCCCGAAATAAAGCCTACAAACTATCGTGACTAGGCATAACTTGAAATATTATAGTCACGGGGTAAATAATCCGATTTAACAATACGTAAAAATACTTAAGTACCTATTAAACTTTGCCTAGGTTACATTTGATCCGTGTAATGTACCAGGTAGTTGAGGGTTTATTATCGGGCGTCAAACTTGCTTGGCTTGTTTACGCAGACTACAACGGCCTTGCCAAAGACGTCTTAAAGGTTATTCCTTTCGCTATGGTTGTATGTAGGTACATTATAGGACAATATAGTATGTCCGTAAATTAATTTTAAGTTGATCAGACTTCTGGTAAAACTTGATGGATAATAGGATAAGGAAATTGGTCTAAAAGTTGCACTGAGAAATAACTATTAGCTACATCACACAATTGAATTGTGACATGTTTGCCTCTTGTTAACTCTTGCAAGATTGAAAATGGATATCTATGTATATCCTAGCAATATAACAAAGTTTCTTGATGCCATCCTTTTAAAATTGTCCATGTTGAGTTAACTTTAAGTACAATAGGAAAGGATATAGGATATAGATATATGTAGGTATAAGTCGGTATTGTGTATAATGAATAACTATTGAGCGGGTCTTTCTTTACTAAAAATAATTTGTCTTTTAGATTAGATAAATTAATAAGAAGTCAGTGAACCTCCGGCGCTCTGTTTCTCATTGTTTTATGTGTACTAGTTAAAACTGAACAGAAGAAACAATTTTTTTGGTACTTACATTATTATACCCCTATCGGTTTCGTGGCTAGGGATACCCATTGAGTATCACTGTATGTATATTTTAATAATAATACTCATAAAAAATATCAACATATTCAATAAAAACAGTTGAATGAACTTCGGGTGGTTTTTTGTTACTACTATTTCATTCTTTGTATTCAGCGCAAGAAGTTTCTCTTATTAAGCATTCAAAGGACGACACTTAAAAGGAAATATTGGCCTGGTCAATCTGCCCGTTGTTCGTATAGGTATATACAAACGTGAACCTACATAAAGGGAAATGACAAGAACTTTTGATCGAAAAAATCAATAGTAACTTTAAAAATAGGTACATAGTGTAGTAAGAGTAGGTTGCAAGAAGAGAGTAACCTAAGCAGGTAATACATGCTAGGGTCAACAGTCAGGACGAAGGTGTGACGAAGCAAAGCTACTGGGCCTGATAGCGCCGCGTTGGGCGTTCGCCAAGGCAATTTGCATCGCTACCCGTTTCGGAACATCGCCAAGTCTAGCCGAACAAAACCACAGAGAATTACCCTCCATTCCAATAATAATTAAAGCAAACATTTCGCAGTCGAGACGCACGTCGACGGACGTTATGGAGCTTATAAAGCATCGGCCCCAGCTCGCAATTAAGAAACGACGCGCACGTCTATTTACCGACACGGAAGAGACGCACCGCTTGCAATGGTCCATCGCGGTATGCTCCTGCAGTGGCGGCGGCGGCGGCGAGGGCAGAGCCAAGCGCCCGCCCGTCTAAATTAATACCTTTGATATTCGAAATATCAATATTTTAAGAGAGCTTATGAAGTGCGTCGTTGTAGATGTTACATGCAGGCCTTCCGTGTTGGCAGTCCTAACGAGCTCTAACGAAACGAGTTAAACTGGATAAGTACCTAACTACTGCTACTTATTAATTTTCCTAGCAACAATGTAAGATAATAATAATATAAATACATATTAATAACTATAATACAAGTACTTATATTATTGTCATGATAACTAGTATCGGTACAAGTTGCACAAGTACCTACCTATCAAAATTTAAACAATAATAAAACGAAAAACAAAACCAACCAATTCATCTAAAATGCAAACTATTTTTAGAGTGCACAAATCTATACTAATCTATACTAATACTAATATTATAAAGCTTAAGAGTTTGTTTGTTTGCTTGAACACGCTAATCTCAGGAACTACAGGTCCGATTTGAAAAATTCTTTCAGTGTTAGATAGCCCATTTATCGAGGAAGGCTATAGGCTATATATCATCACGCTACGACCAAAAGGAGCGGAGCATATATGAAAAATGTTTCAAAAACGGGAAAATTTTAAATGCAGAAAAGCCGAGAAATAACGCGGGCGAAGCCGTGGGCGGAAAGGTATAGAACATAAAATTATATTTACTTAGTTCTGAGCGTGTAGTACAACAGGTAGTGTTTATTTATGAGGTGGCAAAAGCTTTGATGTCGCGTTGGCTAACTTCCACACGCCGCGAAGTGACTAACGCCACATAACGTCGTAGAAACCTGGAACTAACTGCCTAACTAGTGATTTCGCGTTCTTTATAATATTCATATCATAGAACCTTTGATTAAAATGCAAAAACATATCTCAGTTTTAGAAAATTATAAGTATGAATAATAATATAAATAAAAATAGGTCTAAGTTAAGCCTTAGATATGTGCACATGCTATTCCTACAAATCATAAAGTACCTACTAAATACATTCCTCCATTCCCTACATCCAAACAACAACTGAAATGATGATTAGTAATAGCTTACCTGCGTTTATAAGTTCTCAATAATTATGGTTAATTAAGTTGGAAACCTTCAACAATTGGAATGAAAAGATACTCAGTCCCAGTCCTTACCGCATTGGTGTGATTTTATAGAGGTTTTAATGTAAAAAAGCATCTATTTATTTCAAATTAACAAAAACACACATTATGATTCCTAAGTATATTTTTATATTTTGTTCGCCATGCCAAATTTACATTAAATTACCTAATTGAACCTTTAAAAAACCGACGTGTATAACCCACAGATTAAGACAGATATAGTATGCGCAACAAACGATGTGAAGCCACATAATATTTATGTGTGCGTGACAGCTCGGAGCGGCATTGTAGGAACACGTGCATCTATGTGTGAGTAAAGTTGCCAGATATTGGGAAAAACTCCCACATTTTTTTCTATTGTTCTCAATTATTGTACCTATTAATGTTTATAGTTGGAAATGTGCTTTTACCTTAAAGGTACTTAAATATAATTTAAACGGAATAATTATTATTAAATAAATTACGGTGGAATAAAGTTAAATACTCGTAAGAAAATATAAAATAATAATACAAAATATAAATATTAGTCTATTATACAATGTTAAACTACTTCATTTTACTGCTCAATGATATGTACGTAAGTGTCATACATATACGTATGTCATACATGATGTAGTAACACTCTGTGATATATACTTAAATATTGTATAAATATGTATGCTGTACACACGGTTACACATTAAACTATACAAATACAGTATAGGCGGGCCTCGCACTGTGGATTTATATAGCTTGATGTGTAGCCATGCGTACTATTTAATTAATAAATAAATATGCATAATTACTTACACTTACCATATTTAGGTATATTATCATGGAAAAACATAAAAAATTCCAACATATTTATTACAATAATTTTAAACACATAAAATCTTAGCAGCCTTTGTTCTGCAACAATTTCTTATAGTATTGCCGTTTAGCGTCTGAACATCGAGCATTCATTTCTAATTTCACTATATAGTGCAATCGTACCATCAAATACTTTTCTATTAAAATCTACCTACGCCGCCTTGGATTACGAAATTAATTTCATATTCTACATTAGCACCCTGAGAAACCTTGCAATGGACACCCATACTATTTAGAAAAATAATATCCACCATCTTGGATTTCAAAATTAATGCTATTTTCATAATCAGCTCCCTAAGATACCTTGAAATTGATACCCATATGACCCTTATGAATTTATTTAGAGAAATATATATCCGCCATCTTGGATTTCCAAACTAATGTCATTTTTGTAATCAGCACTCAGAAAAACCTCCGAAATGACACCCACATTAATTTATTTACATATAAATAATGTCCACCATCATGGATTTCAAATAAAAAAAAAATATAATATATGCAATCAATCATGCATCCAATATCAATCGGAAAAAGTTATCATTATTATGTAATAGGTATTATGTAATATTACAAACTAATAATCATAAATCACTGATTATGATTACTTTTGTTAATCTGTAAGCATAATTGATGATAAAAAAATATCGTAATCGTAAATCATTGAACTGATTACATTGTGCCCAACTCTGTACGGTTACATATAGGTACATATAGAAATGAATCGATCTTTTTACACACAACGAACATTACCCAAATTCAAGTAGACCTATTTCGATGTAAACTGGCAACCCAGACCAATTACTGTCGAGGTTTTGTGTTCCAAGTGAGCCGAGAAATATTAGAGGGAAAATAAATAACAAAACAATAATCTAAACAATATTTACCTGTGGAAAGATATTCCATCTTCTTTTCTTTGTTTTTGGGAACAAAATTTACAAAGTTTAAAAACACAAGCCGCCCATGTTTAGAAATAAAATGGTAACTCATTTGAGACGTACAAGCAGTACGACGCGCAGCTAAGTACTAACGTGAGTATGTATTCGCTTTTGATTTTGTATTTGCTTTGGTGGCTTCACTCTCGTGTTCTACGGGCTACGTCTGCCTATTTTCCTAGTCTGAGGTATAACCTAATTAATTTTATAATCCTGTACCGTAGATAATATCTTTAAGTATTCCATTCAATGATATAAGGGACGTAAACATAATTTTCAACCGACTTCAAAAAGGAGGAGGTATGTTTTTTTAAACATAATATGTATAATAAATGTGATGCTTTCGTAACTAAAAGCAAACCATTGAAAAATGGCAACAGCGGTGCTGGCGCCAGAATACAGGCTATTATCGATTATATTATATCGAATCACTCAATCGACCTAATCGCACTGACGAGCGAAGCGTTAGCGATTAAATATGCTTATTATAAAGATTCCTCGTTTCCTTCTGAGAAACCGAAACTATTTAAATACTAGATATGATAGAATGGGTAGGTATTTTTTTATATCGTATCTATTTTATCTAACTAGCATACCGGACCCACTGCTGTGTATAAGGCCTCTCTTTATAGGCAAGCAATTATTCCCACTATTAATACTACCATAAAACCGTATTGTGGTGGGTTCAGCAGTGTTCTGACAGTCGAGCCAACTCACAAAACAATTCCTTATCCCTACTAGGACTTGTTTTGTGAGTTGGCTCGACTGTCAGAACACTGGTGAACCCGCCACAATACGGTTTTAGGGTAGTATTAATAGTGGGAATAATTATAACAGACAAGTGATTTTTAAATCTATTTAATGCTAGTTATACCTACATGTTAACGTAAACTCAGGGCTAAAGGCGCTGCGGGCCAACACATAAGCGGTAAACCTAGTTCGGCAGCAGATGCTAACAAATGGACACAATTTTACTTTTACTGGATATCTAACTAAGTCAGCTTATAATTTTTAATGAAATTTGTGTAAACATGTATTTTAGTGGATCAAATCTTATTATTATCAACTTATTATGTTTATATGTATTAATTAATTGGTGTGACGTTTTTGGAAAGTATGAAAGTGTATATTGGTTAATTAATAACCATATTATTATGTAGACCTGTAGATATCCTCTCGCGAAACATGGTTGAATATTGCAAGGTGCAGTTTTTTAACGTTCCTATGATTACCCAATAAGTAGATAAACTAACACCTGAGTTTCGAGTTTCTATTCCTATGCCTCGTTATACTTACTAAGGACCTACGAGTATCTATGCAGTTGTGAGTGGCTCTATGTATTATTGCATAGATACTGTAAACCAATCCAATAACCTAGTAGGTTACCTATGCATAAAATGAAAAGCAGAAGAGTATGCACCGGTGTTATCAATAATGGTCTTCAAATTCGTTATGCACTGATGTCGGCGCACTTTAAGGCGCGTCGTTTCGCCCCGGGCGCGAAATACAAATATTTCTGTTTATTCGCAAATTGTACGTCTTTCTTTAACACATTCTACGTTCATAGCAGTAGAAATAGTAACATTAATAAAATTATAACTTATTCATAATCATGTGTTAAAACTTTTGCTTGTTATCATTGTGTACAATAGAGGATTCTTCTAAAATGATCACATCTTTACCAAATTTGAATGAGACCACCTAAGGGGCCTTTAACATAAAAAAGACGTTTTTTCTCGTTTTTTAATGTGTTGGTTTGCATTTTTTCTAAGTTACAATAACCTTATGTCACCTTTCCATGCAGGGACGTCAATTATTGAGGAGTTCTCCTAGTACTTCACTATATGCATTGTAACCAGCCTATACTTTGTACATTATGTGAACCACTTTTTGACAGACGACTTAGAACGTAGCTGTTCCAGATTACGTAAAAGTTAACTTTGAAATGCGTTCGAAATAAATATATTATCTACCTCATGTTATAAAACTACTTTTTACGGATTTTATCGCGTTATAATGATATTTTTAAATTCCCGACGTTTCGGATCCTTTACAGCATCCATGGTCACGGGTGGGACTGAGGTGTTAGAAACCAGTATACCACATGTTATTCAATTATCTTAATTATAACTTCTTGCAGACATTATAAAACCATAAATGAAACAGTTTCCAAAAATAAAAGATAATAATTGTTAAGCTTATTAAATTTAGTTACATTCTACCGTGTCTAGTACTGCAATCATTTAAATTTAAAACAATTAAGTATATTATATCAGTATCGGAAAATGGCATCCACTCTAATATTAATAAAATATAAATTAAAACATCTTTTTGAAAAGAAATGAATGGAAAATGAATATTATACAAAAAATTATGCAATCAGATGAGTATTAAACATATTTAAGTATTTATTATTGGTCGTCGTTGCACCATTTTCGATTCGACAACCAAACAAACGATAATCAATACTAGACAGTAATCAAAATGTCAATAATCGGATCGATAATCGCATTGTTACGTTCCTGTAATCACTAGTTCCACCTGTCAAAAAGTGGTTTACCTGGTGGACAAGGTATTAATTGCTTAGCACACATAATGAATGAAAGTAAGAAATGGGGTTGCGGAGAATCCTAATGGATGCCGCTTAGGTCGTAGACTAAAAACCACAGTTGTCTTCCCTTGCACCAGTCATGGCCGTGGATTTCGTGACATTCACCACGATTGACAAGGCTGTGGTCAGGTACAAACATTAGACCCCATTATTATTAAGAGGCGATACTTTGCTAGCTCATTTTCTACTTAAGAGGGTAGGGTACTCTATTGAGTCTTTCTCAATACAAACGCATTCTGCTGTTTTCTTCGTAGATAATGGCTCTAGAGCAATGATATTTTTCCAAAAAAATTCTAGATCTAATTCATACGGGCCCCTATTATTTCATTTTTTCCAAAAAAAATTCACAAGAAAATATGACAATTCAAAAATTCGAAAAAAGCCCGTTTTTACCGTCATGTTCAGGCGACTATCAGACAATTCTGAAAAGTTTTTAACGTAAAATAAAATAATAGAAGCATAGACATGCTTTTCCTCAAAATTTTGATGTATAAATTGTTTAGATCAATCCACTTTTGAAGAAGAAAACTGCAGAATACGAAACGTCTTTTGGTCAAGGTTTTTTAGGTAAAATCATCCTAAGCTGCAGTTGTCATTTTCGCACTGTACAGGAAGAGAATGGAGGTGCAGCGCGACGGCAACTGTTTCTTCAAATACCTATTTTTCAAATTCCTTAGGACTAGAGTCCCCTCTTAATGACGCATGAAGAACACGCAAAACGCCTACAGAGTCCTTTGTCTGGTAGGTTGGTGATCTCCTCAAGTCAACTGTCCGCAGGCCACAGCTCGTATCTTGAAACCCAAGATTGTAGGGGTTAAACAATCTAGGTGGAGCTAAATAACTATTTTTAAGGATAAATTATTATGATTCACGCGATATATTATAATAGTTACCTACTGAGGTGTAAATTAGAATCATTTACTTGGTCTTATCGTGTTTTATCATTATATAGTACCGGCAGGTATACCGCGATAAGATAGCAAATGACGACAACGTGTTGTCAATAAGAACAGTTCATAATATAAACCAATTTCTTAGGTTTAGGTAATCTCATCAAAGTTTAAAAAATTTGATTGATTTAAAAAAAATATGGATATAAAAGAGAATGCTTTGGATAAAATTATCTTACTTCCTTAACGAACTTGTAGAAGCCAAATATCAAATTGTTTTACTTATCTACATAAATATAATGCTATACTATACTTCTTCGTTCAAGTGATATCAAATAGATTGTATAAATTACGTAGACGATTACACAATCATGTATTTTGTATTCAAATACTATTTTTCACATAATTATCTAGTTTATTAACTGTTTCTATTATTACCTAGCGATGATACCTTTCTATTGGGTCGGTTGTACGCACTGAAGCCATACAAGCTATATATACTTTGACATTATGTACACTCCTGTTTTCCAGTAATCATTTAACAAGGTACGTTTTTTTTTACGAGTTTATATAAAATTAAAAAAATAATAACTTTCCGGCCGGGCCAATAACAATACCGACAATAAAGCTTGCTAGATGGGGTTTCGATACTACTTCAATAGACATTATGTCAAAATTCTGTCTCTTGTACGCTATCTCGAATCTGCTGACCAATTTGTTATTAAGACCGGCTGTAAGCAGGTTATACTCGGACTACTATAACTATTACTTAACATTTCAAAATTAATTCGCTTGTGAACAGTGATATTTATTAGCCATATTTCGTTAGTGCGTAGTTACTTACCGCGGTAAACGTACTCACTTATATATAACATTACTAATAATTGTAACCCCTATTTGGTATTCGCGTAAAAGGAGAATGCTGCCTTGAGGTATGGCCGATTATTTACAACAGATTACAGAACATTACCTAACATTAATTAAAATTCAGTATTTTAGTGCTCACTTTCTATTTACCTAGCATTTCTTAGACCACTTTAAAAAAAGGAAAAGAGGGTACCATAATAGGTAAGGAAGTCTAAGAACAAGAAAATATTGTAACAAAACTTACTTAAGATAATATATCTGTCCTTCTGGTGTACGAGCTTGTTCCCAACCCGGCGGAAGTGGTCCAAGATCGTCAGGGATATGTGTTCCGACGTCATAGGATCTCTGTTTCGTGTGCTGATGATGTAGCGGCGGTTGTTGATTTTGTTGTCCAGCGGCATAAGTTTGTTGCAAGCTTGCAGGTGACGAATGTGCTCGCGAGTGCGACACCGGTGAGGCGCCAGTCGCGGACGACGATCCGAACGCCGAGTCAGCCGAGTTTTCTCGCGAGTGAGACACAGATGGCGACTTGGAACCGGTTGACGGCGGGTTAAAGAACGACTTTGGAAGCTGTCGCATTCGGAGAGGCACCTGTAGCGGTCGTTTCGAGTCCGGCTTAAGCACTGTGTCGAACAATGACTGAAGAACCGAGTCAGAATCCTGGTCCACGCGGAGGACCAGGTTCGATTTCTGTTCAGCGTCCGAGTTGAGAGCCATGATTTACGTCGGAACGAAGAAATCTCGAAACCGACCTGGCCCACCGCTGTGACACAACACTAGCACGCGACGGGCTGGCGCGGCGCCACCCAACGTTCTTGCAATATAGCGTTCGCTACGCGACTGACGCGCGCCCCGCCCGCACCGCGAAGTGTCCCTGCCCACGCGCACCCGCACCGCACCACCCGCGCTGCGCATAGTATGTATGGTGCACGGACCGGTCTTCGCTTCGAGAATTATGCCCCTCACCCCGCTTACCCACTATCTCCTTGGTTCACCATAAACTTAAAATACTGTAGGTACTAGGTTAGGCATATATAACAATTGTCGGTTGATCGGGAGGAACTAAAATATTATTCTACATTATCTATTTAAATCATTAGGAGAAATTTCTGCCTACCTGTACGGGAAAAAGGAATATGTATATAATTTTCTATAAGGATTCATGAACAAGACGTTCGATTTGGGTTCACCCCCTAAAACTATGCGAAATGCATTAGAACTAGGTACCTATTTTATCATTACTGAAGTTGTAGACATTAAAGTGCTGTTGAAATATTATAGGTACTATAAAAGTATTTTAAGCAGGTTCTTAAACGGGTATGGCAATCTCTTTCTTTTGTTCATTAGTGCCATTCATCCTTTTCCTCTATCTATTGGCTTTATTTTAGAATTTACTATTACATTAGTACAAAATTGTACACTGCAGACAATATTCAGATTAATAAAAAAACATTAATTTTGCGGATTTTATTACGTTATATTAATATTATTAAACGCAGACGTTTCAGACCTTTACAACGCCCATCCCCATGGTCACCGATAGACTGAGGCGTTGAGGTGCTTGATACTATAATTATCGGCTACCCTACATTTTTGTTACCTAATCATCGGTAATCTGACTGTGCAAAGTAACTTTATTTATCTAATATTCTAAAAGTACTTATCATTCGTGTCCGGTTCTTCTCTAAGAAGCAAACTATTTTCATACACTACTAAAATAATCAAGCCCTTAATAAAATAAGGGATTAAAACGGTAATATGGGTCATCAGAATGTCTAGATGTCATCATAATGAATGTTTAGGATTTGATCATTTAGCTCATTAGGTACTGATAGTTGGCACTAGGAAACTGCACAAAAGATTGAACGTGGACCGAGTGAATATTAAATATGTCCTGTTATTTCCCCCTGCCTGCGAAATACCATCTGTTGATTATTTATAAAACTAAGACAACTGCCACTAGTTGAATTGAGCTTCTATAGATGGCGCTACATTAATTAAATTATCAAATTCTATCGGCATAGCTATTATTATATATACTTTATTATTGTATTATTGATTACCTATACTGATAATTATACTGATTTTCTTAATTGTTTCTTTTACCTAGTTACTGCACTCTCTTATTTTTTAATTTCTATACATTCATTCAAAATAATTCTTAATTCTTATTTAATATAGGTACTTTCAATGGTAAAAGCCAAAGTAGGTATTCGGTTAAGCCAATAAATACCTTAATAACATAAAGTAAACTATCAACTAAATGGGTAGGCAGTATATACTGCCCCAGTATAACTTATATTTTCTTGTCTACACACCCACAACCTAAACAGCTCGGGAAAAAAACCAAAAGCGAGTAGGTACTACTAATTAAGTATATACTTAGGTACTTACAATAATTATTTATATGCCGAGTATAACACACCGACCAGCAGTAAGCCTACAAAATCAAGTAAATAGGTATGTATAAATAACAAAAAGCCCTAAAAAACATGCCGCCTACAAACCATAGGTACGTATCCATCCAATGTCATAACTATCTATAAGCTGTAGAACTGAGTTTGCGCATTACCAGATAGTCCACTATGCCTTAGCTCCGTTTCGAAAAACATCAATAACATTGAGGGAGTACTTAGTATGTTCTTTGCACTGAAGTATACCAAGCTCAACGCGCCCAACTGCAAACGCGCATGCGTCGTTAGTTAGGTCGTACAAGCTTCATAAACGGAATGAAAAATCATTACAACAGTGCAGAAAATTGAGTATGGACATTAGATTCTCACTTTTAAAAATAGAGACGATTGTTAACCGCACGTAGTTTTCAGTCATCATGACACAAACATTACAAGATAGTTTTGAAAGATGCTGTCGCCTTTGCGCCGAAGAGCAAGACGTTACTATAATGATATTTAGTAAAGAAGCCGAAGCAATGCTTTTACAAAACAAGCTCAACAGATACTTATTAATTGAGGTAGGTAATTCTTAGAAACGGCAACGACTGGCGACTGACTGTAAGCACAAATATAAATGTTTATAAAATAATAGATACTCGTAGGTAACTAACATAATTCTTTATGAAATTTTTCAGGTTGATGAAGATGACAAGCTTCCCAAAAACATTTGTATACAATGCTGTACAAAGTTACAATCAGCATGTGATTTTATAGCTACTGCACGAAAAGCCCAAGAGGTGCTCCTCGAACGTAGTTATATGATAGACCAGATTATTTCAAACAAGTGCATGATATCTGTAGTGAAACATGACATTACAAATGATTCTGAGGACTGTTATCAAAAGGATAAGTACACAGAAATGGAAGTCAATGTGGATCCTTTAACAGTGATTCAAAATTCTGAAGACAATCTTGAACCCGTTCATGACCATGGGTCTTCTATGGAAGATGCAATCTATTTACATCATGGGTTGGATACAGAAAATGTAACAATAAAATTAATCAAAAAAGGAGAAATACATTCTGATAATCAAGAGAAGAACAACCAATCACAAGTATCTAATGGTTCTGATGATGATGATGATGGTGATGATGAGAAGAAAGGCCCATTTTCGAAACCTTTTCAATGTACTTCGTGTGAACGCAGCTTTTGTACAGATTTGGCATTGAAAAATCACACTTGGACCCATTTCTCTGAAAAAAAGGTTGAGAAAAATTATACATGCCAGACATGTTTTGAAGATTTTAAATATAAATATGATTTGATATCTCATTTGAAGGAACATCGAAAAAATGGTTTATGCCAATTATGTGGAAGAACGTAAGTATTTTTTTTTCATGAGTCCTTAATAGTTCCTAATATTAGCATGAAAGAATAGAGACAATTCTAAGCATAAAATGGTCGAATACAGTTTTTATTGCTCGGACCAGCTTGAAGTTGTTTTTTTTTTTTTCAAATCAGTTGTAGGTAAAATGGTCAATTGACTGCAAAGCAATTTTACATTGGCCTAGTATAGTGTTAAAATCTCTGTGCATTCGCTTTCTAAATGTGTCTTGAATGCAGAATAAAAAAAACTAGACTAAGGATTTAATGCTTAACAATTTGCATTTACCTACAGGTTTAGGACAGAAAGAACTTATGTTGCTCACATGACAGTTCATTTACCATCAAGCAAATCATATACTTGCAAGATATGTGGAAGATCATACAGCACATGGGGAGGTCTAAAGACACACAATGTCACCCACAGTGCTGAAAGACCATACCATTGTCAAGTTTGCATGAAAACTTTTAAACGAAATCAGGATTTAAAAGTAAGTTATTAAATAATGTTACAGCTTATTTTGTTTTTCTAAATTTATCATTTACTATTAGTTAAAAGCTAAGCATAAATGGATTTTGTTATTGACAATACATGTTTTAGTTCCACATAAATCAACACACTGGGGCAAAACCATTCCAGTGTCCATTCTGTGAAAGGTGCTTTGCAAGTTCTGGGAACTGTTATTCCCATAGAAGCCGTATGCACCCTGGAGAACTACCAGAAAACCATATTAAGACATCAAACCCTCCAAAGCCCGGAGTAGAGCTGCCACATCAACCAATTGCACCTAATCCTACCAATACACAAGACAACCTGAAGACACAACAACCTAACAATACGATTAAACTTGTCACTGTGAATGGTGTGACCAAGTTCCAATGCCACCTATGTGATCATAAATTTGCGATGAAGGATAATTTCAGTGTAAGTATTATTATGTAGAGTTATTAATATATATTCAATATTGATATAAATATATATATACATTTGAATCGGTAGTAATACTAAAATTGTTCAATTCAAATGCCAAAAAGCTGTATTGTTCTTTAATCATGATAATTATTTCTACATCTTCAACTGAATTTTTTTTTAAACAGTCATATTACAAGTATACAATGTAAGCCATACTTTCTTAAAGCTTGTGGATTGTGGTTCTAAATTTATGTTATAATATTTATTACTAAAATCATTTTAATATTCTCAATTTCTTTTTTAGTACCACATGTTCCAACACACAGGAGAAAAACCATTCAGATGTAAATTCTGCACAGACGAATTTGTGACAAGAAGAGGATTGCTAATCCATCACGACAACAAACATCCTGGCGAGACCCGACCTGTTGGCCTTGTTCCAGAAAAAACTTTACGCACATAGAAATTATGATAAATAAAGAGGGTTTATATTTTAATGTAATACATACCTGTATATTAATTCGTAATTTTTATTTTTATTTGTATGATTCTTCAGTTTTAGAGATTTGTTGCTCAAGTCATGACTTGTGCAACAAATCTCTAATAAGTAGTAGCCATAGTATGTTAAAAGTAATGGTAGTTGAAGCTCTTTGGACTCAAAAGGAAGTTATTGAAAAAACCCACATCAGTATTGGATCTGTCAGTTGAGAACAGTGCAACATAAACTTTCGGTTCCGCACATGTTCTGAATATCAGGCTCATGAGGGTTTCGACACAACATGAAAAATGGTTGGGAGACTTCACTTCCTATATTATTTTCTATGCTCAGCCTTGACTGCATCAGTATTTCGGTTTCGTATCTTTCTGGTGCACTCCATAGAATTAGGTTTTGTACACATTTTTCGTATTCCTTTTACTTGTTTCACGAACAAGTCAAATAAAATAAAGTTGGAAAGGAAGGAGAACTGTAGAATAAATGTCTATTTAAATTTTTCCCTCCGACTCTTCAATCAAATTCAGAATTCAAATTAATCATGACATAAAATGTCAAGTGTCAAGTGTCAGTTTTCTGCCAATTGCCGATAGCGCTCATGCGGAGTGCGGAGAAACAAAATCCTACGTACGGTCAAATTGTTGTTTGATAAAAGCAGATCTATTTATAAGACATCAATTTAACTTTTTTTTCTGTAAATTGTCAATTTTGCTTGAATCCTCTATTTTATACGTTGTTGATAAAGATTTTTAAGTAAAAGTTTTGACAAGTGTTTAAGGCTAAAGCTTCTGCCTTGGGAGCGAAATTAATCTTTTCCTTGATTTTTCGCAAATTATTCGGCATTAAAAAACATTCTAGATACACACAGCTACACATCAATTTTTTAAATATTTTTCATCTATTGTGTAAGTACCTATATAGTAATGTAATCTAGAAATATTCGTATGCCTCTTGCAGAGGCGGATGTGTCGGAAAACTAATGCTATACTATGGAGTGTAGAGGTAAGGAGTGTCATCTCTTATGGTAGAAAATCGAAAAAGCTGTAAGGTGTAAATAACAGTTCCAAAACCTTCCGAAATGGCGCTGGGGTAGACAACATGAAAAAGTGTCCGTAAAATGCATTAAATTAGGGTGGCGCCACAGTAGCAGCTGGGTAAATTTTAAAGGCGTGCTTTTTAAAATTCTCATAAAGTAGAAAAAAACTTATGATGATTTTTTGTGAATCATTTTTAAGCTCTACGTAGAGAATTTAAAAAAAAATATGAATAAGAAGAAAGATTCATATGCTATACAAAATAAATAAGTGAATAAACATAAAGAAATGAATGTATAATATAAGTAATTAATATTTGCATTGACTGCCTCATTAGTCTAGTGGTTCCAATCGCGACTGCTACGCTAGAGGTCTTGGGTTCGATCCCCAGGTCGAGCAATGTGTTATTGCGTTTTTCTGTGGAAATCTCAATAGCAGCTCGGAGTCTGGATTTGTGCCCGGTGAATGGCAATAGGCTCGCCCCCTATTACATGGGACCTAAACATACCGGCGAACTGTGGGTGCACATTAAGTACACCTCTGCCTAACCCTTCGGGGAATACAGGCGTGATGGTATGTGTGTGTAATATTTGCATCTAAAAAAATAATTACTTATAGGTTATAAGTTAAGTAACTTTTTCATAAAAAAATTGATTTACATACGGTTGGTTGGAAATATGAAAGAGGCTGAGGCGAATCATTTTTTCCATATTTGGGTTTACGCCCACTTTGACTCTTTTTCACAACATACATTTTACCATAACTATTGTATTATTCACACTTTTTCATAAAATTAAAAATCAATAAATGAAATTCACAGTTCAGGAAATAAAATCACTCTAGCAACACGTTTTCTCATAATAACTCTTTAAGGTTATAATTATTATGATTTATTTTAACTCGGCGTACTTCAATTCGTTTACAATTATTGCTACATTCATACCATACCCTTTGTCTACCCCAGCGCCATTTTGGAAGGTTTTGGAACTGTTATTTACACCTTACAACTTGACACTTTTTTTGATTTTCTACCATAAGAGATGACGCTCCTTATCTCTACCCGCGATACCCTTAGTAGACTAAATAAAAAAAAAAGTCGTGTCGATTGTTTGTGTGAGTGAGACAATTCGTATTGGTATTTGACTACTTGAATAATTTGATTTAATTCAGAATAAATGAGGTTTCCGGCTTGATACAAAACTTATCATATATATGTACATACTCCATATTTTTTATACATAATTCGACCTTCAGAATTGACCTTTAAACTATATAGTCAATAAGTGCGCATGCGTAGATTATCCGTCAAATTTTGTTTGGCGCGCTGATAACTACGACCACTTGATCACGATGAAATTACTCATTTTAGTCTTACGGCAGATACGTTATATCGTTCACGTTCCTGATAATTTCTGTATTGACTTAATTACTTGCAACGAAAATGTCTGGTGATGAATTAACTATCACAAGAAAGATGGCACGACAAAATGGGATTGTGCAACCTCTGCTGACTGGTAAGAAAATTATTTTTAATTTGGAGCGAATTTTTAAATGTCAATTTTATTAAAGTAGGTACTTTGGAACTAAGTTAACATGATTGTCTTGTGATATAATTATTTTCCATGGTTAAAATCTTTTAAATTGTCAGTCTGTTATGAATAACAAGTTCTTTAAATAATATTTAAAGTAAGTATCTAACATCCTTCAGTTCTTAGAAGACATGACAGACTATATATTTTTTTATGTTATGAAGTTATTGATAGAATAAAAAAACAATTCTGGAAAAAAAACAGGATCTTAATGATTTAAACATGTTAGTTAATACAGTGAACTTGTCAATTAATTATTATACATTTTAACATACAAATTAAATTATGCTGACTATTAAAATCATTATAATCTGTCTGTTATGAAAAAATTTATAAAGCACAATCATGATTATTGGCTCTGTCTGTATCTACACAGTTACATATTGTTAATATTTTTATGTTATCTTCAGATCTTTATCAAATAACTATGGCCTATGCTTACTGGAAATCTGGAAAAGTGAATGATGTTGCTGTATTTGACTTATTTTTCCGTACAAATCCATTCCAAGGAGAATTTACGATATTTGCTGGGCTTGAAGAGTGTCTTAAGTTTTTAGAAAACTTCCATTATTCAGATAGTGGTATGTATTTTTGAAAATTATTGCCATCACTCTGTTGTGGGTATATTGGAAAAATAAAATTGAGTATGTTGTTATTTTATTTTTTTCAGATATACAGTATTTAAAGAAAACTTTACCGGAAAATATTGAGCCTGAATTTTTTGCATATTTAAAAGACTTGACTTGTAAAGATATCAGAGTCAGTGCCATTGAAGAAGGTTCCGTGGTATTTCCAAGGTTTGCAAGTACATTGTATTACATTACATAATTTTCGTAACTTTGCAAAAAATTTGTTGCATGCAGCAGTTTATTGGTGTTGTAGGGAGTGATCCTGTGGATTTTGGTATTTATAATATAATAACTACATATAAGACATTATACTTGTTTAAAATGATAAAGCTAATTAAAGTGAAAATTGAAGCGTCGGTAGCCTAATGGCTAGGGCGTCGGACTTGCGATCATATGGTGGCCGGTTCGAACCCCACCCATTGCACTACCGACGTGAACCCACTCGTAACACAAGCATTTAGCTTAGCACGAGGGGTTAACAAGAATACTAGTAATGTCTGACCCACATTGCTAGTAAGCTTTTTTTTTTTAAAAAAAAAAAGTTTATTTGAAATAACTCTGCACATCTGATTTTAGACATTCCTCTTGCCATTAGTTAGCAACATTATTAAATGTTTTATACATGAATAACGAAATATTTACCGCATAACATTTACCACCCCAATCTTATATATTATTATATTTTATACCCTTATCTAATAGTCTTTATTTCAAGGCCACATGCAAACAACTTCAGACCCGTGTCGCATAGTTATTTCGAATAAACTGTACAATGTTCATTATTTATTTTTATAATGTGATGTATCTTGCAGGGTGCCCTTGTTAAGAGTTGAAGGACCTTTAATTGTGGCGCAGCTATTGGAGACTACTTTATTAACTCTTGTCAACTTTGCCAGGTAAGTCACATTATGGTGTCAATTAATTATTGAGCAAGACATTTATTTATCCATATATTTAGGACTACACAAGACATACATAAATCATTCAATCCATTTTATGTGGAAAAATGTGCTACCTCAATTCTTATTAAGTATGTAATTATATATCTTTTAAAAAAGCTTACTAGCAATGTGGGTCGCACATTATTAGTATTCTTGTTAACCCCTCGTGCTAAGCTAAATGCTTGTGTTACGAGTAGGTTCACGTCGGTAGTGCAATGGGTGGGTTTCGAACCGGTAACAATATGACCGCAAGTCCGACGCCCTAGCCATTAGGCTACCGCCGCTTCTTTAAATATATTATAACTGTGAATTGTACTTACTAATAAAATATAGTAGTAACTGGGTGATGTGTCTATACATGGGAGATATTTAAGAAAAACATTTTGATTAAGAGCAACAGAGGCCAAAAGAAATATTTATAGAGTTCATGCAAAAGACGAGAGTAAAATCGCGCGTTATTATTCAGTAACATGATATAAAAAATAAAATAGTAACAGGTGGATGTCTGAAAGTTATTGTTATTGAAGAAAAACTGATATTGTGTCTTTATCAAAGCAGCAGAACGTGTTACGAAACGTATGTTTGTACCTATGTCTGACTCTATGTTTGTACACGCATTACGCAAAAACTAAAGCACGAAATTGGATGAGGTTTTCACATTTTTGATACGCCGCTTAGAAGCCAAGTAAGTAAATCTTTTAGGGACGGAAGACTGAGTCAAACCACGGGCATCGGCTAGTATGCTATAGAACTGTGATTTATGGACTATTTTGACCTATATTATTTGTTTACGTACTACAGAAAATAGAGATTAAGTACCTACCAACCTTATCTTTTCTGCAGTAGTTTATTCATCTGTTTATCGAACGTTCGTGCATCATTAGCACTTGCACTCGTAGACACATCTCATTAATGTTATATATGCATAAATACAGATGTTTTAACGAAAGTAGGATTTATGCGCCAGTTTCTCAACCATTACTTGAAATGCTTTCTGTTCCTGCTTCCTCGGAGTTTTGATTCCCTATAGTTACAGTGTATTTTTAATGTAGATTAAATACCCTGATTTATAAAACTTGCGTGTTACTAATAGTAGTCAACAATGAGGATCAGTAACGTTTTTAGTTGAGAATGCAGATTTATAGAGCTAGGAAATCCTTAACGTACAGTGCAAAAATTTTTGTTCTACGACAAAAATTGACGAAGATATGACCAAATTACTAGCGAAGTTTACTGAGCGGCCGCCGAAATAGCTGTGACGTCACAGTGTCGTTCGCCGCGAGTTAGCCGTTGGCGCGCAGTGTTTTATTTGCTTATTTGGGACTTAGAAACAAATTAAGCGTCCGATTTGTGATTAATTCAGCTTTATTAACTATGTATAGTATCTATAAATAATAAAACGCCATAAAAACTATTTTTTAACGTGCCAAATGACCCAAATCTTCGTAAAAATGGTAGGTATTCACTTGTAAAAAGAGTCAATAAAACCCCACCCTCTGCCTAGGCTATGAGACATTGCTGTGAAGATCATTTCGAAGTACATACATGTTGGTCTATAACTACTTAACATAACATACCATCACGCCACTACTCACCAAAGGGTTAGGCAGGGGTGTACCAATATACACCGACAGTTCGCCGGTAGATTAAGTCCAATGTAATAGGGGGCGAACCCATTGCCATTACCCGGGCCAAAATCGAAACTCCGAACTGCTAATGCGCATTTCATAGAAAAACCCAATAACACTTTGCTCGATCTGGGAACTGAACCCAGGACCTCTAGCGTAGCAGTCGCGCTTTAAACCACTAATGTAATGAGGCACTCACTACATAACTACTCATACCTAATGTTTAGTTGATATGGAAATAAGTTGGTAAGTAACTACTATACGTTGTACAAGCTATACAAAACCAGTTTTCGCTGGCCTCTTATTGTATGGGAAGTATATACAATGCGAGATCCGCTTAAACTGGTTTTCTATAGGTTGACCTGTGTGTACATAGGTATACATGGCTAGCACGGCACGGTTTATTATTACAGCAGGCTTAAATAAGAGAATACATAGGTAATGAATGTAGATGAAGCGAAAGTAGTGTGCCAGGATCGTAGCAAGTGGAAATCTACAGTCTCTGCCTACCCCTATGGGAGACAGGCGTGACAATATGAATGAATGAATGAATGAATGTATTATTAAAAAATATAGGTAGGTACATACTTACTTTTTCTGAGATTTGTGGAAAACCTACGTACCTACCTACCTATTCCCCCCATCCCATTTCAACGATATATCCAAAGGTCAAAACAATGACACAGGCACATACGCACGGCTACCTACATGTCGAGCTATATAAATCCAGTTTACGCTGGCCTCTTATCGTATGGAAAGCCCATACGATGCGAGATCGGCTAAAACTGGTTTTTTATAGCTTGACCTGTAGCCGTGTGTACGTGCTTGGGTAAAAAGCAAATAGGTAGTGAATGATAATATTTTTTAATCATTTATACAACAGCGGTGTCCAGCTATGCATATCGCTAGAAGCAAATAAATTAAGTAGAGTTTAAGTTGGTTGGAGGAAAGCTTAAACTGAAGAAGGGGGCGAGTGAGTGAAAATGAGTTTTACCTCATAATTTTGAATTTCAAAAGCCCCAAATAAATAAAATTGAGAGACCCGGTTGTAAGTAAAGGCAAGATAAAGAATACTAGCTGGACCGTGCGCACTTCGTTGGGCGGTAAACATTTTTACTTGACCGACTCTCCGACTTACTTTAGCAAATACGACTACCACGAAAAAGTCTTTTAATTTGTCGGGTTAAATTAAAGCCTATGAAACTAACAAATAACGTGACTTTCTATTGGTAAAAGAATTTTCAAAATCGGTTCAGTATATCTAGAGATTACCCCGCTGCAACTTCAAAAACTTTACCTCTTTATAGTATAGATTTAGAAAGACATTTAAGTAAAGATATTGAACACAAAATACTTTATTAGCACTTATATTATGTACATTTTATACTTAATATCACAAAATAACGTTTTAACAACACTTTCTGGAAATAAATTGTCAAATATAGTGACCAACCGCGTCGCCGCTCCGTCGAATCGTGAGTAAAAGTGCCGGCCGCGATCGGTTCGGGTACTGTGACGTCACACGGACTCGCCGTACATTATTTTTTAGCGGCAGGAGCGCCTTAAGTTTATCACTTAATATCTTCGTAAGTAATGGGCCGATTTGGATAATTCAAAAAGATATATCATTCTTATGTCATAAAGAATAATGTGGATACTAGTTTTATGACATTTTCTATAACTGTACTGATCCTCATTAGTATTACCTATTAGTATTACCATGACAAGTACTAAAAATACCCTTGCAGACTGAATGATATAGTAATTAAGTACTATATCTCCGATCGCGGCTTCATCCGCGTGGGGTATACCTAGGTACGTTCCTTGTCATTTTACGGGATAATATATAGCCTACTAGCTTTCCGCCCGCAGCTTCGCCCGCGTGGGCAACACGATTTTGACTATTTCGTTTCTTCCAATTCTACCGGGAAATTGCAAATTATCCTTACATATCTTTCCGTCCGCTTCTTTGCTCGGGTAGACCACAAAATTGGGCCAACTTTATTATTTACCGAAATATAAACGCAGCTTTTATCCTTTTCCAAGGTCTAGTCTATTTTTGTACCAAATTTCGCCAAAATCCAAACGGACTTTCATCCCCTATTTCATCCCCACACGGGGTTTTTAAACCCCATATTTTTATAAAACCCCACAAACACAAATTAATAAAACTACAAACACACTTTATTAATCCCCATACCAAATATTTATTTATTTATTTCTTTCTTATCAAGTGCCTAAACACAAAGTTTCATCGTTTTATCTTCAACAATGACAAACTCCCATACAAATTTTCATCCCTTATTTCAACCCCTTTTTTACAACAAAACATAGCCTATATCCTTTCCCAAGATCTAGTCTATTTTTGTTCAAAATTTCATCAAAATCGGTTCCGGGGTTAAACTTGAAAGGGACTTTGTTTTCACTTCTAAACGAACTTTCATCCCCTATATCATCCCCACACAGGTTGAAATTTCAAAAACGCTAGACCAAATATTTATTTATTTCTTATCAAGTGCCTTAATATAAAGTTTCATGGATTTATCATGAAAAATGACGAACTCCCATACAACTTTCACCCCCTATTTCAACCCCTTCAAAACTATTTTTTGCAATAAAAGGTAGCCTATGTCCTTTCTCAAGCTTTAGTATGTCCCAGTACCAAATTTCATCAAAATCGGTTGTGTGGATTAGGCGTGAAAGCGTAACAGACAGACAGAGTTACTTTCACATTTATAATATTAGTAGGGATGTCACTCAGGAATAATGTAGCTTTTATTGGTGAAAGAATTTATCAAATCGGTCCAGTACTTTCAGAGCCTATTCAATGCGAACAAACAAACAATCAAACCTTTCCTCTTTATAATATTAGTTTAGATTTACAAAATCTTTCGATCTAGAACTACTGAGTCTTAATAATAGGAATGCGCGTTCAGGTTACTCATGTCAATTGCATATTTGGTACATAATCACAATAATCAGTAAAATCATGTTTATCAAGGCTTGTCTCGCGTGTATCAGCTATTGGTACGTACAGTGTAGCGTACCTACCTACAGTGTTTGCGCTTACACAAATATGTTACAAAAAGTAATATTAGACATATTACAGACATTATCAGATTATCTTCAGGCATGGATGGATCAGGTAATTGTTATCTTTTACTGGCTCAATAATCTGTATTTACAACCCTTTGCCGAGTCGTTTAAGTACGATACGCGCTTGGTCGATATGTTTGAGAGCGTAAAAGTGCAATCATACATGCCTGCCTATCAGCTATGCTACGCAATTGCCTAACATCCATACTTACTACATACATAACATACATAGCGGCGCCAATGAATGGTATCCCAATCAAGGCCACTTTGTTTTCTTGTCAACAAAACCTACAGCATTATTTATTCGTAGCCTACAGCTAAAACCTTAATTTAAGACTAAATATAAAAAGTGTTCGAATCGTTCAAATTGTTTATGTCATCCTCGTGTGTCTGCCTGTTTGTAAACTTTTATTAGCGTTTATTCTTTGATAGTATTTACATTCTATCTCATGATTATGAATTTTATGCCGACACATAAAATACAGTGCAGTACATGCGCATGCCGCTATCAACGAAGCCTTATTATAATATATCTGCATAATTATGTAGTTTTAGCACATGCATGTAGTTATGAAACTACTGGCACATATAGAGTTCCATAGTCTTTGACTGGTACATTTAATTCATGGTACCATAATTTCCGTACCAATTTAAGTAATCACTGAAAATCTTGGACTGAGTGTATTGTTTCAGTTTGATGGCAACAAACGCTGCGAGATACAGAATGGTCGCTGGCAAAAATGTTTCGTTACTTGAATTTGGCTTAAGAAGAGCCCAAGGGCCGGACGGCGGATTATCAGCGTCGAAATATGCATATATTGGTTAGATTTATATTTAAATTAATCAATTAATTCATATCTGTATCGGGTCATTTAAACATAACGAAAGATAATACTTAGAAACAAGATTCACCTGTAAAATGTGGTATACGTCTATCGTATACTTACCTAATATTTTACTGTCGTGAATAGTGACGTAAATTAACTTGTCTTTGTATTATTGATTGTATTAGCGTGTTTCCGCAGCTTGGGCGCCTAGCGAACTCGGTACCTGGTACGAAGCTCGCGAGCTATTCAAACTTGTGCAATATAAAACACCCTGCCGCGCCATTGACTCATAAGAATCCCCAATAGCGAATATACTTTTCGTTAATAGGTTTAATCAGGCAAGTTTCGCGAACCTTGCCCTTGAATGTCTCACCCGTTTGGTACCTTTGTACCTTGTAGTTCGCGTCGCTACAAAAGTTTTAGATTGCCTTTTGCTATCATAATTGAATTGCGGGCTAATAGGAATTCTAGGAGCTTATTCAATTCTGGACACTCATTGTTAATCCTTTAGAAACCTGGACTTATATAACCTACACTAAGCTTATTCTTGGAGTTGTTATATGGTTTGCTAATTGTGAACATTTCTTTTAGGTGGATTCGACGGTACAAGCAATGTTTTGGCTGGAAAAATGTTTAATATACCCGTGAAAGGGACCCATGCGCATTCATTTGTGACATCATTCAGCACTTTGGAAGACCTTAACTTGGTCATTATACGGCACGCAGAGACACAAAACCCGTGCAATCTACTTGACTTGTCAATAGAGTGGCGTAAACGAGTGTCAGCCGTCATAGATATATCACCGGAGGAAGCGAGCGACGGCGAACTAGCTGCCCTCATATCGTATGCCCTAGCATTCCCGTCGGGTTTCTTGGCTCTAGTGGATACATACGATGTCAAGAGGTATAATATTCAAGGCTTACCGTCACGACACAGGCAGCATAATATGAATGGGCATTCTGGCTACAATAGCAACTGTGGAACCAATGGTACTAGAGTACTAAAATCACCGACTATACATAGTACATATGGATTTAGCACAGTCGAACGCACACTGAGGTAAAGACGCAAATAGACAACCCATTGAAATTTGGTGTCTGATAAACTTGTATTGTTGTTTTGCATTTTGATTTATATTTTGTTTTTGTGAAGTTATTATTACTTAGATATTTTGTGTACTGGCTGAGAAACCAGTAATTGCAATTTCATTTCATCGTTAGGGGGGCATGAAATACCCATAACACTGGGAATAATAACATAATGCAAGCACACTTCTAACAACACATTACCCGCGGGACAATCCACTGGGAATACTTACCGATCATGGCCGTAGTATAAGATTTTATGTTTTATTTGGCTTTTTCAGTGAAGCGTATATGGACGGCGCTTCATATACAACCGAATGTAAATAAATGAGGACATGTCCTACGAGAATTTTATATTTGCTTCAGTGTGACGTATTGTCGTGCCCTATATGCAAGATTAGGGGCTGAGTTAGTCATTGGGCACAGTTGCATTGTATAGGGATATGCACACATTCACAGTATTCGAGCCAGTATTGCATGTATAGCTACCATCATGCACCTTATTTATACATAGTAAGAAATTTACTGGATTTTATTTATATTTTTACATAATCTGACTGTTTAACGAACGTAGAACAATATTGTGCTGTTAGTAGTCACCCAGAATGATGAGTAGTCACCCAGTTGATTATATGCCTACGTAATTGCAAATGACCTCATACAACATTACCTTTGAACACATTCACAAGACTGCAGTACATTGTACACGTAGGTACATAAGTCTAGGTATTAATGACATTCTTGTGTAGTTGCAAATATGTTTGAACTTAGTACACCTGTTTGGAGTATTTAATTAGCAGTATTGAAGTAATATTTCTTAACAGGAGTGGCCTACTAAACTTCTGTGCAGTCGCCCTAGCGCTTAACGACTGTGGATACAGAGCTGTTGGTATCCGCATCGACAGCGGCGATCTGGCTTATTTGTCTGTATTAGCACGAGAGACTTTCGAGAGCATCGCTAAAACTTTCAAACTGCCGTGGTTCTCTAAGCTAACCATTGTCGCCTCAAACGATATTAATGAAGAAACTATACTTAGTTTGAATGAACAAGGACACAAAATCGACTGTTTCGGGATTGGCACTCATCTAGGTATTGTGAATTCTATATTTCATAAATATATTATTTGAGGTGACCTTTTAAATGCAATTTTCAGTTTAATATTTTATGTAATACCGAATAATGACAGACTGATTTCTGGGCCATACAAGAATAACATACAAATGACGAATTCTTCGCGACGTTTCCCGACGTTTTCATGGTCACGGTTAGTCTGCCTGGGACCATGGACACAAAAAAACTTTAAAATCCGTGATTTCATTTCAAAACAATAACAGAGTCCGGAAATACGCGATTTATTCATTATGTTACACTGTGTTGTGTGACTCAACAATAATATTATACACACAAGGAAATAACAATTTATTAAAATTAGTATTGCGCCATACTGAATTTCTTCCTCCTAGTCTTTTTCTCTAATATTTTGAAGCGACTGCCATTCAGCAATGTCTATAGGTGTTTGAAAGAGCATCGAAACCCACCTGCTTTCGAGGCACGGAGAGGTTTTGTATTTTAAAAATGGTCACCTAAGTATATCTAGCCTGATCGCGGCAAGAGTAGCATAAACTTGCAGATATGTTGCTCATACTGAACTCTGAATTACCTACTTAGTGATAAGGTTCTGTATCTTAGTGGGGCCCTTGATACTATAAAAATCACAGACGAATCTGTTTGTCCGGTTGCTAAGGCTATTTACTTTGGGTATGATATATTTTAAAACTGAATTATATAAATTATGGCTGCCTCATGAGTCTAGTGGTCCTAACTGCGACTGCTACGCTAGACGTCCTGGGTTCGATCCCCAGGTCGAGCAAAGTGTTATTGGGTTTTTCTATGAAATTCCCAGTAGCAGCTCGGAGTCTGGATTTCCCCTCTCCTATTACATGGGACCTAAACATATCGGCGAAATGTGGGTGTACATTAGTACACCTCTGCCTAACCCTTCGGGGAATACAGACGTGATGGTATGTATAAAATTATGGTTCATAATCTGATGGCTGAGGTCTGTGTAGCTAACTGTGCCACATTCGTTTGGATTGTATGATGTTGAAATTTAATCAATATTTTTGTGTAGATAACTAAGCAGTTAAAAATCATTTATTATATACAAAGAGATTTAATATTATATACTAAGGAAGCTAATTGCAAAAATAATAATAATTTATAATGTAAAAACCTAGTAAACAGAACTGATATAACATTTAACCTTAATCATAAATAGTTTAAAAGAACAATATTGCAACAATTAATGACGAATTATATTACTTAGGTACGCTAGACGAATCTAAAACATAAATACGCTATTGAAATCATATTTTGCTGTTATTTTTTCAGTAACATGTCAACGCCAACCAGCTTTGGGTTGTGTTTACAAATTAACGGAAATAAATGGACAGCCTCGCATCAAACTGAGTCAAGATGTTGGGAAAGTAACCATACCCGGCCACAAAGAGGTACATACCACAACAAATATAAATTAAATTGTTTTCAAATGGTGAGGTCATTATGTTATCCATTTGAAAAGTGAATACTCTCACTTTATGTTTATTACTGCGATAAAGGCTACAAGGTCTTCAAGCTTGTTGTTATTCAGTTTCTATGTAACTTATAAATGAAACCGGCCACTATCTTGAATAACAAAATGTTTGCTGAAGTTAGCAACAAACCGGTCGACTGCACTAAACTTTGACTCGTATCGATTATAACTAATTACATTTATCGTCTCAATAGACTGTTATCGCAGCTCATAGTTCCAATATAACATGTTTGTAATTATTCTGATATTGATAAAACTATGATGTATCATGATGATATTAGCTTTCATTTAAGAAACGACAATGCAATATTGCATAACGTACGGCCCTGAACTGATGCGCGTTATCAAAGAGAAAAATACTACCGACTTATGATAGCTAAGATATAACTTGTGTATCATCGAACAACACAAGGTCTCGCCAATTACCTACGAATACTTTGTCAGCTTTATGATTGTTCACTGACTGTAATATTTACTAGGCGTTTATGGGTGTTTGAGTAGATAGCATTGTTTTGTAACCCAGTATGTAATTAATATTCTAGCTCTGTTCAGTGTTTCATATCAAAATAATAGTGAGCGGAAGTGTGCCCCACGGTTTCACCCGTTTATGTATAATGTTAAATAGTCTAAGTTCCTCCTTATAAGCTGGTCCAGCCGAGACTAGCTGGAACAGCAGAGAGACGGACAGACTGAGTCGCCATTAGAGTTGTATATTCATTTAGTAAACGGCTGTTATTTTTTCATGAATAATGCTTTTTTATTTATTTATATACTCTTTATTGTACAACGAAAACAATAACAGACAGGACATCATTTAACTTGAAAATATATGGGTGGCCTTATCGCAACCAGCGATCTCTTCCAGGCAACCTTATTTTATTTGTTTGTATAGATTTTATCTGACGGAAACCTAAAGTTGTCCTCACAAAGGTGTCTTGAGTCTAAAGGTTGAGTTAGTAGGTTTATAACAGATTTCACCAAAAATTTTTTATATCCACCTAATGATAAAATCATTTTTTACATGAACCATGCTTCTAGAAAGATATATAAATAAATAATATGACATATTTAGTTCCCCTGCTGAGGATATTTTATTGCTTGATCAAATGATTAACTTCGTCTTGATAAAGAGGTAAGCCAGGCAGCAGATTGGCCTGAAAACTTACTAACTACGCAACTGCTTACTGGCCATCTTCCCAGGGTGCGCCGGACTGTGACATCATAGTAAATGTGATAACGAGTCTCAGTCTTATGACCTTATTATTTAGTTGATACGAGTTCAATATGCACATGGTCAATAATTATTCATGAGGATTCTTCACACTAAGACGAGTGTAGGTACTCTGACCTGTAATTTGTATATTGGCACACTTGAAGGCTTTCTGAGTGGCATCACTTATCGTTATCTGTTAAGCTGATAACGTGCTTATATTTTTATATAGTTTCCACTGAGCATTTTAAAATTTGAAGATAATGTAAATCCATGCAATCGAACGATAAATAAATAAATTATAAACTTTAATTAGTAATCAAAATATTTTACACTTTTAAGAGCGTAATAAAATTTCTCACTTATTAACAGGCATACAGACTATTTGGTGCGGATGGCCATGCTCTGATCGATTTGCTACAGCGTTCTTCAGAGCCTGCACCGGAAGTCGGACAGAAAGTGTTGTGTAGACATCCTTTCCAAGAGTCCAAGAGAGCTTATGTCATCCCCAGTAAAGTCGAACATCTCTATAAGGTATTTTCAATTTCTTTCTCGTGGATAAGTAGGTAATATGCACCTATAGAAAGTAGGTATTCTACTGGCTATTGAAGTATTTACTTAACTATTATGTTACAGTATTCTTATTACAGCATAGATAAGAAACAAACTAACCAAGGACTACAGTCGGTCTTTAAATAGCAGTTAGAAATATCCTTATTTTATAACCCGCTTATTTAAGTCAACTAAAAGCAAAATAAAAAAAGTGCTAGTAGGTATGTGCTCCATTTAGTTTCAAGTGGATGCTGTACTGTACGGGAATACTGCCAGCGCGCTTCTTCCGCTTCGTTCTTCACGTACACATTACATTGAACTGTAAACTATGCGTCATATTGTAATTTAATTGACTGTTCATGATTTTACGTCAGTTAAATAAAGTATCGATATTTACAATTATCGGTGACATACACTGATCCAAAAATAACATAACGCAATATTTTAAGAAACATACAAACACCTTTGTGTCTTCCAAAGGTTTTAAGCCAACTAATACCTAAAACGTCATTATATTTGTAGGTGTACTGGAAAGATGGGCGGATTAATTCGATGCCCAAACCCTTGAATGAGGTTAGAGAGCGAGTGCAGTCCTCACTGAGAACCCTGAGACAGGATATCAAGAGGAACTTGAACCCCACCCCCTATAAGGTACGATACAATTACTAATTCAGTATATGGAATACCAAACAATGTCGATTTGAGAAACCAAAACAAATAGCATTTGCGTGGGCCGGGCTTATTCATTTTAGCTCCATGCAAAAACATTACTTAGTCCCATAGATCCTTATTTTGCATGCCATTATGATTATTTCCTTTAGAGTTATTACTGGATAAAAAACCGTCACACTTATGGTATTTATATATTCTGCACTGTGTGGTGCACTTAATCGTGTTAATTGGACTTCCATGTATTGTGTGAAGTAGTGATCGCGAAATGTAAGAAGACTGCCAACCTGGGCCTGAAGTGTGAATTTTACTATTTCATAACTAATATGATTTCGAAATTAGGAAGTTATTAGTTTAAAGGATAAGTTGCGACTATCCGTTACCAGTCCCCTGCTAGACCATTTTTTTTATTCGTGCAATAAAGTGTGTGTTGTAAAACATAGAGATGCAGAACACCTCGAATTTAACACAGACCTTAGTTGGATAAATGATTGTGGAATACAGTGGTATTTGCCCAGACTATATTTGTATGATTTATACATATATATGTATGTTTACTGTCTGAGGTCAAGGCAGCTACATCAATTGTATCAGAATGGTCCAATTACATAAGGACAGTGATAAAATATGGATAATGTAATTATTAGTATTGTCCCTACACTCATTTTCGGTATTTAGGCATGGTACCCAATGGCTACGAAAATCCTTTTTTATGGCATCTTCTGATAACCTTCTTGAACGACGGCTGAGACCACGGAAGAGATAAAGAAGATTGGAATGGCCATGTGGGCGGGGCAGGCGCGCCACAGTCTTGATTAGAAAATCATAACTCGCCCGAATCATACATTCGCCGCGTTTAGTGTGCTTATGACTACTTCAGAGAACAGAGCTCCGCTTTAAACTGCCGTGTTGTGTTATTCTTACGTAATAGACAAAATGTCAGACCACCAGTATATAGCGAGGAGGTATATCTTTCCATCTGTAAGTCAAAAATAGCATTTAATTGCAAAATTATTGGTAAAAATATACTGATCACTATGAAATTCCAAACATCAATCATATTATTGCAACAAGTTACAAATAAAATACATTGCCCGATGTGTTCTCGCTTAATCAACACGATGTCGTAGTCCGCTTGCAATGTACTGCATGCATTGCGTTCTCTACTCTTCAACCATAGCCGTTGTTCGTCGTTTGCCGGGGTTGGCCGTGAGTGATGCACGACGTACATCTATCGATATCGAGGTAAATAAAAGCATCGATAGAATTCTCAACTATATTTACGGTTGGCAAAGATTATTTATGAAATAATATATATTTAATTGATGAGAGTATATTTTTAGTTAGATGTATTTTATATTATATTAATTATTGAATGAATGAAGATGAAGCGGCATGTAGACCATTTTATTTTACTTAGATTTTAATACTGAATAGATACAATATAGTCTAGTCAAATCTAAGTCAAATACTATACGTACCTACCTATTTTATACGTTTTAATATTTGATTCTATTCGAAATATTATGCAATTAATTATAATAATGTTATCTTATAACTCTATTATGTTATGTTAGATTTCCCCTAATTGCTTAATGATTACGTTTTGTTCCAAGGACAGTAATTCTTTTAAATTAAATGAAAATAGTTCTTGATTTTTATGTTCCCCTTTTCCCCATTCAATATAAAAATACATAACAGACTGAGAATGTATCGATAAAAATATCGATAAATTCTCAGTCGGCTTTTCAAGCACTAGCGTATGCGTGTTGCGTGTGTGTCTAATGCCTACGAGAGCTTGGTGCTAGTGTGTGAACAAATTGCTGCCCACTGATTTATGTGTGTGTGATTTGATTGTGTGCGAAAAACTTGTAAAGATAATGTTGCGTATGTTTGGGAATTGAAATAGTGGGAGTAAAGCGGCGACACTGGTCCTAGTACAAAACAGCAGCTAGGGCCTTTCCAACCTTATTTATCTCTTCCGTGGCTGAGACGCTCGGGTAGCCCACCATTTGGAAGTGTACAACATATATGTCATGTGCGGATTCGTGATGATAGGGGTTGTTTTTAATAGAATAGAATAGAATAATTTATTTCAGATAATTATAAATCCATATCTTGTTAACAATGTTAGATACAATATTAGCTTATAATTATGTTAGTATTGTTAGTACATATCTGCATGTATATTATTATAAAAATCCATTCACTACCCTCACCCAGTGTTTTTAAATGGGGCAGTCGAAACGTCCTGCAATGACTTGTAGAATGCCATTTTTAGCATCCCGCAGACGCTGCATCAATGAAACTGTTTTTTTGCGATGATGATGATGATTAATGATCCATTTTAAAAATTCAAGTCAAATTTCGTATTTACAGGTGGCAGTGAGCGATGATTTATACAATTTTATCCATGACTTGTGGCTCCAGAATGCACCCATTGGGGAATTGTCATGAAAGGAGTGAACAGAACCTCGGTATAACAATAACGAACAATATTTTACGAAAATTAAGAGCTTGTAAATCTTATCTGAGGAGTAACAACGATTATGTCACAAATTTTATAATTCATCGTAATATTTTTAAATATTACGTAGCCTGTAGATACACACAGTGAGAGAAACTCTTGCCTATTGATGTTCAGTGTTCAAAAATATTTGTATTGGTTCATATTTAACGCCCACGTAACGAACAACTTATTGTTGTCCTGTATTTTAATGTTGTTTTTATACCAGATAACATATTATATAATTACCAAGTAATATATATGAATATGTAATAACATAAAGTTTCAATTTTATAACCATTTGAACTAATTACAATAGATCAGGATCAATCTTTTGTAGATATTATGTATAAGTAAACTATTCAATTTTGGTATTTTTTTAATATAGACAACAGATTCCTATACATATTTTGTCTATTTAATGGGCTTAAAAAAAATAAGGAATAAGACAGTAAATGTCTAGGCTTTAGCAGTGCAATAAAAATTAATGCTAATTTTAAAATTCTTATTGCGGCAGCTAGGGTAATTCATAAAAATTGAAATATTTAAAATGATCTAAGCACCAGTTTTCAACAGTTGCACCTGTAGTGTGTTACTTTTTTTTTAAAATACATGCCAGCTTTCTGCAATATATCGCCATGTTGAGTCTTGGTAAAAATGTATAGAGAATGTTGTACTCGTTGGAGCTGTTTCCAGTTAGAGTTTATTATATAATTACTAGTCAAATAGAACAATGTATGTACTCTTACTAATTTCGGTGTAAAAATGATTTTTTATTATTATTTATATTGATTGGTTAATAGTCTAAAAAGTATTAATGCATTCCTTTTTGGTATGAAAGCAGACCAAAGGATCGATGGCCATTTTATTAGACTTGAATATTCGTATATAAATGTTACGGAGATAATCCACTGGTCAGTAAAAAATCGACCCACCCAGTTTTCGTTCAGTATTAACCTATTGTTTCACAGATTAGCTGTTTCACATGTTTATTTTGTAATTTTGAGGGTTGATTGATTGAGGTCTTGTTTGTTATAAATCTTATTGTACTTGAAGGTACTAAACATTTTTTTACTTAGAAATACTGTTGAGTGCTGATTTGACGGCTGTAGGTCGGGATGTATAGACTCGCTATTCCAGTCAGGGAATACTTTTCAAGGAATTTTACATAAAGACCACAAGCTAACAACAGGGCCACAATTGAACACTGCAATTTGAGCAAATTCACGTCAACTGCACTATAGGCCAATTCGAGTCAGTTCTTTTTAGTAATGAGAGCCGGATGACTTTATACGCGGTTCTGATGGACGCCGTAATGAGATCAAGACAATTTAAACATATCAGTACTAAACCATTTTGATTTGTTTCGTTAAAGATTTCCGGTAAAACTGCAAGTAGGCCGATTTTTTGATGACCAGTGTATTTATGAGAGTAAGTGATATCTTCAATACATTCAATGTCCAAATATTATTTAACTATAATTATACTGCACATGTATACCGTACCTCTTTGAAGATTTAGTTAAGTGTTGATGAGAGATACAGTAACCTGTTGTACAAATCGTGTATTTATTACAAATAGTGCATTTAGTTCACCTTTTAGGTAGAGAGTAGGGTTCAAGGGTCGTGATATTAGGTTATTGATTTGACTTGTTATTGGTAAAGGAAAACCAATGTGATAGATAGTATACATTACAAAATTTTATTAAAAAAAACTTGATAATGAACGCAATAAATATCATGTTTCTTTCTGAACTATTTAATAGTAACAAGCAATCAAGACAAATTTAAATATAAAGTTAAATAATTATAAATGAGTGTAGTACATTGATTGTTTCCTATTTTAGTAGATTAGATACAGGTACTCTCCTCACACAGTGTTACTTATAATTTTTTTATGTATTTTATTTGTACATTAAATAGTGTAACTATGGCTAAATTTGTTTGTATAAGCTTTGATTTAATATAAAATGAATTGTTACAACTTATTTCTAAATACTTAAGTTCTTTTGATTCTAAGTACATAAAACATGATAATGAAAAGAGATCGCCAAAGCTGTAATAAAACCAGAATGAAGCTACTTCTTGACACACTTCTAATCTTAGCACTTAAATGTTTTACTCGGCTATACTTTATATGCATTTTGTTTTTCTAGAAATCCTTATAATATAAGTTATAGACATCGCCAAATTTTATGGTAGCTCTGAAGGCGATTAATTACAATAAAATCTACGTTCTTATTTTTAATTTAAATACTACACTCGCCAACACTACGCCGTACCAGTTATAAAGTTTGTTGATTGGGATTTCTCATAGTTCTTGTAGTTGCTGAAATCTAAAACTAATCAAGTAAATTCTTAAATATATTGTTGTAAATCTTGGAATGTGTGTCTTTGTTGCATGGTTTTTAAGATTACTAGTACTTACGTTATGCGAAAAATGTGCTGGTCTCTTTATTGGATTTGGCACGCATGCCATTGCAGGCAATATTTTCGGATGTATATTATTCATACACAATATTTAATATAATGTATGTATACAGGAGAGTGCGTTTTAATACAGTTCAATGTTTACAATAAAGTAGTTGTCTTGCACTCCGTCCGTTATTTACAGGACATTTTTTTATAACCAAAAAAAACTTAGTTTAATAGCAATGCATAATTTCGTATATTTAGTAGTAGTAAGAGTGCTCATGTGAAATCTAAAATACTTGTAATATTGAATTGATTGATGCAGATACTTGTAACATGTCAAGTGGTAAAGTTACAAAATATTAAGTACATTATTTTAGGTAATCCTTTGTGAAGCACACCTCTAAATTTGAATACCTATGTTCGATGCACAAGCACTAGCCTATTCAAGGTATTTTTTGTGCCGTTGAATACAATATATTTTATGAGAACGCAGATGTTTCTTACTCTTTTTATTGTATTATAGTTTAAGAATTTGCTTATCAATATAGATAAACATGGGTGAAATAGGAACTTAATATATAACTAAATAAACAACTTACTTTTTTAGTTATTTGTTTCATTTCAAAATGTAGAGTATACTTTTTCTGTATTGTAGGTAATAATGGTTATACTCTACATCATGGATAATAATGATTATAAGAAGTATGTGTGGTGTTACGCTTAAAGATAGAGTGAGAAACAGTGCGTTAAGGGAGCGTTGTGAAGTGAAAGAAGATGTCGTAACAAGGATTGAGAAAGGTATGTTAAGATGGTTTGGTCATGTAGAGAGAGTGTGCGTTACCCCAACAAGAAAGTATCTCCTAGAGTTATATGAGTAGAACGTATAGTTGGTGCCTTATCTGCTGTAAATGTGCCCCCACATAAAAAATGTGTGCCCCCTGTCGTTTCGAAAAAAAATCGAAAAAACGATTCTTGCTGGGGTAACGTTTTTCTAGCAGGAAAATTCTAAACGAATGATCGGAGAGAGAAAAACTGTGCATGGCCAGATAGCTTATATGTGTGCCAAAATGTGCCCCCAAAAATAAAATCTGTGCCCCTTCAGATTTTCGAGATATTGCATTTCCTGCTGGAGTAACGTTTTGATGAATAGTATATCTCTAAAACCATTGCATGTGCCCCTGTAGAATAAACATACGCGAGTAGCTCTTAATGTGTGCCCCTTTGTGCCCCAATTAGATTTTAGAAAATATTTATAGTTTTCAAGTTATCGCGGTTTTATGAAAACCCGAAAAAACATCGCAGCGCCTAAATGAGACAAGGCATAACTTCGCTGAAAACTGTATTCGGTCTTTCTTGACGCTAATAATAACCATACAAAGTTTCAAAAATGTTCATGCATGCGTTTTTGAATAATCTTGCTAAAAGTAAAAACGATGGTGTCATAACTTTGACGGCAAAATACAAGGAACTGGCACAATCCCAGATGTGTAGGTGTAAACCAAAATCTTGTGCCTTTAGTCAAAAATATATGGTGAAAATATTGAGCTTCAAATGTTACGCATTAAGTAAATATAAACAAAAAACCAAAATATGTAAACAACGGCTGGTTATCCGACCAAATCTGAATGACTACTAAAAAGCGACGGATTCATACTTAACGAGGACCTTCTTTATTGGACGTATTATACCTAAGCTGTTGTCCTTACAGTCGCGTTCAAAAGTTTTGAGGGCTAATTAAAAAATATATTAAATGCACCTTGTGACTATATAAATGTCAGCGGACGCCGCGGGGCCAGAGATGTATGTAGCGGTGTGGGGAGGCGAAAAAAGGGAATCTTCTGGTAAATGCTCCAACCAGCCTGCGAAATTCGAATTTTCCTACGTTTTTTTGCAATTTGCAGGCCAGTGCTTGGTTGTATGTTGATTAAAATATTATTCGCGGCTGTAAGACATATGTAGATACAAAATTATAATCATCAATATCATCAATACAATGCTCTAAGTTCATAAAGATGTAGGAATGAGTTTTCCTGTTTTTTCTTTTTTCCTACGCCTTTATTTAGTACGAAAATATTTAGTGTCAGTTTATTTGTTGTCACGAAACGTCGCTGCAATTTGTACAAAAAAAATACGTGTGAATAACAGTGCATTTCCAAATAAAGAAGCGAGTATTATTTTCATAGCATTAGCCTATTAATACAATTCATGTATGTATCGTCTTTATCTGTATATTACAAGTTATTCTGATATTGTGGCTAATTGAGGTTGTTTCTCACGAAAATGCTACACATATGAGTCACATTTCGTCACTCATATGACGTAACTCACATCTACGTGTAAAGTTAAAACATGTTTACACTGCGGCTGAAAATTTTAACAAATTATATGCCGGCGGCGTCCGGTGTTATCTCCATACAAAACGTTTCACTAATAAATAAATCCGACATTTACGGAAAATAGATATAAAAGAGTTTTAGTGTAATTTTTTAAAATAATAATTTGGAGGTTTCGAATAAATGCTAAATTTGATCATTAAACCTGCATTTTAGCTCCCTGCCGGACCCTGCTCAATTTGAGCAGTAGGACATAGTTTTAACTCTGCTTTACAATAAATGTGACTTACATTAGTATAAAAATACAGGTATGTCACAAAACAGTTTGGTCACGATTTTGAGCATGTTAGTCACATGTACATTTTATTTGAAAATGGCTCTTATAAATGTACTTAATCATGTGTAAGGTCATAGAAACAGCTATTAAAATATAATCCAATAACAACTTTATTTTATTAGTTATTACTTTTCTACTTCAGTGTACTCAGGCACAACACGTGTGAACCGGTTAGTGAGTAAAGTAAAGAAGGTCATCGATATGTATGAATCCGTCGCTTTTTAGTAGTCATTCAGATTTGGTCGGATAACCAGCCGTTGTTTACATATTTTGGTTTTTTGTTTATATTTACTTAATGCGTAACATTTGAAGCTCAATATTTTCACCATATATTTTTGACTAAAGGCACAAGATTTTGGTTTACACCTACACATCTGGGATTGTGCCAGTTCCTTGTATTTTGCCGTCAAAGTTATGACACCATCGTTTTTACATTTAGCAAGATTATTCAAAAACGCATGCATGAACATTTTTGAAACTTTGTATGGTTATTATTAGCGTCAAGAAAGACCGAATACAGTTTTCAGCGAAGTTATGCCTTGTCTCATTTAGGCGCTGCGATGTTTTTTCGGGTTTTCATAAAACCGCGATAACTTGAAAACTATAAATATTTTCTAAAATCTAATTGGGGCACAAAGGGGCACACATTAAGAGCTACTCGCGTATGTTTATTCTACAGGGGCACATGCAATGGTTTTAGAGATATACTATTCATCAAAACGTTACTCCAGCAGGAAATGCAATATCTCGAAAATCTGAAGGGGCACAGATTTTATTTTTGGGGGCACATTTTGGCACACATATAAGCTATCTGGCCATGCACAGTTTTTCTCTCTCCGATCATTCGTTTAGAATTTTCCTGCTAGAAAAACGTTACCCCAGCAAGAATCGTTTTTTCGATTTTTTTTCGAAACGACAGGGGGCACACATTTTTTATGTGGGGGCACATTTACAGCAGATAAGGCACCAACTATACGTTCTACTCATATAACTCTAGGAGATACTTTCTTGTTGGGGTAACGCACACGTTGCAAACAAGGATTAAAATTGTTTGTGCCCGTTGTTTCGAATCGCAAACAATGAAGTTCTAAAAAGAGGGCATTATATTTAGGTATCCAGGTACTAAGTACCTATTCTTTACGGCTCTTAACAATCTCCTTGAAATTGTTTCAGATGCTTTTAATGTGACTGTTTTTGGTTGAGATTTCCTTTGTTAACAAAGCATAGAATCTTAGAACCTTTGTTAAAATATTTTCGGACAGTTTTCCAACACGTTTTCTTTCGAAATATCCTCCGATTAAGAATGTTGCGTTCAATATGTGGGTATTAATTACGTTGTCACGGTTGATAGCTTAAATACTATAGTGTTTTAGCAGGAGGTCCTGCATAGTTTTATAAAAACATTTTTTTTAACTAATGTCATAGCCTTGTGATAGGACCATTGGACTCCCAAGTCAAAGGTCTCGAGTTCGAATCCAAGGCACTCAACTCTGTCTTTTCGAAGTCATGTGGGATTAATCATTAATTATCACGCGCTTAAATGGTGAAGGAAAACATCGTAAGGAAACCTGCATACCTGAGAGATTTTCTTGACGGCGTGTGAAGTCTGCCAACCCGCAGTAAGCTTGCGTGGTGGACTATAGCCTAATCCCTCTCGTTCTGAGAGGAGACCCGCGCCCAGCAGTGGGACAATGTAATGGGTTGATGATGATGATGATTAATTATTTTTATACAATTTGATTTCATTTAAATAGCGGCGGCATTTCAGGGTCACCTATTTTAAGATGCAGTTTTGTAGGTACCTACTTAGTGTTTTCAGCAGGACGTCGTGCATTTAACTTACCATTTTTTTTCCTGCTCACAGTTACGTTTTGTCATTGAACTTCACTGCACGATTATCAATAGAGTAGGTATACGATAATTATTATGTCAAGAAACAGCTCGTACAGCTATTGATAACGACGTAAAATGACGTTGGAATGACAGATTAGGTACCTACCTACCTTAAGAATTGGAACACCAACGCTCAAAGAATTGTTTTATCAGATAAGAACGACAATGCACGATGAGATTTCAAATTAGGTACCTACCCAGTAAACGACACGATAATTAATTATTTTAGAATCACGTTCAAGTGCTCTCGTGTATAATAAAATGATCTCGTGTCCTTATTACCTTTGCACCTACCTACATGCCATGCAATAACACGTGAAAAGCAGGCATTCCATCTGACAGTAAGTACTTACCTATACGTAGTAGGTTGGGTGTTGGCCACACGCGCGAGCTAGGGCAAGCCCTTTGAAGGGGCCAAGGAAATAGTCCGACTTACCCTGCCGCGTCTTCAGGCGGCAGACGAAACATGAGTATTTTATCCTACTATAAAAAAATCTATATTTAAGAGTATCATTAAGATTTTTTTTATTCATGATAGGCCTGCGCTTGACCGCTAGTTCGCCGGGATACTGCGACCTACAATGGAGCGCGCTTGCCCAGGAGAAACCGATTCTGTCGTGATTTAAAAACCCAGATTATAGCTATCGAGGAAGACCCACTCGGGAAGCACATTACACGCGAAGCGTTTCGTTCGAGTTTTTTGGATGTCCAGAATCAGAATCAGAATCAGAATCATTTATTTGTCCACCATGAAACGATGTCGCTTTTTTGTGCTGCTTAACAGTTAAAAATTGGTTGGGGGCCATCCTTATTCTAAAAATATTATAAAAACAAAATCCCTTGCTGCGTCTGTCTCTCTGTCTATTTGCGATAAACGATTCTCATGCGGTTTTCACCAATAAACAGACTGATTCATGAATAAGGATTAGGTGTAAAATGCGTTAATGTTTTGTGTAAATTGGTTAACGACAGTTGTTGAAAATTACGGAAAAAGTGCAAGCAGCTTGAGAGCTTTCATCGAAACCGCTACTATGCGACCTTACGACATGTAGAAAAACATGCAGAGATAATAATTATAAGCTCTATTACCAGCGCGGAGCCGGGGCGGATCGCTAGTTTATTTAATAAAGCTGCGTGGTTGTGTTGCTATTTTAACACAAGGATTCAATTATGGTCGAGGTTCACAGTAACTGATGTATTCGCGACACGTGCTGTCATTTGTGACAGGTCAACTCGAAACAGCTATCTATCCTAGCACAAAACTGGCAACATTACCTTGTAAATGTGTGTAAACTTTTATTGATAATAATTAGGTCAAAATTTTCAGAATAATAGCATAAACGTAGCTACACGCCCGCATTACTGAAAGGATATTATGCTATAACAATTTGCTTGATCTGGGTATCAATCCCAGGACCTCTCGGTCAGCAACCGCACACATGAGTCAACCTACTTACAATCTATTGATAAAAATAATCACAAAACTCAGTACCTACCTTTTTACTTGCATTTCGCAACCTCTCAACAAGACGAGTGGTATATTGCGGTTTCTTAGCCTTTCCGTCATCGGTAGAACAGTTCTCTAAAGAACAATGTACACACAAAGGCTTTACTAAATTAGCGATGCATGCTTGGATTTGAATCCGTACCTAATGAGCTCAGAACAAATAAAAAGTTAAGATGGAACATTGCGAACAAAGAAGTGAGGCCGGCTAAAACTACGCCATGCCGTGTACAACACACAATTACACGCACACATGTATTAGTTAACTACGCCTTATCTTGTCAGTCGAGCTTTCGATAGCTCGACTGACAAGATAAGGCGTAGTTTCGGTATACGTGTGTGCGTGTAATTGTGTGTTGTACACGGCATGGCGTAGTTTTAGCCGGCCTCACTTCTTTTGTTCGCAATGTTCCATCTTTTCTTTTTATTTGATCAGAGCTAATGAGTTGTAAACCAAAAGCCACTCCTGCATATCTTCTACTAGCAGTACCCCGCGGAATCACCCGCTTTGCCCCGCTCCCAATGATCGTAGTGTGATGTTAAAGAGCCTATAACCTTCCCCTAAGAATTGGGCTCTGAAATGTAAAAATATTTTTTCTAATCCGTCTGGTAGTGCCAGAGATTAGCGCGTTTAAACAAACAAACTCTTCAGCTTTATTATATTACAATATCTTACCTACGATGTTTTATGACATTTTATTAAAAAATCTTTATAATCTTTAATATTATATTATGTATGGTGGCCCGCCCTGCCTACGCACGGTTGAACAGTATCTTCCCTACTTACTAATTATATGCATTCACACAATCCTCACAGGTGAAATTCTCTAAATGACAGTGAATACCGTATTTCACGGCAACTCGTTACCGGAATCTTTGTTTCCTGAGACCTACAATTTGGGTGCCTTCAAGACGAGAGTGAATAGGTACCTTCTAGGCAAGCGCGCTCCATCGTAGACCACTTCGATGCTTAAGAGGAGTGTCCCTCGCGAACGCAACAATGTTGCACAGTTGTCGCTGTCTCTATTCCTCGCGATGCAAACGCGTGCCCGAGAGGAGAAACAACAATACATTTGCAACATTTTCACGCGTATTTCTTATGTTCCGAATTTTGGAGATTACTCCTATAATATTGTTAATACGTAAAAAAAATCTTGTTAAAATATATTCACTATATTATCTGGGTTTCTTTCGAATCAGAATGTTTCTGTATTGATACATTGTCGAGAAATACTAGCATAAAGTTGGGCCGTTTTTCAACGAAAATTGCCAATCTTTGAGCTCGTGTAACTTTTTAACCGTATATTGAAATGAAATTGTATACTACAGGAACACGTATTTTAATGATAAGATTGTTACTGCAAAATTCCAAAGACTTTCATTTGTTAATATTCAAGATAAGACCAAATTACGTTTGTATGGAGCGCGGAGCGGATACTATCCTCTTAACATCAGGCAAGTTGTGGTCAAGCGTAAGCCTAGCAGTGATAAAAAAAAAACTACTGCCTATAGACGCCAGAAACACCACACACGCATCCCACACATTGGCGCCTTGTCATATTGATTATATGCCCAATAATTTCACTGGCACACATTGCCCTTCAATCTGAAACACAATAATGTTAGCATTAACTGCCGCAATAGTCTAGTGGTCCCAAGCACGACTGCTACGCTAGAGGTCCTGGGTTCGATTCCCAGGTCCAGCAAAGTGTTATTGAGTTTTTTCTATGAAATTCTCAGTAGCAGCTCGGAGTCTGGATTTGTGCCCAGTTAATGGCAATAGACTCGTCCCCTATTACATGGGCCCTAAACATACCGGCGAAGTGTGGGTGTACATTAGTACCTACACCTCTGCCTAACCCTTCGGGGAATACAGGCGTGATGGTATATTATGTTTTATGTTTATGGTATGTTAGCATTAGGTAAACATTCCTGACTCTGCGCTTTCTTTATCGAAAACAACGAACTAATATCAATATTAGTCTAATGTTCACATTTTTCTAAGTTAGTCACGACTAATATTTGCATAAAACGTAGGACGGAACCGCACCTATCTTGATCTCGATCAATCAAATGTTTTTGGATTTGACGTGAAGATAAGTAGAACGTATTTTTGTACGCGTTGAACAAAATCCTAAGATTGCTGGATAGGCATGTAGTGATTATGCTCTATTTTATGAGAAGAACTAAATAAATAATGTTATCAAGGCCGACTTTCACCATGTGGGAATATTCGCTACTATCGAAGTACATAAAAATTACTATTTACAAAAAAGTTAAACCGCCTTCAAAAAATAATTAAATAATTTTGTCTAAAACAGTTTGGGAAGTCGGTGGCGAAAATAAAAGACCCACTCAAATAGAAGTCATTCTACACACAATCACACAATCATTAAAATCGGTCCACAACTGGCGGAGATATCGCGTAACAAACATACAAAAAAAAAACATACAGACGAATTGAGAACCTCCTCCTTTTTGAAGTCGGTTGAAAAATGGATCAGAATTGGTACCTATAAATTGTAGAGCCGAGTAATATCATCATCATCATCACCCTTTGTTAGTCCAATGCTGGACGTAGGCCTCCCCTAGTGTGCGCCATTTCACCCTGTCCTCCGCTTTTCGCATCCAGCTTCTGCCAGCAACCTTTCGCAAATCATCACAGCATCTCGTCGGAGGGCGTTCTTCGTTTAAGGAGTCGCGGTCTCCACTCGAGAACACGTCTACCTCAGCGATTGTCTTGGTTCTTCTACAGATAATTAATGATTAAACGAACTTACCTGAAGTGAAGTTCTATCATAATTATACGAATTGCTTCGTCCGAAGAGATTATTAAACTATGTAGTAACGCCTTTCGGTGGTACTGCTCGTCACTCGTTGAGAGAATATCATCTCTAGAAATTTTCTATTTACTCTGTGCCCCGCGCCAGCCCTGCTGTCATTTAGTTTAGAGATTTTTTACATATGTATATTACCAGAACCCTTTTTGGGCTATGCCGTTAGGGTTGGGAGGGTGATACTAATCTCTTCGGACGAAGCAATTCGTATAATTATGATAGAACTTCACTTCAGGTAAGTTCGTTTAATCATTAATTATACTTTCTTGCTTCGTCCTCGAGATTATTAAACTATGTAGACTTTGAGAGCAAGTTCTGGTAATATCGCTTAAATATGATAAATTATGTGATAAAGGTACACAATTATATTACAGATTAAATACATTCCTTTATTTATAAGAGTTGTATGGTTAGAAAAAGATAAATCAGACTTAAGCATCATAGATTTATCTCTTAGTAGATTGATTATCATTTTTTAATGATAAATTTGTTTTAAAACTGGTTACAGTCTTAACAACTACGAGAAGGCAGTAACTGTAAATAATAATAATTTTTATTATTAATGAGGTATGTTTTATGTACCTAACAATTTTAAATATACTTAGTAAAATTTTTTGTCCGAAAAAAGTGACCTGTAAAACATTTCTATCATAGTATTAACGATAATACCTATTCATAATAATAATTTCTTGTCATTCAAATTCGGTAATTTTGATAATTCAAAATAGTTAAGTTTTATTAATTTACAATATTTATCCGCAAGAACCATGTACAGGATTCTTACTGGTACCGAGTCGAAATGCAGGTTCGAATCCGGCCCGAGGTCGAGACCCTTTCGCCAAAATTCTATATCTATGTTTATATATATATTTTTTTTTTTTTTTTTTAGAATTAGAATGTAAGTAGGCTAGTAACCTACACAGCTTGTAATTCGAAACTTGAGAATCAAAGATTAATAACTTCGGTACCTAGACCTCAAGGATAAAGTAGTTATTTTTATGGTTTATACCAACGTCATGTACCGGGAAAACTTTTCAGTGTACATGCACGAAGCGTACCTGCGTGCGTATGCCATATGTATATATGTAAATACGAAGCGCGACGTTTAAAACTATAAAATGTAATCTGTCAAGTGAAACTCGGCGATAAATGTCTCGAATTTGTGTACAAATATAACGTAACATTTACTGTTTATAAAATAATAACATTGTTTTGACTGATTTTTTATCACTCTTGAATGATGAGTTCTTTAGAGGTCGCATTTTAATTACGAAGGTAAGTAAATATTTGGTCATCATCACTGCTACTATTACTATCATTAATACGACATTAAATGTCATGTTTTGTTCAGGCAAAGTCTAATGTTTTTATTTACCATATTACAGCTTCTTTACAATGCGTGAACCGTAACGCAATTTTTGAAAACAAAACCTATAATTGCCTATTTATTTAAGGCATGCTTTAAATGCTTTGTACGTTTTGTGTCCATCTGTTTTGAAATAAGAACAGGTTTTTGGATAATAGGTACTGGAGCTGGAGATAGAAACTCATCTATTGAAGGATGAAACATAGATAATTTAAACATTAAATTTTTGTTCTCATCAAATATCTTGGAAAAATGTTAGGTTTTTCTAACGTAACCATTTCAATATCCGTTATTGATTGTTTAGAATTTAAAGTAATTTCTGGTTTTTATGAGTTTGGTAACCCAAACTCGTGTGGAATAAGTATTTTTATACTTATTGATAATAATAGTTACGGAAAAAAAAAATTTGGGCTAGAAGACTGGGAAGAAAGTCGATAAGTTGATTCATTAGACATTAATAAGCTTGTAAATTTGTAGCTTGACTTGGCGGGGGCACTACCGTGCTCCCCTGATAACACATACAATTGTTTTAGGCATATTGCTTAGTTTTTTTTTTTTTTTTTCTTTTTTATTATGGAATTCTTGAATGGTTATTTATAACTTTGAATTATTGTTATCATTTTTATTTTCTTTAAATATATATATATATAAAAGTTATGTTGTATAGTACAATTGTGGGCCTATCCTGTGTTGTGGTTATCTTCTCTTAGAGATACCCCTTTTCCATGATTGTGGAAAACTTACACAATATAGGTAGGTACGCGAGATGTATGTACTTAAAATAAAATAAATAATATTGTCGTGTGTAGGTAATGGAATCCACCCATGAAAGATAAGTAGGTACTAATACTATATTTATATGTACCTAACTGGTATTTATATATTATAATATAATATTTGTCAACGTCGATTTTTTGTCTGTGACTAAATGCAACTGGTTAGTTATCCAATCATTTACTTTGTAGGTATGTATCAATTAAAGAACTAATTAATTATGTTGATGCATACATCAATAGGACATGCCTAATGATTTCATGAAAAAATAACATATATTTCCCACAACTTTTTGATTATGTTGTATTTCAGCATAATATTTATGTTAATTAACTGTCAGCTGCTATGTGGAGATTTGCATACTTATTGAAAAAGGATAGCCTATTGCAAACTCCAACTAAGTATGTTGAGTCAAGAGAGACCCCTTGTACTTAAAGATCCTCAATTGTAATGACAGTTAAGGCAATATAATAATAATATTTATGGATATTATATATACTACAGATATATTTATATTAGGTTAAGGGCAAGGAATGTCGCCAGACGTATCAGAGGTGTGATGAGAATATATGCGACTAGATACTCCTTTTTTCTTCACTCTGGTTCACTATCCCGTCTCTGAAGGCAACACCCCCCCCCCCCCCCTTCGTTGAGGCGTCAGCATGTAGGTGAAATATTATTTAAATTATATGTATAGTTGTATACATTAAGTACTATTGCTACAGCCTTTTTTTTTTTTTTTTTTAATATAATTATATTAATTAGTATGATTTTATTAGTATTGTAATAATATTCTAGTATTTTATAAAGTGACTGTTGTGTAATATCTGGTTTCTAACCATAATATGTTTGATTTTTTAATTGTAGAAGTTAGTCATAATTCTAACCGTTACAATTTTTTATACTAAAATTGTTTTCACCAATATTCTATAGCATATCATGCTATCTGACCATCTGTGTATACCAGTATCAGTAGTCATAGTGTATCAATGATTTGACTTCAGATTATTTTAATTGTAGCTATGTATATGTACTTCTAAAAAATAAATTAGATAAATAAGGAAATATTTATCATATTCATGACAGTAAAGTATTGTAAGAAAAGTGTTGTTGTGTTAGTGTAACAACCACACATCAGGATTGACTTGTCAAGTATCAATCAAAGTATGCATGTTCTAAACTGAAATGAGTCACATTTATACACAGTTTTTAATTAAACTGAAAAAATATACTTGAATTCATAATTTTTTCCAACAAGGTAGCAATCCTTTGATGTTTTTCATGTTCTAATAAGAAATTGATATTTACAAGTTTATAAATATGGTACAGCCATATATAATTGAGCACTCTTACAAGTTGTCATTTGTTATTCTTGTACCTTTCTTCACAGGGCTGTGTTTTACATAGGTATACAAGACAGATGTATTAATCTGTGATAGATAACACTTCTAAGAAAAAATGGTAACTGTAATTAATACATTACCAAGATTGGTGAGGACATGATTGTTAATCTGTAAAAGATAAATATCTCACAGTTTAGATGTGGTGGTCGTTGCAGGCAGGGCACTGTTGCTTCTTCTGTTCTAGCTGCGATGGCTCCTTCCATTTTCAGTATGGTGTCACTGACTGCATCTGAAGTATCAACTTGCCCGAGGAATTACCTCTTTATGTTATGCTTGATGTTGGTCCGATTAATCAAGGTTTCCTGAAAAGTTGCTTTGATGACAATATTAAACTGGAGTGCCCCCGAAGGAAGCGCTCTGATAATAAAAAAGACATAATTTGCTTGTTATGTGTTAGTGAATTATCTATAACCATATGAGAGTTGTTTACATAATGCCGATTGTCAGCATCTTGTCAACTTTGTCTGTGATAATGTAGCAGAGTTGTACCTGTGTTTGTAGGTACTTACTAAGTTGTTACTGTTACACTATTGCTGTCAAGCATGATTTTTCACAAACCTAGACTAGGTGCATGGTGAATCAAGTGTGTGTAACAATTTCACAAACCAGTGGCTTATTAGTGTTTGTAGCACAGACCACGGTAGCTCATTATGTGTTGTTGTATTGCAGTGAGACAGTCCCTTAATCTGACTGAATTGCATATACACGTTCGTAAGTAATTCAATTACTTAAAGTAGATACATACCAGTTTTCATTGAAGGATGGGAATTTATTTAATGTGGGCAGTCTGATGCGACCTGTCCAAGTGCTAAATAAGTGTAATGCATGGGTGCAGCTCAGTTGTTTTGACAATTTAAATGCAAGTCCCAATAAACTTTCATAATTCCTTATTTAAATTTTTCTTCTTGTTGTTACGTTGGGATTCATCTAGTGTCTTGATGATCTATCCCAGTTGTTAAATACATTTTTGTTGCCTCATGCAGGCAACCCATATTGGCTGCTCGAATTTCATTGTTCTATTTGTTATTGTGGGATTCCACTCAAGTCTGGGCAGTCCTGGTGGTCTGTCCAAGGTGCTAAATAAATTCAATACATGAGACAGTCCAATTCAACTACTCGACTTGTATTGTTTTGTTTTATTATTAGGTGGGAGTCCAGTTTATCTAGTTTGGGCAGTCCTATGATCTGTCCGAGGTATTAAATATATTGAATGCATGAGACAGTCCAATTTGACTACTCGAATTGCATTGTTTTGTTTTTGTTGCTGTTATGGTGAGAGTCCAGTTTATCTAGCGTGGGCAGTCCTGATGATCTGTCCGAGGTGATAGATAATTTTTATGCGTGAGACAGCCCAATTTGACTACTCGAATTGCATTGTTTTGTTACTCCCAGGTTCCCAAATTCTTGGTAGGTAGGTACGTAACTTGGTTTACATACCTATGGTAAGTTATATCTCTTGAAATAGATAAAAGTTATGCGTGAGACAGCCCCATTCGGCTACTCGAATTGCAATTTTATTTGTTTTTTCCAAATTCGTTGTAGATGCAGGTCTTAACTTGACCGGGTGTAACTTGGTTAACTCGGTTTACATTCTTGAAATTAATGTTAAAATCACTATAGAAACACTCACTATTACAAGACTTTATACACCTATGGGGTGTTTTTGCAGTAATATTGGACAATTTACTCATAAAACAGCTACGAGTAAATTTTTAGTGACGAGCGTAGCGCACTAAAAACGCGAATGACAGCAGGGCTGGCGCGGGGCACAGAGTAAATAGAAAATTTCTAGAGATGATATTCTCTCAACGAGTGACGAGCAGTACCACCGAAAGGCGTTACTACATAGTTTAATAATCTCGAGGACGAAGCAAGAAAGTATAATTGGCCAGGCTAATGCCACTTCATTCTGCTAATCCGGTGGGCCGAGTAATTTAAGAACCTAAGTTGCATATCACTACTGCTCACTGCTTGTCCTGATAATAAGTATATTCCCTATATCTTCTTTTATGAAGAGATCTTCTCCATTAGGAAGAAGTCTATTTGACGCCGGAATAGGTAGTATAGCAATAGTGTGACCTTTTACTGGTCGTTGGCAATATTCCGAAAATTCAAGGCTAGGCTCGGAAGCTACACAAACAGTTTTAATTAACTAAGATAGGGCCAATGTTGATTTGCCAATCTACTCGTAAGTAAGACTAATATTTCCTAATTTTTTTAAAAAGTCTTACTAGCAATGTGGTTCTCACATTACTAGTAATCTTGTTAACCCCTCGTACTAAGCTAAATGTTTGTGTTACGAGTGGGTTCACGTCGGTAGTGCAATGGGAGAGGGTTTCGAACCGACAACCACATGATCGCAAGTCCGACGCCCTAGCCATTAGGCTACCGCCGCTTCATAATAATAATATAAAAATCAATTATATTAGGCATATCCGTGTGTCGGTGAGCACTTTTTTTTTGTAGCAATTGAGCCGATTGCTGCTATTCTGCCAGTGTCACGTTGAGACGGCGACTCACTGAAGACCACCGTCGAGCTTTTGACTTCGTGGTAGATGTTAGTCTTAGCAGTTAAAATTTAAGATCGTTTTCATTTATAAATGTAGCCAAAATATTTATTAATTTAGGAGAGAAGTGGGAGATAAGGGAACGAAAATTGGTTGGGAGAGGGATGTTACACTTGGGCAATTTTGATAGAGGTCAAAAGATTTGCTGTATAAGGAGCAAGAAAAGAAAATAGAAGTCATATTTGACATAATTGTCAAGCCTGACAACCAGGCTATCCTTCGAATGTTGGTATTGCCCAAAAATAGGATTACAGGGGTCTGATGGCAATCGCTTCAAGTATTGATATTCAGTCGTATCTACATAGATTGAAACCAACCCCAAGATATGTAGTTGGATAATGGTAAGATGTGGATGACTATCACACTTCCATGTATTCCCCAAAGGGTTATAAAGAAGTGTACTTGTGTACCCATAGTACAGTCATTAAAGGAGTTAGGTATACAGCCAGCTACGGAATATCTGTCTTGATATAGATTTTGTTATAAATAATGATAGGCCAAAGCTGCTAACAAAAGCAACATTTTGACACGTATTGCGTGATATAGGTGTTATACAAACTTTGTCAAAACACATTTATGTAGTTGGCTGCCTTTATACCTAACTCTTTTGTTGACTGTACTTGTGTCCACAGTATATTTACCGAGAATTTCACAAAAAAAACCAATAACCCTCCATTACGCGACTGTAGCGGTCGTAAGCGCCATGCGCCAGTCTTTAAAATGTCCGAAAATATAAAGTAACCCAATACGAACAAAGAATGACTGTTTATTTTTCTAATAACTCTTATTTGCCTTATTGAATGCCAAGAATTGCTAAAAGGCAGACAGTGTCGCCACCCTTCTGGCTGGGTTTCCGGTTGCCAATTCAGATATTTTTTAAATATTATTTTTAAGTAACTTTTTCTTTGGTAAAGGAAAATATCTTTACGTATATTTTCGTATTTATTCTACAGCTAAGCAATAATGTTCTAGCATTATTGTGTTTGGAAGATACCTACATGATTGTATCCAGTGAAAATACTAGGCATAGGATTCTATGAGTTCTGACACAAAAACAACAACGTACGAGTGATGCCACCGGTGTTTCTGGCGTTTATAGCATATAGTGTGCAGTTACACAATAAGACTTTCCTCAACCTAGGAATCGAAGCTAAGACCTACCGTTTAGTAGGTATGTAACGAGTAGAGAAAATCTTATTATTACCCGTTCAAAATTCGTCCTCTTTCCTCTTCCCTCCGGATCACGATAGTGACTAGACGTGTGCACGTACAAGTTTTTATTTTAAAATAATATTGTAATAAATCGAAAATATTAATGAAAAATCACTAAATAAAGTACCAGGCGCGCATAACTCAACAAGTGACAAAGAGTAGTGGTGTGAGGGAGACGGCAACGGCGTGACACCATTTGTCAAACCGAATCAATCCGTCACCTGCCGCTGTGGATTGTCATCTGTCACCATTCGTCTAGACGAACTGTCATCTGTCACCATAAGTCAAAACAACTGTCATTTGTCTTGAAGGTTATCAATATAAAGTTGCCACATTTGAAAAATTATTACAACTGGTGGGAAAATCCTTCACTGGTGGATAGTCAAAACATCAATCTGAACAAAGCAGAACCAGGAAGTGTCAATTTGGAAACATCAACAACATCTACGTCCTGTGCCCAAGTTTCAACGATTCGTTTAGATAACGAGCAACCGGCCCATACAAATTACCGTGAGTACTTCGTACTGTATTTTAACATCTTCTATCGTTTACGATGCCCCGCGTGCAGCGCTCACCGCCTTCAATAATCACTGCGGAACTAAATACTCCCACGCCCCCGCCTCCTACTACGGTAATTAAGTCTCCCAGGCATGAGAAAAAGTTATCCCCGACATCTAATCTCCACACTGCAGTGTCCAACCCTGAGCTGTGCACGCTCTCAGCAAACCGCGAGCATGCTGTTGACACTTCTGTCAACGCAAACCGTAGAGCAAAGCGTCGCCTTGGCGATACACCATATTATGACGAAAGTGTTGATGAATGTCTGAGTAAACAACTGGATGATTTTAAGTTGGAAATCAGGAAGATGATGACACTTTTTTCAACACAACATAGTGATGAGATAAAAATAGTGACCACAACTTTAACAGAGATCCAGCAGTCGAACCTTAATATAGAGAGCTCGATCATAAATTTAACTGCACAAAACGAAGAACTGAGAAAGAAAATACTAGAAATGGAGGTTCAGACCAAAGAAGTCAAAAAGCAAATAACTTTCTTAGAAAATAAGATAGAGGATCTTCAAATGGGAGGACGGAAAACAAACTTTGTCATAAAGAATGTGCCAAAAAAGAGCAATGAACGCAAAGAAGACCTAATAGAAATGGTTTTGAGTCTTTCTCGTATCTTAACCTGCAATATTGGCAAATATGACATTAAAGACATCTATAGAATACGCGGTAAAAACACTGAATCGCAAAATACCCCAATCATTGTGGAAACTGGATCTGCTATACTGAGGACTGAAATACTCAAAATGGGTAAGGCCTTTAATCTAAAAAACAAGACCAAATTAAGCTGTAAGCACCTGGGCTTTAAATCCCAAGAAGATACCCCTGTCTTCTTGTCGGAGCACCTAACCCCGAAAGGATCACGTTTGCACTTCCTTGCTAGAGACTTGACGAAGACAGGAGCCTACAAATTCTGTTGGACAGCATACGGCAAAGTCTATATAAAGAAGGATGAACAAGCGCCTAAAATAACCATTACTTGCGAAGAACAAATTCATAAACTTTTACTGAAACAATGACTCTCGACCTGTATGCTCATGTACATCCGATTTTTTCCTATTACATTTTTTTTGTCAATCTGTATCAGTAAATTGATATCATTTTCATGTTTTGTAACACAGTGCACATATACACCAAGTAACTATAGTACTGTAGAATTAAACTTAAATAACCTAATTTTACTCATTTACAATACTCTCATACACTTACACACACACAGTCACCATAAATCTCAAACTTACACACACCAACACTTCTTTCACTATTTTTACAGCTTCTGTACACATTCAATTATCTTGTCACAAATAAAGACTAAAAATTTCATAGACCTAGATAAAATTTATAAACGTCCTAAACCAACTAGACCCATTCAAAACAATAACGTATATTCTGCTTATGAAAACCTTCATGTCTGACACATTACTTACCATTACAGAAATAGACAACTTTGAAGTGGCGCGCACAGTCGAATGCAATAGCTCAGATCTAGACAAGCATGTACTTATCAACAGAAACGATCTCACTATTATTTCCCAGAATATAAGGAGTATTTATTGTAACTTTGATGACTTTATACTCAACCTATCTAATTTTAAATTCGAAACAGACGTTATAATTTTGACAGAATGTAGACTTAGTCCCAATAAACCAGTGCCCCAACTTAATAATTATTTAACCTACTTTACTACTCGCCAACAAAACCAAAATGATGGGGTAACTGTATACGTAAAGCAATCTTTAAATCCTAAAGTTCAAGAAATTGTAATATCACAAGCGTCTTGTCTCCAACTGGAAATACTCAATAACATAATATTATGTATTTATCGCTCTCCCTCAAATTCAAATATAGATAGTTTCGTAAATTCCCTTAGTACTCACTTGGATAAACTGAAGTCAAGCAAAAACATTCTTATTGCTGGAGACATAAACATTAACATTAGAGCTAAAGATACGGAGACATCTCATGAACAAAAAAACAGAAATCACTATCAGAATATGTTGTCACTGCATGGAATACTCACAGGTCATACTCTACCCACGAGGGAAAGTAATTGTTTGGATCACTTCATGCTAAAAATTAATAAAAAGAAAGTATCTCCATTTATCGCCATAATACATACGACAATAACTGATCATTACACAACATTTCTGTCTTTATCTAAAATTAAAAACACTGTACCTTCAAACAAAACTACGACTATTACAAATTTTGAACAAGCACTAAAAGCTTTGCAGCAACAGAATTTAGCAGAACTCCTTTTTTGTGAAGATCCAAATCAACTAACCAGCCTTCTCATAAAAACACTTGCTAACACCATAGAAAGAAACACTTCCTCTCGTAAAATACCAAACAGCAAACAAATAATAAAGCCGTGGATCTCCACAGGCATTCTGCGTTGCATAAGAAATCGTAACAAATTACAGAAACAATCTAGGCTTAATCCACATAACGAAACCCTTAAAATAACCTACACTAGATATCGAAACCATTGTAACTCGCTAATAAAAAAATTAAAACGTAAATATGAAAGGGAATTACTAGTGAAATCAGTTGGTAATAATAAGCTTCTCTGGAAAAACATAAAGAACCTAACTTATTCTAATAAAATTAAAGATCGTAACACCAAACTGCTTAATATTAGGACATCGCCTCTAGAATCAGTAAATTTTGTCAATAATCATTTCGCCAGCGTTGGTAAACTGTTAGCTCAGCAAATAGTGCCAAGTACTTATAATAAACAAGCTGTCAACAAACCTGTACAGAGCAATACCTTTGTGCTCTTGGACACTGATCATCATGAAGTAAATCAAATATTGATGGGCTTAAAATCTGACAGTGCCCCGGGATGGGACAAGATCTCTACAAAATTTTTAAAGTTAGCCCGATACGATATAGTTCCCATAATAACCCATCTTGCGAACCTTTGCTTTCATAAAGGTATTTTCCCTGAGCTGCTGAAGCAATCAATTATTACTCCAGTACATAAGGGTGGGGACAGAGACGATGTCAATAACTACAGACCTATCTCTATCCTTCCGTCAATATCTAAAATAATTGAAAAACTGCTTAATGTTAGATTAACTCAATACTTAAATAAGTTCAGTTTACTATCAAACCAACAGTTTGGCTTCAGGCAAGGATTATCAACGGAGGATGCGATTTCAGCTCTAAGTTCCCTGGTAACTGAACACCTTGATGCTGGGAATAAATGCTTAGCGGTCTTTCTAGACCTTAAAAAAGCATTTGACACCGTCTCTGTCCCAAACCTTATGAACAAACTCGAAAATGCAGGAGTAAGAGATATCCCTCTGAAATTATTCAAGGACTACCTCTCTAGAAGGAGGCAGAGGGTGAAGGTGGAGGAATATATCAGTGATGAAGTGGAGGTGACATATGGTGTCCCACAGGGAAGCATACTGGGTCCTACCCTCTTTCTTTTGTATATTAATGACCTATGCAACATAAACATCGAAAATGCAAAAGTCTTCTCGTATGCCGATGACACTTCTGTGGTGTTTACTGGGAACTCATGGCACGACGTAAAACTAAAAACAGAGATGGGTATGGCCCAAGTTGCCAGCTGGCTCAATAACAACCTACTCACGCTAAACACATCTAAGACGAATTACGTATGCTTTAGTGTGAGTAACAGGACACAACCAAGTGACGATTTTAACATAAAAATCCATGTTTGCGGAGATCCAAAAAATATAAGCTGTGCCTGTCTATGTATTTCCAAAATTTCGCAGACTAAGTACCTGGGAGTAGTAATTGATCAACGTCTAACTTGGTACCAGCATCTAGAACAGGTTACAAATAGAGTTAGGAGACTGAGCTGGATATTTAAATCATTGCGTCACATTGCTCCAAAAGATATAATCACTAAGCGAGAATCTAATAGAAACATCCTGAATGAGGTATATTTGGCTCTGGTGCAATCGGTTTTATTGTATTGCATCACGGTTTGGGGAGGTGCAACTAAAACCAAACTTCTATACTTAGAGCGCGCCCAGCGTGCCCTTATTAAGATAATGTACTTCAAAAACATATTATACCCTACAAATAGCCTTTATACTATCAGCAATATAATGTCAATAAGAAAGTTGTATATAATACAAACTATCTTGAAAAAACATAAAACCCTACCACTGGATTCACAAAAATTAACGAAAAGAAGGAAAGACTTGGTGGCTCCAGTTCCCCGGACTAAAACCGTGTTCGCATGCAGACAATTCAATAAACGCTCAGCCGAACTATACAATAAGGTAAACAAAAAAATATACATATACACAAAAACTACGTATGATTGTAAGAAAACCGTAACAAATTGGATCAAAAAACTCACGTATGAAGAGACTGAGGCACTTCTAGAATACATTAAATAGATAATATGTTACTCAACACACACACACACAAGCACACACACACACACACACGCACACACACACACACACACACACACACATGCACGCACGCACGCACACACACACACACACACACACACACACACACACATGCACGCACGCACGCACACGCACACACCCACACACGTGCGCACGCACACCCATTTCACACACACTTACACAATTTTCTTTAAATTAAATTAAAATTAAAAATAAATAGGATATTAGAAATAAGTAATTACCCATTAGTTTAATATTTGTTACTATTATAATTATTTTGTTATGGAAGAGCGGGGCCTCCTAACACAGGCAAAAATTGCTTAAAAGGAGTCCCCAAACACAATCACCCATTTGTTGTAACAAATTTCTCAAATAAAACATTTTGATTTTGATTTTGATTTGAAAATTACCCCACGATTGCATCTGCGGCCAAAAGCTATATCTTTATTCCTGTTAATTACATTGTTAGCCTGTGACAATTTGTGAGCCGATAAAATTATACTGTGACCAGCCAAAATGTTGATTGCAGTGTTATCTTTCTGAATCGTTTATTTTAGCAGACATTATTAACGGGAGGCTGATTTTCAGCGGACAATTTTCTGTAACAATATGCGTAATTTCAAAGGGCTGAATTCGGGATTGGAGATTCAAATCAGCTTGTAATAGGTTACTAATTTGTAGTCAAGTAATGTCATTTTATCTTTAGGATCATTTATCGGTTGGTGAATAATGGTTCTCACTTCACGACTATTATTGCACCTAGTACCGCGGATTTGACAAATCTGATTGTACAGTCGCCAGCAGGTCAACGTATACAAAACTGTCAAATTTCTCCAAATGATTTTAAATCTTCAATTGTTGAAAATAAAGTTCAAAATCAACTAAGAAAATTTGTCATTTTCTGGTAACTTGATGTTAACGGCAATAGGCTCGCCCCCTATTACATTAGTACACCTCTGCTACCCCCTTACCTAACCCTTCGGGGAATACAGGCGTGAAAGTATGTTATACTTACATAAATTACATATATTTATTAATTTCTGCAAATAGATTTACAAGTCATTGTTTTTAGACCATGATGAGGTCGGTTTTCTAAATGACAACCTTGGAGAAAAACCAGCGAAACAAACATGGAGTATGATGGTCTCTTTTAAAATCGTTGGTATTAAATATTTTTTTATAAATATAGGCAAAGTCTGGTATAACCCCTAAAATACCCTAGAGATATACCTATGAGGATTTCCTCTATTGGAAAAATACAATAAATGCAATTAAGACTTGCCATAGAATGTCAAAGATATTTTTACCCACAAAAAGGGGAGAGATTGAAACGGCAGACAGGTGG